>OX940983.1:16266105-16866105 GCA_954871275.1 Leptopterna dolabrata | reverse complement strand
GACAAAACGTACAAATTAAAATAAATACGAAGAGAATATACATAGAAAACCAAATTTTAGACCGAAGTTTTCCTTTATTCAAAACCATAGCCATTAATTCGAATATTTCTTTGAAAATTCGCTCATTAAGTCATGCTGCATGACTGGTTTTTTTTTTTAGATACATGCATGTGAAACTGAGCATGACACATTTTTCAAAATGGGAAAATTGGTTTGTTTTTGACTGCCGATTCCGTCCAAACCGCTGAACCAAATAATGTTCTGGCTCAGAATTCAATGATAAAAGTTCAGCTTACTTCAGAAACTCTTGCAAACTTACTCGCAACCTCTTATTAGGGATGCCCAAAGTGGTTTCAAATAATTTCTAGCTTTACACGATTTTTTTGCAGGCTCGGCCTTTTTTTTTAAGTCTAATCTGCCAGGGCTCTATTGGGCCGTTTTTGACCAGGTAAACAGATGTTATTAGATTGTGAGTTATCGTCAATATATCCAATATCTGTTCGGTTAATTGAATAAAAAGTACAGCTGACAGGCAGTAAGTATAAAAATTGCACTAACCGCAACTACTTTTAACCACGATTTTTTTAAATTGGACTGATGGAATTCCTGGATTAGATTCATGACCAGAGATCTGGTACCTAAATAATATAGCCAATATGGACTATGGAGTCAAGTACAAATTGTTCATTCAACTTCCATCATAAATGCCTATGGGTAACCCAATGATTATTCCCTCCGTCTCCCAGGATGTCGTAGTTTGACTTAAAACAGGGCTATCGGTCAGGCGTTGGTTTGTAGCTGATGAAATGCGCCAAAAAAGGGTTTTATCGCAGGGATGGGGGGATTACATCCAAAAAGCAGCAGTTCGGGCGAAGGGTTGATGGATCAATATACTTGGCTGCTGCACCACTCCCCCCTTCCCAACCACTGGGGTATCCTGAGTCGGAGAATCGACTGGAAAACCTGCAATCCCCCTTCGCCACACCAACCTGCGCTCTCCAAGGCGATCAATATTATAAAATACCCCTTCCACGGGTAATATCAATAAGGCATAAAAAGCGCCTTTGCCTAAGGTACGTACCATTTTAGGATCAGCTAACGGCGGGACCGAAAGTGGAATATTTTCGAGAATATTACTCAACAATTGATGAACAAAATTCTTATAAATGTAAGTAGGTAAACATAAAAATACCCTGCGATTGTTTGTAGGGGGCAACAACATCCCCTCTCGGGGGAATGTTTGTACGTAGGTACCTACATGTTGACGGAACTCAAACAGTGTTTCCTAAATGAAGAAAAGAGTAGAGAGAAAGGAACCTCCTGATCTGATTAGGCACCTAAAAATAGGATCAAGCAAATCTGTTCCGAAATACCTGCCTACCGTTAAGAAGTAATCTCTGAAGTCACCTCTCATATTTCTCGATTTCATGAAAACGCCCTGGGCCTTTTATTGGTTTTTCATTCGAGTAACGGTGTTTATGATCAGAAATCAACAAGATTTGAAGAGGGGTAAGGAATGGTTACATAACAGTCCATCCTGTACTAGGTATAATGATAGATATCTTATTGTGCTGATATCAGTTCGAAAGTATATTATAATGTGCCTATATCATACTCAAGTACCCGCTTCTTAGTGTTGGTTTTTCAAGGTGACAAGAAAAACGTGGGTAAAAGTCACCAAAAACAGCAAATATTATGTGCCCTATTCGTCTTTGTTCCTCAAGGAATGAAAATATTTGTGTTCGTGGCACTTGGAAGGACGATAGTCGGGCGGACGATAAACAGCACATACGTTTATGACAACCGCAAGACCTACCGACAACGGTCAACGGAATCTCGCCACATTTTGCAGATGAAAGTGATTGTATAGTATTCCAGTCCAATTAGATTCTTCTTGGTACCTACCCATTAAAGATTCAAATAGGTATCCAGGGGTTTGCCCCTGAGATTCATGTTTCCTTTGGCCCGGTGAGATGATCATGTAGGTTGGCTGGTTGTTATGTAGGTTGTCAGTATGACTGCCTTCTAATAAAGAGCTCCTTACACGGTCAATACTACTGTCAGCATTTAGTCAATTCTCCATCAGTATTTATCTATCTTACAATCATTCCAAATCGTCAATATTTTCTTCAGAATTGTCCCAGCATAGTGGACTGAGTAAGTACCGTAGAAGTGAAAGTACGGAAAGCGTGTTTTTCAATAATTTTGTCTTGTGCTACAAGCGGCAAGACGTACCGTGGAACGCAAACGATTGATAAAATAGTGGCTAAAAAACGTGGACACAACTTTTTAGACGATTTTTTAATTCTTCCACCTGTCCTTCTGAAAATTTTTCCCTGTTCCCTCAACACAATAATAGAGTATATGCATTAAAACAAAATTCACGTTTTTTAATAAACGTGTTTTTTTAATATATGAGATATAAATCGATATTCCTACAGTTCTACTGATTCTATCTGGATGTTTCAAACGCCACTTTGTTGGGAGGAACCCCCTCTAAAAAGTTAGGGAGAGTTTTTCGATATATCTTGTGACTTGGATTTTATATTGAACTTGATGTTTCAAAAAACCTTTTATTCAAAATTGTTCATTTATCTGTATTTTGGTTACTGTGCAAGCTAAGGTCAACCTTCCCTAACTTTTTTTTAATATCCTCATGAACACTGTGTAAAGATTTCAGCCCTGTAGCTCCAGTAGTTCCTGAGTTATATCTAGTTGAAAGTAGAAAAATGTGGGAAAAAACTTATTCGTGGGTAAAGGAGTTTGAAAGTGACGGTCATTTTCACACGTGAGTTTCAATAAATCGACTGTTTTCCTAAGTTTTTCCTTTAGGTCCCACAGGCCTTACCCTCGACTAGTATGTAACATGTAGTATGTAGGTATGCACTGTATATGTAAAAGGTAAATTATATAAATTCATATATATATATATATATATATATATATATATATATATATATACCCCATATTACACCCCCGTATTTCATGTAAATGGGAAATTCGTGTACAACTTACGACCTTCAGAGTGAACTATCGACCGTTTCTCGTGCACCTAGACATCCCATAGAACAAAACGCTGCAAAGTCCTTGTCACATGAGTTTATTATTCTATTGGACATGCCTACAGAAATGCTGGCTGTTCAGTTATTGTTTATTTCATGTGAAATAATTGAAATAGCTATTTCTGATAGTTTCCACCATTTTTGGCCCCTAAAACACAAATTAGGTACGCTCCTTTTTTTTTTTAATTATCTTTGATCATTGGTAGTGCCATTTAATCGTCTTGATCCACGTGTTGATACTATTTCCAGTGTTATTATACAAATTCGTGGTGATTTCAGACGATTTCCCAGGTTTTTGACTCATAAAAAATCAATTTTAGGAGCTGAACATTTGGTAGAACCTCGATTTTCCACTCTTTGGTCAAAATCGACTTCATATTCGGTCTTCTCGTCCCCAGAAACATGGAAAACGATACCTCTAAAGCTCATGTTACTGACATGTTACTAAAACGCAAAAAGTACCTATTTTTGTGCACATTTTCACTCATAACATCCCTGGGTATATTCCGATCGGGCTGAAAAGTTTCGGGACACAACTAGGGCCCAAATGGAGCTTGTGTGCGAAAGAACGACTTTTTTAGACCAAAAATGAAGCCGGTACACGTGATATGGCGGACGGCGGACGGACATTGCATTTTTGGAATCTACGCACCTTGAAACGGATAAGAAAAAAGTTTGAGGGGGTGTTATAAAAATGTTTTGCTGAGCGAATACATAGATGTATTATTCACAGAATAATAAACCAAAAATATAGATAGAGGAAAAAAAATCGAAGCCCAAAAAATTGGACTTTTGTGGTGGAAAAAGTTATTATGTAATGAAAAAATTATCAAGGCGGATGCAGAGGATTATAAAAATTATTTTCGCGCGAGTGGCAAGTTCATATAATAAATTAGGTATTACTAATGCTAAAACCGTTCTAGGCAAAACAGGATGCAAATAGTAATGAGAAAATTAATGTACATCAGCTGACTAAGTTAGTTAATTAATAGTCAATATCCCCTCCTATTAGAGGCTACGACCACTTTATAGTTGTGGCCAAATACTGGTGGACTGATATCAAAATAATATTTCTCTTACACGATCAATAATACTGCCATTTTTTAGCATACCAAATGAACGTATTATTAAGCATGTAAGGTGCCCTTAACATAATTATATACACATGTATGTACAATGAGTCCAGAAAATGTCAATTTGAAACCTGGGCAGGGTATTCCGAAAGTAGTTCGCCTCTCTGTAGATGCGTAGATATAGATTGGCAATTTCAAATTCGACCAAGTATGTAGTTAGGTACCTTTGGGTTTTTTGGAATTCAACTCATTCCGTAAGGTACGCTATTCTATGGCATCTATGCACTCGTAGCTCTAAACATTACTACCTGCTATTTTCTGCTACCTTCTACTCCTACTCGTAGCTAGGTAATTTCTTGTCAAAATATCCTTGTCAGCATATGTCTGCAAAAGTTAGCAACCATATTTACAGCGCTTAATCGGAATTCCGGCTGGCTCCCCAGGTTTTTTCTAACCCGAGTAAAAACGGTACATCACAAATCAGTCTCTCAGAAATATCACACAAAAATAACTAGAACACTGGACTTCCCTTCTAGCCATGGAAGCAGGATCCTACTTCATGTTCCTAGCTAGCCTCATAGGCTAAAAAAAAGCATATTAGGCTATAAAATGAAAACAGAACAGTATATGAAATTATAGGGACAAAAGTTCTATAGATACTATAAAATAATTGTCTGGTAACCCTATAGAGGCTACCAAAGAGTTATATCCCAGGACCAAGAGAACCCACTGGAATTTCTGGACGATATCCAGTTCAAAAGGTTCCATTTCAGGAAAAAAACAGTCGTGAATGTGTCAGTTCCACTTATATTTCGTGATAAGTCGACAAGAAATGGAAATGAAAGAGGGTTGCCATTAACCCATGATGAAAGTGTGGGTGGCACTCAAATTGTATGCCATATCATCGTACCAGGTAGATGTAGCAAAAGTACAGAAATTACCAACTTATTTGTGTTCTACGTGATTCATGTGTCTGATAATATTGATAAACTGGCTCACGGCTGTCCAATAACGTGTCCGATGAGGTTGTTTTTTTTGTTTGTTTTTTTCATTTAGCTGCATACCTGCTTCGGTGGTGGTTGCAGAACATTTTCATTGTCCATACTTGTGGCCACGATGAACAATATCGGGTTCGGTCATGACTGCTTTACAAAAAAATATGAAACCTTCCCTTGTTTGCTCTATCACTGCTGCCAACTGTGAGTAGAATAGCTCCACTCATGAGCAACTGAGGACGCTCTTAACTCAAATTAAGAGAGCTCTCAACCCAAGACGAGGAAGCTGTCAACTCATGTAAGTGAACCTCTATGAGTAGCTCCTCCAAGTAGGTAAGTGAGCGTTTGAGGACACCTTCAACTTAGGTGAGTAAGCTCTCACCTTCTGAGTGAGTGAGGACTATGAATTTCACTAAGTATTTTTCTTACCCAAGATTCCGGTACAACCCTCTAATCAAAATTTAACTCATCCATCTGGCCTCCACTTAAAATCTTCGGAATCGTAAACCACAATCTCAGAATTACTACCTAGGTATTCTATGAATAATTTACCTAGTTACCTCATAAGCTCAAGTACTTTCAGCCTGGTCCCAAGAATCCATTCCGTGTAAGGCACCTTCGTGGTACTTAGCTGCTGCGTCCATTAAGAAGTAGGTCTCTGCATAATACGTTGGGTTTCAATTTTCTAGACTCTCTACAACTAGTACTTACCGATTTATGAACGTAAAACCAGCCCAACGCTTAACATTTTTCTCGAGAGTTTCGCCGAATAACGGTAGTAAAACCGAAGCGGAAGGGAGTTGATGAAAGCGAGGACCGGGTGAGCGATCAGCGTCAAAATTAGTGGAGGAACTTCCAGAGCCGAAGGGTCGGAGAGGCGATAACGGAACCCGCGCCGGACGTGGCGGGAGACGGGAAAGCTGTGACCGCTAGAACTGGGAACAAGCGGGCATCCCCTGGCAGGAATGAGAGATTGCTGTTGGGTACTCGTATTTGAGCTCTGTATGTTGTATTGGTATGCTGTACGTTTGCAGGGACTGACTACTGCTATGTATCGGTTTCAATGGTGGAGAGTATGAAGGTGGACAATATTACAAGTATCTTGGTGTGACAAAATTTTCGTTGGTGTGCCCAACGAAATTATCTTCCACTAGCCTGACCGATCGCTATCCGAGATTCGCTGTACGCAGTATCGTGGAACCAACAAACGACGGAAAAATCCCATAGCCTACCGGGTATTTGTGCCCAATTTTATCAAAATCCGTCAAGCCATTCAGGAGTTGGCCATGGTCGACCATATTTCCGCTATGGTCAGGGAATTAAAAATGCGCCTACGTTCAACTTGGGAGGCTACCGGATATTGGTGCCAAATTTGGTCGATATCCGTTGAGCAATTCGGGATTCGACCATGTAGGGGCCCATGGATGCGCTATGGTCGACCGCGGGGGTAGTCCGAAGGGTCGATCGTAGATAGAATTTCACGTAGATTACGAATACGCGATAAAAAATAGGGGTTACCATTTCAATTAACGAAGTTGACCATGGTCGACCATAGTTCCGCTATGGTGAGGGAATTAATAATGCGACGTTGCACAACTTGGGAGCCTACTGGATATTCGTGCCAAATTTGGTCGATATCCGTCGAGCCGTTTGGCCGTGCCAAGACAGACAGACACACAGACAGACAGACACACAGAGATTCGAATTTATAATATACGTATAGAGATAGAGATTTACAGGAGAAGTATCTCACAAGCGGAAACCAACAGCAGTAACTCTATTGGAATACAGTAGGTTTCACCTGGTGTTGCACTCATTCTGCTGGTACACCGCTTCTGCCAACACCAAGGTAGCGAAAACCTAGTAATAGGTAACAACTTTTGGGAGCATAAAAAATTATCCACGCTAAAAATCAAAATTTCCATTTTACGTAGTATTAAACCTTTCCGAACAAATTTGGTTCCGTTTTTGTCTGTGCCTATAAGGCACATAAGACAAGAAAGGTGCATGTTGAATACAAATACAGATACACCTACCGTTTACCACAATTTATATTTAGCACGAAGCTTTTCACTCAAATTCTGAGCATCCTCAGGTACATAACTCACATAAACGCAAACAGTGCTAATATGAGTTATGTAACCTGAGGAAAAAGCTTCGTGCTTGTCATGAGTCCCTCCCGGGAACACTCCACTAGCAACCTTAAAGCTCTCACCAATATCCATATGTAAAACTTACCTTCCGCTAATAAACATCTGAGTGGGGAGACAGGCAACAGAATCCAGGGGACACAACCTGGAGCCCCACTACCAGCTCCCAACAGGGAGCTGGAGGGAGAGGCCTCCAAGTCCTATATAACCCTGGATCCTGGAGCTTTAGCTTCATTCGACACTTCCTCTAACCAGCTCTCTCTTCTCTCTCTCCTACCTTCCTCCTCCCAGATGCCTGGTGGAATCCGCCGCTCTGGGAATTTACCTCCTACCTTTTCCTCTTGTCTACATCGGTGGATATCCGCCGCCTAGACAAGCACCTTCCTTCACCTACATCGGTGGATCACCGCCGCCTAGGTGAACTTCCTTCCTCTCGCCTACATCGGTGGATTACCGCCGCCTAGACGAGATTCCTTCGCTCACCTACATCGGTGGATCACCGCCGCCTAGGTGAACTTCCTTCCTCTCACCTACATCGGTGGATTACCGCCGCCTAGGTGAAATTCCCTCGCTCACCTCTATCTACCCCTTCACGCCACCGTGATGAAGAATTTAAATTCATCACAGTGGTGAACCCGACGTTCATCCAACCTTCTACCCTTCCTCCCTTCTTACCACCTCATGTGTCGCCCCAGTCTAGTTCGGTGTCCCAAATTTTAAATTCAAATGCAACTTAAACAGTCAGTGTAAATTCGCAATTTTTGGCCCACCCGCAACCGCTCACACAGCTCTCAACTCTCCGCCACCAGCACCTCCGCTACCGCAAATTGCGAATTTAAAATTCAAAACCACACCCAACTTGAATTTTGATTACAGACCTCCACCATGGACCCGAACTCGCCGACGCCGCCGCTCCTCCGGCCATCCCTGCTGCAGCCGCCGACCGCTGCGACATCTGACGCAACCGACAACCCCTTCACCAGCCTCTCACCACCCGGCTCTTCCGCATCCACCGCCGCCGCTGCCGCCGCCGCTGCGGCTGCCGCACACGCCGCCGCCGACGTCACGACGGCCTCGGCGTCGTTCCCGCTGTCGCTGCCCCCCTTCTACACGCACGACCCCGCGCTCTGGTTCTTCCAGGTCGACGCTGCGTTTTCGGCCGCCAACATCCGCAGCCAGCGTACCCGTTACTCCCGCATCATATCTCTACTCCCGTATGAGATCCTCCTGCAGACATCAGACATCTCCCCCGACGCCACGGCCGCATACGACGACCTCCGCAACCGCCTCGTCACTTTATACCAACCTTCCAAGATCGCACGTGTCGCAGCGCTCTCCCAACCCCAACATCTCGGCGATCTGAAGCCCTCCCACCTCTACCGTCGCCTGCGTCATCAGCTGCAAGACGTAATGACGGCCGACATCGCGCGGACCTTCTGGCTGCGGGCCCTACCCCACCCCATGCAGATGGCGCTCGCCAGCTACCTCGACGGCCCAGACGAACCGCTACTACGTCTCGCCGACACGGTCCATGACCTCACCGCAGCCGCCGGCGTCACGGAAGTCGCCGCGCCCCGCACCCCCACCCCGCGCAGGGACCGGACGCCGTCACAAGAGCGCCGCCGGCCCCCCTCCCTCCACCGGCGCCGCTCCCTCTCCGTCGAGCGCCGGCCAACCCCCTCCGCCGACCGCCGACGCCAGCGCTCGTCCGACCGCCGCAACATCTCCCCCACTCAGCAACGAAGAGGGAGGTCCCCAGCCGCGGCGGCCCCCTCCACCTCCGCGCGCCCCACCAGGACCTACCTCCCAGCGGATCCCCCCCACCGATGTTTCTATCATGTCAACTTCGGTGGGGAGGCCCGAAAATGCCAGCCCCCCTGCTCCTACACCTCCAAGCAGGGAAACGCGGACGCCCGCCGGTAAATCCGGCGGGCCCCCCTCCTCGCCAAACGGGGGGGACCACCACCAACCCCTCCCCGCCCGCATTCACACCACCACCGCGAAGCCTCGCTACCCCTCCTACGCCGCCGCCACGGCTGCCAACCTCCCAGCCGCACCCGCCGGCGCCACCAAAACCATCACCTCTCCATCAACTGACCCCCCACCCCGGGTCAGCCCCTCCAAGCCCGCCTCCAGGGCAGCCACCCTTCCGGCCGCCACTCACGCCGCCGCTACCGTTCCCCCACCCCGGAACGGCCCCTCCAAGCCCGCCTCCAGGGCAGCCACCCTTCCGGCCGCCACTCACGCCGCCGCTACCGTTCCCCCACCCCGGAACGGCCCCTCCAAGCCCGCCTCCAGGGCAGCCATCCTTCCGGCCGCCACTAACGCCGCCGCTACCGTTCCCCCACCCCGGAACGGCCCCTCCAAGCCCGCCTCCAGGGCAACCACCTTTCCGGCCGCCACTCACGCCGCCGCTACCGTTCCCCCTCCCCGGAACGACACCTCCCAGCCCGCCTCCAAGAGAACCAGCCCCACAATCAAACACTTCACTCCACCCACACACTCACTACACTTCACCACACACAACCCACACCCAGGGAACGGCGGATTTCACCGCCCCGCTCCAATCTGTCGCCCCAACAAAATTTGTACACACCAATTTTACCGACCATGTAAATACCAATGTAAATACCAATGTAAATACCAAAGACCATGTAAATACCAATGTAAATACCAATGTACATACCAAAGACCATGTAACTACCAATTTTTGTAAATTTTTGTAAATCTTTGTACATATTAGTCTACTATCGCACCGCCATCATTCTACTCATGAACTACATATCTCACCATCATCATTATCCTCATGTTCTACATATTTCGCCATCACCATTGCCTTCATAACGACCCTGTACATATTCCTCCACTACTTGTCCCTTCATCATTTTTATCATGTTATCTTACTACTTACTATGTCAGCCATCTATGTGTCAATCTATGTTACTCCTATGCTACCTCTTACTTACTATATCAAGCTACCTATATGTAAACCCTAGGATTAAGTCACAACCTGTCACATTTCTGCCTTCAGCACTTCAATTGTTTGCTTCAGCCTTCAGCTTCTGTCAACCTGCGCCTTCAGCTCCCCTCTTGTTTCCGCAGCCCTCAGCCCCTGTCACCTTGAGCCTTCAGCTATCTCATACATTGGTTCGAACTGGGGGGACCTCTGTCATGAGTCCCTCCCGGGAACACTCCACTAGCAACCTTAAAGCTCTCACCAATATCCATATGTAAAACTTACCTTCCGCTAATAAACATCTGAGTGGGGAGACAGGCAACAGAATCCAGGGGACACAACCTGGAGCCCCACTACCAGCTCCCAACAGGGAGCTGGAGGGAGAGGCCTCCAAGTCCTATATAACCCTGGATCCTGGAGCTTTAGCTTCATTCGACACTTCCTCTAACCAGCTCTCTCTTCTCTCTCTCCTACCTTCCTCCTCCCAGATGCCTGGTGGAATCCGCCGCTCTGGGAATTTACCTCCTACCTTTTCCTCTTGTCTACATCGGTGGATATCCGCCGCCTAGACAAGCACCTTCCTTCACCTACATCGGTGGATCACCGCCGCCTAGGTGAACTTCCTTCCTCTCGCCTACATCGGTGGATTACCGCCGCCTAGACGAGATTCCTTCCACTCACCTACATCGGTGGATCACCGCCGCCTAGGTGAACTTCCTTCCTCTCACCTACATCGGTGGATTACCGCCGCCTAGGTGAAATTCCCTCGCTCACCTCTATCTACCCCTTCACGCCACCGTGATGAAGAATTTAAATTCATCACAGTGCTAAATATAGATTTGTGGTAAACGGAAGGTTTATTTATCTTTTTATTTTACATCATCCGATGGCTTACCACAGAAGGTGTACAATTAAATTCGATGAATTGAAGAAATGTATATCAATACTAATTGAAGGGTCATTGGGCAACCATCATCAACACGGTACAAAAACGTATTATTTCCTGGTCTTCATGAACGCGGATCATGCTGATCCATCTTAAGTACCTTTTCGACTGAGTGGTCTTCAGTCACCGGCTATTCCCTTCTTGCTACACACTTGCGTCTCCTTAGATGAATAATAATCGTTGGAACGAATATATTAAACTACGAAGACATTTTGAATTATAAAAAACAGTAGTAAAAGCTCCCTGAGGTGATGTCCAACGCTAGGATGTCTCTGTTGCAGAATGCTTATGAGCGTAAGTATATTTAGTATTTAATCAGGGTTTCAATGGAGTTTAATGAACTCGGGTGAATGAGGGATCAAATTACTGCAGCAGATGCAGGCGACGATCGCCACTCTCCAGCACGACGGAGTGGGAGACACTGTATAATTCTCAATACCTATAGGAGTGAATAAGAAATGCACAGTTAGTACGGGGTCGGCACCTGTGTCATACCATAGCACCAATTGACAAGTGACCACGTCATACCTACAATAATTGTAATATCGCACTCCTATACTAACACCTGTCTACAATGTACCTTCAGTTATTGTTTGCTGCTGACGAAATTTTGTTATTGAAACCGGTACAACAGTGTATTTTGTTGTGTGTGTGTTTTGATGATAACGTTTCAATAAAGTTTAATAACTCCATTTTTCATTATTTTTATTTGTTAAACCTTCTTGAACTTCGTCCAGGTTACGGTTAAAAAACGTTGTTTGAAACAATCGACAACTCTGCAAAATAAGTAGCCCTGTTACGCCAATAGTTGAACGTAGTTGAATGGACTCTGGTGAATATGAGGGAGCAAATGCAATGCAGTGACTGCAGATGATGCAGCCGATGATCGCCACCCACCAGCTCGATGGAGAGGGAGACAACGACGTCCCACGTTATAGTTGGAAATATTGGTAGTGGGGAAGATGACAATGGGGCAATAATTATCAGAAACCACCGTGGAGCTCTTTTCATCCTCGAGGCTCGTAGGTTGATTGAGCGTGTAACGACTGTGAACTCCTATTAAGCTCCCCGCGACATCCTCCCACCCATATGAGCAGCTTCTATTTATTTTGCAGTCTTACCGAGCTGTACAATGCCTAAAAGTATCACGTTCGTGGATTTTAGTGCTCACGTTGGATAGTTTTTTGTTTTTGTTTTTGACATGGATATATTATCTTATGGCTGGGGGTCATTCCAAAATTTGCGTGATACAAAAAAATGTGACTTTTTGGCGCAATTCCCGTGGTGGTAAAGACTTGAAATTTGGTATGTCGCCTCCGTAGGACTTACACTTTAAGCAGCATTGGGCCAGGATCAGCTGAGTGGCTCCTGAAGCTAATTTCTATGCTATTCACTCTATGAAGCTGTAATTTGGTATGTAGCCTCCTTAGGACTTTAACTTGACGCTGCCCAGGCCCCGGATCAGCTGAGTGGCACCTAAAGCTAATTTCTATGCTATTCACTCTATGCAAATTACTTAATTTCTCCCTTACTGCGAAAAACAGACATATCCATGATCAGATGTTTTTTTCTAATAAGGGAGAAATTTTAAAGTTTATAACTAAGTTTCCAATCACCTTGAATATAACCTCTGGGCCTCCCTTAACGGTTTATGTGGATCATGGGTTTCTAGAAGCTGTGAGCACTTCAAACCCGAGAAATTTGTTCGTACCTATTCCCAATAATTGGCATTTCATAATTACTTGATAAGATGGTTCCAGGCATACATAATACCTATTATTTTCTGGCCGTACTAGGGGCAATCTCACTCCTACTTTGGTTTATTACTCTGTGAATAATACACCTATGTATTCGCTCAGCAAAAAATTTGTATAACACCCCCTCAACATTTTTTTCTTTTCCGTTTCAAGGTGCGTAGATTCCAAAAATGCAATGTCCGTCCGCCGTACGCCGTATCACGTGTACCGGCTTCATTTTCAGTCTAAAAAATTCGTTCTTTCGCATACATGCTCCATTTGGGCCCTAGTTGTGCCCCGAAACTTTGCAGACCGATCGGAATATACCCAGGGGTGTTATGAGTGAAAATGTGTGTAAAAATAGGTACTTTTTGCGTTTTAGCAAAATGTTAGTAACATGAGCTTTTGAGGTATCGTTTTCCATGTTTTTGGGACGAGAAGACCGAACATGAAGTCGATTTTGACCAAAGAGTGGAAAATTGAGGTTCTACCAATCTTCAGCTCCCAGATTTGATTTTTCGTGAGTCAAAAACCTGGGAAATCGTCTGAAACCACAATCAGTTTGTATAATAACACTAGAAAAAGTTTCAACACGTGGATCAAGACGATTAAATGGCACTACCAATGATCAAGGATAATTTGAAGAAAAAAAAGAAAAAAAAGGAGCCTACCTAATTTGTGTTTTGGGGGCCAAAATTTGTGGAAACCATCAGAAATAGCTATTCGAATTATTTCACGTGAAAGAAACAATAAATGAACAGCCAACATTTCTGTAGGTAAGTATGTCCAATAGAATAATAAACCCATGTGACAAGGACTTTGCAGCGTTTTTAGGATGGATGAAGTGTGGCCGAAGAATTGAAACCAATGGTCCAGTGATGAACCCAGCATTCTAATTTTACGGCAGGTGCACGTCCTGAAGAAAAGTCACATTCTCAGTCATAATCAACTGTGAAAACTTTATTCTATCGGTGGACGGGATTTAATTTGGTAGGTACCAATGACTCTAGAAATATTTTCTATACGTGCAGATCTAATTAAAGTTTTATCAGTACCTCCCTCACGCTGTCAACCACCAAATACTCATTATTTCAGTCAAGTGGTCATCAAAATAGACATTGACTTCACCGTTGATGGTAGGTAATATAAGGATGTACGAAAATGTGGATGTCGAGTTTTAAGCAAACAAGAAACAAATAGAGGTCTTCCATTCAACCAAAATGGGTTGGTCAACACGACACTCTGTTTACCAACTGATTGATAGACTTCCAAACAGTAGGTAGATAGGTGTTTGACACTAGAATTGGGAACTCATATTTGGAAATGATGTGTGTACCATTGTAAGAGGTATGTTTCAACTACGTTGACTTGTATTCCTCATCATTGGAGCCTCTAATAGTGTAACTATCAACCTAGCCCTACTTCTTGTACTGCTTCTTCTGCTACAACTTAAAAATTACATAGACACCAAATGAAATACCGTGCCCTCGCAGGCAAATGGGCGGATAGGTACCTACGCCAATTTTGTTGGTATGGAGTTTGGCATGTCCTTGATTTTGTATTTTCCTCCTCTACTCAAATTTAAAAAGACCGCAGAGCGCCCAAGGGGAGAATGTAACTGAAATCAGGGTTTTCAAGTCTATGACGTCGCCTGAAAAACGTGTTTATTCAAACAAACCAATGGCCCCATGGCCAAAAACTTAGCCACAACATCCTGAACAAGTGGCAAAAGTACAAGAAGGCATAGGTGATCAAAAGATCAACACTCTACAGGTTATTGAGCGTTATTTAGAATAAGTATTGAAGTTAGTTCGTTCGTTACCGGTAGATTTTAATGGAAATCGTCTGCCCTTTGCTATTTTTTGCCACTCAACGGCACAAAAATGAGGGCGAATGTCATAATCACAAGTCAGCACAGTCACTGCAAAAGGGCGAATGTTACCAAAAAAAATCAAGTTTTTCAAGCACAACTCTACTCTTGAATTAATGGTACATATTATAACTAATCCAAAAATATGGAAAGACTCAGGAAGTTAGAAGGAATCTAGGAATAACCATGCCACGTTGGGTGGTAAGCATTTTTAATTCGCTAGAGAAAATAGCTATTTCCCACAATTTTGATTTTGCTACATTCTTCCTTCTGCCTGCAAGGGCAAGATAGGAAAGTTGAATTGGTAAGTTGTTTGACAGGTAACCACTGTGAAGCTTTAGAAGGTGAACTCATTCTTACGTTATCACCTCTAACCACGGTGAACCCTAAAAGAAACGGCGGATGAAACTGTAAACATTCAACACAAAATTCTTTACATGTATTCAGCTTTATGAAATCATGTAAAGAATTTTGTGTTGAATTTTTACAGTTTCATCCGCCGTTTCTTTTAGGGTTCATCGTGGTAAGAGGTGATAACGTTAGAATGAGTTCACCTTCTAAAGCTTCACGGTGGCTACCTATCAAACACTTACCAATTCAACTTTCCTATCTTGTCCTTGCAAGCTAGGAAACTTCGCTTATGATTGTTGTTTGCTTATGATTTCATAATCATAATCTGAATCAGTTTTACTACCATGGGTATGGACCTCGATAAGTAGGAACCTACCAACAGTTGTCTAGTATAAGTACCTATTATCTACTAAGTATGTGGTTTCAGACTGGTATCAGAACAATGGGCAACTAGCTGTCTTGCACGTACTTACCAGATTAGATTTACATCGAAACTTCATTCTGCTTCCGAGTCCTCCCCGTCATTTTTATCATAATATGTGTATTTTTGTATGTTGTTTGCCCAGTTCAATCTTGTAGACGAATATGTATAGGATGGGACCCATATCCTGTTCGCGGGTTCCAGTTTTTTTTTTAATTTTTAGGTTACAACATTCTTTCCTCTTCACCGTTCATGATTTCCTCCAGAAACCACCTGAATCGCATCGAAGTTGCCACTTTGCTTACCTGTCTCCTGTGCCCAAATGAGGAGATAGACGCATACATGTCCGGCCCTTGATCATAAATACAGGGAACCTGCCAAGAAAAGACAAAAATCGAACGCCATTGAGCAGCGATACGTCAAATGAGCAATAGAGCAATTCATTGCAAACGGGCGTTGGATTTAAAAAAAATCATATTCACTCGTCAAAATGAGTAGGTATAAAAAGTACCTAAAATAAACTTCCAACTTTAAGTAGGTAGGCACTAGTGGTGCAGGGAATATACCTGGAGTAAATAGAGGTTGCAGTGCTGAAGGCTTCCATTATATTATTATCATGATACCATAAGGATAGGTAGATGGTGGGAAGACAGCAGAAAAATCCCTCCAAATAGAATAAATAAATCACCCCACATGGAAAACCTGTGATGGAGATAGGGGCGTAGGTACTCGACCACATAACAAAACTCGTGAAAATGTCAAGCCTTCTACGCTTCTTATGAAATTATAAGGTAGGATTCTGCCATCGACGACCGTTCGACCAGTGTTTTCGACTTCCTGGTGATTGCAGCGGCCGCGGGAATGGCACAGAGGGGTGGAGAGGTTTTGGGCAGAGATCCCGATTCCGGTTATAAATAGGACGTGATGTCTTCCCTTTGGCAGTGCATCCCCCTGTGCCGACTCGCTCGCCAACCCCCGCTGTTTGTTTTCTTAGGAGCTAGCCACCTACTTTCTCTTTCTGCTCAAAATACTCGTATTGTATGGAGTCTATAAGCAGTAGACTTATGCTATACTAATTTATAGGTGTAGGTGGCCATACCACTAACGAACATTACATCGCTACACAATCATGGTAGTACACATCATCGTACTACAAACTGGAAGTTTAATACCGGTGGAATTTTTACGTATTTCAAGACAGTATTCAGGTGGCTGAGAATATATGATCCAAAGGAAGATTCTTGCAACCTTTTTTCTAGGGATAAGCAGACGTTATAATTTTCCGCGAAACAAGCACAGAAATTCTAAGTTGCAAAACCTTTTATTAAAGGCCCACGGGAATAAGTATTAAGTTGTACCAAGATCCTGATTACATAAGCTTTAAAAGTATTTCATATTTTTTGCTCAATAGTTGGCTACCATAGCTCTGATTTAAATGAAAAACTATGACGTCACCTACCAACGGTTACTTACCTTATTATTACTGTTCAGGTAGGTACAACGATTAACTACTAATCCGAACTAGGTACCACAAAATAATAACCTATCAAATTGAAACAGCAGAAGTCCTAAATAGTGATCGAACTGAAACTGACTGGAAACAATCACTACGCCACCAGTCTCTATAAGCGACTTCTACTGTGTATTTTACTTTGTGGTGATTTTGGTAATTTTTACCGATATTATTGGCGAATTGTGACCCCCAAAATTTACGTACTTATGAATTTTATTTTTTTAAAAGGAAATTGTTATTAAAACCGATAAAGTTATCTTCTGTTCCGGGTCATCATTCAGTACCACCTTTGGTGAATATACCTACGTATACCAACTGTGGGAGATTTCAGCCGTTTTTACCTATTTTGTCGACTTCAGATCCCTGTAACAGGCCAATTCCCAGTGCGTTTACATACAGCCGATCGAGACGTGATCTATCCTTACATCCGACTTGACTTCTACTGTACTTACCTTCCAGACGGATTTTGATTAAATTCATATGGGACCATCTGAGGGCGACCCCGCACATGCCCTCCAAATTGCAGGTCGTCTGGAAAGATCTTTCGATAAGATATGGCGGTGGCAAGGAATTGCGTACAGACAGACTAATAGATAGACACGGAAACAATTTGGTCGTTGACGTCTGAAACGCAAAGTGGGTCTGGAAATTTTTATTTTGAAGGACATAAATGTCTTTCGACTCACATGAATACAACTCTTCCTTACATTGGGTAGGTTCAACAAATGTTTAATAATCACCAAATATTTCTTCTAAAAGAACCACCAAATTGGTTATTTCTCGAATGGCGACTCGAGGCAATAAAAATATTTTGTCAGTATGGAGCTTTTCCAGTTGTTTGTTTCTTTGGCCTGTTTAGCAATATTTTTCATAATATGTATTGTCTGTATGCGATGTTACATAGTAGGTATATCGCCTGCATTACCACCAGCTGCGAACGACTTCTGAGTTACCTATTATGTACGAGGATTTCTAGATGGATGTGATATAATTAGTTTTGCTGTATACCCTTAATTTCAAAGGCGATTGCTAGTTAACCAAAGCGTTGTATAGCTACGTTGCTGATATTGTAAACATAAATCTTGAGATTGGCATAAAGCGAACTAGAAAATCGGTGGACCAGGTACGATGTGGTAAAGTTACTGCAGCGTCTAATTTTACTGGGTGCTATAAATAGTACCTATGTACTTACAGTAGGTAACTACATTCAGACCTACTTCTCACGCTCAAGAAATAAGTGAAGTTATCTATTTTAAATTATTTAATATTTCCCGTTACTGGCAACTGGTCGGGCTGAACCTAGCGCTCGCGGGTGAATGTGGCAGTTTACCAATAGGTCGTAAATGCCGTCAAAGTGAGCGGGCCCGTCCCAAAAACCACCCCGCAGTGTGTTCTCTAACAGCCAGGCCTGAAGACCTTCTAACCACTTGAAGCCTATCGCTGAAATTGCCCTTCACGTCCGCCCCTCGGATCACACCGGCTGTCCCAGGACCGCAAGAAGCGAGAGATAAAGTGCAACATGACGCTGAAAACGTTCGATATTCGGAGCAAAGACCTTGGACACGAGAAGGAGATCGAACCGATAGAAAAAAAAGTAATGTTGGGGGCCCATACATGAGCCCTGACACGAGAATCCTGATGTACCAGCATCCTCTGCTTGATTCATCACACGTAATCACACTTCGAAGGTCGAAGCAATAACATACAATTTTAGGGATTACTCCGGGAAAAAATTGGTTAAATCGGATCAATAGGTAATATACTGAAACGGACAATTGGGCTGCTTTAAAACGAGGTGATATAGGTATGACTCATTTGTCATTCTGCTACATTAAGAACGATCAGTTACTGCCTACCTACTTACACTACTTACCAGGGGCGTTGCGTCCATAATGCCACTCCCGGCACCCAAACACACTAACAAGACCAAATACTGTTCAGTTGGTAGGTATCTGAATTTCCCACCGTACACTGTACCGAGCATTTTTCACAAAAGTTCAACAGCGACTCGCCAGATTTCTCTGGCTATGGATATTCAATATTCTAGTGGAGCATCCATGGTGGTTCCTTCGTGTTAGCTCCATAGACCAAGCAAATCATCGGAATAAAGCGACAGCAATCGATGTCGTGCAATCGAAATCGAAACCTAGGCTCCTGAAACAGGCAGGTAGGTCCTGGGACCTAGTGTTCCCATGGCAACCGAGAAAAGTGGCCCGTCCGAGCATGATTAAAAATCAGTTGATTAAAAATGTTGTTCACCATGCTCACTTCGGGCCCCGCCCCCAGAATCTGATTCCCACCTCAAAATCGTTCATTTCACAATAGATTCGATCCCTTCGATTCAATTTGTCATCTCGATACGAGATGCTTCTCCCGATTTGTTTTTGTTGTCTCTGAATCACACTCGCTTCCTCTGTTGAGTCTGTTGTCAGTTTTCAGTTGTTTTGCGTCAAATTGTGTGCGTTTTGCATTTGGTCCGGTTCCGGTGACAGATTTGTATTTGTGGTACCTACGTGGGTTTTGTCCCGTTTGATGTTTGTGATCTTGTGGTTTGTGGATTGATCGGTGTCAACACACAGATAGCTACGTAACTTCTAGTCAATAGCTTCTCCATTCAAGTAGGTACTGTCCGAGGGGTCATTGTTTTGTTGTATTTTAGTTTACTATATTTTTGTAACACACGAATTCGGTGGCTAAGTTACAGTAGAAATTGTCGACGTTTTCGTACGAAATAGAGAATTGATTAAAAGAGATAAGCTTTCCTGAATATCACTCTATCAGTAAATAAGAAAAGGGTGTTGTTGCCTTGGGGTATTTTGTAGACAAATCTGTTCGTTTTCGTGTTCTGGTTTCGTGCCCCACAGTTTTCAGACCCCACGCACCACTACTGCTGCTTACACAATCTAGTAAAGCCTATATAACGAACGTCAACGTCATTAACCCCTAAGATAATTTTACTGAATCTTGAATGCACTGGAGTTCAATCTAAACAGCCTATAGCCAAGATCAATCGAATGATAAGGAAGGTAGACCAAACGGATAAAACTTGTTTTTACCTAGAACCTTTGCATGAGATCCAATAGCAGGCAAACGGCTAAAATATAAAATGGTCCGATCTGTCGACATTCAAGTCTTGTCTCAAATTCGCATAGTCCATAGTAAAAACGTTGGGAAAGTGGAAGTGGCTTGGTGCTAACTACTTGCTATCCTTCACTAATGATTTTTGACTACTGAACCGAGCTGTATGAAAGTTGTAAACGCAACACTATAATAAAATATAGAAAGCTATGGATTCGTTCCAAATTTAATGTCCCCCCCCCCCCCCCCCCAGTAATGCCACAATGTTGTTCACACGGCTTTTGTCCAAAAATCTCATTCTGTCCAAATCTATGTTGGTCTTGGTCTCCTATAACCCAATGGGCATTTGAGCTTTTGCTTGAAAATATACCCGAATGGGCAATTTTCGTGGGTGGTTACAAATTCTCCTTTTTTGGCCAAATTCTGTTCTCGATAACGGAAATTAACACTTATTGACCACATAATGAGGTGTTTATGTCGGGAAGTCTAGGCAGAAAACGAGTGTGAAATTTGAATTTCTGAGTTCCCGCCAGAAATGAAGTTTCAGGTAAATCGCTGAGTAGTTCAACTCAAATCCCACTTAGAGTGCTAGTGCATCACTTTACCCGATGTACAGAACCGGAATGGATGGATGGATAGAGCCGCAAACTGATGAATAAATTTAAAAAACACACATCCTCAAAATCAAACCAAGGGGAAGGTCACGGCGAAGGTCCATTTCCAGTAGATACTTAGGAAAATGTATGTGTTGAGTGAGTAAAGCCATCCATCACAATTAAACTGTTGAGATTTGAAAAATCGACTATCATAAGGGTGGTTTTTGCTCCTCTCTTCTCTGCCTACCCCTGTCCGTCTTCCCTCAAGACTCTACCACCAGCTAACATCAGGCTGCACTACATCAACTGATTCCAGTTTTGTCTGGTTTAAATGGTTGGGTTTCACGTACCTGTACAGTGCTACATGTACCCAATATGTGCAACTTATGCTACATAAATATAAGTTGCACTACACGTTATACCATTCTACACGCAGTTTTACTTGATATACGACTTTCATACAGCAGGTTAATGTTCATGTGAGGTAGATGTTTACTTGGTCTCCAAAATTACATAATATTTCCACGCAGTTTTACTTGAAATACGACTTTCATACAGCAGGTTAATGTTCATGTGAGGTAGATGTTTACTTGGTCTCCAAAATTACATAATATTTCCAAGTCATGACAGTGAAATGGACGAATGACGGACTTGAAGAAATCAACAGAACAAAACATTGCAAAAAAATGTTTCCTTCACTAGATCACCCTCCTGTGTTCCCTGAGAGAGTGACTGGTGGAGAATGTAACGTATAGTGGGATCCTAAAATTTGGAACCAACTTAAAAACGCTGCAAAGTCCTTGTCACATGGGTTTATTATTCTTCTGGACATACCTACAGAAATTTTGGCTGTTCATTTATTGTTTCTTTTATGCGTAATAATCGAAATAGCTATTTCTGATGGTTTCCATTAATTTTGGCCCCTACAACACAAATTAGGTACGCTCCTTTTCTTTTTTTTTAAATAACTATCTTTGATCATTGGTAGTGCCATTTAATCGTCTTGATCCACGTGTTGACACTTTTTCCAGTGTTATTATACAAACTGATGGTGATTTCAGAGATTTCCCAGGTTTTTCACTCATAAAAAATCAATTTTGGGAACTGAACTTTTGGTAGAACTCAATTTTCCACTCTTTGGTAAAAATCGACTTCATATTCGGTCTTCTCGACCCCAAAAACATGGAAAATGATATCTCAGAAGCTCATGTTACTAACATGTTGCTAAAACGCAAAAAGTACCTATTTTTACACACATTTTCACTCATAACACCCCTGGGTATATTCCGATCGGGCTGAAAAGTTTCGGGACACAACTAGGGCCCAAATGAAGCATGTGTGCGAAAGAACAACTTTTTTAGACCGAAAATGAAGCCTGTACACGTGATACGGCGTACGGACATTGCATTTTTGGAATCTGCGCACCTTGAAACGGAAAATAAAAAAGTTTGAGGGGGTGGGGGGGGGGGGGGGGGGGGGTTATACAAATTTTTTGCTGAGCGAATACATAGGTGTATTATTCACAGAATAATAAACCAAAACGGCAAAACCCTCGACTTTGTAATTATAAAGAAAATAATATAATAGGTAAATACAAATAAAAAGTAGTAAGGTGTACGTTTTGTTGTGGAAGACGGCTCCTGGGATGAGAATGTGGTAGAACCCATTTAGCAGCACTAGACACAAGACAAGGCTTACCGAAGACACTAAGGTTTCGATTGCCCATATCACTTCACAAGGTTATTGGTCTGGACGAGGAGAAAACAAATGAGACCAAGTAATGTAGTCCAGGAATTATTGTTTTTGAATGTGGGTTCCTTCACTCACCTCCACGCCCTACCATCTGCTCTTCCAAGAAGCTGGTACTACACCTAGGTAGTAGGCTTTCCTAAAAGCCTAGAAGCAAATTCGTACTCATCATCAAGGGTCTGGAATAAGTTTGCCACAAATGTCCCGCTTATAATTATAATACCTATATAATAGGTAGGTAGGTACCTGCCTAATAAACTGTTTGTGATTTTGAAAGTTAAGATAATAAAATGGGAAACTGAACAATGGTTGTTGTTAAACATAATGAAATTACAGTGCATCATTATTTAAAAAATAAAATAAAATCTCTTGTTTCACTGAAGAGAATTATTCAAAAAAAACCACAGTCATGCAGCATGGCTATAAGAGCGAATTTTCGAAGTTTTCGGCATCTTCCTCCTCCGCCTAAAATTTTCTGAAAATTAATTTTCGGCCAATGTTTTCCCAACTTGATACCATACAAAATTAAAACAGGAGTAGTTTTACGCAAAGTAAAATTTGGGGTGGAAGGAGGGGGAGGGGGAAATCAAAAATGTTTTGAATACCAGAAGAGTAGGTATTGGGTACGTAACAAATTTTTTGTTCCATTTTTTGCCGAGTAACACCTCGGTTTGTAGATTTTCCTACGCTGAACACGATGGTGAAGTCATAATTGCGATATCCCATTCCGTTATCAGATTAGAGCAGACGAACCAGGAAGAACATCTCAAGAAATAACCACGTTCCTTCATCTTCAAAGTGCTCCAGTTTGAGAACGGAATGAGATATCGCAATTCTGATTTCACCATCGTGTGACCGGATTCTGCCCATCTTCGAACTTAGCCTGTCGATTGCCAAGACAGATTTTTCGTGCAAATTTGAACTTTTTATCTCAATTCTTTCGAGAGTTATCGTCTGGAATGACACATACATATATAAATATATATATATATATAAATATATATATAAATATATAAATATATATATATATACATATAATTTTTGGTGTCTTTCGGCAGTGAATTCAGGATGGTCTGAAACGGATTTTGGTATACAAATCTTTCAGAAATTCGAGTTTTAAAAATTTTGGACCGAGAACAATAGCTTCCTTTTCTTCGAAAATTCGCTAAAATGATGTAGATACCGTACCAAAGCCACGAACGTGCATAAGTAGGTAATGCAAATGAAGAAAGTACTGAAAACTATCCAGCGTGTAAAATGCAACTTCCGTTGACGTGCTTTTGTGGCACAAATAATATTGTTCACACCGTTTTTCAGAGTGCAGCAAAACCTGTTGATGCGATTTTCTCGGAACTATAATTTTGCAGTTTGGTGAGTTTGGCGTGGTGCCGACGAGATATTATTTTCATAGACTATGATATCTGTACTTCAGGAGAGCCAGTGGTGGAATGGTTATGGGAATCAGGAAGGGCCTTAGGGTTAGGAACTTGAGTTTTGTAGTGGTGGCAGAACTGGACGTGATAGCTGTTCACAGTTATGATCGTACTTTGCACCTTCTACCTTCTGCCGATTTACCTTAATTTCAACTATTGGGAAGAAGATTTCACAGAGGTCAACGACTTCATTACCGATCATGCCCAGGATTACCATCTCATTTTTTCTGAAGGTAGGCCAGACCACATTAAAATGTAGGACATTCACCTCCCAATGGAGGACATACCACATAAAAATGGAGGACCTAATGTAGGAAATGAAGGACCTAATGCAGGAGATTGGGTACCTATGTTCAAAATAAAATTGTCATAAGCTTTTTTCCTTCGACAGTTACTGATACTTTGAAAACAAGCGATTTGAACATGAAAACACCACCCAATTAGAACACTCAAAACGCAATTAGAACGCTGTAAAAAGTAACAACCACTAAAACAAATCATTGAGTGTTTTATTAAAATGAAAGACCAAAACGACATTACCTATATTAACGTTTGAAGATAAACTACATCTTGTTTGACTTGGGTCTTGGGTGGATAACAAGCTAAGAATTCAGTCCTACAGAATGTTTGATCTCTATGATATACTTAGGCACATTATACCCTCATCACTTCTCAGGTCTGAAACACCGTAACAAAGCAAAACAAAAATCTTAGGGAATGACACATCTACAGTCGATGTATTACAAGAAATCAGGGTTGAACATAACAAATAGCTGGTAGGTTATTTGTTATGGTCAACCCTGATTTGTTAAAGTACATAGACTGCAGACGTGTCATTCCCTTTTCTTTTTTAGCGAATTTTCAAAGAAAATGAAGCTATTGCAATGGCTTCGAAATTTAAATAATATAAATTTTTGGAAATTTTCTTCATAGAAATCCGTTTCAGACCATTCTAAAACGATTCCTGAAATTTAACACTTTTTTATATGTATATATATATTTATATATATATGTGTCACTCCAGACGATAACTCTCGATATAATTGAGATAAACAGCTCAAATTTGCACAAAAAATCTATCTTGGCAATCGAAAGGCTAAGTTCGAAGATGGGCGAAATTGGCCTACTCTAAGGAGGGTTTTGGCGCATTTAAAGTGCGCAAAAATTACCCAAAAATCCCCAAAATGTTATTTTCCAACATGTGACCCCTCATTTTAAAGGTTTTTGCACGCTGAACACGATGGTGGAATTGGATTTTAGATATCTTGATCCGTTCTCAAATTAGAGCATTTAAAGTGCGCAAAAATTACCCAAAAATCCCCAAAATGTTATTTTCTAACAAGTGACCCCTCATTTTAAAGGTTTTTGCACGCTGAACACGATGGTGAAATCGGATTTTAGATATCTAAATCCGTTCTTAAATTAGAGCATTTAAAGTGCGCAAAAATTACCCAAAACTAGGATAATCTTTAAACTCTTACCCCCCCCCCCCCCCACCCCCTTAGAGTGGTCAGATTGAAAAATGTGAGAAGTATTAATTGAAGACGAGAGTTCGAAGCAAAAAAGGGGGAGGCAAACGATTAGTACAACTCCTTGAAATTCCCATTTGACATATAATTGTTATGATACCTTCATAGATAGACAAGTACCGGCCCACGTATTACTAGAAGGAAGACGAAAGAAAAAATCTATTTCAAATTATTCAATTTAGGTACTAACAGTAGGAGGAAGAAGTTTTCCTTTATTCAAAACCATGGCCATTAATTCGAATATTTCTTTGAAAATTCGCTCATTAAGTCATGCTGCATGACTGGTTTTTTTTCTAAATAGTTCAAACTTTCAGTACTACGTACTCTATGTTGATCTAAATAGGTTATACTTTGTGCAATAAGCACCACGTCATTCCCTAAGATTTTTGTTGTTGCTTTGTTGCGGTGTTTCAGACCTGAGAAAGGAGGAGGGATGGTAACCCTGATCATGCCGAACTGAGTTGGATTGTTGTTGGGGATAGTAATGTCAGTGTCAGTATCGATGCTGATCAGGATCTTGGAGATCGACGATTTGGGCAATTTTGATCATTTTATAGACACTATAACGTTTAGGGCTACACGAAGGTGTACAGAGCTCCCCTGCTTGGTTCTGGGCCTTAGGACCCGTCCAGGTCCATGATAAATGACCAACACTCACTAATAAATTATTTTTGAGTTTTCCTCAACAAGTATTTAGCAAGCCATATGCGAGTCAGAATATTTACATTTGTCTGCTCCCCTTCTAAAATGTCGGTACATACCTGCCTACTGGGAATCTGCATCTATTCATTGGGACCAATTTTTTTAATTTGTTCGCACGCATTGGCTTTTTCTGACGGTTAGCTGACTTAGAAAACTGTACGAACCCACCCATGATCCAAAACTGTCTTGATAAGCGTTTGAGAAAGGTTTGAGTTTGATAATGGTTGGGAATCGAGGAGGCACTGCGTAGTCAGTTTCTCTCCGCCCTATCTTCTGTGTACTGGAATGACAATCAAAACTGGCGCTGGATAGTCAGGAAAACACTGCGAACAGGCGGTCATGGATACTATACAGTCCGAAAAGAATCCGAGAATCACTGCAAACGGCCAAACGCCTTTCTGACGGTCAGATACCACTGCGAACAAACATCGTGAGTTTTTAAAAGCACCAAATTACGCAGAAGCGCAACCGTCCATTAGCTGTTATGGAAATTTCAGATCTCCCTGCAAAACAGCAATATCGCAACACTGTTAAATCGATCGACAAGGTTGCAATAGGGTACGTATTGTACACTTACCCCCGAATGGAAGGACAATACTATAAAACTATTATTCATAGCTGAGTTACTTGTATCAATTACTGAATCATTTGTTTCTTTGTCATTGCTGACGATGTGATACCTGGATCGCATCAGACAATGACTTCAGGAGGCCCAACGGCCTTATCAGGTGGAATAAACCGGTTCCCGTGAGATCACCGAAGTTAAGAAACCTCGAGCGTGGTTAGTGCTTGGATGGGTGACCGCCGTGACACGTGGTGACACGTCCAAGTATGACCCATGTAGCTGTTGGGCGAACCCCTCTCCACTCAAGGGGGCGAGGCAATGAGTAGCCAAGTAAAGAGCGAAATGATCAGATCGAATTCTGATCCTCCATTGGAGGACAGCTGATCACGTCCGCGACGCCGGCAGGGCAGTCGGACGAAAAGCCCCAGCCTCAAATGGCTGTTACTTTACTTTTTACTTTACTTTACTATAAAACTATACTTTGTTGATAAAAAGATACAACATAAACAAAGTGTTTCTTAGTACCTACGTTTTAGAGATCAGAAAATTATGTAATATTCCTTCTCTATGTTTAAGTTTTCTTCTCTATTCTCTTTAATTCTTTATCTTTATATTGAATGATTCTCGATTAGTAGCACATTAATAGAAAAAATTACCCAACTTGATTAAGACGATGGCGGTGCGGAGGGGGAGTCCTCCTGGTTCCCACCTACATGAGAGGCACTGTCTACCTCCCACATACTGCTAAAAAGACCTGCGCGTTCGTTGGTAACTAGAAGTATCCCGTAAGCACTCCTGCGCCATGGTAGAATAAAAATACTAACAGGTAGGCTGCCGCGCAGATGACCTTGAGAAAGATGGCAGTGGTTGACCGATAAGCTGATGTGATGACGTCAGCCTCGGCGCATCCAACAAAGAATCCTTGTACATCCTAATTTTTCCGAAGTTTTTAGAGAATATAAACACGTTTGAGCATCCAACCTTTATTTATTTGCCGAAGTCCTTTATTGATTTGCTTTTTAATTTTTTTTTGAATGAAAGTTTTATTATACAAATCTTAAAGTGGGGAATGACAGA
Source organism: Leptopterna dolabrata (assembly GCA_954871275.1). NCBI lineage: Eukaryota > Metazoa > Arthropoda > Insecta > Hemiptera > Miridae > Leptopterna > Leptopterna dolabrata. The sequence continues at coordinate 16,838,303 of OX940983.1, read as the reverse complement.
CCTAGCAGAGAGAGGCGACCGTGCAGTGCATGGACTTGGGAGTCTTCCACTTCTACCACTGGGCGTTCAGGGGTTTCACCCCAGCTCCATCCTCCAGGCCCAGACACCGCATATAGGTTCGCGTTCCTCTCAGTCGAAGCGAAACCGCCCGTATTACAGAACTTATAGAGAGATTATAGAGAAGGGCTATTCCATAAAACAATCAACTTGAATGTAGGTATCCTGCTTGATGGAAGAACAACATAGTGTCCAGCCTAATTTTTTTAAATGTTTAAATCATGCATTAGATCACCATTAAAAAATTTATGTCTTCCAAAATGAAAATTTCTACTTCCATTTTGCGTTTCAGACATCGAGGAGCATTTTTGGTTCCGTGTCTGTCTGTCTTGCTGTCTGTGGTCAGACTGGAATAATGGCCGAAATGGGCTGAAATTTGGAGGGTAGGTGTGGGTTAGGTCGCGGACGATCCCACACCAAAATCATTTAAAATAGTACGGTAACTTTCGGCTGCACATGCGCAAATGTAAAATGCTTGAAAAGCTGAACTACTTAAGTATCGTTGAAATGAGTTCAAACTTAGAGGGTCGGTCAGGAATAATACTTCGGTAGCTCCAAATTAATTTCATTGGCATCGTATCGTAACTTTCGTCTGCGCATGCGCGAACATGAAATGTTGACCATTTCCTTGTAACGATTCTAACTACGCGAAAAACAGTCGTACAGAGCTGAAATTTTGTGGGTACACGCGGGTTGGATAGGAAATGGTCCTGTTTTAAAATCATGGAAATCGTGTCGTCTGCGCATGCGCAAACGTGAGATACTTGAAACGCCCTAACTACTTTAAATATCGTTGAAATGAGCTCAGATTTGGAGGGTCGATCAAGAATAATTCTTTGATAGTTCCATAAGAATTTCATTCGTCTACGCATGTGCGAACATGAACTGTTGCCTGTTTCCTTGTAACGCTTCTAACTACGTGAAAAATAGTCGTAGAGAGCTAACATTTTGAGGGTACACGCGGGTTGGATCGCAGATAGTCCCGTATCAAAATGAACCTACCCCACTATTCTATACGGTCATGTGATTCAAGTGAGGAAGCTATACTGCCTACTCGAATTGGCAGACGTTTTTAGTGGCGTTGACAATGCCGAATTTGTGACCTTCGAATAGGTACAGTTAAGTCCCTACTCGTGTGTGTGCATAGGTGCACCAAGTGTTTGGACCCCCGTTTTAATTTTATTGTGGTTCCATCCATTAACGAACTGTAGTTGAGTAAATATGTAAGTTAATGTCAATAATAATATGTAAGTTTAATAATTCAATAATAATATAGTTTTAATACTATACCTACAGATGAATATCGAAAATTGCAATTTGTGCACTAGTAGGTAGATGCAGCCAATTGGTCAGTGTCTCAGTGAACAAACTCTAAAGGTATCGTAACTTGTACCAGATCAACCCTAATGAAGGCACATAGATCACTCGCGAAGAAATCGTGGAAACCCATTTCAAAGAAAAACGTTCTCTATTCCCACTAGTACACGAAAAAACGCGAAAAATACACTGTTATACCGGTTTCGGTGATCAAACGATCGTCAGTAACAAACAATAACTGAAGGCACATTGAAGAGGTGACCTTATAAATAGCCAAAAAGTGAAAGGGGTCGTCGATTGGGATTGGTCGTGAAGAAGAATGGTGAAGAGAAAAAACGCTGCAAAGTCCTTGTCACATGGGTTTATTATTCTATTGGACATACCTACAGAAATGTTGGCTGCATGCGTAATAATCGAAATAGCTATTTCTGATGGTTTCCATTAATTTTGGCCACTAAAACACAAATTAGATAGGTACCACGCTCCTTTTATTTCTTTTTTTAGCATGGAACATGCTTTAGCCTTGGACTAACTAGTCGAAAAACGTTACGCGGGATGGGTGACGCGGATGGGTGACGAAATTTTCTTATGATTTTCACGTACAACCGAGCCGTTGGTAGGGAAATGGAACTTCCGCAATTTTAATCGCACAAAAATCGTTTTCCATTCGTTGGAAAGCTCTTGATTTATCACGAATTTATTTCGTATTTGTTCTTGGTATTTATTTCCTAGTTTCATACTATAACTATATAAATGAATGTTATAAATGGATAGTAAACAATGACGCTTGTTTGGTAGTCACTTGGTTATAGATACGTAGTGGTGAGTCCGTAGTTTCAGAGTCACAAGTTTCTATCTACTCTAAAGTTAACATTTTCAGCAAAATTAATAATATGTTTCAATCTTTTGTTTGAAAAAACTCGGAACGCGGCTAAAGCGTGTTCCATGTTTCTTGAATTGTAGCCGTAGGCTCTAAGCAGTAAGCATCCGGGGGTCCAGGGGGCTTGCCCCCTGGCGAGGCGCGCAGCGCTGAGTTTTCTTTCTTTTTTTTAAATAACTATCTTTGATCATTGGTAGTGCCATTTAATCGTCTTGATCCACCTGTTGACACTTTTTCCAGTGTTATTCTACAAATTGATGGTGATTTCAGACGGTTTCCCAGATTTTTGACCCATAAAAAATCAATTTCGGGAGCTGAACATCTGGTAGAACCTCAATTTTCTATTCTTTGGTCAAAATCGACTTCATATTCGGTCTTCTCGTCCCCAAAAACATGAAAAACGGTACCTTAAAAGCTCATGTTACCAACATGTTGCTAAAACGCAAAAAGTAGGTACCTACCTATTTTTACACACATTTTCACTCATAACACCCCTGGGTATATTCCGATCGGGCTGAAAAGTTTCGGGACACAACTAGAGCCCAAATGGAGCATGTGTGCGAAAGAACGATTTTTTTAGACCGAAATTGAAGCCTGTACACGTGATACGGCGGACGGCGTACGGCGGATGGCGGACGGACATTGCATTTTTGGAATCTACGCACCTTGAAACGGAAAAGAAAAAATTTTGAGGGGGTGTTATAAAAATTTTTTGCTGAGCGAATACATAGGTGTATTATTCACAGAATAATAAACCAAAAGGAAGGAGGGGTCGATTCTGATTGGCCCTGGAAGATATTTTACCAATTTTATCCGAAATTTTTCCGTAATACGGTATACTGATCCGAATCTTTTCCTCAGTCGTAGCCTACGTTCCCTAACTAGGTTTGAATTTCAAACCTAGTTAGGGAAGCTACTTTTTGGCCCCTTTCCTCCATAGGTACCTTCGTTTCACTTTTTGGCATTCTCTCCCAAAGCCAATCACAATCGAACCCCCCCCCCCCCCCCTTCCTTTGTTCCTTTCACCATTCTTCTTCACAATCAATCACAATCGACCACATTTCAATTTTTGACTATTTATAAGGTCACCTCTCCAATGTGCCTTCAGTTATTGTTTGTTACTGACGATGGACGATCACCGAAACCGGTATAACAGTGTATTTCGCCTTGTTTTTCGTGTATTAGTGGAAATAGACTATTTTTTAATAACTCAGTTTTTCTTTAGATACATAGCCTGACAGAAAAGAAACTCGTTTGCGTTCCTGCATTTACGATCTGCCTAAACAACGGAGCAGTAAAACCACGCTATAAAATAAAGGATGGCCGGAGACAAGACGGACAAGTAATACTTAAGCCCTTAAAATGGTTTCAGAGCGCAAAAATACCATCTCTAGGTGATGTAAAAACGCGCTTTTCATAACTGAGGCGTAAGTGTAAAAGGATTTTTATTCCGACGACTGCATGTAAACGATTTCCCAACCCCCTCGACGGGTTCGTAGTCACTCCTTGCACCAAAACAGGTGTACGTCAGCCGGGCTGCGCCGGACTGTGGGAAAGTTGGAAGAATTTGAAGGTATATCGGGGAGGCTAATCTTAATTCCTCCCAGCGGTCACTTATCACTGGTGGGGTCTTCAGCTGCTTTCTTACCACAGTGCACACCTGCAACCCCTGAAGCTGCATCATTTGAAAATAACATTGATTGTACAATAGGTGGTAGGTACCCCTAACTTCTATGTAGACATAGTATTATAATACAGTACCTATCTTCCGTAATAGTATATTACTAAGGGAAGAATATACAAAATGGGATAAAACACCCTCGGAGGGCGTGTCGGTCTAATGGCAGGATATGTTTCAATGCCTACCAAGAAGGAACAGTTAAATTTGGGAGCAGATTTCTATAGGATGATTCTTAGACCTGAGACCATTCAAACCTCGATCGAAACAAGGTTTTTGCAGATACGTCCTTCTGTCATTTTACCGACAGTTGGTGGATATAATTTATACATCTTGACTGAATATTAGATTGGTAGGAGAGTACTGGTATGAGTGAAGTAGTCATCAGTAGTAATATGTATGACAGTACGACTAAATTATAGAGCTATACCCCAACCAATCTACTTGTATCAGGAATGACTAGGTAGACTGCACAAATTTGGACCATAGGGATATTAAAACAGAAGTGGTTGTCGCAACTGTATGCCCTTTTTTTAAATCATAGTCATATAAACCTCTTACGGGATCCTACGAATGTTTTCTCGCGGATTTTGGTTTAGCAATAACGAACCTATGGAATCAAACATAGAAAAAAAAAAAAAGTAAGCCCCCCCCCCCCCCCTTGATAGTTTCCGTTTCAAGGTACGTAAAATCCGAAAATGGTGGTTACTACCATATCTAAAGGGTGAAAAATAGGGGTTGACATTTCCAGGGTGCAGTTATCTAGAATTTGTTTACGTTTTTAAATTTATCTCGAACTTGAGAATTTGTTGAGACCACCCGGAGCACTGTACGTCCAGCCGTTCGTTCACAGTGAGGCCCTGAATGTGGCACCGAAAAGCTTCGTCAACATTATTGTGAATGAACCGGTATACATCCAGCCCACATAACATTGCTAGAGAACATCTGATTATAATGAAGCACGGCTGTATGAAATCGAGACGACTGTTCCGTGATATTATTTCATTTGAAGAATGATGGTTATTTTGGATTTTGTTGATAGGAACAAACGCTATGCTTCATGAACAAACAAAAAATAATCAATGATAGAATTCTTGAATCCACCACATATATTTATGAAACTGTAATGCCCGGCTGGCTGCAGTACTCGATTTAGGGCTTTCCTGGGGGGGGGGGGGGAGCAAGGGGGTAGGTATTGCCCGCAGAAAACAGTGATCTACGCAGAAGGGGCATCTATATTGGTAAATAATAAACTGTTGTGTAATAATTTGCAGCGTTTTTCCAAAACCCCATAAATTTCTCGTTCGATTGGATCACAGTAAGTTCTTTTGGATGGGATCTACCTAATGCATTTTGTCACTTTATTTTTCAAATGTTGTTGTTGTCTTTGCTTCAATGCCGTTGCAAATTATGATTGGAAATACCTAGAACTTCCGGTTTTCTTTTACATTTTATTCAATTTTTTTTCTCTTCGTAATAGTTACCTCGTTATTTATTCTATTATTTGTTTTTGTTCCACTAATTGAAGCTGGTGGTCTCAAGCTCGATTTATTATTTGATGGTGTACTGGTATTAACCAGCAGGTACCTGCGTAATACTCGAGCTGTGTTGTCGAGTTTCATGCAGAAAAATGCAAATCTCTGGTTTAATATCCGTGGTTTAACCCGGCAAACCAACAAGAAAAGGAACAACAATGGCCCCTCGAGGTTCCACAAAGGTTGAAAAATCTTCAATGACAACACAATAGGGGGGAGGCCTCAGGGACAACCCTGAGAACCCGTCACTCGAAGGGGTGGTTTTTACTGAAGGGTAATTTGGAGGGGTCCACTTTTTTACGGTTGACCCCTATAGGCCGTCTCCATTGTCCGGCTAACCACCTGTTCCCTTTTTCAACCCTTTCGACTCCCGTCGGTTCCTTCCCGAGTCGAAAATGACCAGTTTTACGAACCCGGGACGGCCGGACTCGCCGGAGGGGGATCATCTGGAGGAGGATCACGGGATAGAACCATCAAAAGAATGAATGATACACGACTACCCCAGGCCGCTTCCTACATGCCGGATTTTACCTCAAATTGAGATCCACGCAAGAGGAAATTAGGGATGGCAAAAATTTGAAACAACGATGTACATGCGAATCATAACACCGACCGTTTTATTTGTTTTGTCGACGGTTCTGAAAACATCAACAGAAACCTCTTCCGGTTTATTATTTTCAACAATAAATCTTTGGAATCGACGCATTAAAATTTTTTAAACTCCCTTCAAAATTTGATGGTTTTTGTTTTGAAGGTACTACGTAGAATCCAAAAATGGAATAACAAAATTTCCGTCCGTCCGCCGTACTTAGCACTTTCCAGAGTTTACAAAAATGAACGAAATTTGGTTTATAAGTGCCATTTGGAGTACAGCTGGTCCGAGAAGCTCGGAGCTACTATCAGAAACTCTAAGGGGTGAAAAATAGGGGCTGAATGTTGAGAACGCCGTAGCTCAAAAATTCTAATGGAAGGGTATGTTTTTCAATTAATCTTGAACTCGTGGATTTTCTTAGGCCAACTGGAGCACTGTGCGTCCAGCCGTTCGTTCACAGTGAGGCCCTGAATTTAACATGACTATGAATGTGAATGAATCAGTATACCTAGATCCAGCCCCGATATCAATGCTAGTGTGCAGCTGATTATAATCACGCAAAACGAGTTGATTTTCTGTGATATTTTTTCATTTGAAGTATGACAGTTATTTTGAATTTTGTTGATAGGTAATTTTTTAACTTGAGCAAACGTTATGCTTCATGATTAACAACAAATAATAATATAGAAAATTGAATTCACAAAAAAATTCTTGAATCCACCGCATATTTTCATGAAATGTAATTGCCCGGCTGGCTCCAGTACTCCTCCATTTAGGGCTTTACTCGAGTAGGTACTTTCGTAACTTGCTCAAAATGACATGCATAACCACAAATAATTATAGATAGAATTATTGAATCCACCGCATATTTATGAAACTGTAATTGCCCGGCCGGCTCCAGTACTCGTTGTAGGACTTCCCTGATGGGGGGAGGGAAGCAAAACTGTGGCCCACGCAGAAGGGGCATATATACAGGGGAATAATAAACCGTTGTGTAATAATTTGCAGCGTTTTTATTGATGGATTCTGATTCTCTAGTTCGAACCATTCAGGTCTGTGGGAGTGTTGAAATCTAAGATTCTTCGACAATTTCAAATGCCGACTTATAACTACAGTGGAACCTGGATAAGTGGGAGTTGAATGGACCAGCTTTTGAATCTCACTTATAGAGGTTTCCTCCTTACCTGAGTTTCCCTCCCACTTGTAGAAAAAAGTACAAAAAATTTGAAATTTAGAATGTATCTGAATGAAATTGGGAAAGTCATGCATTGTCGTGTAGGTATTGTAGACAAAAATTTACAGGGTTAAAAGGTCAATTTTTCCTTTAAAAAATTTAGAGCTCAATAAAGATAAAATCAGTCAACTTTGATTCACAGCAAAACAACAAAACTACATATAAAGCAACAAAGTGGGGTCGATTCCAGCTATTAGACGCTGGTACTTCAGCGAGTCCCACTATTAGAGGCCTCGCTCTCACATAGCGCTCTCACTTTTACAATGAAAATCATGCTATTAATCTGGCTGTCAAAATTTTCAGAAACAGTATTTTTATTTACAAATTTCGTTCGGTAAAACAGTGCATAGGTAAGTAGTTTACTGGATCTCAATTTGTACATTATTCTCAGTGATTGTGTTAATTTTGTAGCTACTGCAAGTGGAAGTGGATTTTTTCTAAGTTTGTTAATATTTCCTTATCATTATAATAAGAGAAGTCCTAAGTGTATTCCTGGTGATTAAATAAAGTCCCACTCATGGAGGTTGTCCTTGGGAAACCCGAATCCCACTCACGCAGGTCTCTCATTTTCCCACTCAATGAGATTTTTGGTCCTCAAGGGGGTGGGACCGAACTTTTGTTCCCAGACAGAGGTTTTCCCACTTACCAAGGTCTCACTTATCCAGGTTCTACAGTAGAACAATACTATTGATTTCGATTCTCCGTGAGGGTGTTTGGATTTACAAAAAGAAAAGTATTCCTATTCTTATCTGCTCACCTTTGGATGAGCCATTAGGTACCTACCAGTCAATTGTTTAGTTATCAAGAGTCGAGTGGGTTGTCAGACGTCCACGTGTAGTTTTTTCCCCCACCTTTCCAGCTGTGAAGGCAGCGAGCGAGCGATCCTCCCACTTCCACCCTCGCGGCCCTCGTTACGCCCTGCTGCCCAACTGTGTCCACTCATCATTCATTTGCCACTTTTTCTAAAAACTCCCTCTCGTCGAAATTAATAATAACTTTCAGGAACTCTTCAGCAATCCAACTGCCTGAGGGCAAGGCACATCAATCAAGGATGCAATCAATCTTATTTAGAATTAAGGACAAAATATCAATTTATGATTAAACAAAACTGCCACGCAATCGACATTGCAATTCAATTAATGCAATGGTTTTTGTTATTGAACACGAAGAAATTTATTGATCACGCTGGAGTATTCTTCCAAGGAAGTATTTCAGACATGATTATCAGGAAGGATTGCGAAGGGTGAATCGATTGAAGGAAACAAACCCCCTATTAATTTTCCTGAAACAGTTGAAATATTCTAGGACAGGGACAGCCAATTGAAGAGCTCTCTATTCAACTATGGTTTCACAGCCCCCAGACATGCTAGAGAAACATGACATGATGAAGTGCACCTAACTACTATTGACTAGAAATACGAGGTTGGCCTAGGCTAAAAAATAAATAAATAAATGAAAAAATAAATAAATAACTCGGTAGGCACCAACCATCACAGGGCAGAAGAGCATTTGTACACAGACACTCCAGTTTTTGGTTTATTATTCTGTGAATAATACACCTATGTATTCGCTCAGCAAAAAATTTTTATAACACCCCCTCAAAATTTTTTCTTTTCCGTTTCAAGGTGCGTAGATTCCAAAAATACAATGTCCGTCCGCCGTCCGCCGTACGCCGTATCACGTGTACAGGCTTCATTTTCGGTCTAAAAAAGTCGTTCTTTCGCACACATGCTCCATTTGGGCCCTAGTTGTGTCCCGAAACTTTTCAGCCCGATCGGAATATACCCAGGGGTGTTATGAGTGAAAATGTGTATAAAAATAGGTACTTTTTGCGTTTTAACAACATGTTAGTAACATGAGCTTTTGAGGTATCTTTTTCCATGTTTTTGAGGACGAGAAGACCGAATATGAAGTCGATTTTGACCAAAGACGCGGAAATTGAGGTTTTACCAAAGGTTCAGCTCCCAAAATTGGTTTTTTATGAGTCAAAAACCTGGAAAACTTTCTGAAATCACCATCAATGTGTACAATAACATTGGAAAAAGTGTAAACAGGTGAATCAAGACCATTAAATGCCACTACCAATGATCAAAGATGATCTTAAAAAAAAGAAAAAAAAGCGTACCTATTTCATGTTTTGGGGGCCAAAATTGGTGGAAATCATCAGAAATAGCTATTTCAATCATTCCACATGAAAGAAACAATACATTTAACAGCCAACAAAAATCTCTAGAACTCCAATAGAATAATAAACCCATGTGACAAGGACTTTGCAGCGTTTTTTGGCACAGTATCGAAACATTCCTTCACGCAGTTATAATTATGTTGGTGTTCATTACTGGTTATGGGACATACCTAATCATCACTTGAAATTAATACCGAAATCGAAGTAGACGCTGCCAGTTACGAGATCCCCAGGCAGAGGTGGCAGTTCAAGGTTTTGGGGTTTTTTAAACGTAGAAAATATAATTTTCGATATACCGACCCTTTTTGAAAGAGCGACATTTACCGTCGGATTCGCGTTCAGGATGGTCAAATTGAATAGTTATTTACTTAATACAGTTAATCGAAAGTTTCGAAGTTAATCGAAAAAGGCAAATTCAAAATAATCATGGATGGTTTTAAAAAACACTGCTTTTCGGAGAAACTGCGTAGGGTTTACCAGTTTTGACTAAACGCAGGCCAACCAAAGGGAAGCTTCTCTGTGGGAACAAAGGCAATTTAGGACCACTGTGAAACAGAACCAACACCTGTGAGTACTGCCAAGTACTAGGTACCTATATTTTAAAAAACTATATAAGGAGTTATGTAGGCAGCACCTGACTATAATAAATAGATGCCAACGTGTTTTTCTTCTAATAACTCAATAGGTAGGCACATAGGTAATATATTATTTTGTAACTATTAGTACCCTCCACTTTCCTTACTATCTATGTAGGTCATGAAAATATTTCATTCTATGCAGTGGTTCTAAGTATATTCTATGAATGTTTTCCAGATTCAGCACGTGTAGGTAGAAACCGAAAACTGAGTTGGGCTTCCTCTTTGGGGACATTCAGTACCTGCATATAAGAATGGATGAACAGAGGGCAGATGCAAATAGTTGAAGCGTTTTAAAAGGAAAAAAAGGAACCGCGAGCGGTATAGTTGTGTTTCCATTCTGTGCGGCACTCCCGCGGTAGTCCGGAGGGGGAGGGGTACGGAGGGAGGGGTAGGAGGGTGCCCAACAAATCCCCACCCCACCCCTCATGTAATCGCCACCAGCACACATGACGTCACGGACGGAGTGGGGTGGGGATGATGTTACGCGTAGTTAGAATAAAAGCCGTAAGGCTTCGCTACAGTACAGATGTTGCCACAGGGGTGGCGATGCCCTTGAGGTTTTCTGAACTTGTCTCCACATTCAATAGATAGCACCACATGCCGGCGCGCGAACCCACTCATTTCAAGAAAAGATATAAAATACATAGGTGCATACTAGAATTACAAAACATTCAGATTCAGAAGTAAAACAACGAAGGGGGCATGTACATATTCACATACATACACAAACAGACGAACCACAGAATTGGGAATAAACTGAATTACCCTAAAAACTTCAAATTTGTATGTAGAACCTGTAAGCTCTTAATCCCGCTTGAAAACCTAATATAATACAAAATCATCAAGAACTCGTGACAATTATTTATCGATGACTTTGATACCAGAAAAACTAATCTCCTCCCCACCTCCAGTAATATAAGACCATTGTTGATTAGTTGCCATGAGCAATAACATCAAGTACCTAACAACAGAATACCCCAGGAGATAATAGCCATTTCCTAGTGTGTCCTGATGTATGGTGAAGTTTGTATTGCAATAGTTCTGGATCGAGAAACCTTTGCAAGGAGGGAAGATGGTCAGAGACGTCAAGGAAGTCCTCAAGGCGATGGGGTGGGTCGAAGGCTTCAACGTGCCTGTGTCAAACTCCGAAAACCAGCGACTGGAGTCAGAGGTAGGTAAACGGAGCGCCTAAGTGGATCAACTGGCACCTTAGTGTTGTTTTAGTACTAGCACTCACAACGTTCTTTGAGGGGCAAAAATTGCGCTGAAAGTCCAGGCACTATTGAAATTGGTAGGTATTCAAGTAACTTTTTTCAAGAAAGTAGGTACATCAACCATCTATGTAACAAAAAACAGAAAATAGGGTACATACCAAGGTCAGTGGCAACAGGGGTATATAGGGTATAATATACAGGGGGTGGTATGCAGTTAGAGGGGACCAATCAATGGCCTAGCTTTACCCATTTTCCCCTCTAGATTTTGCTTAGGGATACGCCATAAGCAGCATGCACGAATTTTCGAAATTCGATCAAATTTGGCGCATACGTACATGAATCTCAAATATGGATAACTGGACTAGGTGCTTATGGACTGCTGGACTACGTACCTATTTCATACGACCTTCACACGTATTGTCAAAAAGGTTCATGAGACCTACTAGTAGAACTGACCATACCTACGTAGGCTATACTTAGTAGAATAATATTTGTTACCTCAACAGATAGAAAACCTTCTCCGTCAAAAAGCAGAATCTGTGGTTAAATATGAAATAGCAAAGGACCGATTGACAGCGCTGCAAAGGAGTGAAAAGCAACTGAATGATGAGAAAAACACCAACCAAGTAATTCTACAAAACTTGTTGTCACTTGATTCACCTAACTGTCTCACTGACATCCAAATAAGGCATTTCTGATTTACAGAATCTCATTCAAGCTTTGAGGAAGAATCTGGACTCAGAAATTCTGACGGTCAGGAACTGCGAGAACGACTACAGTAAAATGAAATACGACATGAAGGTGATGGACAACGAAATGACGTCAACTGGAGGAAGGATAAATTATGTGCAGGTACACCGTAAGGATGTTGATATATTGAATCATAATAGTAACAGTGTTTTTTGTGTGGCACGAATTCATCAATTACAGTTTCTAGATCACATATCATATGTATGACAGAAAGGTCTCTGCTAGTGTACTCAATGCCAAATTCTGGGCCTAAGCGAAGGAACTCTGAAATGTCATGGGGGTCTTCGACATCTGTGAGGTTAATTATCATCCGTCCCCTATTGACTGGTTCGTCCTAACATTGCCTCAAATTTTGCGGTCTCTTTATGTCGAACCTCCCTGAAAATACGTTGAAACACTCTGTTCTGTTGGTTAATTTAATCATCAAAGGTATTAATATCGACCTTGTCCCTAAATTCAGTGACTAGCCTCCTAAGATCTGACTAGTTTTTTTTAGTTCCCAGATACATATTTTGATCACCATAGAAAGGAATTGTTTCTTGAAATTAGTAACCATTTTCTCTACCTCATTGCGATATGGGTGATTAGACCTCAAAAGTCTGTAGGTAGATTTGATTGGATTCATAATGTGAGCTGGAAACAAACTGGATGTTCTGCAACGTAGAAGGAAGATGCAATCATTTTTCTTATAAGTCATGCCAATTTGGCGGGCTAATCGTGTTGCTGATGGTCCTTATTGCTGTCTTAATCCTCTCCTCCGCAAGTCTACTTAGTCGTCTAAAGAGCTGGGGGTCCTCTGGGTTCATAGCATGGTGTTCTGGTATATATTCCATAGTATCAAATAAGGCTGGGTTTCTCGACTGCAAACTGTTGAATACAAAGTGTGAGCGGTATAACTGGATGCTGTAAACTTATGACAATTCAAGCTACCATAAATGAAAACCTGATGAAAAGCGGTTGAGAGAAGTGACAAGAGAACTTGACTCGCTAGAGACGACGGATTCCTCTGAAAGATGCGTTTGTTCATTGTAAGAGGTGGTTACGAACTTGATGGAGGTGAAGAAATTTAGTTCATAAAAATGAAGATGATGTCAGACGGTGGATAGATAGGTTCATTGATTCAAACGAAACTACATACAAGTAACATGCATTTATTGAATAACATCTTCAAGAGCAGGTGCACACAATCGACTATGCTGCGCCACCGTCTTGATTACACACCAGTAGCTTCAGTAATGGAGAGCGCAAATAATAAATGAGCAACTAGCTGTTATTCGACTAGTCTCTCAACTGACAAGATGTACCCTGCTTTGTAAAGGAAAAGGAAGGATCCACTCCTCTGTTAAATAAAGGGGTGACCATGAATAATGATAGAGGTTGTAAGCAGGTACTCAATGTGAAATTATACGAACTAAATCACTCGCAAATAATAATGTATGAATCTCCTTTTACTTGGGAGTATTACTTTCATGGGTACATGGGTTATCAGTAGGTATAGTGTACCTACATACCTGTCATGACCTGGCTATCTGTGGAACCTTCCTTTTCCTGCTTTGTATGGAATCTTTTTACTCTAACATACTGGATACATATTCTTGTTACTGTGTTGTCTGGGTAGGACAGGAGACAGCTGGGCAACGGGAAAAAGTCGCTCGTAGTGTAGGATCCATCTAGATAAGCCGCACTGGCATAGAGAGATTTAAAATAAATTAGATAACTAACTTAGCAACAATACAACAAAATATTGAACTATACGTAGGCACAACTTCGAATTAGGTAGATTTTATAGGTTTTTTTGTTCACAGTGACAATCTGACAGTTGGTTGTCTGACCATCAGAAAGGCGTTGGGGGCTGTTCGCAGTGAATCTCACTATTTTCTGGCTGTGTAGTACCTATCTACGAGCGGCTGTTTGCTGCGTTTTTCTTACTATCCAGTTTTCTGATCGTCATTCCAGTCCACAGAAAATCGGGCGGACGAAAACTGGCCATGCACAGCCTTCTCAATTCCCGAACCCTTCTCAAATTCTTATGATGATTTCTTACGGTTTTCTAGGAGTCAGGTAACCACAAGAAAAAGCCAGTGCAAACAAACCTCATAATTTAACTAGGTATAAAATGTAAGTAAATCTGAACTTAATCGTAATTCAAAGTAACATGATGTGAACAGCTTATTTCTGAAGCCCTAACTGAAAATTAAGATTCATGTGCCACGTATACGATTTGAAAGGTACTACTACTATAACTACTTATAACTACCAACCATACTTTATTGCACAAATATCAAGATCTAGGTATTCGTATGTTTTTAACTATATAATCTTATACAATAACATGAACTCTATTCAATTTATTGGTAGTAACAAAACGTTTTTGGGACTATACATATGTTATTGGGACTAGCACAACTCAAATTATGGAACTGATGCAATACTATAAATTGTACATACATACACAATAATAAACAATTATGATAGGAATAATCATGGACTTCCCATACAACTTTGTTTGTCAAACTTCGAAAAAACTTCTAATTCGGTCTTCCAAAATCTTATTCAATTCCAATTTATTCAGCTAGAATATCCACCCAATTCTAAAATTATAGGTATGTATACAATACTTACAGTTTAAAAAAATTTTCTTTGGCAGTTTGGCGTATTGGCAGTTTTAGTGACTACCTACTGGTCCCAAGGGGAAGGGTAGTGAAACGTCAGTTCGTCAGTGGGTCAATATTAAGCTAAATTCACAGGTAGGTATTAACCTAAATTGAGCTTGTGATGGCAAGGTAGGAGCAGGTAACAACTGATAGGTAAAGGTTGAATATCCGAAGCACTGTGACATAAACCAAAATTCAAGAAACATCAAGAACAGAACTTGTGAGGGATCGGTTTTGCTGGTCGGTAGGGGTTCATGTGACTGGGTCGTATGGGAAGCTTGATGAATAATTCGATAATTCAATAACCTTAATTAGGTAACAGAGCAGCTTTTCTGGGTGGACAGACCAATCATCATCAAACACATCAGTTACACTTCCCGTTAACAATGGATGCTGTACCTGTTCCACATTAATGAACCCACCTAGTTTTATCTCTATTTTATCTCAAGTTAGTTTTGAGGCGTTTACGGATGACTCCAAACCTGCAGACTCAATTTGCTGTCCACTAAAACTCTGTTTCATGATTAGGGTTTGAGGTGTGCCAAAACATAAGAGACCTTTCAAATCGACCTTTGCTTCCACTATGAGAAGGTTAATCATCATCGCTATAGTTGCCATTGTAGTTAGAATGACTAGATTGTTGTAGCTGTTGCACATGCTCGATAGGCTGGGGCGTGCCGTCCGGCCCTACTACACAAGGTTGTATGATTTTGTGGCGCATCAACCTGTCAACTTGGTTGACCAGCTCCAAAGCAAGGATTTCTTTCTGCTCTTCCGTCATACCTTCCATGGGATCCGGATGAGCAGGGGTTCGACATCCAACGATCGGATTGATGAATTCCTTGTGTTTGTTGTAGCCTTCGGTGTCACTACCTTCACTATCTGAGCTGTACTCGAGGGGCCTGGACAGTAATCCTCTCCTGGCAAATAACCCTGCTGCGTTCCCATATCCTGTGTATTTCACCATGCGCCCAACACTTTCTTTGCACAATACAAAAAGAAAATCTGCAGTAACATCTGTGATATTTGTAATTGGCGATGTCAACAATCTACAAAGCTTGTTCCGCAGTGTGTTGCCTTCCTCTGGCCTGGTGAATACTTCAGCCTCAGTTAATTTAGGCAAAATCCTCTTCCTTATATGTTTCCTAACAACAGACCCTGATTTAGCCAAATGCAAAAGAACAAGCAATACAGGAGGCAACAATTCTCGTGAATTCGTATTTGCATTTTTCCCATCCCCGAAATCAGCAAGTACTTTTTCCAAGTAGTCCATAATTTTTGTGACTGCTGTAAGCCCCGTTTCTTGGACGTTTTCCTTGGATTTCGTGTTGCCAGCTATCTCAGTAGTTATGGCACTCAGATGCTCTACAGGAATTAACGTTAAAAGGTTTATTACATCACCCTTCAGATTCACTCCAAATATTTCAATATCTGCGATAAAATATTCCCTCATTACGGCAACAAGTGTTTTCAATTCACCACCCTTACAGAGGCTCCCAAGTTCTTCGCCTTTGATGTCCAGTAAAAGATTGAAAAGGATTTTCAGTTCATCAGACAGAATTTTCTGGAGCACAGTTCTCGTCTCTGAACTTGTCTTAGCACTTTTCAAACTTCTCAGTTGCGTTTCCAACAGTTCGTTGAAGAATGAGAGCCCACCAACTGTTTTGAATAATTTGACCCGAGTTGAGCTGCAGAATGCCGTCATCAAAAATACCAGTTTCAAATCGAACAATTTCACTTCCAAACCTTCATCAAACTTCATGACTCGTTTCACCAAAGGCTCCATGACTCCACAGCTATTCAGAATTTCCGTGGACGGATGATAGTTCAGTATGATGTTGTAAAGACATTTTACAGATTCCAAAATCCTACTTGTATTGGTCGAGTTTGGAAATTCACACACGCTCTTTTCCAAATGCGCGCATTTCATCAACGTTACAATACGATCTTTAGTCACTAATGAATCCAAATCGGTTTTGTCTCGAATCAAAATTTTCAGTGCTGTCAGACAAAGCAGCATCTCGCTCTCAGATATACTTGGGTCTTCGAGAAGACTGAATAACCCTGACCAAAGACGTTGTCTGAGTTTGTTTTTATTCAATTCGGGCAATGATGTGGATTCAATATGGCGAACAACGAATTCTTGAATCGGAGGAATTGACTCAGCAGTGTTCTTGCGATCAATGCTATTAACAAGCTTCTCGAACATCATTTTCACTATTTTTATCCTTAAATAACAACTAAATTCAATAGACTATACAATTTAACCTGGACCTAAACCTGCACCTTATGATCACGGATTACACACTGATCATGCAGATGATGTAATGTAAACTAATTTTTAGATACTTGAAGTAGATGAGTTGCGTCCAGTTTTTCTTCGGCTGATCCTCGTGACAGAAGAGGACTAGGGACACCCTGAAAATATCAAATGTTCACTTATTTTTCAGGCAGAAATAGATAAATTCCAGCAAGAAATTGAACAACTCAGGAAGATGTTGGAATGGGAAGATGAAGCTTTGTTTGCATGGGAAGAGGAGCTGGCCAAAGGCGATCACCATAATGACATTCTGAAGAATCTAGAGTTGCACGACTTCGATAAATTCAATGTGAGCCCCTCCCACTCCCCCCCAGTCTGTATCCTTATTAAAACGACGCTTGACAAATCAGCGTTCAAACCAGTCATAATTTGATGTAGGTAGTTTAAAAAAAAACATTTGCAGGAACTCGAACTGAAGAGGCAAATGCTACAGGGGGATTTGATGAATCAACAGCAATCAGAACAAAATGAAGTGGATTTGATGCTGAGAACTCAGGCAACTCTACAAGCTCAAGCACATCTATTCAATGAGGTAAGAAGGAGCCAAATTGTGTTTCACTAAGCTTTCCTTACTAATTCAATAATGAATCCTTACATATGCCTACTTGAATACGTCTAAAAAACACACCCTAGTTGAGTGTTCCAAAAACAGTGGTATTGATACTGTTGCACTGAACAACAAGCAAACAGTAAGGAATATAAATAGTAGTCCGAACACCAAATGAAACTGAGACCGTGTTCATAGATTCGCAAGGAAAGGAGTAAACTCATGAAGAGATGGTACGACGCGACCAAAATGTTGGAAACAAGAAAATCGCAAGTGGAGGAGCTGGAAAACGTGAGTGTTTATGAAGTGAGATTACCAGGATGGCGTGTAAATGGGACGTTGAAGGAGCTCCTCAGGTTTACAGTTTTAATAGATGTAAACGTACAGATTTATGGATGGTTTATGTCATCCTGAAGCAGGGTTCAATATTACATTGGATGAAGTTTACTAATTTGTCCCTTAGTGACGAGATTAGGGTAGAGGTATAATTATGGAAGGGTTTTAGTGTCGTACTTCACCAAGCCAAAACGCTCCCCAAAACCATGACGCATTTACCTGCACTGCGATTCTCCAATCATTGCACTGATTTCGACGAAACTATCACGTAGACTGCAGCAAAAGCCTAGGTATCTTTTTGATTTGAGTGATTCGGCATTTGGCAAAATTGGTACCTGGCGCTAAATTTGGGTAGAATTTATGATAATTTCACGAACCCTTCATCCCCCACCTTCCACCACAACCGCATTCATTCTCCCCTACTCTATACATATATATAGGGCCCCTATATATATATAGGGCGTACCTACCTGGATCTCATTTGTCCACTCACTTGGACAGGTGCTAACAGGTCAGTGTCAAAAATAAATTAGTGGAGGGGTATAATCCAAATATTTTCCAGTCGGCTCTAACTCTGAAGATTGAAACTGAAGAGAATATCAGAGGAACGGAACCCCTACAAAGGCGAGCAGAAAACCAGAAACGAGAAAATGATATGGTAACTGCCGGAGTGGATAAGTTTAAAATGAGGCAAAAACAAGGGGAAGAACTGATGCATGAGAAGAAGAAGGCCATAGAAGCTCTAAACGAAGAAGTACGGTTTTGAAGCAAATATTAATGTTATTTAATCCTCCTTGATGTGGGGATAACTGGGTGACGGTGGGGAAACTTATTGCTTTCAATTCATTTTTAATATATTGACAATTTTCCTTAAGACAACTGAAAAATGCTTCTGGTAGATATTCGTCTTCAATATTCTATTTTTCCGATATTGCAGATTCACAACATGGATAAGGAGATTAATGACCAAAATTCAAAAAATAATTTGCTCAAGGCAAAGATTAAAGATCTTCAGGGAAACATTAAAAGTAAGTCGTCATTCTAATAAATCAACAAAAGCTTTATTCAGGGCAACTTGTAGAAGGTGGACTTATGTAATTTATTAGTACCTACACTTGCGCACTTCTTATCCTGTCGATTTCATGTCTTACCAAGGTCGGAAAGAAAAGGCTGAACGGATAAACACAGTTTGCATGAAACTGAAAAGTAAACTCGACACTCTCAATTTGAAGATTATGACGGACGAACAAAAGCACAAAAATGCAGATGAGATATATCAAGCAAGTGTTACCATCATTTTTATAAAATAAGGACAGATGAACACAATACAATATTTGATAGTATTTTATATAATTTTTGTGGCTAACACTATGTTCTCTATCCTCCACAGTTAGGACTAAAAGTTCTCAAAGAAGAGGAAAAGGAGTTTGACCGGCTGCAGTCAACCATCAGTGGGCTGAATAATGAAATGACTCGAGTGAAAGGCGAAGAACTATTGAAGAGGAGCGAGTTGGAACTTGCCAAACAAGACTTGATGAAAACTGAGAACATATTGGCGGAAATCAAACTGGAATGTGATAGCATTAAAAAGGAAATGCATATGAAGGTTAGTCTATATGGACAGATACAGCATACCTCCGTAACACTCTTGAAATATTACCAACTGAAAAGTACAGAAAAAAAGTCGAAATACCACACCCGCATTATATCTCCTATTATATCAAGTTCTTATCATAATGTGAATGGGGAGGTTTTCGACCGATGGATAGATTATGTGGTGGTTTCTCGAGTTTCGGTCTGGTGAAATAAAAATCCGTTATTTGGGCAACTACCTACTTTCAAGCCTTACAACATATTATATATCATAATATACAACGTTCTTATTATATAGGTAAGTAAACATCAATGTCAAGCAAACATCAAAATATCATTTTAGGAAGAAGATGTATTGTATTTGACGCAAAAACTAAAAGAAATGATTGAAGATGACCTTTCTTCGGATGTCCAAAGAAGATTTACGCAAGAAACCACAAACATTCAAATGAGCATTCAGTCGCAGAAAAGGGAACAAACAACGCTACGCCTAGAAATAAAACATCTGAGAGTAAGTACAGGTAGTACATTTATTTTCTATTTAAGTGACCTGAACAACAACAATGGGAAGGAACAATGGGGATTGTTGGGTCCACTAACTCAACCCATTAACAATAATCATAAGTAACCTGTGGGCCACTGTATTCTAGATACGGCGTTAGGTTCGCCTATTGGCCCTTTCCTGCCTAGGGCGGTCTGGCGGAAAACAAATTGCCGGTAAATGCAATTTTTTTAAATTGCACGTTTTTTATAGTGTTTTTGATAAAATCAAATCGTACAAAAAAGTGCCAGGGACCGCCAGAAAACAGGCTTCACAGGTGTTTACGTTAGGTATTTACTGAGAGAGATCCGTAAGAATCAGAGCCCACTTCGTCCCATTTCGTCCGCTAGTTACTACATGTTTGAACAAGCGGGTGTGAGCGTCGAATATCAACAAAGGACAATGCTCGGTGACTGTATTGTAAATTTTGTCCCCCAAAATCAAATTTCAACTCGCATTTTGCATTACAGAGCTTCCTGAGAAAATTTTATTTCGTATCTGTCTGTCTGTCGGTATGTCATGTCAGTCTGTTACCTAACTATTCTCTCTATTACCTAACTATTCATTGTTTGATGACATTTTCCGGATTATTAAGATTGGTCCCAAGACGGTCCCATATAAATTTCATTGTCTAAGGCCCACTTTCACCAAAAATTTGAAACGAGTTTAACCCGGAAGAGGTTGCAAATTAACGGAGTTTACCGCTCACTGTCTTTCACCAGAGCTCTGTGCGAGCTTAAACTTCCACCGAGGGGGCTCAAGTTTAAACGCCCAAAATCCGGCAAGTTAAAGTCGCTAATCTCCGTTATCCATGAGATCCCAATATGGCCGCCTAGCTCACAGCTGATTTTCGGTTCCGTTGTTATAGAGCTGTGAAATGAATTAACGCAAGTTGGCATTGTATTGGTATTTACTCTATACCATGTGTTCCACAATGATATTATAGGTACCTTACCTCGTGACTGGAGTCGTTGTAAATCAGAAATCACTTTGGCAAATTACAGTTTATTATTACAGCGGAACAATGGAAGCGAGAATCGACATCAGCTGAGTGGTGGTTGTTGTTGTTTTGACGAGTTTATAGTCCCAGTGCGTCATATTGTCCAACTTTTGCTTGGACATTTTAAACTAAACTCCGTCAGGCAAACTCCATTATTTCAAACTGGGTTTAACCGACATTTGGGCTGGTGAAAGACGCCAGCTGCCTTTCCAGGTTTAAACCTCGACGTTAACTTTAACGGAGTTTGGCTAAACTCCATTAAATAATTTTGAAACGAGTTTAACCCGGAAGTGGTTGCAAAAATTAACGAAGTTTACCGCTCACTGTCTTTCACCAGAGCTCTGTGCGAGTTTAAACTCCCTCGAGGCGGCTCGAGTTTAAACGCCCGAAATCCGGCAAGTTAACGTCGCTAATCTTCGCTAATCTCCGTTAGCCATGAGATCCCAATATGGCCACCTAGCTCACAGCTGATTTTCGTTTCTGTTGTTATACGGTTGTGAAATGAATTAACGCGAGTTGGCATTGTATTGGTATTTACTCTATACTATGTGTTCCACAATGATATTATAGGTACCTTACCTCGTGACTGGAGTCGTCGTAAATCAGAAATCACTTTGGCAATTTACAGTTTATTATTACAGCGGAACAATGGAAGCGGGAATCGACATCAGCTGAGCGGTGGTTGTTGTTGTTTTGACGAGTTTATAGTCCCGGCACGTCATATTGTCCAACTTTTGCTTGGACATTTTAAACTAAACTCCGTTATTTCAAACTGGGTTTAACCGACATTTGGGCTGGTGAAAGACGCGGTTTAAACCTCGACGTTAACTTTAACGGAGTTTGGCTAAACTCCATTAAATAATTTTCTGGTGAAAGTGGGCCTCAGAAGCATAAGTAGCCTCTGCGCATGTGCAAACATGCAATCCTACAAACACGTTATTTCATGAACGAATTGTCCGAGTGAACTGAAATTTTCAGGGATTATGTGGATTGGACTCTAGATGGTTCTCTATGAATTTCATAGCAGTTGATTCAATGGAAGTCTCTCCCGCATGCGCGAACTTAAATATTACGAATTACCATATATCTTACGAGCGAATTGTCCGACTGAACTGTGTAACATTGTGGGCTGTTCTCGATACATTTTTTCTTCCTGTCGAGACGGGATTGGTTTGTGGAAGCCTAATCGATATCCCGTCTTAACCGATGATAATCTCACTGGTCTAGGAGGGGGACTCTCGAGGGTCCACCCCCACTGTTACACTCTGTCACATGGTAGCAGAGCATGGTTTGGTAGTATGCGCTGAGCACTTCACCATACTCCATCCACTTTTTGTGGGCTTACCAGAAGGATAAGCCCAAAGGTTTCCAGAAGGATTCCTTTACTAACAACCTGTCCCTTTGATAATGCATACATCTATTGGCTTCCCCACCCCCTTTCCACCCCTTTAGAGTGTCAGTATAATTAAAATGTACTGAGCACATTAGGAGGCGATTGATGCCATGTCCCAATTGGGAAGTCCCAATAGTTGTTCCATCCTTAAGATGGAGGTTGATCACCTAGAGGTTGCCCAGATAAACACAATTCACTGGACAACAACCTCTGACAACATTATCCGCCAATACTCGTATGTGGGAGCTTTGTTCTCCACCAGTAAAACATTATTGAGGTAGTACCATTACGATGGAGGATAAGTCACCTTGATGTTGTTCAGATGTCTTTTCCTGAACCAGAACTTCATAATACTTTTCATTCCTCCTTTTCCCTCTCATACTTCTGCTACCCAGAAGTATGTCATGTGGGGAGGAGTGTAACATTGTGGGCTGTTCTCGATACATTTTTTCTTCCGGTGGAGACGGGATCGGTTTGGGGAAGCCTAATCGATATCCCTTCTTAACTGGTGATAATCTCGCTGGTCTAGGAGGGGGACTCGAGGGTCCACCCCCACTGTTACACTCTGTCACAACTGAAATGTAAAAGGATTATGAGGACTGAGCTCTAGATGGTTCTGTATGAATTTAATAGCAGTGATGTGAGTGCGAAAGCTATACTGCCCACCCACGTGGAGGAGTTTCTTCATTATGAAACCAAAGACTGTTCAAAACCAAAGATCCTATGGGTTCTAGCTTCTTCCCCGTTACTCTTATCCCCAAAGGGACTTCACCATTCCATTCAGCACAATAAAATACATAAAAATAGAACCCCAAATGACATTTTTTACACACAACCGAACGGAAAAGCCATGTCCAGCTAATCGACCGTTCGTTCCGCTGTGTGGCGTCGGAAGATGGGGTGGCTCCGTTGATGGATTACCAAGGACTAGGTCAGGAAAGAAATACTTCTTCAGTCGGCACTGCTGCAGAGGGGTCGGGTCCGTGGCTCTAGGGAAGTTTTCTACTTGGGTTCCTGAACTCTCTTTCGTTCTTTTCTGCTGGAAGTTTGGTGATTCAATTGGTGGGGAATTGTTTCCGCCAATCGTAACGTGCAATCACAGGCACGTGTGACCGAGAACGCAATGTGCCCCTGGGTCAGCGCTTCTGTTACTGGGGCAGCGGAGAATGCCGTGGCGATCGGTGAAAATAATTATTTTTGGTTAGATCAGATCTGACGTAACCAATGGCTGTTATCGTTACAGAAAGAGCTAAGGGATATTAACAGAACGCTGAACAAAGGCAAACAAGAATTGGAGCAGTTGGGTTTCAAAGCTGTGGAACTAAAGTTGAAAATGATTGGTGGGAATAAAACCCTACGTGAAGCCCAGGAAGAACAGAATCGAGTTGTTTTGGACCACAATTTATTGAAAATGCAAGTCAATATAGCTAAGGAAGGCTTCAAGAGAACGGACGACCAAATAAACAATCAGGAGCGTAAGAAAGTGGTTATCGAATCGGTAAGAATTATAACAACACATTGGATTAATTTACAATTATTCAATATATGCATCAAAAAGATAATCAGTAAGTGTCAGCGTGTGAGAACATGCACTAACTCACAAACCTGACAATACTCTGAAGGCGCTCCAGGAAAGAACGATGGACCTGAAGTCACACAGAGAAAAACTGGTTACCAGAAAAAAATTATTGCAAGAGGAACGGACGAATTTAAAAAAGAGTGTGGACCATTTGCGCCAACGGATCAAACAACTGAATAATAGGTATGTATGCGTTATTTTTATGCAGTCATGTAATCACCGACACCTAGTTGGAAATCACGATGGCAACAATGGTCTCATCAACTACAAACCAAATAACCATTTGTTCGTTGCAGGCATGAAATCATAATGGACACCATGTTCAAAGATGAAAACGGCGAAAGTAGTTCTGTTGCATACTTTCAAATAAAAGTAAGCTCATCATTTAAACCTAAATACTAGCCATTGTTTTTAATGGCAATAGTTTGATCACCGATAACGACGTAACAGTGTTCTTGTTTTGGGAGGCAATGGACAATGTTTCAAAAACTCGATTTTTATTATCTACGTATACGATTTATTTGTGATGCCTATGGATTTTCACTAACATGTATGTTCTATTACCAACAACAGATTGCACAAGAAAAGCGAGAACTGATTGAGAATGGTGATGAGCTTCAAGCAAAAATCGAGAAAACAGAAAAAGAGATATTAGCAATGGAGAATACGTTGAGGCTTGTGAGCTGTACAAATGACAATTTCAGAAGTAACCTCGAAACAATTGAGCTGAATGGTACCTCCGTATTTATAAAAAGGAACAACGTTAAATTCCAATTCAGAAACCTGACCAAAACCGCAATAAGTAATCAATGACATACCTACATCTTTACAGGTCCAGAGATGCAGGAGTTTGACAAAGTGGAAGGCGAATACCATCAGGAACACGAGCAATATCTTAGTAACACGAGAATGGTTCAAGATATGACAAAAGCTATAAATGTAAGAGTCCTGCACTTTAATAATGACGATTAGTTGGTAACTGTTTTTTCATTAGAGAGAACAGTAGTGTAGAGAAACATAGACACACACTGAAGGAGGAGTGTGTATGATAGCTTTGAGATTTCAAACGGTGCTATGGAGCCCTGCCGTTGCGTGTGACGATGTAGGAATATGGGCCCTGATTGGCTGGTCGGTGGCAGCAGATGGGAAATGGCCTGTCGACGCGTTATATCCGTGTGAAGTAAGCCCGGGGCTTCAAACCGCTTTGTCTTTTGCGGGTTTTCCTTCATCCGTAAAGCAAACTTTCCCGCGACTTTTCAAATTTTTCGAATGACTACATCAAAAATGTTCTCTGCGGAAACATGAGCATTTCCCATTTAAAAATTGGTGCAGGGTATTTATTCCTATTAGCTTCCCTGGATCCCCCGGTCTATCAATATTCCTGTCACAGTATCGAACAAGAGCTAGTTGCTGTATGGATATAATAACAGTCATATTGATGACAGAAAGCATCTTGGCATACTATCAACATACTCATTTCAAACTCCATACTTGGTAGATTCCCTAATTGGATCACTTAATTATTATCTAATGCGGGATTCACTGACTTGTAGAAGACTACAGCAAACATCGAGAGAATTCAAGTAACAGGCAAAGAAGTCGAAAAGATGTGGAAAGAGAAAGAAAAAGAGATAGAAATATTGACAAAAGCACTCGCTGCAAAGCAGGCCAAGTTGGGCAGAGCGACCAAAGTGCTGAAGAAGATGTTCAATGACGTGAAGAGTTCGAAGGGTACTGTGACCTACAAACAAATCATGGTGAGTGGGGTCCAGTGGCATATCTGTAAATACATTCACATTTGCAAAACTATGCATGACAGCATTCATCCAACATCTTGAATATTCACAGAGAGACATCGAAAGTCGAATCAAAGCAGAGCAGAATCGAAGTGCACTGCATCAGCTATCGGAGTTCACTCAAAACTACGTAGAGGCCCGACCGATGGTGAACATGCTGCTGAGCGAAAACGGAATCTCACTGGTGGACTGGAGCAAAGTACAAACAGACACAAAAGGTCGGGAGTCGAAGGGAGATTCACAGACTCCAAGTAGATCAGGGTACGTTTATTCAGTGTTACGTAAAGGAATTTATTCAAATACTAGGCAGGTAGCTAGCCATTTCATTTTCAATTAGGTAGGTCCTACCTACAAAGGAATCCTAAATTGCATGACAAATTGAGTACGTATAACTGAAAATACAGGTTAAGTAGATTCGAAGTTACGCAGCATTAATGCACAAGCTCGCGTACCCAGGCACAGTGTTTTCGTCATTTGGTATGAAACCCAGTTTTATTATTCAATATGTTAGTGGCCAATGTGTTTGACTTCCTTTTTGGACAATCGCAGACTTTGTAATGATTTTTAGGAGCTTGGCCTCACTCCGGACAGACATCGACCAGTTCAAAGGAAGTGATATCAGTTTGTCTCCATCTGTTGTAAATTTGGACCCGACTTTGCTGATTCCCAACGATAGAAAAAGAACATTCAAAGGATACAGCTCAAAGTGAATGGTGAATGCTTAAGGACAAGCAGACAAAGCCAACCAAGTGGTTTTGAAAGCCACTGAAAAACAGTAACAGCCCCAGTGAAGTACCCATCCACATGAGATCTGCACTGCCAAAGGAGAAACACTAACATGTTAATGAATATAAAGCCATAAACTTGCTATGATCCTAAATATACAGATTTCTATTAATACTATTTTATTACTCTATACAGGGTGTAACATGAGTGATGCAAAACCTCTCTCCCACATGTTCTACATCTAATTTCCGACTGAAAGTGTCCTATAAATTTTTTTTCTACTTCGCTTAAAACCCCACTTTTTTCACTTATAAGATTTTTTCGAGTTTCCGACCTCGTCTCACTGAAGCAGCTATAATTTCCTTAATTTAAAAAGTAAATTCAAATTTTAAGATACCGTTGGAAAGAGCGTTAAATTTCCTGTCTCTCTAATGCCTAACAAATTTTTTTTAGGAGGGTTTGAAGAGTGAAAATAGAGTTTGAAAAGTGAATTTGGTCAAAATCTTGAAATCGTCTGTTTTTTCAAACGCTTGGTGGGTGATCCTATTAATTCTTGTAGCAGAATGGTGAAGGTAAGCTAAAAAATGCACCAAAACGTCAGCTTTCCAAGGGACTAATCAAAACTTTTTTTGGAATTGATTTCAAGAGAGAAAATGAGTTTTTAATACTTAAGAACGTGTTGTTTCCGGCAAAATGTGGGTTTTTCATGAAAAATGTACCTTTTGTGAACTAGTGAGTCAACTATGGGGTAATTTTCAAATCGAATGGTGACACCCTCACATCATCTCCCAGTAAGTATTTGGTCGTTATTTTCATTTTAGTCCAAGGGTGTTGGCATTAGAAAGAATGGAACAATGGAAGTTAAGCGGGACTCTGTTCAATCCTTTATTTCCTCAAAATGCCTTCCGTTTTGGCGAATACAGAGACCGGTTCGTTTGTGAAGGGTTCAAAGGTGGCAGCGAAAAAGATAAGAACTCATCCCAATCATTCGTAGAGGAACAACAGTCATCTCACGGATCTTTCAATCCTCTTCGCTTAACTTCCATAGTTTCATTCGTTGTAATGCCAACACCTTTAGACTAAAATGAAAATAACGACGAAATACTTACTGGCAGATAATGAGAGGGCGTCACCATTCGATTTGAAAATTACCCCATAGTTGGCTCACTACTTCAGAAAAGGTATATATTTTTCTTCAAAAACCCACATTTAGCCGGAAACAACACGTTTTTAGGTATTAAAAACTCATTTTCTCTCTTGAAATCAATTCCAAAAAACATTTTGATTAGTCCCTTGGAAAGCTGACGTTTTGGCGCAATTTTTGGCTTACCTTCACCATTCTGCTACAAGAATTAATAGGATCACCAAGCGTTTGAAAAAACAGACGATTTTAAGATTTTGACCAAATTCACTCTTCAAACTCCATTTTCACTCCTCAAATCCTCCTAAAAAAAAATTGGTTAGGCATTAGAGAGACAGGAAATTTAACGCTCTTTCCAACGGTATCTTCAAATTTGAATTTACTTTTTAAATTAAGGAAATTATAGCTGCTTCAGTTAGACGAGGTCGGAAACTCGAAAAAAATCGTATAAGTGAAAAAAGTGGGGTTTTAAGTGAAGTAAAAAAAAATTGATAGGAGGCTTTTGGTCGGAAATTAGATGTAGAACACGTGGGAGAGAGGTTTTGCATCACTCATCACTCATGATACACCCTGTATATTAGCATGTTTGTACTCTACAGCAGACGCTGGGAAGAAGGAGGCTAGCAACCCACAGTTATCACCACAGTGAGTGCTAGAGGAGAGAGAGACGTCCCGCGGTTATCATTACAGCGAATGGTGATAACCGCGAGTCTCTATCCTCTAGCACTTGCTGTGGTGATAACCATGGGACGCCTCTCTCTCCTGAGAGACGTTATCACCCCAGCAGACGCCAGGAAGAAGGAGGCTAATGCCCTGTGGTTATCACAACAATGAGTATCAGAGGAAGAGAGAGCACCCCGCGGTTACCACCACAGTAGGTGCGAGGAAGGGTAGGGGAGAGAGGGCGAGAGAGAGAGAGGGTGTAAGGATATCGAGAGAGAAGTCACAAGTCGAACAGCAGTTGGTTGAATGAAGAAATGGGCGAGCCGGGTGGTATATATACACGTGCCTCCAGCCGCCCCCCCCCCCCCGTCTGTCAATGGCCACTGCAACCAATGAGAAACGTTGGAAGCTTGATGGAGGGGACCCTTCTGGTACTTTCCCCCAGGCGCCGCTCATTGGTTAAATCTTATATTACATAGGAGTGTAGAACTTGTGGGGGGGGGTACCACGACACAACTCTATTCAAAAAGTGATAATTCCTTGATTTCTCTCACTCATTCTCAATAATGGCTAACCCAGCATGATTTTTACCCCAACCATTTATACCTGACTCCCTTTAGGCAACCAAACAGTTGCCCTTGTGAACCACTCAATCCAACGAAATATCATAAATTCTCACATCCCACACAACACAAGAACACTGAACACTCCTTTGACACACAATAAACACGAGAAAAGTAACAAACATTTTACACAACCCAAAATAGCGCAACAATACACAAGAACGAGAATTCTGTACATCACCTTAACAAAAACTAGAACATGTCGACTCCCAAACCCATGAAGAATGATACAAACGGAGAAAAGAAAGCACCCAAGGTGCAGGAAAATAAGCAAAAAGCAACAAAAAAAGCAACAGGAAAACAGACAGCAGAGGAACCGAAAACTGCAGAGGCAAAAAACAAAGAGCCGACTACGACAGGTGAGAAGAAATTTGGACAAGAAGTTATTAAAATTCCTTGGGATAAAAATAAAATTTAAATTTATCAACTTTCAGCTTAGATTCTATAACATGTGAACTTATGCTTACATGACGAGGCAGCCTTTTTTCAAGTTTACAATACTTGCAAGATCTCAGTACCATCCATGAGCGAGGTTTGAATAAGCAAATAATAGGTGTTTCAGGAAGTGTCACCATATCAAAGAGTATCAGCATTCTCGGTTAGAATGAAATAGAATCAGCCAAATGCCTATACCGTATCCAACAATAATTTTTTTCGTTGCTGCAGAGAATGAACTGTCTCAAAATGAAGGGAAAGGTGAAAAACCTGAAGACCTCGGGAACCAGAAACAAGAGAAAAAACCTTGCGAGGAGAAAAAGAAGGAGAAGAGGGACATATTAAAGCTTCTGGAAGAGTGTGTAAGAACAGACAGGAAAAGCGACGATAAGTGTTGCACGTGGCATAAGTATGTTTTCTACACTTTGCCCTTGGCAGCTTACCTCCCGTGGTTGTTCCGGATGGCCAAATGCCCTCCAAAATGCTGCCCTCCGAAGTACTGCTGCCCCTGCAAGTGTGAGCCCTTATGTCCTCCGTCCAAACTCGCCTGCGGTCCAAGGAAGACAGGCTGCCCAAGGCTGTGTTCACCCGAGGTGGATCCGTGTGCTGACAAAGAACCGCAATGCAAAGAGTCCGATAAATATTCAATTTAGCAAACAAATAAACACATCGACTGACAAAATACCTAATGAGTTGATAGCATTGTCAATACGTATAAGTACTCATACCTACATTATGACTCAGCATAGCACATCTAGGACTGAAACCCACTAGAAATAAGTTAGTACTTTCACCAACAGTGATGTCCCCACGTATTGGGGACAAAAAGTTTTCAGTGTTACTTCCGATGTGCTCACTCTGGGAGCTGAAATAATAATTCAGATCTGCCTGCATGAATTAGAATCAGTCTCTGCGTATCCAGAATTGCTGCATATTCCTTCAATAAGCTGCGTATTCTTTTAATGTTCAACTGAAACGTTTATGGTTGCCGCGGATCGGCAAATCTGACCGATTTTGGTATCTAGACATGTACAGAGGTTTACCGATATCTCTTTTATGATTCGTCAGCTTCTATTCATGTAGGGTAGTTGAGGGTTAGTCTACACTAGGTAACTACAAACTAGATTCTTTGATATTCGAGTAGATACGAATTTTTAATCAAACAAGGTAGGTATGTACTTCAATCATTAAAGGAATGAAGATATTCGAAACGACCAACTACACATTATAGAGAACATATGAAACGGGGCCAACACCACACTGAACACTATTATTGATCACTATTAAAATTTTCACGGACACACTCAAGTAACACCAAGAACAAGTTCAAGAAAAATAAAAAAGTAAGTAGCAATTTTTCAATCGCATAACCATGGGATGGTCCCAACTTGGGTTTGAATGGGTTTACGTTGGTCCACCAGATTACACAAGCAGGTGAGTGAACTGTAAAGAATGATTTTTCGCATGGGATTTCATAGTTTACCTACGTAGACTAAGTAATGTACAGGTAGGAACTGTAATCACATCATTCTATCACGAAATACAGAAATATATATTTTGTAACAAAGTAAAAGTAGGTAATGGCTGTTGCAATGCCCAAGTTTCGATATTTTGTGCAACAGCCTGATTTATCTCCTCAACATAGATTTATCCCCTCAACATAGATCTACTTCATCCCAGGATACTATTCTTCGGACCAAATTCGATTGGGGGTTTACAGTACAACTGGTTCAACTTTTGTATCAAAGCATACTCAATTACCTACCTGAATGCAGTAGTTTTGCGTGCATAACAAAAAATATAACTTTCGTAGAATGCTACTCAAAGCCAAGTTTGGGAATCCCATTGGATAAGTTGATTTGAGCAACTAATGGACGACCAGTGGGGGCCACAGTAGAATTCTACTCACTTCCTTTCTGTAGACCAGATGTATTTTGAAAATAATATATGTATTAGATAAAAACAGGTAGGAAATACTGCAACCAACTGTGCTTAGATGTTGTAGGTAATGGTCTAGATTAAGGACATCAGTAAGACGATGCGGGGATGGCAGCCAATTGGCAGGGCTATCGATTCAAATGATGGATCCCAAAAAGACGGAGAGGCAACTCTGCTAGAAGCAGTCTCGTGCTTGATTCACTGAGGACGATAATATGAGTAACGAAGATTTATTGGTGATGAAAATATCATTGGCAGAAAGTTGGTTCATAAATCCATCCAAACCCAAGGAAGGAGTGAATTAAGAGACGAATTGCACATACTGATCGGAATTTGTTTCATAAGGGAGGAAGATGAGAAGGGGACAACCCAAAGGGAGAGTTGAGCAAGAAGAACCACCAACCGAAAGTAATCAAGATGAAAAACCTCAAAATAACATGCAAGAAAACCATGTGCGTAAGAAGACATTGGTACAAACAGCTGTCCAATTAGGATTAATAACTTTCCCACTTGCTATGTACGTTTCATGGGCTTACAAGAAGTTCTTTCCATGCCCTCGAGTGAAGCCAGTACCAACATCCAAGCAATTCAAGTTGAAACCCAAACGTAGCTCGAGGACCAAATTGCCAGGCTTTTGCTCAGTGGTAGACTTCATGAAGAAGCGATATTGCACGAAAGAAACCATTATGAAACCAGGATTAAGAGGCAAAAACTGCAGAGCAAGACTCGCTCAAGAACATGAACAAGACATAGATCCGCATGAAATGTTGAGATATGACGTGAGAGATGAAGGTTACGATAGAGGAGCCAGTGGGAAGTGTAGGAAGCCATTTGCATCATTTTATGAAGACGATTTCAGAGAAGAGGTGGATGCATACAGACAGGAACAAGTATATACTGAGGATCGTTATAGGGAGAGACAACGCTTACCAGAAAGGAAGAACAAAATGATGAAAGATAGAGGCTCTGCCAGTAAACAGGAGGATACTAGAGGACAATCGCCCAACGATCAAACAATGTGGACGGAAATTGATGAATGTTCCTCAGCAAAGGTCCCAAAAGGGCTGCAACAAGGTCGTAATCAGCAGACTGAAATTAATCAAATAGAAGAAGGAAAACCAACTTCTGGTATTACATACTGTGAGTACCTCAAACGACCAATAAGTGACAATGATCATCCAGACTATACAACAAATTCAAAGAAAAGTGGGAGATCAAACAAACCCACTAAAAAACCGAATCCTTCAATGGCATTGGCTACATACAACGCTGAATCCCAATCAAATGAGGCTTGCACAGTAACTACATATGAAGATGATTCTCGGACAAGCAAGCACTACCTGGCCTGTTCAGAGTTCAACATAACTCCAGAGATAATGGACTCCATCTGTCATCAATATATCCATGAATTAAAAAAGACAACAGCAGAGAAGGAGGAAAACGGAAGAAAGGATTTAATTGATAGGGATGAGAGGACGAAAGAGCAGGAAATGAATCAGAGAGATTGTTGTGGAAAGATTTCCACTTCGGACAGTCCCTCTACAAAACCTAAAAGAAGGAAGCAACATAATGGGAACACAAAAGAAGAAGACGATACAACAAACCATGATGATGGTGACGTATGTAATGATAAATACATGCAGGAGGTCATGAGCAGATTCAAGAAAAGCGTCGAAAGCCCTGAAGGAACATCATCAGGGGAAAAGGACTTTAAAAAGGTTGCCAATGCCCGACCCAAAGCCTACAACGAGTTGTGTGGAGCAGATTTCCACTCAAAAAACTCCGATACGCCTTACGTAGTGAAAGATTATACTTGCAAATCCACAAAATCCAGGAAAATGAAGGAAGGCCGTGGAGACGATGCGAAGGAGACTTTTGAACATAGACAGCACAAATTTTGGCATGCATGCAACCCTCCAAAGGGATTGCGCAAAGGTTGTCGGATGTCACCAGACAGTGTTCCCTGTGACTAGACAACAGGTCAGTTACAACAGGTCATTACAACAGATGAATTTTTAAATTATTTCTGATCTTAAGGATCAATAATTTATAGCTGAAAACTAACAAATATTTGTCCTTAAAAACTAGATTTAAAAACCTGGAGAGGCGATTTGTTATCACTTGAAAATACGGGGTTTTCTACCTCTTTCCTAATATCAATAGGTAGGTAGGAACCAACTGATAGCGCCAGTCCCATAGGAGTAAGGGATCAAATTTGCCTCCAGTTATGTCTCAACAGTAGGAAACACTACTGATGCCCTTTCCACTGGTTGTACGCGATGGGTTATTAATGCAACGAACTTGTGCCCAAAATACTCTCTAGTTTCAACACTATGAAACCTAATTGTACACGGTACATTGGGAAGTTAGCTGCAAGAACTTGCAAGCCACTGGAAAAAGTAACGATATTTTGTATACTCTTCTGAAACGAGTAAAAGAAATGATAGAATATAGAAACGAAAATGTATTTTAGCTAATTCCCAATGTGCCTTTAATGCACATTAAATGTTATGCTAACTTCCCGTTGTGCCTTCTTATTTTTTTTCCATGAAGGATTTGTCATTCATTCATTCATCAGAACTGAAACAAAGTATGGGATGAATTATTATTAGTGGCTCGATTATTTTGGTGCTTAAATTCAAGAAATGGTAGTAACGTTTTCTTCTTTCAAGAAAGCTGGAAGCGTAGAAGGCGCAGCGGGACAACAGTTGTCGTGAAATTAAATCGAGTAGCCAAAACGAATGTTTACTTTCAGAAACGTCTCTTGTAGTGGGCTGATCTAAATGAACAAGAATCTCATTGGATAAGATGGCAAAAGACGATAAGAAGAACGCAAAGAATCAGAAGGCAGAAGCCCAGAATAAGGAACCCCCTAAAAATGACTGGAAAGAACAAACGAAGCCTGACAGCGGAGGCACTGCTCCAGCTAATAACAGTGGCGGCTGTAATTCATTAGCCAAAGTACTGATATATTTAATCCCATTGGCTCTGTACGTCCCTTGGGCTTACAGGATGTTCAAGGGTAATGCATGCTGTCCCGAGGTTCCGAAGGTTCCAACTGCGTCTATGTCTCGAAGTTGTACAGCGGCTGGGAACAGTTCCTACTCTGCGCCAATGAGTAGACTTGGACAGAGGCTCAGAGCACCAAAAGACAAATATCAATCGTCATGCTGTGACCAACACCAATATAGCGAACCCTGCAGCGAGGGTAGTGAAATGCATAATGAGCATGATAATGGGAAGGCCAAAGCAGTCAACATGGACAAGGAACGAGAAGAATGTCTGGATCAAAGCAAACAGTGTTTAGAGAAGTGCATGGAAAAGTGTTTTGACGGTGACAGGATCGAGAAGAAGAAAAGAAAGAAGAGGAAAGAGAAGAAGAATGAAGAAGATGATGAGGATTGTTGAATTATGTGGATTTTCAAGTTACCCAAATCAACGTCTTTCACTACAGACAAGAGGCAAAAAAAAATAAAAAATTAAATGAATCATCCCATACTTTGTTCATCCAGTGAATAAGTAGGTACTTTTTACGAAATAATTATCACGTACTGCTTCCGTTTCCAGCCCATTTGGCGAGGGAGTTCGTGTATGTGGTTCTGAAGTTGAGTTGCCTGGATACTTTCTTGTTTCAAGAGGTATCAGCTGTCACAACCAAGGTAATACAATCAAGAACTAACTTGGGTGTTCTTGATCAGAATACATCTCTACCTTCAATTAGAATTTCTGTCTAAAGACGTACACAGTAATTTTGCAAAACTTTGATTACCTAGTAGGTACATTATCTTGGCTGCCTTTACCTTAAAAATGTATGACTCTGGAATGATAGATCAGTACTTACGTGCCTACAACGTGGGGAGATAAAATCAGGCGTAAAAAAAACTAAGCTAAAATATTAAGCTTGCTGTAGCTTTGAGCAAAAAATTAAGCTTGCTGAAATCAAGTCCAATTCAATATTGTCTAATTTAACAACAGTCATTTAGTCTCACGAAACCCGAAAGTAAAAAATACGAGATCGCCAGAATCACTTCTTGTATAGAAACTTCACTGTCAAAAATAATACGCAACAAATATCCCCTACAGATCCTCGACATGCCTCCAGCAAATACGAATCCTGGTGGGGAGGAGAAAAAAGAACCCGAAAATGATTCTCAAAATTCACAAGACAGCAACAACCAAGAGAGGATGCTCGCGAAACTATTCGTCTATGGCCTTCCTATTGCCATTTGGATACCGTGGGCGTACAGGATGTTCAAGGGCCCTAAATGTTGCCCTGAGCCTCCAATTTCAAAGAGTCGCTATGGGAAGAGAAGAGGCCGAGGAAAGGGCGATGACTGTGGTTGTTAGAAATGTGCAACAAAATGCTCCCTTGTCGACAAGTGGCACAATAAAGTTATGATTGAAAAATGAAACGTGAGAAAGAGTTTTAATTAAGGTATACAAGAGTTTAATAGTAAACAGGTCTGTTTGGTCACCTGTTCTCCAACAACAACTTTAGGCGTTTTCGTGACATTCTTTTCAACTGAAGCCTCGTTTTTACCTTCTACATTACTACTATTAGCCACATTCTTCCTGAAGTGCCGTCACTGCTAGCGAAGATTGGCGATGACCTCTGAACTTCCTCGGTCCTCAGACAGATGGAATAGCTCAGCAGCATCTCGGATTCCTGTCCAGTTCCAGATGTTAGACGGCTGTGCTGCTCTTGTGGCCTACTCCTCTCCTTCCTGGTACCCTTCCCCACATAATCGTTAGGAGGCGTTCATATTTCGGTCCCCACAAAATATGGCCCAAGTACGCAATTTTCCATTTCTTCCAGTGT
The DNA here is from genome assembly GCA_954871275.1 of Leptopterna dolabrata. Classification (NCBI taxonomy): domain Eukaryota; kingdom Metazoa; phylum Arthropoda; class Insecta; order Hemiptera; family Miridae; genus Leptopterna; species Leptopterna dolabrata. The sequence continues at coordinate 16,802,119 of OX940983.1, read as the reverse complement.
TCAACAATTCACGAGACAGACTGTTTGTGTTGATTCCTCATGCACGCGGTCCAGGGTACCTTCAGCATACGGTGATTCATCCACATCCCAAATGCCTCCAATCTATTCACATGGGCTGTCTTGAGCGGGGGAAGCATGACTGGGGATTTGAGGTGCACTATTGGGGACCTCCAACGCAAGATTTCACCACATCTGCCAACCTTGTTTCTGCCGTCCGTTCTCCCTATCTTGAGGGACCATGATTCTACTCCATACAAAAGGACTGACATAATACTGCATTTTGCCACGCTCCATCTAAGGGAAAAACTCGAGTTCCTCGACGTCTATACACCCCATATGTTGGTGAATGCTTACACGCCATCTATCCTAACAATGATTTCTTTGTCCAGATTCCATCCTTCAGTAACCCACTGACCAAGGTATCTAAGCAAGGACACTTGCTCAAGAGGTTCTCCACTCACTATCAACTGAAAAGGAAGCGCTCCTGCTTTTCTTAAAGACATGGATTTTGTTTTCTTGATATTGATGTTAAGTCCCTACTCCACACATGAATGGCACACTCTTTCCAACCAAATCTGAACTTCTTCCTGAGAGTGGGCCAAGAGGGCAGTGTCATCAGCATAATATTAACATGTTTAATGTTTTAGGGCTGGGGGTCATTCTGTGAATTCCGACACGCAAATATGCAACGTTTTTCATTGGTTACTACACAGTTACTACCTTCTGTTGTAGCAACCATAAAGAATATCGCACTCGAAAGAAACAAGAGTCAATAGCTACGTTTTTCATTGGTTACTACACAGTTACTACCTTCTGTTGTAGCAACCATATGTTGATGGCGAGTTCTATAATAAGTACAGTAAATGCAACATTATACTTGTAGAGTTCAGTGAAATTGTGGCTTTCATTTTTTCTTGACATTAAAAAACTATATCTAATTTCTCCCTTGCGAGGGAAAAACATTAAACATGATTTAATGTTTTTCCCTCTCAAGGGAGAAATTTATACAGCAGATTCAAATTAAATAGTATCACAGAACAACCAATTATAATAACAATGAGGGTTTACTTAGTGTGATTTCTTTAAGTTTGAGAAAGGCATACCGTTTACATGGATATCCATCTCGCATCCATCGAGCGCTTCATGGAACACACGCCCAGAGTATACATTAAACAGGAGTATAACCCTGCTGCACACCTTTTTCAATGCTGACGTACTCCGACAATGCCGTCTGTCCCCAGTATAAGTTCTTTATTAGGAGAATATCCTTACTGTCCATCCCGATTCCTTGCAATGTAAAACGTCATGCTTCATTGTTAAAGCCTTCTCAAAATCAATGAAACAAGTGTAGACATCTCGCTGCTAATCGAGGCACTTTCGCACTAAAACCTGCCCGGAAAATAAGGCTTCTGGGGTGCCCAAGGCTTACTAAAACCCGAATTGGGAAGCTCCTAACTAATTATCAACTTTTCGCCACAGTCGGTTGTGTGATACATGTGTAAAAATGAGTTAGTACCTATTTTGAGTTCGCACCGACATTCGTAGTTACCCGTAGATATGATGACGTCACAGACAGCTACTAGGCAAATTTAGTTCTCTTACATAACTCAGTCGAGGCAGGAGTTATCCATGTATCCACAATACTGGTTCAAATTTATTATCAAAGCAACATCTCAATTGCCGCATTGAGGAAGATCTTTCCTGTGTGACGTCACTGCAGGTCAGGGGGCCTATTCACTAAGCCAAAGAGACATCTCTTTTCAGTCTGACTCTCTCTTTTGGCAGAAGAGATTTTTATAGCATCCATGACAGGGTTATTCACTTAACTTCTAAAAGAGAGAATTGGCGGCCATCGCGGCATTTTCGATGCTTTCTCATTTCTCTTTTGTTTGTCCCTGATATTTTTATCATCCTTAGTTCATCACTACCACATAAGCCATTTTGAAGTGGGGTTTTTCATCTCTTAAAGGTAAGTAGATTATTCATTAAAAATATATATATACGTCCAGGTAGGTACGGGTTGAGAGCTATTCATTCAGTAAAATAGACAAACCTCGGAGACACTGGAAGAGACTGTCTCCCAGAAGATTTTGAAAATCTCTCCTAGGAGATTTTCAAAATAAATAATCTATTTTCACTATCTCTTTTAGTGAATAGGCCCCCCAGTAGGTCAATTATTTGATCTGGTGGCATGTTTATGAGGTGCTATGTACAACCCGCCTGTTAGGCTACGATGTAACTCCATGGTTTAGCTTCAGGTAAGTAGAGGGGGGAGCAAAATTAATGAATCTGCATTCGATATTTACGTTATTTAAACATTACACCAAAATATTTTGACTATTCCGAAGTTTACCTACCCAATTACAACAGGTGAACCAACAAACCGGGTTCCAACTTTTCTATCAATCAACAACTCCTGCGCCACATTTAGAGCTAATCAATAAAGGCGAATTCCAACTTTAGATTTGTGTTTTTGTAATTCCATTCTGTATATTATGAACAGTCATGTTCGATCAGAATAAATGGTTATCATTATTATTATTACTACTAAATTTAAATAATACAGGGGCCTTTGCATTTACTAAGAAATAATTTTTACCAGAAGAAGAACCGATCTAGACATTCTGATGGGGTCAACGCAATGAAATTAATACCTACCACAACAATACATTGCATCATTTTGTCTGCAAATTTAGATCACCTGACAAGTTGACAATTACATCCAACCCCCGTGGTCATATGATGAAATAACATTAGGAAAAATCACTAATCGAAATTCACACAGAGCAAGAACATGAATGTACAACATTAAGAATCACACGACTCTCAACATCTCAAGTTACGATTTGAAGTTCAAGGCAACGCAGTGAGTGCTTTGCGATACATACTTCTACAGCTGAGATAACACACTAGATAGATAGAGGGAGCGAGAGAAGACGTATGTATGATGGTTGTAGCAGATGTACCTACTCCCAATACCTAGATCCCCGTTAGGAAATGAGGTCCATAATGTAGGTACCAAGATGCACAGTAGTAAGGTATGGAGTAGTTAGAAATTAGGATTTCTGGGGTAACAGTGATGTAGGTTTTAGTCTACTCCACTCAGATGTTTGGTTGTTGTTGCCTTTAAATGAAGAAAAAAATAATATATATATCAGGAATGTTTCAATAACCAAAGCTCCTGTCAACAAGAAATTTTCGGGGTCTGCTGATTTAGCATGGTTAACATACAAATATTACTCCTCATTTTCAGAAATGGCTCCAACAGAAAAGAAAGACGCAAAGGGTAAGGGGAAAGAAGAGCCGAAAAAAGAACCTGAAAAACCCAAAGAAGACAAGCCAAAAGAGGGGGAAGGAAAAGCAAAACCAAAACAAATTAATCAAGGAGAAGGAGGAGCTTTTGAGAACTGTTTCCCCAAGAATCCTGGTGCGGGATGCTACCTACTCTACGTCTTGCCTTTCTTCATCGGGCTGGCACCTTATCTGCTGACGAGGAAACCTGCCAAACCCAAGTGTTCGAGGAGTCCCCCACGACCGCCTTGCTGCTAGAAAGAGAAGTGTTGAAAATCACTTATCCGTCATATGCGAAACAGACATCAAAATAAAGTAAATATGCCGAAATGAATCTTGTCAGTAATTAGCCGACTTAAGTTCGTAACTAACTTCATAACATCGGAATATAGTCCTTAGAACCGGAGATTACATTGAGCAGCCCAAGTCTCTCCCTACAGCCTACTGTGGGTTTAATCTTGCTTGCAATTCAGGACTTTAGCTACAGAACAGCTTTTAAGAGTTGACTCAGGATAAGTCGATGGATTGAGCTATAGTAATCTGTCAGCACATCCACCTTTGAAAACAGTAGTGAACCATATTTTTTGTTTGATACCAAGAAAGCGCACTAGTTTCCTATATCACAAGCGTACATGCGACCCTACATCACAAAGGATTGGTGCTGTATGGCAGTAATAAGTCAGTTGTCGACAGCAATCCAGCGGTGGAGGTACAAAAAAGAAGTTCAGGGATGGGCTCTTGGGATAAAATTAAAGTAGTTGAACACCATAGGTATCTTAGGAGTCATGACAGATCAGGCTCTGACATGATCTCATAAACGTAAACCCTATGGTGCATGCTGCTTTAATGTTACTACTGCTGTAATAAAATTAGGAAATTCACTTACATATTTTATAAAAGGAAAACTACCGAAATACAAACAAACCAGTTTACCAGTTTATCATCCTTTTATTCAATAAGGAATTGCAATCCGCGGTGGTACCTTCAACTCACATATCAATAAACTGTTTTTGGGGCAACAACCCATTTTGAAAATAATTATGATGTCCCTGCCTCGTAGGAACCCGATGCTAAAGATCCTGAAGAGGTCTTCAGCACTCGCCAGCTATATGCGAAGGTTTTGCTCCTATTTTACAATAAACATCCACACATGATAAGGGCGGTTTGAGTTTGGGCCAATCACTAGAAAACGCAGTGAACTTGCGTTTTAAAACCGGTTTAAAAGCGCTGCTAAATCTGTCATCGCCCAAAACAGCTGGATGGCGCCTTCTACCCATCTTCTACTGTCTTCCTTACTTCCACACCCCCTTCCTTCGCCATCAGCCTATCTATCTCAGCTTGTTTATTGAATTCAAATTTTCCTAATTGTAATACTTTTAATATTCTTTGGTATCTTTTTTATTTATTTATTATTATTATTATTATTATTATTATTATTATTATTATACGGGCAAAACTTGCTCAATTTACAAAGCAAGTATTTAACGATCAACTAAATCACGCTGTTCTGAATAATACACCTTATTTATAAAATAAAAGAAAATTTGGGTTCAAAATAATAATAATTTGGCCTGTATCTTGAAAACATTTTCACTTAAACAGAGTAGGTCCACTTCTGACAAACTTGACAAACAGTTGAATTCCCGCTGGCTTCTGATCAGGGGCCCACCGAGTAGATAGTTGGTGGGAACCGCCCTGAGGAAGAAAGTCTACGTAAAACGTGTCGCATACGGCGGACCGTGAAAACTTGAAAGTGACAGCAGCTCTGGACAATCCATCTTGCCGTCAACCAAGCGACGGACAAACATTACACCGGCCATTTCCCACCGCGCCGCCCCCTGACAGTCTCCAGGCCCGCCAAACTCAATATCCCCGACGCGTCGAAATCGTCCCATCTGTTTCCCAACTTGTATGAGACGACGCTGAACCCTTTCAATAGATTCCACCGCACTGAGGTAGTATGGAGACCATACTATAGATGCATACTCCAGAATATGGCGAGTCAAGGCCGATCATTAAACTCCCTAGTGTTTCTCTTGATAAATCCTAGTGTCTTCATGACCCTTGAGCAGATGTCATCGATATGGTCGGAGAAGCAGAGGTGGCTGTCAAACAGGACACCCAGGTTCCTAACAACAGTGTTTCGCTTCACAATACCTGCCCTGCAATGGAATAATTATTGGCGATTGGCGAGGATGAGCGGATCTTACATTCCAAGAAGTCCAGAAGTATTAACTATATCGTGTTGTTTTTTTGTTTTTGATTTTTCATTCTTACGAAAGTTTTATTTTGTTCTTCCACAACCTTTGTAAATAATGTACACTATGAGAGGCAACAGCCCTATGTACAATAAAAGATTTTACATTTTACAATTTGGGGGGGAAAAGGAGTGATTTTGGGCCAACGCCTTGGAGCGAAAGTAATGGGTTTGGGCCAAGGCAGGAAAGACCTGAAATGTGGACAGAAAATGTATATTAGCTGACCCTCGCGTCAGAATTGAATAGTTCGCCGCCATATTGTTTCCAATGCTCATCCGGTTTTTGGAGCATTTCTTCAGTGGTTTCTCTCATTTGTAGATCCAGCACCGTTCCTCAAGGAGTTATTTAGAGGTGAAGAAGTTGCGGGAATTATGTTTTTTACAGCAGCACCTAAAATATTTGGAACCGTCAGCCATCGTGCGACGTTCGGTAAACTTGAAATTATCAATTAACGATGAACATTTTTCGGCGACGACTAGAAAATTTACTCTGCCACATCCATCGCACAGGGAACGCACAGGTCAACTGACTGGATTAGATTATCATCTGCTCGAACTTACCGGGCCGTTGCCGTTCTCACAGCAAGATTAACTAGATAATGTTTACCAACATGAAATAACGCTCATGAGAACGCTTCAACAATATTCCTATTTTAACAAACGGAAACAGCAGACAGATTCACTCCACTACGAAAGTTATGCTCAGAACTTTATTTACCAATAACAACATCTATGGAATATATCTCATTGACAAGAAATTCAATAACCCTGCAAGATAACATCCTACGCCACGTCAAGTTTATCACATAGGACGAAAACGGTAAACAAGATCTCAGCAACTATAGTTTATCGATACACAGACCAGAAGGAATCATCAAAATGGCAAACGTAAGTATGAGTAGGCATAAAGGATTTCAGGTTCCAGAGATCTGGTGGAAATCGTCAGGAGAGTGGACAGAGTTTCAAGTGTCAAGATTGGCAGGCAGGAAGTGTTAGATTTAGACATGATGATAACTAAGTCACAAACCCTGATGGGATAAACTCAAATGCTGAGCCTCACATTATGATTTGAGCTATGTAGGAACACGAACCTGTGGCAGAATGAACCGCACCAAATTTCCAATAGATGCTCGGGATGGCATGAGCGAAGAATTACTGAACCTGTATACCGAGAAGATTTCATGGTCAAACTAAAGGTAAGGGCGCCCTACGAGTGCACTACGCCTGTTGGGGTTGTTGCCAAAGAAGCCATCTGCTCAGAAATTTCTGGTCGTCAGCAGCAAACCATCCACAAGAGAGACTGCAAGCAACTAAGGCTATGGCTGTCGAGAAGATTCACACTAGAAGCTCAGAGGGCAGAGGCCAGGAAGGAACGAAGATACTAAGTAGGACTGTAGTAAGATACTGTCAAGTGGGACTGATCATGCTGTCGCCAAAGCCCATTCTATAAAGATGGATCCTACAAGTGTTTGGGGAAAGGTTGGTCACAATCAGGAGATAGTGAAACAGACTGGAGTGGATGTAGGTGAGGTTGGGCAAGATGAGACCTGGTTTGATCAGAGAACTGAGATTGGCATTGCGGAGGAAGGAGGTTTAACAAGGAATGAGTTGGAGGTAGAAGAAGGTTTCTGGATGAGAGAAAAGGAGATTGGGCAGGCAAAGATGAACAGCATGGATGCAGCAGGAAGATCCATGGGTGATAGGGGAAAAGTTCCCATGACTGAAAAGGAGACGAAACCTGCAAAGGCAACTTGGTACAACCATTGGAACCGGGCTATGATGATACCAACGCCGACCCCTCTCACTGTTGGAGGGAGAGAAGGTTATTAGATTTGCAGTGGAAGTTACTATAGTGCACTCAATCAAAAGGGAAGGCCGCCAAGGAAGACCAGGGTGATGATGGGGATTTGGAAGATAGGAGTTTGAAGACGACGAGTGGGAGCCAAGGGTATGACCGGAACTCTTGGGTGGGATTCTTTGGCTCGAAATAGAGACAACCTTTTCTGGGACGGTTTTGGGTGGAGCCCCAACTTGTGTTTCCAATATCACGTATCTGCGTAGCATTATGGACAAATAGACAGTTGTCAGGCAGACAACTATCTGTTTGTTGGGAGTTGGGTTTCATGTAAAAAAGTAGTTTCGTGCAGCGTTTGGAAAATAAAAGAGTTTGAACGAACCCACGGAACAATATTACTGATAGAGAGAGTGGAATCTTGATATCAGATAGAATGGTAGACTGTGGTATGATGAGAGTTCTTTGGGTGATTTCCACTTGCTTTAAAACCGCTCAATTCAAGACTATATTATGCAGCACATATGAACATTAGTAAAATCCAAATATTAGTTTATCACAAAGACGCAATTTTGTTTGATTTATTCGGCATGCCAACTCAACCTTCTTGGCTGAATAAATTTCGTTACTAAGCAGGAATCAAACCTGGCCCACTGAGCTATTTACACCTCTAACTGCTCGGATATTGGGAATGACAAACACTATAATTACCTACTAATCATTTTAGAATACTTGACAATATTACGCATATTAAAAGCCTGGAATGAAATAAGTATAGGTACTAGTTATAACTGCAGCTACCATTTTTATGATCAGACAACTACCATTTTTATGATCAGACAACTACCATTTTTACGATCAGATTAGATGCACGTTATGGTTCTCTAGGAAATTGATGGTTTGTTCGGACAGATAGTCCTGTAACAGTTCAGGATGGAACACGTTCTGAAAAAGAGAGGATAGAAACGTCCAGAACTGAGTCCAGAACTGTGCCCAAATGCGCGCTGATGATTCCAAATGGATAACCTGAAGCATTGTAACCTTCCACATAATTTATGCTGAAGGTAGGAACACCAAGTGCGCGTGTGCATGATCTACAGTCCTGGACTGATAGAACTAGTCCCAAACGATCCTGGACTGTCTATCCAACAGCCAACTCTCGATCCTTGACTAGTTCTGGTGCTGTCCGAACACACAAAAAGTGGCGTGGAATGTATAGAACAGTTTGGAACGGTCCAGGACTCTGTCCGAACGAACCTTGTGTCATACTGAACATAGGTGGCCAATTGAAGTGAGTCATTTAAAATTCAGTCAGTATGTTAACTAAGTGGGAACGTGATACTTTTCCAACAGAGCAACAGAGCGTTATTCTTCAAAACCAACTTGAAAGCTGAACTACATATCTCCAGCACTACCCAAGATGCACAGCACATCAAATGATATATGTATTATGACACAGGTTTAAATAATCTAAAATGCATTTTGCGCAGACAACGGAAATGCAGCAATCCACTGAAACAGAACCTAAAGAACCTGCTGAAATGAAAGAGGAACCTGCTGCAGGGAAAAAAGAACTCCTCGAGAAGCACGAGGAAACTGTTGCAAAACAGCAACCAAAAGAACTATCTGACGAGAAAAACAAGCAATCCGACAAGAAACCTACTGAACTGGTAGATAATAAAAAGGTAAGATTTTTTAAATTGATTCAGAACCACGTTATCGTATTTTCACAGACGCGGCCAATTCTATTGGCCAATGAAACCTTGAAAAAAGCAACGTACTACATGGATATATTATACCGCTTGAAGCATTCTTCAGTTCCAGTCTCGGGCGTGCATCAATACAACATTTGATGTTGCATGTGCTCACCTGTCACCTGACCATTTGTACGCTCTTCACCTCTGATTTATTTATTTATTTATTTATTTTATTTATTTATTTATCAATGTACAGGAGACTAGTGTCTCAACGAGGTACACGGTAGAAGTCCATAAGATGAAAACAAATGACAGCAAAACATGACATAAAGCAATAGGTATACAAGAACATAAAACAAAAACAAAAATTTATACATATATAAGCAGAGAAAGAGCATAAAATTAAGCGGGGAAGAAAGAAAAAAAAAATCGTAAGGAAGAGCAAAAGGGTACCAGCTAGGTAACAAAATCGTCAGAAATGATCAGGTCAAAAAGACCAGATCTAAAAGAGGTTGAGGATTTGGCAGATCTAAGGGAGAGAGGAAGAGACGTCCAAAACCTTGCTCCCTCCACAGAAAGGGACCGGCTCATGAATCTAGTTCTATGCTCGGGCACGGAAAAGGTGTTGGCTCTGGAGGATCGGCCAGATTCAAACAAATCAAGGATGTAAACCGGTACTGTCCCGTTCGAAATCTTTGACAGGAAGCAGCCCAGTCTAAACTTAGTAAAACTGAAAAACTCCATTCCAAGGAGAGAGGCTGCATAGGACGAGGTGTGGCTCCTTGGTTTGAGACCATGAACGTATCTTATACAGCAATTGAAGAGAACCTCGAGGCGCCTTCTAGCAAAAGAATCAAGGTCGTGCATAAACACTGAATCACAGTAACAGAAGACGGGAAGGAGAAGACTCTTGAATAACATTAACCTAGTGCGAAAAGGGGTAATGAACCTAAGTTGTTTCAGAAGATGGAGAGAATGATGAACGGTTGAGGAAATTTTGGAAATCTGGGAGCGCCAAGAGAGATCGGATGAGATGATGACCCCTAGGTCCTTAACTTGGGAAGTAAAAGGGATAACATCACTATTCAAAAAAACTGGGGATAAGTCAAAGGTGGGAATAAGATGTTTAAAAATTATTAAGGCTTGGGATTTTTTAGGGTTCAGAGAGAGTCCGTTGTGTAAGGCCCATTCAGAGATGTGGTCCAAATCAGAGTTAATCATATTAATGGCCCTAAAAAGATCTGAGGGTGAAGCTTGACAATAAATCTGGACGTCGTCCGCAAACAGGTGATGGCTGGAAAAAATTAGACAATCAGGCAAGTCATTAATATCTTTAACTAATCATGCGAAGCCAAACAGGGACAAGAGTTCGCAGTTCAAATAAAATAATTTAGATAAATTACAGTTTCCCCTGGGATAATCCTCAAGAGGTCAAATCCAGGTTATAATACTTGTTGCCATAGTTAGTCAGCGTATGAGGTATGCTTCAGTCACCTCTATCGCATCTGTTCCGACAAGCAACGACTCAGATAATCTCATTGTTTTGGGCGATTTACGCTTTTGCATTTGAACAAACGACAGGAACTAAAAAACTTACGGGCAATTTCCGTGTGTACGAATTTTCTATTTTTGATCTCAGTATCGGATTTAGCACCCTTGTAGCTGGTAGCGGATGCGATGTGCGCTTGAAAATGCGTTACCTAAGTTATCTAATCGTGCTGGTACTTTATCTATTGTGTGAATGGCGATCAACTAGACCAAGAACTGTGTTAACAGGCTGATGGAAAATCCAAGTCAGAACCTGGAGCGGAGGAGCTAGCTCAGAAGAAAAAGGTGCAGGCAGCGGCTCAGTGCGATGATTTTTCAAAGTGGGTGAAAGAGAAATGTCCAAGCTGCCCTCCTATTCCAAGGATGTTCCTGTACTCGATCCCAGTGTTCATCACTCTACCGCTACTCTACAGGAAGTTTTTCTGCCCGCCAAAATGTCTACGGATTGGTAAATGCTCGAAAATTTATCCAGGTTGTTGTGAACCGGAAAACCGGTGTAACAAACCACCCTGTTGCAATCAAAGATGAACTCAAAAGACGCATTTTTAGTAACTAATAAAAAAAATGTATCGAGATTGGAAATTATTGTTGTTCTAATAAGCCGTTCCTCAGGGGGCCTATTCACTAAAATAGACAGTGGAAAGAGATTATCTATTTTGAAAATCTCCCGCGAGAGATAGTCTCCCCCGGGAAGACAGTCTCTTCCAATGTCTCCGGGTTCGTCTATTTTACAGGGGGCCTATTCACTAAAATAGACAGTGGAAAGAGATTATCTATTTTGAAAATCTCCCGCGAGAGATAGTCTCCCCCGGGAAGACAGTCTCTTCCAATGTCTCCGGGTTCGTCTATTTTACAGAATAGCTCCAGAGACCTTGAGAAAGAGATATGGATCCTAATACACGAAAATGCTATAGTATCCATGAAGTGCGAGATGTTCCTGCCCCCGGGAGTTCAATTCCTTAATAATGAACGCATTTCTTAATACCTATTCAATGGGTACCTACCTACCTCAATCCATACATGGACGTTTTTACTCACGAATCGGATAAAAGTTTAAATGAAATAGAAAAAAGTCTCGATTATAAACAGAAAAAGTCGAATTAGGGGGCTTTTAATGCTTGTGTTATATCTACACCTAATGAACCTCTTAGGTAGGTAGGTACCTACCTTAACCCGTACTTGGACGTTTTTACTCATGAATAAATGATTATGTATATATTTTTAATTTAAATTGACTTACCTTTATGAAATGAAAGAATACACGATCAAAAGTACCGATGTGGTTGCGGATGAAGGAGGATATTACACGATCACTGTGAAACATACGAGAAATAGACTCTCTCTTTCGAGGGAAGACACCTAATTAGGTGTCTCTCTGAAAGAGATCGAGAATGCCAAGATGGCCGCCAACTCTCTCTTTGAAAAGTTACTGAATAACCCTGTCATGGATACTATAAAAATCTATTTGGCCCAAAGAGAAAGTCGGACCTGAAAGAGATGTCTCTTTGGCTTAGTGAATAGGCCCCCAGATCCACGTTGAGCCTTGGTGAGTCGTAGTACAGAGCCTAACCGAAAAATTCAGATGCTAATATTACCATACTTTCCATCGTCACTAGCTGTTTGAGTACTGGGGGCGCTTTCGACGTAAGGACACTATCATCAGGGTGATGATAGCTAGTGACAACGGATTCCTCTGGAAGGTATGGTAATTTTACTTCTTACACTAGCGGAAATAACCCTTTAGATTTGATACCAGTTGTGATGTCGTTCTAATGCTTACAATAATTTATTATAGTCGATTAAGCATACCATTTTTTGGTGATTTTTATAGCTTTTTTGGCGATTACAAACCATGTTTGACCCGTAGTTACAGGACTAATCCATTTCCAGGTTTCCGGAATTACCTCCCTTCAAAACTGGGACTTCACACGATTGCACGATACGATCCATGGATATGCTAAATCACGATTTTATTGAAGTTAGGGCAACATGCGAGGCTCTTCGAACTGTGACGTCAGCGCATATAGGTACATTCAGATGTAAATAGTTGCACTTGCGGGATCCGCACTTGCTGGGTGACAAAAAATATCGGTGGATCCTCAGGATAGCGACGCCCAGTTGTCGCTCGTGAACTAGGTAGGAACTTCCGTGACCAACACACCAGAGGTAGCATAATTTTATTATCACTATTTCATGACTTGTTGGATCTGGGAAGAGCCATTATACATGTAGGTCCTGAGTTAGGACACCGCTCCGTTAATCGCAATTCCAAATCCAGCTACTGAACTTCGCTCCCTCTAGGAAGGTACATATATCCTCAGCGATACTTTCTTCCGCCATCCCAAATTACAAAGAAAGAGGAGGGGAAATATTCAGGAAGCCACTCTTTGAAAACTTGACAGTTGTTTGACAACTCGCATTCACGCAACAAAGAAATTGGAACGATTTCATCCATTCATGAATAAATTCCTCTTGACAAGGGCTGGAGGCCTTGTAATTCGGAAGATGACAAGCGAAGGCGGCTTTCAACAGTAAGCACAGGAAACTGCATGAAGCACCTCAGGGCCATTCGAGAAGGTTCGATAAGGTTCAAGCCATGTATTCGCTTGGTACTACTGAACTATTATCATGTACCAATGCAGTGGAAATACAAAAAATATTTGAAATATCACTAAAATAGCTAAAACGTTATCCGTGATTTACTAAAGTATTATCACGATTGAGATACCTAGGAATAGGAAAACATCTCGGAAAACTCAAGGTTTACCCTCGAACTTGAGGACTCTGACGATACTGTCCTCATATTTCACTAACTTCTAAGTAATATTAAATAATAATGAAACATCAGATTACACTCACCTCTACTACTTTTTTTAAATAAACAGAGAAAATCGTAACACTTCAATCCAACACAGCTGAAGAAAACACGGAAATCGGGATTGTAACAACTTTTAAACCTTCCAAAATAACCTTTTGTGAGCTGTGCGCGCTCTGCGATATCGATGTCAGCGAGCTCTCGTTGGTTTCGTAGAACTATCGCGTGATACCGTTTGTTGCCGTTATTGAAATATTTTTTCGGATACAGGATTTGTTGGGTTACAGTTGATTAAATAGAAATATAATCGTTCCTAATTTTAAAGGAGGGATTATTCTTGGTTTCTGATGATTTTTACTAGTTTTCAAGCGCAGTTTTAAGGTTGTAATGCCATCAAGAAATAGTGTGGGTTTTGAATTTCGACAGGCACGGGCGGCCTTCAACGTAGGCGTAGTAGGGGGTACGTCCGCAGCTGCTCGCTCGGAATGGCCGAACTTTTTGAAAGCTTCGCCTCGTCTCTTGGTTGAGCGTTCCTTGAGGCCTCCCCTCCTCGTCACTTTATGCGTATTTCCCGTGAAAATCCAAATTCTTCGGCGAATTTCCAGTTCTAAACTGAAATTGAAACGATTGACGGGTCGGTTATTGTCCGCGAAGCGGTAGTTTCCCGGGAAAAAGGGTCCAAGGAACGTCCGGGCCGTGTGGAAAATGAGAGTCCCCGTCGCGATGACCTAGCCGAAAAAACCACCATCGCCCAAACTAGATACCAACAAAAGGACAGGTCGTAATGTCGGCATCTGTGGACATAATTGGCGATAAGTATTGGACAGATCTACAGAACACCAAATCAAATGTAAGTCCCTAATATTTTATTGTCACCTTCCTTGAAGCTGTGTGCGTTTCCTTCCCCTACTACCCTTTTACACTTACTGTAATCGCTGTATGTAATCCTAATTTATTTTGATTTTATTACGCTTTCTAGGTTTTAGCCCTCTCGTTCAATATTCGATTCCAACTCTCTTTCTCATTGTCTATTCCGATTTTATAAATATTTCAAAACGAGATGTATAATGGAAGCTGCTAAAAATGGTTTTATACGAAATCCAATTGAGTGAATCCTTGCATGGGACTTCGAGTCGATTGCCACCCCCAGACTGACACATTGGTCCTTGTCCTTGTTTTTTACGTTTCGTGTGGTTATATACCTACCTAGTACCAGTTAATTCAGATATGTAACAGCCTTGTTCATGATTTACGCTGTTGCTTCGGAAGCTCTTTGCTCTACGTTGGTAGCAATCAAGTCAGCGAAAATCTTCTTACTCAAAAGTTTTCTCCCTGAATTTGTTCACCAAATTTACGATTTGGCGTAAATTGTAGCATAATTATAGTTCTAATTTGTACCCTACCTATTCCTGCATTGTGTCGAGACAATCGACTTGGTTCACTCAGATTTGATACGTGTTTGCTCTGTCTGTTCCGAAATTTTAGTCAAATTTGTATCCTTCGTTTCCTCTTTCCCATACCTACATCAATGCATCATTCATTGAACCATAGTGACATTTTCCGTGGTAGGCTACCCCACAGTGTAGTGCTCGCTCCATTGTGTTCTCGTCTCACATTGTACATTTTTCATCGTTTTACTCTTGTTTGTCCCGAATTGCTTGTCTAATTCGGAGAAAACTACTTTGGTTTCTCTGATTTCTAGAGGTTCAGGTGTCGTCCGATTATTACGTTTTAACGGGTCGTTTCATTTCGTGGGTTCTTTGCCATAACCTGTACAGTCGGTGTGACGCGATGGTGGCTGGTCCAGTCGAATGAGTTTGTTGTTACACGCACGCAAATAGACTACGAAAGCAAGTTTGTTATCCAATATTTCGTCTCCATCCTACGGATTTTTAAGTTCTTGATGCCAGGGACCTTTTCATAATCCCCAGCATGATGCAGTTTTGATTGGCAGCTTTCCCAGTTCTACTACCCAATATGCCATGGAAATGACACGATGTTGGCAGGTAGGCTGTCTCCTAACTTATCACTGCACTTCATATTTCTCAGTATCACCCGCAGGGAAATTGAATTTTCTCATTGTTTATCAGCAGAGTAGTTTACATGCTTTTTAGTCTTGCTGGAAACAGCATTCAGTCTGATCATTTACCTACTGTGTTAAATTATAGTTGAAGCACTGTGTACTCAGATTACATTATTACATACACATTTCGTCTTCGTAATGAGCTTATTTACGCGAACACACCATTTTCATTTTGATTGGGTGAGATAGAATGAAACAAACAGCTAATGGCCTGGCCTCATCTGCTGTGTGCATGGGAGGTTTGCAATATCCCAGACGTGGGATACAATTTTACGGAGTTTAAGGGAACTTTCGGCGTGGCTGAATCACCCTCTGAATCCAAAATAATGAACTGTTGTGATTGATTGGACCATCACAAATTAGACCAAACGTCGAACGAGATGAGTCCTGTCCGTGGATGCCCAATAAAAGGTTTACAGACCCGAAACATAATACCCCAACATTGTAAACCGTAAATTGGGAGATAGAGGACGGTGATAGGATCTTTGGATGATGATGATACTGGATATGCATCTGTTTGGGCCATGAATATGAAAGAAATTATAAATTATTCGACGGAGAATTTACGATCTTGTTATCTCCTAGCTAATATCGCCTAGCTAATCGCCTATTTACAACAGCTTAAAAATTATCCATTCATGTGATAAAGACCCATTTGTTGTGAAGATAGAGAGTATTGTAGTATATTTTGTACCTTTATGAGAATTGTAGTAAGTTAAAATTAGGTACTTGTTAAGGCACACGCTTATTAGTATTTTTGAGCATTCTCCTGAGCATCCCCAATATGTAAAGTATGGGTGATGTGTAAAGTACGGGTTGTCTGCTAGTTATTTATTTCGACAAATAGGTAGGTTTCAATCAGTGGTAAGACAGTACCTAGTTGGCTCAAGATCCGCTAAGAAAATGTATATGAATGAAGGTGGTGAACAACCTAAAGAACTCATCAACTCAGCTACCTGATTAATTAATCAGTTTTCATTTTATCCCTTGAGTTGATTTTTCAGTCTCGATGTAGGCAGTTTATCTCGGTAACTGCAATGTTCCTTAGTTTCACATTCAAGTTACATGGTCTGTAATTATGAACATAACCTATATATGGTGCATCTGTGATGCATCCATACCATGCTTGTACCAAAAATCACAAAAAATATCGAAGGGAGTGGCAATCGTGTTTCTGACTCAGTTTTGCTTTTCTGTTTGCTACATGACCGTGAACCTTTCTGATTGATGCTAATCGAGTTTCTTTTTTACGTCTACTTTGAAGTTCGTACCATATTGCAAACTTTCAATATCTGCGTAACGTCATCTAAGTCCTCGTACCTATAGGCACAGTTAGGTTCCTTTGGCTCATCATGCTGACCACTGAAACAATCATAAATTTCAACTATTGAAATATCCCAACCCTCACCTAAATCATCCTACAAGTACTTAATTATGTACCTACATTAAACGCGCGGAATGGGCGTGCATACCGACATCACCTCGGATCAATGGGTTCTTGACTACAAATCCTAGGTTTTTCTTCGTTTCTCCATTGTCCGGTTTTAAATACGACTGGTCTCACATTGTATATGAACTTCATCAATTTCGACTACAGCTCATCTTAGTTGAAACGTGAAATCCTTGCAATGCACGGATTCCCATTCTGATTTACTGCCTTCGATTAAATTCAGTTGGTGGGACCGATAGGAGGTCCCAAATCATTGTTGAGGTGCTTTTGTCGTAAAGCAGGTAAAATCTACGCGTTTTGCCCCGTGTACTTAGCATAATACCTGTAGCGTGGCGTTGTTTATACGGATTTCCTCTGTCGTTTATTGTGGTTGGTTCGTCAACGGAGGTCGTTCATACTACGAATCAAGTGCCTCATCAAATGAAACTTTCAAACGTTCGAACAAAGTAGCGTCTCAGTCGAATGGACAGCTGGTTCATTTGTGTACTATTGACTTGAGTGACGGACATGTTCTTATAGGAGTTTGTTCACCTCGTGGAGGGTAGTTGGAGATGGTTTGACCAACTAGTATAATTATTACAACTGGTAGGTACATCCGGGCATCGGGGCCAGCTGTCGCGTCTTACGGGAAGTGGAGGGAAACAAGGGCTCTCGTCTCCTTAACCAAAACGTCTTACAGCAATATACGGGTTATAACTTCCTTATGGCACGTGCCTTAGCCTGATTATTTTACTTGGTTTTAACCAGGGCTCTTATTGGATCATCAAGTTCGTATTTTGTCTAAATGATTCAAGTCCTGGATATGGGGCTCTGAGAACGGTTAGACTTGAAGACAGCCAATATACATCAACATCAACATTCTTCAAAATACTCACTGAGGGACCGGACGTCCATTTTTTTCTTTAAATTCATTATTTATTTGTTTTGCTTCCACGCTACTAAAGATAGGGAAGCCTTGGATTCGTGATTGAGTAAAAAAAAATTATGTCCTCCAAAATGAACATTTCTGCTACCTTTTAGCGAATTTTCAAAGAAAATGAAGCTATTGCAATGGCTTCGAAATTTAAATAATATAAATTTTTGGAAATTTTCTTCATAGAAATCCGTTTCAGACCATTCTAAAACGATTCCTGAAATTTAACACTTTTTTATATGTATATATATATATATATATTTATTTATATATGTGTCACTCCAGACGATAACTCTCGATAGAATTGAGATAAACAGCTCAAATTTGCACAAAAAATCTATCTTGGCAATCGAAAGGCTAAGTTCGAAGATGGGCGAAATTGGCCTACTCTAAGGAGGGTTTTGGCGCATTTAAAGTGCGCAAAAATTACCCAAAAATCCCCAAAATGTTATTTTCCAACAAGTGACCCCTCATTTTAAAGGTTTTTGCACGCTGAACACGATGGTGGAATCGGATTTTAGATATCTTGATCCGTTCTCAAATTAGAGCATTTAAAGTGCGCAAAAATTACCTAAAAATCCCCAAAATGTTATTTTCTAACAAGTGACCCCTCATTTTAAAGGTTTTTGCACGCTGAACACGATGGTGGAATCGGATTTTAGATATCTTGATCCGTTCTCAAATTAGAGCATTTAAAGTGCGCAAAAATTACCTAAAAATCCCCAAAATGTTATTTTCTAACAAATGACCCCTCATTTTAAAGGTTTTTGCACGCTGAACACGATGGTGGAATCGGATTTTAGATATCTTGATCCGTTCTCAAATTAGAGCATTTAAAGTGCGCAAAAATTACCCAAAAATCCCCAAAATGTTATTTTCTAACAAGTGACCCCTCATTTTAAAGGTTTTTGCACGCTGAACACGATAGTGAAATCGGATTTTAGATATCTAAATCCGTTCTTAAATTAGAGCATTTAAAGTGCGCAAAAATTACCCAAAACTAGGATAATCTTTAAACTCTTACCCCCACCCCCTTAGAGTGGTCAGATTGAAAAATGTGAGAAGTATTAATTGAAGACGAGAGTTCGAAGCAAAAAAGGGGGAGGCAAACGATTAGTACAACTCCTTGAATTTACCCACAGCGATCAAATAAATAAGCACTTAGTACAATTACGTAATAAACAAACGGTAGAATCAGGATGGACAAAACGTACAAATTAAAATAAATACGAAGAGAATATACATAGAAAACCAAATTTTAGACCGAAGTTTTCCTTTATTCAAAACCATAGCCATTAATTCGAATATTTCTTTGAAAATTCGCTCATTAAGTCATGCTGCATGACTGATTTTTTTTTGCGTTTCAGACATCGAGGAACATTTTTGATTCCGTGTATGTCTGTCAGTGGTCAGTTCCTTGTAACGTCCGTAACTACCCGAAATAGTGGTCGAAATGGGCTGAAATTTGGAGGGTAGGTGCGGGTTGGGTCGCAAATGGTTCCGTACCAAAATCATTGAAAAAGTACCGTAACCTTCGTCTGCGCATGCGCAAACGTGAAATACTTGAAACGCCCATAACTACCTTAAATGTCGTTGAAATGAGTCCAGATTTGGAAGGTCGATCAGGAATAATGCTTTGATAGTTCCGTATGAATTTCATTGGAATCGACTGTGTAACTTTCGTCTGCGCATTCGCGAAGATGAAATGCTGACAGTTTCCTTGTAACGCTTCTAGCTACGCCAAAAATAGTCGTAAAGAGCTGAAATTTTGAGGGTACACGTGGGGGTTGCATCGCAGATGGTCCCGTATCAAACAGAACCTACCCAACTATTCTATACGTTCAGGTGAGGAAGCTTTACTGCCTACACGAATTGGCAGATGTTTTTTCTTTAAAATTGTAGCTCTAATGGAGAGCTTTCTAAAAATGTGCTATATGATGGGTCGGAAATCAACGGAAGTGGGTGAAACAGGGAAGGGAAAAGCGAGCGTGCGACGTCGTCTAGTATGTACCTATATTGCCCTTCTCGCACCCGCACATGGGAACCGCGTGAAGGAGATACATACCAGATGACGTCACGCGTTTTTCCTTTAGCTTATTCCGGCGGAACTACTCGGATTTCAGAGCTGAAATTGGGGTTCAGGGGTTTTGAGGGTGCTAAATCCGATTTTGAGATCAAAAGCAGCAAATTCTGACCCACGGAAATTCCTCATTTAAAGGATTTTCCTAAATTGATAAGATTAATACGTACATATTTTAAATCTAATTAAATTGGCTTGGAATACTTCCTTAATACATTTATCTTGATGAAAATGCCAGATATGTTATCTCATGTTGCTAAGAAATTCAGGACTTGATGCCAACATACCAAACCTCTCGAAATGCTAAATCCCCAGCTGCCAGTTTTCCTGTCTTGGGATGATGTGGTGCCGCTTCTGGTGTGCAGATGCGTTATATTTTGATGAGATTGAAAGGAGAGTAACGACGAGTACTGTTTGGAACTCGTAAAACGTCAATTACGACGAAAGAAATATTGGTTATCTATCTGGATCGCCAACAAGCTCCTCAGGTGGGTTATGCCATTTGATGTTGAAGATCCTTTGCTAGGCTACGGTGTAGTACCTACTTGTATGAAGTCGAAAGGGTTGATGATAATTATTTCTGTCTCGACGTGGACGCCCTGGCGTCTCTGAACCCTGTTATCAATTTCAGCACTTGAATCCAGCAATTTATCTGGATTCAACATTATTGTATCTAGAGTATGGAAACTTTCTCATCCAAACTCGGGAGGGGTTATGTTGATGTTTTCAAATTGGTTTCGTTGACCTGAGATTGAACCAACTCAAGGTGGTTGAGCTCTGTCAGCGCATTTAATTTATTTTCCCTGTGGAGCCCTGATGTTATTGTTTGTATTTTTTTCAACTTATTCTTATCCTGTGAAACTGACGCAGTTTTCGTTCACTCGAAATCATTCTACGCTCGCTCGAGGTTGTGCTTTCATCGAAGCTTTCAAACTTCTAATATTTTACGGTTCACCTTTCTAATATTTTTTGGCATCGAGTCCATTTTTTGGCATGTTATGTCCATTTGGCCTATGTTAGTTTACCCTCATATAACTGGCTCATCTCTGGCTTTTTTGTCTTAATAATCTCTACCGTTGTCTGCCCTGAAGTTGAAAATAGCGTAAAATATTTTTTCTGCATCCCTACTTGTACCTGCTCATGTAGGAAGCAAA
The DNA here is from genome assembly GCA_954871275.1 of Leptopterna dolabrata. Classification (NCBI taxonomy): domain Eukaryota; kingdom Metazoa; phylum Arthropoda; class Insecta; order Hemiptera; family Miridae; genus Leptopterna; species Leptopterna dolabrata. The sequence goes on along the minus strand of OX940983.1, from coordinate 16,781,039 downwards.
ATCATCATCACCTTATCCGTAAAATCGAGATTCTCATTCTCGTTTTGCATTTTAGACGGAAGGACAAATTTCTTTCCGTGTCTTGTCAGATGGTAGCACGTAGTCTTTCATACTACCTGTCCCATTGGAAGAACAACTCAAACGACGTAAAATCAGCAGGATCTATTTATCGAGACTCCTTCTCATTTATACCCAGTGAATGTGAACGACCAAATTCTGATTTGGCCTGAGCTTCCGTAAACCATCGACGTCGTATTGAAATATCGACGTTATTTCAATAATTTCAGCTACCCACTGAGATGGTAATGTTTTTTCAGAAAACACAGAAAAGAATGAACCTATTTTTATTTACTTCGGAAATACCACGCGGGGAAGGCTGTTGATGTACTTTGGCTCTTGACAAATTGTATCTACTTCACCTTCGATTTCTTTCACTGTCCTTAGGAAACGGTTACATACATTGTGTCTGGTTCCGAAAAGTGAAGTCTTTCTGATGGGGTAAAGTCAGTCACGAATGACAGCACAGCACTTCTGAATTTATGTGAAATGAAATATTGCTAGATGAAATGCGTTTGTCTTTCACTGGCAATAAATAAATCCCTAAGAAAAAAAACCTCAATACATTTTTCAAAAATGTGTTGTGTAGCAGACAAATCAGCAGAGCTTCCACTCCGGGGTTGTTATAAAACAACCCTGTTTTAAAAAAGCATGGTCAGTGATTCGCACCTCGTTCTTGGATATGCACACAGAAACCTGTTCCTTCCCTCCTAATCCTGTTACCCTTCTTTCAACCCATGTTTGGCGAGAGTTTTTCGCTTGGGGAGCAAAAAGCTGCCCACAAACAGCGGGTTTCAAAATTTTTCTGTTTGAAAATTTATTTTCAAAAATTAGTTATCAACTCTTTTTAAAAGCGCTGCAGAAAAGTATAATACGCGAAAGTTACAGCTCATGTCATCAAATGACGACTGCGTGGAACCGTAGTTTGCAGCGTTTTCAAACAGTTATAACTCGGCTTGTACTGAATCGGTGGGGATTCAGATGTTGACCACTTCCTCAGGGGTCCCCATTGAACAAGTGTGCCAACTTTCAGCTCTTAAAACCCTCTCTGACCTACTAGAACACCCCCCCCCCCCCCCCCCTCGCCAAGGCTCTTTATTGGAGCATAACGGGCGTTTGTGCAAAATTTCACCTTGATCCGTTGTTTGTGAGACTATAGAAGTAGAAAAATTTGAAAAATAGCGATTTCAAACTTCCGTAACTCCGGCACTTTCCAATTCAGCCTTTCGAACGAAAATCTCATTGACAAACTTTCAATTTACTTTCATGCCACATGTCGCATCAGGATCGCCACTGTCGTCTGATGAAACCTCATCTTGAGCCACAATTTCAGTGAGTTCCTCAACGCTAAGCCCTTCAACCTCGCCAAAGAGTTCCTGTTGCAGCTCATCCACCGGGAGATCCTCGAACCCTTCGCCTCCAACTGCGTGGGCTGCTTTCAAAATCTCCTCTCATTTTGCAAAAAACCGCGTATAACAAGGCCGAGAAGCGCGTATAATTATAATGAGACTCGGTCTACATTCGTCCAACAGCGTATAACAAATCCGCGTATAAGAAATCCGCGTATAAAGAGGGCCGCCTGTATGTGGTATATTTTGTTTTGCTACTGATATGTGCATGACACTTTAAATTCCACATAATCGGAAAGAGTTCCAAATAATTTATGTAATAATTTGATCCGCGCGTTCAAAATGAGTATGCAACACCTTTTAACCAAGGTCGGTTTAATTATCTGGCGGATTGTAATTTGCCTGAAACTTCTTGACACAGGGGAAATGGGTATGTTATTAGTAAAGAGGTGCACGAACTCCAATGAATGGCGGAGGGCACCAGGTGGGCTACTGTCACTTGGCCACATTATTCCCCACGGGAACGGGTTTTCGTTTTAGCCTAGCCGGCTCTGGTTTGTGAAGGGGGTGATAATACAGCGACGGTGGTCCTTGAATATTGTGTTACCTTAAACTTGAGGTAACATGAGAACAAGGATACCTATAGTTGACCAGAGGAAACGGAGTCGAAAAGGTAAACTTCCTAAAATCACAATAGAATAACAATGTGAAGGGGTGAGAAGAAAGAAGGTTTCGACTGGTTTTTTGGCTCTACGACTTCATTTTGTCATTGTTATCCAATCCGGAATTGACAGTTTGGCTCGGTGACTTGTTATGGTCTTGTATTTTATAATTGGAGATCGGTTTTTATTGCTAGACGTAATGTTCTGGCCTTGCTCATTCCTTCTATTCTTGTGCTTGCTTACTGGTACATATTTGGCATTACGGCCTGTTGCCCGGGTCCGTTTGGTTTCTCATGTCTCCTACCTATGTTCAGTTGAAAGGAGGAGCCATAGACATGAAATTTCTAAGCACAGGAATGATTTTGCGCGATCTCTTTCACACGTTATCAATGTGACATGCGAACTTCTCATGAAACGTAGGATAGCACATAATTCTTGAGGTGAGACTTCCTTGAGTGCATCGAGTAGATCGGGGATGTTTTCAAATTGACGACTTTCTTCATCGTTGAATGAAATCGCTGCTTAAAATTCTGTGTTCAATGTCCTCTATTGCATCTTCGCAAAATTCACAATTCGGTGATTCCGATAATTTAGTTACGTGTTCATGGCCAGCGCAGACTATTAACTGATACTACAATGTGGAGTAATCAGACAAAAAATAAACCAATTTATTTAAAACAAAGCTTTTTGCTTTGTTTTAAATAACGTACTCGTAGATAACCTTCCTGTATAGATTGGCGAACAACGTAAACCAGCAGTAGTCAGTCAGGCTGTGTACACTCAGTTCTAGGTCTCAAATCATGCTAATGTCATTTTTGCTGAATCTAGTTGTCTGTAATTTGTACTGTGTTGTTGCATTATTGGCAGGTATTATTTCTCGTTTATGCTTCCGTGCCAACTTATTCGATCCTCATTCCAGCAAACTAACCGAAATCGGTCGGTTGCCAAACATGATAACAAGTTGAATCATTCCTAATTATATGCCGCTTCTGAAATAATGAGAAAACTATTGAAAATCTTTTATATTATAAAATTGCATTTTGAGTGCCTACCGAATTCTGATTAGTATTCCATTGATACTACCTCTTCGTTCCCTTTAGTCATGCAGTCCCCTTGTGTGCCTTTTCCCACGTGTCTTGTTCGCAGTATGAATGCTTCGGAGGGTTGAAAGTAGCGGCGCCCGTATAACTGAGAAATTTGAGTAGTCACCTACAACGTGGTCACCGGCAGCTATGGTAACGCGATTTCATTGTGCGATTTCGGGACTGATTACCTACCGGCCTTGTTGGTGTAGGCTGCTATTGCGTGTGCCAACCCATGACGCTGTATGGTATTTCAGGGATTTCCAATATGTGGGTTCTGTCATCTTTTGTCAGTCCTGTGGACTGGAAGGCATGGTAATCATGACGCTGTCGTCCCGTAAGAGTAAGTTGTGCGATTAGGTTATAGTATCCTTGAGTATGTATGCTCATCAGGTTTTGATTCCAATAAAAATCCCTCCCCTCTCACATAAACAACAACACAACGAATTGTTCAGCTGTAGTGTTAGTAAGAACGTGGCGTAGAGTTATCTCAGCTATATCTCGTAACAACAAACTATTAAATATTGATGGGCCATCGCAGTAACAGGTAAATGTTGGGTCAGAAGAAAACATTGAGTAACCAATGATGACAGAATGAATAAAATAACGACATGCATTCGAGTCTGCCACATAATCGAGTTGGGGATTTTGATGTACGGTATAATCAATCAAATGTTTCACACACGATGTTCCTCCTAAAGTCATTAAGTGTGCTACCACGATTAGCTGTCTTTTTTCGAGTAATTTTAATGATGGTGATTTATTGTAAAGGAGATTCAGCAGGATTCCTTCTTAGCTAATTCAGAAGATGCCAGTCTAAATGGGGGATAGTTGAGGGTTGTTGTACAGATGAGCCCATATTAGTTTTCTGGAGCTCTTTCCGACCGAAAGCGTTTCCCGAGGAAAATTTGTTGGCGAACGTGATGTGTTTCTCTTAGATGGCTAGCTGAATTTGATGGTGGTTCATGTTTACAAAATACCAGGCGTTTATAACTAAGAATGCGATGGGTAGGTGAAAATAATTTTGCGTTACTAAATTCCATGCGTGTGCATGGAAATTACAAATTAGCCTCCATTTGTTGCACGTAAATCCTAAGAATGGCATGGCAAGTATACTGTGAACAATGTGCCAGGGCCGTCTTCTCCGAGAGTAGTTTTATTACATAATTTAAAAGTTATTACCTAACGTCGTGATTTTAGCAAAATTCTGAGAGAATCTATTGCAATGGGTCCCAAATTTTCAGTATCGTAGAATCGTCGAACATTGCCCCAAGATTTTGGAATTTTTAGTTACTTTTTTTTTGTTACATATATTTTGATGGTTTTTTGACTTGGTTGATGTTTACTTGTTTGGGTTGAATGACCTCACCAGTCGGTTTTTAATCTCTGCTTTATTTTTGATTGCGATATTTCGGTGCCAATGATGGTTCACCCTCCTCAGGCATGGACATCACAGAGGTGATAGATGTCTGCTACTTATGGTAGTAGTTTAGTAGTGCTGCAATCACCCAGGGCTATCTCTGATCAATATGGGATGAGACAGATCCATATTGGATCTAGGTTTCCAGAAAGTTCAGTCAATTGGTTTGGGCGGTTTGAATGAAATCGTATCTGTGTTGTGGAGATGGTTACATGCGCGTAATTGTTCATCAAAAACCAACAATTACGCGCATGTAACCATCTCCACAACACAGATACGATTTCATTCAAACCGCCCAAACCAATTGACTGAACTTTCTGGAAACCTAGATCCAATATGGATCTGTCTCATCCCATATTGATCAGAGATAGCCCTGGGTGATTGCAGCACTACTAAACTACTACCATAAGTAGCAGACATCTATCACCTCTGTGATGTCCATGCCTGAGGAGGGTGAACCATCATTGGCACCGAAATATCGCAATCAAAAATAAAGCAGAGATTAAAAACCGACTGGTGAGGTCATTCAACCCAAACAAGTTACATATATTGTGCTGAAAATTGACTTCCCCCGAACACGTACCGATTCCCAGGAATCCCCCCGACATTCCTGTTTTGAGTTCATCTCAATATCTCAACTTTTCAATTAATTATCAATTTTTAAAATCTGGGGCAGTTTTACCCACGGTTTATCTAACTTTGCGCCACACTGTTTAACCCCTTAAAAAGGCATAGATACAGCATAGCAGGTCCCGATTTGAGGGGCAGTTATTGGATACAATACCCCAAATGTACTGCAAAAAGGTTTATTAAAAAATATTAACACAATAAAATCACATGTTTCGTCGTCAGCAGCTCTGACTCGCTTTATATTTGCTGCCATCCTTTAGATAGACTTGAATCATTCAATCCTCTTTCGACCAGGTTTATTGTCCTTGAATTTAGGGACCTTCCTACCGAATTGGCGCAAGTAATCTCGTCCTATCCATCGTCTTTTGTTATAGGGAATCCATAGTCGGGATTCCCACTGTGACGTCAGAGGTTCTGGACACTTCGAAGAATCATAGAAAAAGAACTACATATCACAGGACAGTGCGGTTGGTGTCCAAATTCTCAGTATGGAATCTAATTTTTTTTAAAATGATATAAACCTCTTTCGTGGCCGATGCAAATAGCCCAGTTGGTTTCCGACAAAGCTGCCCAAAGCTTCTTTGTTTGTCGCCCCCATAATGAGTTTCTCAAAGAGGAAAAACAGCACAGTCTACCAAAAATCCATCTTATTTACAAGACCCTTAAAATTACTAAAAATAATTGAAAAACGCAACGGCCAGCAATGGCTTTTTTAAACCAAAAATGGCTGGGGCAAAGATACCATCTTTTAGCAATTTCTTTACTAGACCCACAATAAACGACATATTTGGATGTTCAGTTAGCTCGTTTTGTTCGTCAGTTAATACATGGTGCAGCAGGTGCTTATCACGTAATTCTTCTTCAATCAGGTGAAAAACGGCAAATTTTCAGACGTAAAAAACACGTGTTGCACAAAGACCAATTTGATGAAATTAATAACAATGATAACCTGGCGAAGGAGTTAGCCAGCTGACACCCAGGGATGCCAACATTGAGAAAATCCTCGACATAGCTGAAATCATCCACCCAGTTCACTTCATGACGTCAATGAAGTTCTTCGTGTTTGACGACTGAAATTTTGTCGATACTTATCCCTCAAGTTCAGGGATTCCAAGCGGTATCTCACTTTGGCTACATGATATATATGATAAATAAGCTAATGCCATGGACTGCAGTTTTTTACACATGCTGATCATCACAAAATAATTTCATACTTACCGAATTAATGGTGTAAATTTTTTTTTTGTTCGAACTGCCTATAAGGTTTGTCCGCTCTGGCTTTTTCTGGCGGTCACCTGACTCCCTAGAAAACCGTAAGAAACCATCCATGATCCAATACCATCTTGATGAGCGTTTGAAAAAGGTTTGAGTTGGTTAATGGTTGGGAATCGAGAAGGCATGGTCAGGTCTCGTCCGCCCTATATTCTGTGGACGTGTGTACTGGAATGATGATCAGAAAACTATTGGATAGTCGTGGATACTATACAGTAAGAAAAAGTCATAATAACCAGGTGAACCTCATGTTTCGGGCAACATCAAACTGTGGCATGGAGGAAGACCTTTAGTGTGTGACATCACTGCGTGTCATTCGGAGATTTGGGAACCAAGTAAATAAAATAAAAGTTAAAAGTAAAAGTTCTATAAAATTGTCCAAAAAAAATATATATATATTTTTTTTTTCAAATGACAATAATAATCTGCAAACCTGGAAAATATCCCCAGATTTTCGAACAAGCAAAGGCAGTCTAAGGGCAGACAGCTCTTGTGAGATCTGTCGGAAGGTGAAACAAGGAATCGCCCTTACATCCCGCTAAGCGTGCTCAGTGCCTTTACTCCGATGGGGTATTGTCCTTAATTGAATTCAGCCTTAAAGCACCTAACTCCTGAACAAAAAAAAACCTGAGATGCTGTTGTAAAGGCTCCAGAACCGCCAGAGAAAGGGGACATTTCTGACATCTGCTCGTATCCCGCGGGCCTTTCCTACTACATATTGCAAAGAGGGTTCTTCGATACTAAGGAGGTGGGTTGGGCCGTCCAGGTGCGAGGTACCCTGAAGAAAGGGACGTCATTTTCCTTTTGATGATTTTGTTTATGGATATTAATTCATGACGTAGGAATTACCTACCTACGGGTTCAGTGCAACTATAGCAGCTTGAAAAACTGGTTCTTGGCGCCTTTGAACGCTTCTGTCATAGTAATTTTGGTTCTATAATAGAGGAAGTGTTTCATCATCCTAAACTTGTATGTTATATATCTGTTAAACACAAAATAATATATTGTTCGAATCCAAAGACTGGTGGTTTGGATGGTGTTTTCGCTTTGGAGATCCTGGAACTCTGAATGATGAGGGAATTCGTTAGACCCCGTACCAAATAGTATTATGTTATGTACGTAGAATTTGGTCTTTAATGTAGAATGTAATAATAATAATTGAATGTTTTCCCCCACATTTTAATATTCATGCGCGTTGCCATTTTTAATGGAATTCATCTAATACATACCGTGAGGGCCCAAGAGGCCTATTTGTACAAAATTGGTGATGATAAAGTGCTTCTTCTTAATGTGCCCACCACCAAGACTCGCTTTCATCAAGGACTGAAGTACTCTGTCTGCTACTATTGTAGTTCCTGTAGTATTTTGTATAACGTGGAGGACTAGGCCCTAGGGGACCCTTCAGTTTTGCTTTCAACTCTTGTGCGCACCATGATGGGTTAGTTTGGGAGATCGCGTACACACTTGTGATGCTTGTGAATTGGCGTCCACTCATTGTGAGCGCCAGTGAAACTTCATCCATTGGGACGCATACCAGTCTAGATTACTTCTGGCAAAACTTAACATTCCTATCATTCGAAGATACACCCTTCCACCAGTACCTCCAAACTAGGGGTTTTGGATATTATCAAGTCGATTGTGTTAAATATCGATGAGACAGCAATGACGTCGATGGTGATCTGCAATCCAGGGCTGTCTGCTCCCTCATCATCCTGGTCTGCGAGAGCAAAAGGTAGCCAAAGGTGGTAGGTAGGTAGGGTCTTACTTACAGTGTTGATGCTGTTGTAGACCACGAGACTGTGGTAGTGAAGTCCGATAATACGTATAACGGTGGATCATCCCATACAGCGTGGATTGGTGCTAGAGTACCGAGTTGTTCTGTGGCTTCATTGTTAAAGAAGATCTCTTGTTTTTTGACGATATCGAATACGTTTCTTTTCTATTTCTGGATGGCTCAACGTCTGCGCTCGAGTTCTCGAAAGAGCGACTAGTTCAGGAATGTCAAATATTTCCTTTGAAGAATGCTTGAATGATTGCCTCTGCACTTGACCACGAATGAACTAATTATGGATCCTTGACCTCGTCCTTTCATTAATTTCAAGTCCTCCTCAATCATTTGCATCTATAACTTGGCAGAATCGTGTCACGTAGAACGTGAAAAATATCAGGTGATATTTAAAAGGCGAAGAATTTCCCTATCTCCACCTTTATGTCAGTCATTAGGTTATCTTGTCGCGCTTCAATTGATTCGCAGCCTATTTCATCAGCGCTCACGTTCCACCCTTTATCGGTCTCTCCGAGGTTTGTTTTCGCTCCAGACAGGAGGAATCTGTCTACCTGATGCTCCAGTTTTGTAGGAAACAGACAGTTTCAGTTTAGCGAAAATGTAGGTTGTACCTATGATTTGATCACCCTTTCCAGGAGTATCAGTGGATATCTAAAACAAATAATATGTTGTTGAGTAATGCAGTACGCGATCAGCAGGTAGATGTACTCTATGCTTAAACTAAAGAGAAAATTAATTGTCTAGATGAAATTATATTGCTGTGCAAATAGACCTAAAACTGAGTAAATTGTATAAAAAACCATGAAAATCGGATGAAAGTTGCGGCCTGGACTTCGCAAAACATTTTCTGGGACGGATTTTTCTCCGTGCGAAAACAGTATGGGCAACCTAGCCTAGGGGGAAGCCTAGCTTCCTCCGAGATGCGTCCCTGATAATAATCGGTAACAAAATTCCGAGACCACCTACCATAGGCACGGTAACCATCTTTTCTGGCATGGAAAGGAGGACCACTGGAACCGTACCTTGACGAGAACGTTTCAGATACCATCCTTGGTGTTTCTTATTCTACATGTACGTTTTAGCTGATAGTGTTTTGTGAACATGGGTGTTAGATGCTGCGTCGTAAATTGTTCCGATTATCTAGAAATTTGATGAACCAGTGTAGGCTGTTCAATAAAAGGCGGCGGAAACTGGACTAGGGATATAAAGGAACGGAATGGCCTGAGAAACTCATCCCTCGAAGGTAATGTTTGTGGTTGTGGCGCCCATAAGCAAAAGCCGGAGGTTGGTTAATGAAGGAAAAGGAAGAAGCAAGTTGTGGGATGTTGAATGCGATACGAAGAGAGGGGTGTAGAACACAGGCGCTGGGGGATGCAGTGCGACGTTGCACCCAGCGGGTTCCCCCTTCTCTTTTGTACGTGACGAACCAGGTACAGAGGTTCTACAACTTCTACAAGTTAGATACTGAAACCAGCCTCTCCATTCTTCATAGCCATGGGTACATAACATTCCACCTCGATCTACGCGGTGTGTAGGCCGTGTAGAAAAACGTTCGGTTTTCCAATGAGAGGCAATAAAAATGGGAATTAAATTGCCTGTACTTAAACTGCCTTACCTCACTCGTCCTTACGGGTTTTGTGGTTTCCTGACGTGTTTTGTTTGAGAAAATGCAGTGGATTTCAAAATATTGGCGTTAGGATCTTAGAAATCGGTCTTGGATAAACAAATTTCCTCGTTTATTTTTATCATCTGGGCTCAAAATTTAGCAGGGATGTGGGAGTGAGTATGTTAAACTGTATTAGCGAACTTTGATGACCACCGTTTAGGTATGTACGTTACTATGTACACAATGTCTCCCTTTGATTGTATGTATATATGATTTTGAATCACACAGAATACAACGAGGGTTTTGAATCGAACTGAAATAGAACTAGAATAAAACGTTCATCTTAAACCGAACTGAATGATTCAAGCGACTTGCGATGATGCAAACGAACGCTAGAACGAAACTTGGAAACATACTGTGGTCAGATTAGACGTGAATGCTCAGTAAACCAGTTCCAGAGGTATATAGAAAACTTGGGTCGTTGCATGCACAGTGGTAATTTTCATCAGTCCTTGCATACATAGGTACAGTTAAAAGTGGGCGAGGAACGATTTTCATATTATATACCTACTTTGAGGTTGAAATACTGCATACATCCAGGTTTTCGGTCGAAAAATAACATGACCACAAATTGTTTTTGCATACATAGAGGTTTTTTGTATATCCAAATCCGAAATTTTTCATCAAAGGTACCTACTAGCCGTCCTCAGTTTTAGTTACCCGTAAATTCGCTTCTAAATACTTCAAAACAAGTTGTACCAACTAAAAATTCTTGGAGAGTCTGCCATGGGTCTGAAATTACCAAATTTTTCCCTTGAATTGTTTTTTACGCTGTTAACCTACGAAGAAATTCCAGTTAGCCGGTTAACGTGTATTTTTCCAAGATTACCTACTCACCTGCAGTGACTTTTCACATCATTTTCAACCACGCAGGTTTTACCGGCTTTTTCTCCATTTAGTTTTTCAACAATATTTCCAGTTGATATCCACCTTGTCACAATATTCCAAAAGTGATCATCGTTGATAGGAATACGTGCTGTATAATCTCTGTACTTTCAAATAAACGTTAAAAGTAGGTAGCCAAAACTGAAAATCCAAAAATGAGGAGTACCTGCGCACGTACAGGTACTCCTCATTTTTGGATTTTCAGTTTTGTCTTGATAGCAAGTTCATACTGTTCTTCAGGAAAACAATTCCTACCATTCTCAAGGGACTTGTTAATAATTATTGGTTGTAAAATATATTAAGTGAAGGGAATTAGGTTGGGATAGACTAGTAGGAGGTATCAAATTAATAGGTTGATTTGTTCATGCCTATGCAGCTGATCAACAGCAGTTGATTAAATTTCTTCGTTTGGTACGTTATTGCTTATCTGCTTATCTTGGTACTTTATTGCACGGTCAATAATTCAATAAGTCAATAATAATTTTATGAACACTAATATTAAAATGAATTAAAAGACCTCTAACACGTTAGGTATAACTGGAGTTGTTACCTACGACGCGGTATATTATTCCCTGTCATGTTTATTACCTGCTACGAGTTGATAGTCGTTTAATGTGGAGCGCTTAGCCAGTTACGTCTGGGATGTGTCAAAGGTGACTTATCGAGATATTAGATAAATTCTTCTGAACGTAGTGGGAACTAATAATTTGATGCTAGTATGCATAAACAGTAAATTATGAGCGGCAGTCGCACAGGTTTACTTACTGTATTTCGGTACGTAGATAGGATGGGGTGTAACGTGATGAGGGAACTGCTGATCAACGTGACCACTTTGTTCGCAGACCCTTATCTTAGATAACTCTCCAGTCGACTCGGGAAATGAAACTCGAACAATAGAACAAAAATGCATAAATAGTGATGGTCATAATTTACGAAAAACGGAAATATGTTTAAAAGATTAATCTGTTATTGCTGTTCGAGATAGTTCGGGTATCGCTAACAATATTGGATAGGTCTCTACGTCGGTAGGGGCACCATTCGACTAGTAAATCAATTCCAGTTTAGGCTGCAAATAAATCAGTTCTGTCTTCAGGCGCCAAGTTAATGATCATTCTGGGCATAGGTTGTGCAATTTTAGGATGTTATCCAATATTTTCATATTGTTTTCTTTCCAAAGGCTTTCCTAGTGTTCTTGGGTTGAATAATTTGTATGTTGTAATATCCCAACATTATTATTCAGTACCTCTTTTTACAAGTGAGTCAGTTTTTTCGAAATATTTTTTCCCTGACTGCTGTCCCCATGGTGATCAAAAAGTTTGGGTGAGGAGCATTCGACCATCGGATTTCGTATGGAAAGCCCTTAGGTTTCCTCCTTGTTGGAAGGGTATTGTTATGATTTCATTATTCATCAATTGATTTTATGATAATGAAGACAGTATTTTGAGTTAGGCAGAGAATTGAGGCCAAACATAGGGAGGGATACCCAACCGATTTATGTATGCCCAGACACATAACCAACGTTGTTCAAAAAGATCTGTAAACTCAAAACATGAGCGGAAAATTCACTCTATGTTTTCCAAGAGTGGTGATCCATTACCAAGCCCGCCATATCTGTGAATTGCCTTGATTGCAGTATGTTTAGTGGTGATGCCTTAGAATGGTATTCACAAAGCGAGGTGACGGCATGAACGAACTACTTATATTATTTATTCGCCAGTAAACAACAAGACGAAACAAACAAGAAGTCAGTGATCTTGAAATAAAACCTTTATTTTTAATCTCATTCAGAAAAAGTTACTTTCTTGCAGCATGAGCGAAGTTTCGAATTTGAACTACACTTCAGCCTACCAAATTATCTATTGATATTTTCCACAGTTTTGCATTAATTCCATCTATTGCTTGTACCGTCACTACAGTGGGACAGAATGTTTCGCGAAAGAAAGATGGAAATGAGTAACTAGTTTGTCTTGGAGAAATCAATGACATCACGATCAACTGAAGAGGCAGAGAAATGAGAAAGTAGGGGAACACCAAAAAATAACCTTCCGTTAGTAGCGCGTTTCGTGTTACTGCAAATAAGTAGGTAATGGGGCAACATCGGTCTTGTTTGAAACTTTGACCCTCAGGAGTAATAATTATAATGTATTTACATGTATACATACCGACCAAAACTCAAGAACACCGTAATAGTTGAAGTATAAGCAGTCAAGAAACCTGTAACCTCCTACTGTATAAACGTAAGTTGTCAATGAGAGGGGAAAAATGAACGTTTTCATAGCTATCGCAGTTATAATAAGTTATTTTATTCCCCCCAGATTAGTGATAGGGAACTATAGATACTTCGGGCCAACGATAGATACTGTCGACTATGGTTTTCTGTCTTGTCATTTCGTTGTACCTGCTTACCTATAGCTAAAATGGAGAAGATATAATCAAGTTAATGTCAATTCGCATCACTCTTCGTTTCATCAAGTCTCTGATAACTCGTGTACTTTCAATAGAATAGTTAATGTGTATGCTGTATGCATTTCAATCCTTGACTAACAGCTATAAACTGGTGGACGGAATGCTAGTGCCGTCCTTCCACCATTATGGATGTACAGTTTTGGACAGGGTTTCAGTGCCCTCGTTGTGGTCTTCATTATCCTAGTATTCGTTACCTATAGGACTAGACCTGTTTTTACCATTTCGTTAGAAAATATTGTTCCAGTGTAATTTTATTGAGTTACCGATTGATCATAGTAAGCTGAAAGTTCTTGAAATGATTCCTATAGTTTAATCTGTAAATGCTTGTTTTGGAGGCAGTATGTTTGATTACCTACCTGAGGAATTTTCTGAATATTTTTTTTCAAAAATCAGTCATTAGTATTCAAGTTACCCATCTTATTTTTTATTTGCACTACCTATGCGGGTTTCGAAGAAACATAGGAGTATATTTTGAATTTTTCCGTCTTAATTACCCCGTTTAATTTTTACTCAATTATTTTTTACCCAATTTGGAAAATTTCGACAGGTTTCTATTTTCTTCCGATTTTTTAACATTATTTTTCGTTTGTTTAGATAGCGATAACTAACGATAGTCCCGATGGTCCAAAACTGTCGGTAGTTCCCCCATCACTACCTCAGATGTTTAGTAAGGAATCCAACTCTGATCTTTGACCAGTTCCATTGGTTCTGGGTTATCATTTCGAGGCGGGGCTTGTGATATCAACATGATCCAAGTTCAGTAGTTAGTCGGTTCTCGCTTGGCTTCCGATGTTGGGCAGCTTTTTTTATTATAGATCGGTAGCATATATAAGCTTCGTGCTTCGTCTAGTCAGTTCTCGACCAGTTTTCTCTGTATCTGCTAAGCCTGGACAGACTCCACATATCCATTAATTTGCTGAAGTTTGAGGTAACATACAGTGTGATTTTGGTGTTAGACCGCGCTCTGGTCCTTGCCGATTCTCCTCTCCGTTTTCAGTCTTTCATTCCCTCGTCCCACAGGTTGTTTAATACCAGCTAATAAAATTATATGTATAATGTTATTCTCGTCGATAACCAGTATTAAACCACTCATGAGATCCCTCTTCTTGAAGTCCTCGAGAGGTGGCATTCCTCAATTTAAAAAATCTATTTCTAAATATTATTTTGCCGTTCACGATTATCCTCGTTAAGCTTGATTCCTGACATTGATCTTTCTCTGTTTCAGAGCAACAAAATTCGCACCATCCGCCACGATGATGACGACATGCCATTTCACTCTCCCAACGTGACAGATGCTAAGTATAGTGACAGTAAGTGTTATCCGAGACATCACCCAATCATTTTGCCCCATGAAAAATCTCAGTACTGCTACTTTATACTAAGTCTGGGTTTTCGTGTATTTCCTGATCAGACTACCCAGGCTATTTTTTCTATTTGTCCGAAATTTATGCTAATTCGGAATGCCGGACAGTAGAAATGATGGGCTGCACATGCGTCGTGAGCTCGATTAGAGTTGAATGCAATTGCCATATAAGCAGAATATTGAATCCGTGGGCAGGATGCGAACGGCTACTTCATTGACTGGGACATAGCAAAAGCTTATTATTGGTAAGATGGATGGTTAAGAACCGGTACCTTGTAGGATGTAGCAATCATAGGGAAAGTGCAGGCTGCAAACCTTCATCCGATTTGATAGTTTTTTGCCCATTCTCGCCCTTTTCCGTACGAACTAAATCACCAACGATAAAATCGTGCAAACCCATTTCAAAATAAAAAACGCTGCAAAGTCCTTGTCACATGGATTTATTCTACCTGACATACCTACAGAAATGTTGGCTGTCCATTTATTGTTTGTTTCATGTGGAATAAGTGAAATAGCTATGTTTGATTGTTTCCACCAATTTGGGAACCAAAATACGAATTAGGCTTTTTTTTTTTTTTTTTTTTTTTTTTTTTCAACTAAATATCTTTGATCATTGATAGTGCTATTTTGTTGTCTTGATTCATTTGCTATACCTACTACTTCTAGTGTTATTATACAAATTTGAGGTAATTTTAGACAATTTCCCAGGTTTTGATTCATTAAAAATGAATTTCGGGAGCTGAACCTTAGTTATAACCTCAATTATTCACTCTTTAGTCAAAATCAACTTCAAATTCGGTCTTCTCGCCCTAAAAAACATGAAAAACGATACTTTACAAGCTCGTGTTCACTAAAACCTCGAAAACCCTATTTTTACACCCATTTCCGAGCTCGGAGCACAACTAGGACCCAAATGTGTTCCCAAGTGGGGACCCAAACTGTGTGCGGAAGAGCGAAGAATCTTGACCAGAATTCAACGTAAATTTAAGGCTGAAACTTCGTTAGAACAACATTTTTCCACTCTGATCAAAGTCGACTTAATATTCGGTCTCCTCATCCTAAAAACCTCTGCAAAGTCCTCATATGGGTTTATTATTCTACTGGAAATACCTACAGAAATGTTGGCTGTTCATTTATTGTTTCTTTCATGTGCTATAATTGAAATAGCTTTTTTTTATGGTTTCCACCAATTTTGGCCCTCAAAAACACGAATTAGGCTCCTATTTTTGGCAAATTATCAGTCTTTGATCATTGATAGTGTCGTTCGACGTCTTGATTCACCTGTTGATACTACTTCTAGTGTTAACATACAAATGTATGGTGATTTCAGACCATTTCCCAGGTTTTTGACTAATGAAAAATGAATTTCGGGAGCTGAACCTCCGTTACAACCTCAATTCTTCACTCTTTGGCCAAAATCAACCATATTCGGTCTCCTCGCCGTAAAAAACATGGAAAACGATACCTCACGACCTCGTGTTCAATAAAAACCTCGAAAACCCCTATTTTTACACCCATTTCTCCCCCATAACACCCCTTGGTGTATGACGATCGGACTGCCGAGCTCGGAGCACAACTAGGACTCAGATGCGTTCCCCAATGGGGATCCAAACTGTGTGCGGTAGAAAGACGATTTTACATCAAAATGTAACGTAAATTTAAGACTGAAACTTCGTTAGAACCCCACTTTGGTCAATATCTACTTCATATTCGGTCTCCTCGTCCTGAAACACTTGGAAAACGAGACCGCACAAGCTCATGTTACTAAAACACCAAAAAACCCGAATGTTACCCTAATTTGTCACCCATAACATCCTTGGGTATATTCCGATCGGGCTGCAAAAGTTTGGAACAGAGATAGGGCCCAAATGGAGCCTTTGTTCGAATGAACGATTTTTTTAGACCGAAAATGAACTAGATATTATGTGCATGGCACGGCGGACGGTTTTTGGATTCTACGCATCTTGAAAGGTAAAAGAAAAAAATCTTGAGAGGGTGTTATAAAAATATTTTGCTGATAATAGAAAACGGTACCTCACAACCTCATGTTACTAAACCACAAACAAATTTTTTAACACCCATGGGTATATTCCGATCGGGCTGCAAAGTTTCGGGGCACGACTAGGGCCCCAGTGGAGCATGTTTGTGAAAGAACAAATTTTTTAGACCCGAAAATAAAGTAGATATGTATGATACGGCGGACGGACGTTGCGTGAATAATACACCTATGTATTCGCTCAGCAAAAAATGTTTATCACGCCCCCTCAAAAATTACGTTTCAAGGTGCGTAGATTCCAAAAATGCAATGTCCGTACGCCGTGCCGTCCGCTGTATCAATGCATTTTTACTTTATTTTCGGTCTAAAAAATTCGTTTTTACGCACACATGCTCAATTTGGGCCCTAGTTATGTACCGAAACTTTGCAGCCCGATCGGAATATACCCAAGGGTGTTATGGGTGAAAAATGGGTGTTGGCGTTTTTTGTGTGTTTTAGTAACATGAGCTTGTGAGGTATCGTTTTCCATGTTTTTTTAGGGCAAGGAGACCGAATACTAAGTCGATTTTGATCAATGAATGGAGAATTGAGTTTCTAACGAAGTTTCAGTCTTAAATTTACGTTACATTTTGATGTAAAATCGTCTTTCTACCGCACACAGTTTGGATCCCCATTGGGGAACGCATTTGAGTCCTAGTTGTGCTCCGAGCTCGGCAGTCCGATCGTCATACACCAAGGGGTGTTATGGGGGAGAAATGGTTGTAAAAATAGGGGTTTTCGAGGTTTTTATTGAGGTTTTAGTGAACATGAGGTCGTGAGGTATCGTTTTCCATGTTTTTTACGGCGAGGAGACCGAATATGGTTGATTTTGGCCAAAGAGTGAAGAATTGAGGTTGTAACGAAGGTTCGGCTCCCGAAATTCATTTTTCATTAGTCAAAAACCTGGGAAATTGAAATCATCATACATTTGTATGTTAACACTAGAAGTAGTATCAACAGGTGAATCAAGACGTCGAACGACACTATCAATGATCAAAGATAATTTGCCAAAAATAGGAGCCTAATTCGTGTTTTTGAGGGCCAAAATTGGTGGAAATCATAAAAAAAGCTATTTCAATTATAGCACATGAAAGAAACAATAAATGAACAGCTAGCATTTCTGTAGGTATGTCCAATAGAATCGTAAACCCATGTGACAAGGCCTTAGCTGCGTTTTTGGAATCTGCGCACCTTGAAACGTAAAAAAACAAATTGAGGGGGTGTATAAAAAATTTTGCAGAGCGAATACATAGGTGTATTATTTACAGAATAATAAACCAAAAGTTCCACTCATGCAGCATGGCTATAAGTGCGAATTTTCAAATAAATATTCGCGCTATTGTGTAAGAAGATATAGTGAGAAATCGTACCACTTTTGTTAAATCATGTATGAAGATGGTATAGCGAGAAACCATACCGCTTTTCATTAAACCATGTTTTTTTAAAGCCTTTTTACCTATTTTTGCCCCTTATAAAGTCAAAATTGATGATTCTCTTCAGAGAAAAATATTTGTATATCGAAATAGTTACTTACTCCGGCATGAATCACCATCCCACACAACGTCATATGAATTAATGTAGATTGGCCCTTATTACCAATTTTTGACCCCCCAAAAATCTGAATTTGGCCCCTATTCTGTATGTAAAACAACTGAAATGGTATTTTTCTTCCATACCACTTTCAGTGATTCTTCGCATTTTTGTGCACTGTTAGTTGGAAAATTCAGGTTGATTGGCCAATAGGGCAAACTGTAGCAGCGCTTGCCTAAAATCTTGTATCAGTGTATCAGCTCCTATAATTTTTAATGGAAACCGTGATTTTGTTTGGTTGCAGCATCTCCTATTTGTAAAAGTGAGTCTGATCAGTACAGCGTCATCACCTCGCCTTTCCACCTCCTCGACCATGGTTATGGCCGCACTCCACCACACTCCCAAAGGCAATCCATCAGCCCAGCTCGGGCGCAGGTCTGTTCCTCCTCTTGAATTTGTATCAAAACTGCACCTTTGCACAATATCTAGTAAAGCTCGAGGAAAAGCAGTTGCTTGGATTAGGGGACCTAAATTTGTTATATCCAGACTACCTCTCATACCTCCCTAACTCATCTAGAAATGTGACGATTAGCTTATATTCATTGTGTGTCAAGTATTATCATTTTTTCAGTTGGTGAAAAGGAGACTGATGGAGTCCCCAGGGTATGAAGATGTCGTGGATTTCAAAGCACCCAAGTCCAGAAAGAAAGGCTCAAGTCTTTTAAAATCGTCCAGAGGTAGGTCTACATATATATTGTGTTGAGATCACGTTTACGTCTGTTGGTAATAAAAGTGATGGAGTGCTGTCATATTAACTTCGTATTGTGAAAAGAGAACGTAGGTATAAAGTAAGTGAGTGTTTGTGGAGGGTTGGTCTGATGAGTACAGGCGATCAACGTGTAGGCACTTGTCTTCCCTCCGAAAGCGACATCCATGAACGACATAGCCACATCCTGAACATACTGAAAACCGTACTTAGTCGTCTGTTGTCTGTTACACCGAAAACCACCTAACTAGTAATTTTGCCTACAGGTCAAATGAAATCGTCGACGAGATACGACACGTCCCTGGGTCTCTTGACCAAAAAATTCGTAGAGCTCCTTCAAAGGTCCCCCCGAGGAATTGTGGACCTCAACTACGCCTCCGTCTCCCTCGAAGTCCAGAAAAGGAGAATATACGACATCACCAATGTCCTCGAGGGTGTTGGCATCTTGGAAAAACGGTCCAAGAACAACATCCAGTGGAGGTATGTCAAATATACGTACAGTAGGTGATGAAGTTCCACAGTCCAGCCCTGTGTTACAGTTGATGAACACAGCTTATACAATTTGAATCAATCAACACTGCAGTAATTTCCATCTTTAGATTCGTCTGTATACCCTGAAAAGCACAATTTCTCCATTTATGTTGGAAACCATACAATAGTGTGATACTTTTTCAATTAAAGTATTCACATCTTTTAATCGTTGATCAGAGTAATAAGCAGCACGCTTGTTGGACTTGAATACTTCTTACTAGTTTGCCTGTAGATAGCGCTATGTTCTTAGTATAACTCTAAATCCATTGTCTGGTGAGCCTAATATCCAGCGTAATTTTCCTTAGGGGCGGTAATATCACAGAAAATCAAAATGACGTCCAAAATGAGATAGAACTCATGGAAAAGGAGGAGAAATACCTTGACGAACTCATCAAAAGAGCAGGTGCGTATTACCGAATGTTATTTTTGGTTCGGAACTTGTTGTTCGTTCAAAGTTGATTCATCGACATTTAAGCTTGATTCTGTTTGATAGCCTGACGACGAATGGGGTTTTTTGTGGATCAATTTCATTCATTTATTCAGGTTTACGTCCGTTGTTTCTCTTATTCAGAGCCATACCGTGCCCCCTCGACCTCTACCAACGCCTTCCTTTTTCTTGATCACTGTCTCGACATACTATAAATACAATGAAATATTTTATAGGAACAGTGTGTGTATGAACGATGTCATTTTGAACTTTAGCGTCCCACGATGATAGTAGTGGTCGTCAGTTTTCGCGTTTTCTCGCCAATTGAGGTCCGAGAAACAACTGAGTAATGGTGTTTGGCGATGTTGGTTTGCCTACTGACTGATTTTTTTACGCAACTAGGAAGGCCTACCTAGGTGGTTTTCTTTCAGTATCATTTTGCGTATCTCCAACCATCAATTTGCTGGACCTTGTATTCCAGAAACCGATATCCAAAATATGATGAAGGAGACGAGGTATGCTTACGTAAGTTACATGGACTTGCGAAGCATAAAGAGTTTCGCCACCCAGACTGTGATGGTGATCAAAGCACCACCAAACGCCCACCTAGAAGTACCTCAACCGACCAGCAAGTCAAGGGTAGGTTCAATTTTCTTGCATTTTCTCTATAAGTGAATGTTCCTGTTCTTGTTGAAAAGATTAAGAATGAACTTGAAAATTAATGGACTTCGGAAAAATCTTTGATGTTTTGTGGTTTTGATTCTTCGTTTGCTCTGAAATTAATGCACCACCTTACAGAGCTCTGAGAAATCCGTCGGAAACCACTCCCACCTCAGTGTGGAACCATTCGGTGATGATTGGTTAGTCTTCTGGTGACCTTTAATGATTAACCTTGTGAATGGTACTGTCACTTGGAAAAACAGCACTCCTGCTGCTACTGAGTAGTAGTCCTTTTCACGTAGTAATTTTTTTGTACGATTAGGCTGAATAATACATACTTTCAACCTTGGCTGTCTATACAAAGCATCTTTAACCAAGATACCCATTACATAGTTCAAAACGAAAAATTTATCAAGTACATCTTCCATCAGAAGTACGTTACCCACTGCTGATCCCAAGTATGATTGGAATGAAACCTGATTGAACGTCTATATCCAAGTTTTTATCGTTTTGTAATATTTCGGTTTGCAGGTGGAAATGATGTTGAAATCCGAGAAAGAGGAGATCGAAGTTTTCCTTTGTCCAGATTTTAAAACACTAAAGGATGAGAAAGAGAAGCAGGAGAAGATCCAGAAAGCCCTCACTCTGCCATCGACTTCAGTCGCTGACACAACTCCCTCTAAGCCAACCTTCGTAAGTATTATAACCAAAGAGGTTTTAAGCAGAGAGGGTAGAACACTATTGACAAGGAAACCCCAGAAATTGTATCTACCACGCTATGATTATCATTTGGGTTCCATTTCAATGCTATACAATATCGAAATCAATTGATCGCATAAAGGTGGGTATGGTTATTTGAGGTAAAGGGGGTACCCTCTCTTTGGAGTATTCTTTCCTTCCACCGCCCCTCCACAACAGACTACCTAATGGTCCCTTCTGTCCTTAATTTTATCCGACCGCTTGACAACCCCCATTTCCCATTGCCAACTTGTTGTTCGAATCCAAAACGGTCTTCCCATGGCCATTTCTTTGGGACTGTCCAACTGGCAATTTCTACATCGGCCGATTATTCAGATTACTATGGGCTGTGCGCATGATTTTCAGTGGTATTTTTTATTTATAGAGAACATTTTATTGGGTTTACGGCAAATTTATCCATAATTGTCCAAACCAAAACGAGTTGAGGAAACAAAAACAGACAAAAGGCACAGAAATAAAAGTGGGAATTTTATTGAACTCTCGCTAAAGTCACTGTTAATGCTAGATTTCGCCAGATGCCCGATCCAGACGCGTTAGTGAGTCTTGATTTCAGGGAGG
This sequence comes from Leptopterna dolabrata, assembly GCA_954871275.1. NCBI lineage: Eukaryota > Metazoa > Arthropoda > Insecta > Hemiptera > Miridae > Leptopterna > Leptopterna dolabrata. The sequence goes on along the minus strand of OX940983.1, from coordinate 16,759,135 downwards.
ACGTCGTGTGACTTTCCTGAGTGATGACGTGTCAGTGGGCAATTTCCGATTGCAGGAATTTTTTATTTTTGATCTCACAGTCGGATTTAGCAGCCTTGACCCCCCCCCCCCCCCCCCCCCCCGGCCAATTTCATCTCAAAACTCCTTGTAGCTTGGGCAACAAACGGATAGAAAGAAAACGAAATGACGTCATAAGTGGATGGCGCTGAGGGTTCCCCTAGGCGGACGCGGGGGTGAGGGCCTTTACCTATGACGTCATTTCGCTTTCTTTCCACTGGTTTATCGTCGTTTTTTATCGTCGGATACCCCTCATATAGCTCCTTTTCTTAAAGCACTCGCCGAGATCTTTTACTTGAGAAAATAAAAAGAAACCGGTGAAATTGCCCATTGCCCCGAGCGGCCTCGGCCGAACACCCGTTTTCCATTGTTAACCAAACCGTTTTCAGATGTTAATTTATAACTCTGTTGCTTTTTTTTTGTCATGTTACCTGGTGATTATGTATTACAACAACTAAAATAACATAATTCATGAAGTTTTTTAATATTTTTTATTTTCCATGTGCATAGCCCATTACATTCAACACTGATGTCCGGTTATGCGTGAAGGTCTTGGACTACTCTGAATATCATAGACAAATTGAATTGCTAATGAAAATCCTGGCAAGCTTACCTCACAGTTATCATGTATACCGGGGGGAGTACTATGCCAAGAGCCTTCTACCCATAATACCTTGCTGCGTTTATTGGGTGGGAGTCGAGTATGATTATTAAGGTGGATCCACACTGTTGGTTTGCTTCCTTTGATCGATACAGCCAACTCTAGGTTTGGGATTGATAGGTATGCCATTCGACTCCAAACATAAGCCCAGGAACAAGTCCACACTGCCCCGTATTAGCCAATTGGAGTAATGTGGATGCAGTTGCCTACGATGCTCCATCAACCTTACTCTTGTACCTATGGTATTATAGGCATCGCATAACGGACCAGGATATAGCAGTAAGACACATAACCATACCTTCCAGAGGAAATCGTAGTCACTGGCTGGTTAAGTACTGGAAGCGAGCGCTTTCGATGTGCGGACATCATCATCAGGCCGTCGAGAGAAAATCTCTGGAGGGCCTGATGATGATGGTGTCCTTACATTGACTACTCCAGTGCTCAACCACCTAGTGACGATGGATTCCTCCAGAAGGTCGAATGGCATACCTTTTAGATTTAATACCTCTTACTTTTTTTTCAGGATAATCGGTTGAGTCAAATAAAGATCGAGTCCAGCCCCGGTCAAAGCGCTTTCATGAATGCCTCGCCCGACGATTTCCTCCCCTTCCAACTTCAAACCGAAGACCAACACAGCTCCGGTAATGCCTTCTCATACCAACACTTTTTACATTACGATTAGCTTTCTACTGGGTGCTTTTATTTGTCTTGCTGTCTAAAAAATTGTCCCTGTATCTTAAAGAATAAATTTCGCTCAAATAACCGTCAATTAACTCCTTATGAAGGAAGCTACTGCTTATTTTTCCACTAACATTCAATTAACTCCTTATGAAGGAAGCTACTGCTTATTTTTCCGCTTAGTTCTCTGCATGTACACCAATTCCTGTTTGAATTGTTGTTGAGTTCTTGAACACGTCTAATATGTAGTAGAATGTCATCGCATGTAGTAGAATAATTTTATTTTTTGACACGTATACTTTTACATTTATAGTTGCTCTAAGCACTTACCTGATATTGCGGTATCAGTTTATTTACTATAGAATATACATTCTCATTTACTTTTACATACATGCACGCTCATTTACTGCCTATTGATATGTTTGGCACATTGTACGTAATAAGTTGATGTCGAACGAAAGGATGTTTATAGCAGTGTTTTTTCGTAATTTTGTCATAGTTTCAAGTTGTGCATGGACATTTTATTTTTATTTAAATTATACCCTGTATTTTATGTTATATAAGTCGGTTCTAAATAATAGAATCTGAATTAGGCACTGCTCTAGTAGTTCAAGTCAAAATAACTCTTCTTGGGTGAATTTCCGAAGTATCTGTGTCACGTTAGTATTTCTACGAAATTATATTTTGTTATTTTATTTTATTATTGATTGTGTTAACTTCAACAATCAGGCGTATACCTACCTTTCGCCTGATGCTTTTCGTTGTTCTTTTTTTGGAGATAGAGGGATTTAAATAAATTCATGAGCGAAAAACTACAAGAGAGAATAGCGAACTTTTTTAATAAACCGTATTAAATCGTCTTCTAAACTTCTCCACACTGGTTATCCTTGCCACGGGGAAAGGATACTCGGTTACATTTAAATTGAATCCACAGCAGTTTGGTGTTTCAAGTCTCGATCACGTTGCTGCAACAACAAATTTGATTGTTACAACGAAGATACAAACGATTGCTGCAGGTTTTTTATAGGCAGTAATGTATTTTGAAACTGTTCTCGAAAAGACGGATGAAAAAACTGAGTATCAAAACCAGATTTGAGAAGAAATAAATAGTTCGCGCAGTTGGTTTCCCGAAGTCTTGCGAAGTACCTTTTGAGCGAAGCGTCGCTTTTAGATTATTGTGTCGAGATTTCCGTTTCACTCGCTTCTAGTGGACCATCCCTCGTCACAGGACCCGTTCGGCTTCACGTTGTGGGAGCTCAGCCAGTGAATTATGTTTTCAATCATATCACAGGCTGAGCTTTTAGATCGTGTGGTCCTCGACTTCAGAGAAGATTCACCAGCATCTCGTTCCATGGGATATTTTATTTGTTTAGCGTTAATTATATTACAGTTTGAAAATTTCTCTTCGATGTGACTAATTACTACAGTGTGATTGGGTGGAGCATCGAAAAGCATGTCTAAGGTAAATGAGTTTGATGGTTTCTTGATATGGGTAATTTTGTAAAAATGATACAACCTATTTAATGCTGTCTCTTAAAACCTGGCGAAATGGGATGGTTGAAAATTGCGAGCCAGTACGAGTTTGATAATTTTTTTACACTAACTACCTGTACACGCATCGTTATGTTAACTACAATGGAATCCATATGTACTCCTGACATAAAATCTTGTTTCTAATAATATTCAACATTGTCGATTGGTTCTCGCGTTTTTTGCTCTCGTTAAGGGATGATTGTGAACATATATTTATAGTATGTATAGGTACGTTTGGATCTCTTCCTAGTTAGTCACTGTGATAATTATGTTTTAGTTATTACATATTATACTTCATAGTATTATATGTACTTACTGTAAAACCCACGTGTATTATACTTCATAGTATTATGTACTTACTGTAAAACCCACGTGTCACGTTAAAGTCAGGTTGAAGTTTTTGAAAAACCCTTTGTTGTCAGTTCCAAACAAAATGGTTTGTTTACAGTGACCGTCTGACAGTTATTTGACCCGCAGAAAGGCGTTGGGCTGTTCCCAGTGGTTCTTGGACTCTTTTCTGACTGTGTAGGTCTTTAGTTCCATTACCAGCTGTTCGCAGTGTTTTCTGACTATCCAAAGCCAGTTTTCTTATCATCATTCCAGTCCACACAAAAATAGGGCGACAAGAACTGGCCGTGCACTGCTTCCTCGATTCCCAACCATTATAGATCCCTTCTCAAACGCTTAGCAAGATCATGGATAGCAAGGATCATGGATGGTTCCTTACAGTTTTCTGGGAGTCAGCTAACTGTCAGAAAAAAGCCAGCTTGTGGATAATGAGCTAAAAATGACTTTTATTGCAAAACCACTTGGTAAAGTTTGTTAGTAAGCTAGGTGTCAGCTTAGAAATTGAAGAGAAAATTGGAAATTATTTAATGAAAACACTTCCTTTCCGTATTGCCGTATATCTGTCAGTTATGTCAATGTTCCTAAATTAAGGTAATAGATATTACTAAGCGTCATGTCAATATTTTGTTTTGCAATACCAATTGTTTGGAAGTGGTTTTTTGTCGCTTTTTGTTGTATTGCTAAATTATGGAGGTGATCGACTTGTTTTTTTAAGTATTTGCCATTTTCTTTGTTCTTCAAACTTTTACCTGCTAACTAAACGAGGACTTTGTTGCATCCGTGCTGTTGATTCCAGTTTGAACATGTCACTCAGCATGGAGTTATAAAGGGAGGCTATAGGGATTCTTCAGATTTCATAGTCAAGTGTTGTCCGGTTAGTCCGTGGAACTCATCTCTGTCAAGTCCCGTCATTGAATCTTTCAGGTTCAGCATAACTATAAATTTCTACCTAAATGCGTGATCTCACCTTTCAGAAGTACAACGGGTGGTTCTTTTGCTGGTTGTCACGCATTTTTTAACCTTGTCGTGACACATCAATGTTGTTTGTTACTGTTCGACACTTCAAAAAAATTCCGCCTACTCTTCCAATGGTATTGCATTCTATTACATTAAAAAGTCCCAATTAGTTGACCAGAATTTTAAGCATCAGATCAGAGTACCACGTCAAGAGCCTTATGTACCACGTATCATTTGTCTCATCGAGTCTAAATAACTGTCTTATTCTGGAATCTAAATAACTGTATTATTATACATTTAACCGTATCCTATATATGTTTCCAGTTACTACATTATTTTCAGTTTTTCCTGAACCTGTTTTTAACCTTTTCTTCCGCTTTTGCTATAATAATAATCAACCCTTTCAAATTATTTTAAAACGTCCTTTTAGTTTCTTAAAACCAATAACTTTTCCTACGTCGATGAAAGTCGTTGCATGAACCAATCCGACGTTGTACACGTCTGTAATTGCTTCCAAAATGATTGTCATTTCCTGTTAACCAACCTTGTACTGTTTTCTGTTTAGATTCAGTTATCCCATTGATATGGTCGTTATATGTTCGTAGATTCGTTAATTATTTATATTTTCCTTAAATATAATTTCACTAAATAAGAAAATATAATATTGGATCTCAACTTCTAACCCAAAAACGCTTGACTCATAATAAAGCTTGGCTAGCAGCGGGAAGCTTTGCTTGAACTTTATGCATTAATGGCGAACTGAATGTTGTGGGGGTGCAGATTTGTATGGGAAACGCTGTAGCACCATGGCATTCAGCTTGTCAGTAATTGCCACACTCACTCACTGCATGCTAAAACATCATTGGTATGTATATACTTTATAATTTATTTGAAATTCCATATATTTGGTGTTGATTGCTGTGATTGACTGATGTATTATTGCTCTCAGTTTGTGTTTTATGTCGCAGTTAATGTAGTTTGATCGTGTTTATCGGTGGTTGTTGTGAAAAATGAGTTGGTTTGTTGGGCGATGAAGTTTTTGTAGCATGTTGCGTTGAGTGGATCGTTACCTATTTACCTTGCATGATCGGATTACTAAAAATATTACTATTTAATGTAGGTACAGCTTGAATATTACTACATTATTCTCCTGATGTCTGTCATCTGCTGGGAAGAGTTGAACTAATTTTTTCTTTGTATTTCGTATTCCCCCCACTACCTGTACAATTGTTTTCTACGTTGTTTTCCTATTTTCCGCATCCTTCCTAATTGATACTGTCGTACATATCAGGATCAACATGTTGTGTCCTGCCCCCATCTGTGTCTTGCAACATAAACTGTGTGGATTGAGAGTGGTGGCACCTTGGATTTTGTTTGACTGTTAGAAGAGGATGGCAGTGCTTAACTGGACTTTAATCATTGTGATGTTAAAGGGTAGAAGGAGCACGGATTGAAGGAGTGTACATGACCTTGATAGCTGGCTCTAAGGAAAATGGTCGCCAGGTGCTTAAAAAATGGCCACCAGGTGTTTAAAAAAGCACTGAACATCATGCATTGAATGGATCAGAAGAAACCTCTCGCAAATCATTGCACCAAAATTCTGAAAAGCATTAAAACATAACCTTCTAGTCAGACATCACTTTTGAATGACACATGCAGCTGCTACATAGGGTCCACTCTAGAGCTCGTGAAAAGCATGGGTATGGTCTCTTCAGAGCTTTCAGGTGTAACCCCATTCGTTCAAATCCTTCTTGGGAAACGCATACGGGAACACAGCACACCGATTTTTGACCCTTCGTTCACTGATTTCCTCCATAATTTCAAGTTTTTCATAACTTCCCTGAAGAATCTACTAGTATTACTAGTATGTCAGATCCATCCAAAGTTGACCTAATGCAAGGGGAAGGGAATTCCAAATTCTTGCTTCAGCAACTCTGACCGACCCCTGAGGGCGCATGTCTGGTGGGGAACAATGTTTAAGGCATGTAGCCACCCAGAAAACCCGAAGACAAACATGCCCCAAGGTATCCTTGGGATCATCCCCCAAGGTATCCTTGGGATCATCCCCCAAGGTATCCTTGGGATCATCCCCCACCATACAACATACGAAAGATAAAATAACGTATCTTCGCTCGGAAAAAAATCGTGGAGCATCCTACCAACGATTGAGTACTTGGTTATATGTGCATAGCAACCAGTAATATAAACATCCAACAAACTTGCTGTCTACGGAGCTGTATGCTATCAAGGGCCGACAAATAATTCTCACAACAATAAGTGAAATGAGGAACAAGGAGAGTCTTTGCAAGCATTAATTTGAGAGTAGTGGGAGTGAAATTTTTTAATCTCACAGTACAGGGAGAAGTACACTTTCGTCAATACCTGTGAGACGTGAGAAGCCCAGTGTAATTGGAAGTCCATGTATAGCTCTAAATGTCTCACAACCTCTGATCTGTGGATGGCATGGTTTTTTATTAACAGGGGAGACCTGGGTTCAAATGAGTGACTTTCTAGATAACACAATAAGCTGCGTATTTTTAGGATTAAGTCTCAGCGCATTTTCATTGGCCCACCTAACCACTAAAGTGTCACCATTGAGAAGTAAGGTGGATGAAGACAAATTTACATAGACTGCCTGTAAACCTGGACATCATCAGCAAATATGTGACAAACAGAATTGTTGAATACAGCTGGAATGTCATTTATAAATGGAGAGAACATTAAGGGGTCCAAAATAGATCCTTGAGGTACTTCGCTGGATACAAATTTAACAGATGATGTTTTAGAGTTGGAGAACACATGATCTTCCCGAGCGATAAGAACTAATGATATTAATGCATAATTCTCAAAACCAAAGAATTATCTCAATTTAAGCAAGAGAAGCTCGTGGTTTACAAACCCAAATGCATTGCTAAAATCAAGCAGTGCATCTGCTTGCATCAAACCCAGACTAGATCACATCCAAAACATTCGCTAGGAGCGTAGTGCAACTGTGTGAGGTCGGAACCCTGACTGCATTGGTGACGAACTATTTATAGATATTGACATGGTCAAATATTTGCTTATTCGTAAGTGATCAAAACAGGCTTATAAAAGCTGGCAAAATACTGATGGGATGAATATGATTAGGATTTGAGACCTTGGCAACGGGGACCACCTTAGCTCACTTACAGGAGTTGGGATACACTGATGACATGATTGAGTACGAGTATTTGTACAAATGGGTTGCGGGGGATAAAATAACTGGAAGCAAGTCGTTAATAATCGATGGGAACGCCGTCAGATCCTTGGGCATTAGATTGAATTTTAGCAAAGGCTGCAAACCTCGTCCTCTGATGCATCTTGAATGAAAATGAGAAAGGACAGGTACCAATGTGAAGGTCAAAGTAGTAATTTTAGAAAAGACTATTTAGCAGATCGACATCTAAATCGATCTGCTACTCTTGTTAGAGAGCCCAACCGAATGAATGGCAGACCACAGTTGCTTCATAGGATGAGGAGGGTCTAAAATTTCATGGGTACATTTCCACGCCTTGTACAATCTGTCTCTCTCAACGAAAGGTTTCTTGATAGAATCAGAGAAACAAGGATTTTTGGAGTGTTTTAATCTTACCGTCCGCAACGGGGCAAGTTCGTCGATGAGCATACTAGTCAAGTTCATTACTTATGTAACCGTACTATCTACGTCAGTAACCTCATCCCAAGGTAGCTCTTACAAGCAAATCAAGCACCGACACCTTACCAAAATTTCTGCCAGTAATAACTTTAGGTTTTATTCTTTCTCGACTAATATCGAAAGATCAATACATCATTTCATGGTGAGAAACCCCCGGGACAGAAAACTGTTCATAATGAACAGTTAGTAAGGTAGTACTGGTAGGGTGGTTCTGGAGAATTTACCTGTCTCCTTAATATAGGTATTTAGCATTATGGATGATCGTTATCTTGCGCACTAAAGAGCGTCCATCTGGAGCCTCACATTTAGCAGCACGTCCTTAGTTGGGCTAAAAATCTGACGTATCCGCTTTGTCAGCTGTTCTGGGTGTGCGTTCATTTTAGAGCTGGTTACGATTATCTGTGCTCACTTTTACATAGAACGTACGTCACAAAACCGTCACTGTCAACTAGAGAACTGGTTAGAGCCTTCAGTTTCTCTATCGTCGTGTGACTACATGAAAATGGAAGTGCCTTGGAGTGCTTGACTCAAGTTACTGCCGCGCTCGCGATTCCTTCCTACAAGCTATTTCAGAGCCATAATATTTCCTCTTACATAACTAAGTTCATAACTTCTAGTTACCTTTATAATTAGGTGTATGTATGTTCAAGTATTAATGGTGTTCCAGAGGTGGCCATGCTCCCGAACAGTAGTAATATTAGTTAGCATTGTTTTCCCGTCAATTTATGTCGTAAATAGCTCTGTCATTTGGGCAAACAGGAAGTTTATAAATGCTAAATAATTTTCAGATTCTGTGATAATCTATTATTCGAAGCAGAATCTCATTCCTCACGATCCTCATTTACTGAATTAGATAATTACTGTTATTGTTTACTAATGTGGTGACCATTATCCGTCGAATTTACCTTACTAATTATTACCAACACCCAGTCCGGACCGTCCTTGTCTACTACTCAGGCTTTCAGTGTAACCCAAATACTTAACACTACAGTTCATATCCATCAGGTTTGCCTAAAATCCAAAACAAATTTAGAATTTTCGTTCAATCAGAATGTCCCCCACCTTAAGGCAAATTTCTTTTTATATGCAGTTATGCCTCTGCTTGCATAATGACTAGGTGTCAGTAATTTTTAAAAAAATATGTATTTGAAAACTCGCTCATACGGTCATGCTGCATGACTGGAGCTTAATAGGTCTGACTGGAGCTTAATAGATTCCGTTACCTAAGCATGCTTTACAGCCCTAAATATATCATCTGTACTAATATAAATGTTGTATTTTTTTGTGTTGAATGTCACTTTAATTCAGTTATTTGTCTGTTTCCCTTCTTCCTTTCCCAAACCTTCTCCTCTCTCGATCCCTCCCTTCGTCTCACCTTTGAACAAATTCAAAATCAAACCGCAGAAGCCGACCCAGACAGCTCCTTATGCGAAGAGCCGTTTCTCAGCCTGGAGCCGCCCATCACTGGCTCGGACTACATGTACAGCCTTGACCCCGACGAAGGCCTTATGGATCTCTTCGACTTCAACTTCGAGATACCCACTTAAGTACAAAATCCACTCTTTACACCTCTTCGGTTCGGTACTTCATAAGGTGAAAACCGTCTGGTTGTTCATAATATCCAAGGGGCTTGCCATGAGGGGAATACTGCACCTTACCATTAAATCTAATGTATCAATGTTAGTGAAGACCGTAACATTTATATATCTTTTATCATCATATCTTTTTTGTATTTTTTTTTAATTTTATTCATTTGACGTTTATTTCATTTTAATCAAAAATATTCCGAACGAGACCATCGTTGAAAGATTGGTGCTAGGAGATCAGAGTATATTGAGTGTTTCTGCCTCCCTCCTTCCTTTCCATTTTTGTTGTCTTTGAATTAACGTAAATTCAGTCCATTCTAGCATCATACATAAAATCACAGTTGAATTGTCGTACGGCAATTTCAGTGTTACATTTAATGTTCGTTATAACCATTGTTACAATGCCTTGTTACAATTAGTGCTTCCTCCATCCACTGAGACAGTTATTGCTTTCATGATTTGAGTGATGCGGTAAATTAAGAATAGAAAAGTAAATTGAAGGGTTCTATGAATAAGAGCACCGTAGAAACTATAAAACCTTATAAAAGTTAGTCTCATCGAATGGAGGGGGTTCTAACTAACGGCCCAATGCCATACGCTACCATCTTGATTAACACTGAAACATAATGACATTCCTAAGTATGTGTGAATAGGCTGGATCTTTGTTACCTGCCTTTCCCTGTATGTCTTCGTATTTTGATTACATGGGTGTACGGTATCATACTGGTGTCAACTATCGTGAACCACTACCCCTAGTTTCGTTTTACATCCTAGAAAATAACTCCAGCTTCTGCTTTTACGAAACAACGAGTAAGTAGGTAGGTATTTAAATATTTTTGTGTGCAATATCCTTTTATGCTCGACTGCAATGTCCAGCAGGCCCAAGCTTTGTGAAGCTCGTTAGTATTGTACCTACCTTTTTAGCCACACATCGTATGTTTGGTGTTCGATTCGACCCTTTTTTCCACCCGATGTAAAACATTTCGCCCGTGGAATCGGTCGTATCGAAAACTCGTGAAGAATAGGAGTTAGATAAGTGGTAGTCTTGTTTTTTTGTGTTCGTTTCGTCTTCAGTCGTTCTCACCAGTTATAAGCTAGTCCCCCTTTCAAAAATGATTGCCTATTCCAAAACCCAGTGGAAACTTGAAGCTTTCGAGTTTACGGCAAGAACGTTACCGTCTTATTTGATATTTGTGTCCTTTGTCAATTTGTGTTGATCAGAAATTATTAATCGCGGTATCTAAGATATTCATTTTAATTATTCGACTCTTGGTTTATAGGTCTTCATTATTTATGGTTTTATTCTCATGCATGTTTCTGTGGAAAACAAAAATAATAACTAATAAAAAGGTGTTATTCTCCCGTGGAGCATAATCATGTTTGTATGCGAAATTTCTCCCCCTAGTGGTTCAGTCCGCCATTATGGTACCGTACTGATTTTAGTATGTGCCCTAATTTTGTCAAAACCCCAACGATAATAATTTTTTAATTATCCATGAATAAACATGTTCGAATTCAATAATTTTTTCTTCTCTATTCCTATCGTTTGTCCGCCTAAAACGGTTTGAAGCCTCACAGCGAACTAAATTACCACTCAGTGCCTAATTTTGTTACTTTTAGGATTCTTAAGACTAGACCTGTCTTTGAAAGAAGAAAATGAAATAACGGTAACGACACTGCTCTAAAAGACGAGCTGTAAATAAGAATTTTTCGGCTTGGTTATTATTTTATAAAAAAAAAGTAATTAATAAAACAAAAAAATTGAGATAAACAATTTTTGAAAAAAAGGTGTGCGTAGTTTCAAGGGTAGAAAATATACCTACCAATTTATTTGTTATGAATACATTTTTCGTGTATGAAAAAGTGTTGCCTTCGTGTGAGAAAAAACATAATAGTGATCGTTGTAATTTTTAATATGACTTGATAAAACTTAGAATATCGATTAAGGGACAGTTCGTCGTTCCCCCACCTGGTATAGTTGAATCCTGGATTTTGGTTTTCACAGCTATTGGTTCCTTCAGTTTTTACGCATCAGAGGATCGTTAATTTATTTCAAGTTGTTTCCTGCGTTAATTTAGAGGTAATTTATTGTAAGTTCGTATGATACAAGTCATAGTAGAGCAATAAGCTATTTTGCAGCCTCAGGAAGAGGTTTCAGGTTAAGAGGTTGATGAAACATGTCGCATATCACGTTTTCTATAAATAGGTTTTTGTCAGTTTTCTCTGTTTACTTTTCACACATCCCATGATTGGACTCCTTTTTAGTTTTTACGAAATGTTCCTCTTTCTGTATGAGCAGGTTTGTAATTTTATGGTTATTCAATTTCTTTGAATATGTTGGCTATAAAAAACAACTCTTGCATCAAAATGTCTATGCCATCGAAAATTTAACTTTTCGAGACAAATTACCAACTATTGAAGAACAAAACTACCTCAACTGATGTTCACTGAAATTGGTCTCAGCGTGAATAGATGCAGTGCTTAGGTTGCAACCTGGCCAACTGCATTGGTATGGTGAATTCAGAGGGCTGTCGCCTTGCTGAATAGAAATTGGTAATCTAGCATTTAAATGCCTGTACATCGCAGCAGGCAACTCACGTTCATACCCAAGGATTTTTTTTCCGAAAGCATACTTACGCACAACTTAGTCAAGTTATATTCGGTGTCTGCCGTTCGGAGTTTTTCTGTTTTTCAATCCAATACCTAGATACTCATTTTCATTGATTATTTGATCCCAAAATCCGTAAAATTGTCATATCTGGTACTTGTTTTCCTTGCATTGTGCAGACTTCACAAAAACATCCATTCCGATGCAATACCAATGTGTTTAAACCATTTCCAAAACGCCAATTTGAATTTATTCAACTGAAAATTGGCTTCTCCTATTTTATTTGCAATTCCATTCGAGAAGAAATGCATCATTAATAAACTGTCTTGAGTCATCATAGAAGGCTCTTTTCTTAAAATTCATTTCAGTTTGTGAGGGACAAGAATGTTCGGCAATATTAAATTAAAAATTTGGTGAAATGGGCATTTGAGCTAGAAAAAATGCAATCAAGCCATTGTTTTTTTGTCTATTCAATTTAGTAGGGCTAAGGCTTATTTTTTAAATCTATTGTTGTATTGGCAACATTTTTATTTTTTAATATTCAATGTTCTTTAGTGTGCCACTGTAATATAGAGTTATTGTCATTATGAATACGGTTTTTCTTTTATTGGAAGACAACTATTGTTTATTGTGTCGGAGTAAGAGAGTTATCTTCGTAGGTTTACATTTTATTCAGTGTCAGCCAAAAGAATGTGTTATCGATGTTTTGTTGATTATTGTACAAAAATAAAAATAAAACACGCTCTTTTTCGTAATACCTAAGTATCCATCAAAATTATTTTTACTAGTTATGAACCAATGGGGTACCTGTACATATTTTACTTGAACGAGGAAACTAACATAGTTTTTGACCTAAGTCCAGTGACAATATTATAATTATTAGATTTTTTTAAATTTAAGAAAAAACTATATTCAATTTATTACCAACCACTTGAAAATCCTCGTTGTTTGGAGCATTCTGTCGTTTTTCCATTATCCTCTTATCACTTTTCCCCTGTTGTGGGGTTAGGTACATGCCTACCAGTCCATCCTAGAACGCGTAGCGCACAGTGCATACTCTGGTACTTCAGTCAGTCGTAAGGTAAATTGGTTTATCACCATTTTGAGTTCACCGGTCTGCTTTTTGTGTTTTTGAAAATCATAAGGTCTTTTGAATGATCGCCTTATTTCTCCAAAAATAATGTCGGTTATTAATTGTAATGTAATATTATTTACGCTTTTTTATTGTTAAGCTTATCGTAGCACATAATTTCTGAAGACGCTAGTTAACACCTCAAAACAAATGAAGAATTTGAAGAAGAAAAAAAGAAACTCAATGTAAATTAGCAGTTGAGAAAACCAAATGTAATATAATAATATATATTTAATATATCGTACATCACAAAAGTGTTCATTATGTATCATTGAATCCTTTCCTACAACTCAAAAATGTTCTTTTCCCGACTTCCACCAACCCAAGTTTGTTTAACTAGTAAAAAATAGGCGTTCTGAACGTTACCTACATCATCAATAAAAATTAAGTTTTCGGGTGTTTCAGTCGTGGAGTTACGTATCTGAAAACCCGATCGTCAGTTTGGTAAACCATAATGAAAGGTTCGTGCACCCTATCTCGTTAGCAGTACCTAGTTGTTATGTGTCTCTTTGTTGGCTCCGTTTAAGGGAACATGGGCAGTTGATGTTCTAAACCTACGAAGTACGATTGAAAAGGTGATGCTTCCTTACTCGTTCAAAATATAAGTAGGCCCAAATAGGATCTATCTTCAAATGAGGGCAAGTGGAATAGAATTTGATCGTTTACTGCCATGTTTTCAATTACGCACCGTTTAATCTTTACCCACTACGTACAGAACACTGCTACACCAGCGATGCACAGTGAGGTGAAATACGTTGTTCTGAACATGGCGATACTGAAATGAACAGGAAATTACGCTTGTCCTGTATGCGTTTCTATAGGTACCATCCATCAGATTGCGATAACACATAAGAAGTGAAGTGGTGTTAATTGTAAAAATCCACCCCAGCGAAGGTTTGAGGATCCCCCTCCTCATCAATATGAGTATAGGTAGGTAGAAGGTAACAGGAAAATATTCTATAGGCTAAGGCCCAGTTATGAATAGTTCCACGCTGTTTTAACAAAAATAAATATCAACATGAACACTCCAAATAGGTAAGTAAAAAATAAACTTTTCTTTGATACTAATAACGTAATAATAGTAGAACAATTCTACAATATCTGGCGCGCGAGTACCTATTTTTTTAAAAACCAAATAGGTGTGCTTCATGCTAGTTTCGTGTGTGGCAACAAGTGGTGTTGATTGTGAAAATCCAATTTCCTTGTTGGAAATCATGAAAGTGTCGTCAAAAATGTAGCTGATTGGGGCTGGTGAGGAATGAGGTACCTTTATCGAGTAGGTATCTCGCACATTCAAGGGACATCCTGTAGTTTTCCTTCAATGGAAAAGTAGATATTACATCCAGTAGATATTATACGGGTTCCTTAAATCAATATAATGATACCTTCTTCGTGGGTGGGCTGGCATTTCGGTTTATTATTCTTTGCATAATACACCTATGTATAAATATATAATCGCTCGGCAAAAAAAATTTATAACACCTCACAATTTTTTCTTTTACGTTTCAAGGTGCGTAGATTCGAAAAATGCAATATCCGTCCGCCGTACCATCCATATGTACGTTATTTTCGGTCTAAAAAAAAAATCGTTATTTCGCGCACAGGCTTCATTTGGGCCCTAGTGGTGCCCCGAAACTTTGCAGCCCGATTGGAGTATACCCAAGGGTGTCATGGTTGTAAAAATAGGGTTTTTTGGTGTTTTAGTAACGTGAGGTATCGTTTTCCGTATTTTTTTAGGACGAGAAGACCGAATATGAAGTCGATTTTGACCAAAGTGTGGAAAATTGAGGTTATAACGAAGTTTCAGCCTAATTTACGTTAAATTTTGGTCTAAAATCGCCGTTTTTCCTTTCACAGTTTGTGTCCCTATTTGGGTCCTAGCTCCGACGGTCCGAAGCTCGGCAGCCGCATCGGAATACACCCAGGGATGTTATGGGGGAGATTGGGGTAAAAATAGGGGTTTTCGAGGTTTTAGTGAACATGAGCTTGTCAGGTATCGTTTTCCATGTTTTTTAGGGCGAGAAGACCAATTGTGAAGTTTATTATGACCAAAGAGTGAAGAACTGAGGTTTAACTAAGGTTGGGCTCCCAAAATTCATTTTTTATTAGTCAAAAACCTGGGAAATTATCTGAAATCACCATAAATTTGTATAACACTAAAAGTAGTATCAGCAGGTGAATCAAGGAAATTAAATGGCACTGTCAATGATCAGAGATAATTTGTAAAAAGAAGAGCCTAATTCGTGTTTTTGGGAGCCAAAATTGGTGGAAACCATCAAAAACAGTTATTTTAGTTATTGCACATGAAAGAAACAATAAATGAACAGCCAACATTTCTGTAGGTTTGTCCAATAGAATATAAACCCATGTGACAAGGATTTTGCAGCGTTTTACTTTGGTAGGGGTTTTCATAGTAGGTAGGTAGGTACTGCAACTCTACAAGTTCACAATTTTCTGGGCAAAGTAAGTATTCATCCATTTGCTGGAAAGCTGTTTATAGTTTCTACTTTACACACTAAGTACCTATTACTTAACTATATATATGGAAATGAATGTTTCTTTGTATGTCCCGTATGCGTTCCTTTACCATTCTTCCGATTGTGATGGCGTTGTTGACGCCCACGATGGTTTCTGAATTAGTAAACACATTTTACTATTGTATCTGGCGCGCGAGTCTATCATGCTGCACCTATGTGGCCTGCTCACGCGTCGGAAAACTTTCGGATATCCGTGTACTCACCAGACGGGGGGGATAATCGAGCATCCAAAAGCACTTCATTGAACAATATAGAAACCCAAACACTTTCCTCCCTGTGTGGCATTGCAACGCATTCCGGTATAGCTACTTTCGAATAAAGCTCATGTTCGTATTCCCAAAATACCTGACTCAGGTGTTTTTGACAAATAAAACCTAGAAAAACATATTTTTCCACCAACATGCTTTCCTCGTCGATTGAGATCAACTCCAGGTAGGTTGTGAGCTCATTATTCTGTCATTCTTTATCGCTACAGGCCAAAAATAATTATTTGACCGAAAAGATAACAAAAATAATACCTTTGTAACAATATTAGTAGGTACACGTTTTGCTCTGTCCATACAAAAAGAGGGAGGCGACAAAATGTATTATTATTCGCTATGGCTTCACGTGTATCACTACTATGGTGCACTATTATTGATGGCCCTATACGTAGCTTTGTTGTTGATATTTACGTTGAACATACCTAGGTCTTCCGTAAATCCCGTAAACGACGATTGTTAAGGAATTTGGAAGCGAGCCCGTTATGCAACGAATGATAGTAGCAGTCTACTATTGGTTCTACAGCCATTTCTAGAACACAGAACATAATATTACGTTGACGCAAATAGCCGTTTTTTGGGCCTTCTAGATTTCTCTTCGCTGAAGTGAAAAAGCTGACCAGGCGCTTTAGTGTACCTTTCTAAAGTCACTCAATTAAGTAGTTACCTACACTTGGTACTATTTTTGTTATACCTTGTGTCTCTAGTAGCATATATGTCGGGAACAAAAGGACCATCAAGAAGTGGGTAACGTTCGACGTGCGCTCGATGAGCGGGTAACGTGTTAGATGAGCTCTGACCTGAGGTCATTCGTAATATCTTGAATTTGACTTGTAAAAGCTACACCTACCTACTGTTCTTGTTCGCCCGAATAACTGTACCTACAGTTAAGTTTACCAAAAAATGCTGTTTAAAATTTTTTGGGTTATTAATTTCTCCTTCACTGTCTCTTGTTCACTAACTGTGTTAGTCTGGTTGGCTGACTGATAGAAACTAATAAGAAAGACAAGGAGAAGGGGGTGGGGTCGAATGTATCAATTCATCGAATTTAATTGCACACCTTCTGTGGTAAGCCATTGTACGATGTTGAATAATAAAGCAAATGAACCAGAAATTTATATTTAGCTCGAAGGTTTTCACTCAAGTTCTGAGCATCGAATGTATCCTTTTTTCCCCTTCTACGCTCTGGATTACCTACTTGAATAATGTAGCTACTGTAGTAATAATGTAGGTTGCTACTGTAGCTTTTTTCCGTCTAATTAAACTTTTCCGACAAATTAGACTTCTTTTACTTTCAAAATAAACTTTTTTATTGATAGATTAACTTTTAAATTACAAATGGAACTTTATAGGTAGGTAGGTAATAAGAGGAATTTCCGTATCTCTTTCAGTAGTAGGTACCTTTTCATTACTAGGGGTTGTGCAAAACTAGAAGGGAGAAGTGGCTTTAATTTAAATTTTTTAATTTCAATTTAAACTATTTTAATTTAAAATTTAAACTCTTATAGTTTTACTTGCGTTACTGTTTGATGAAGTAGAAACATAGGAAAACGTAAGTACCCACGTAACATGTAGGTAGGTATATGTAACATGTAGGTAACTGACAGCCTGCAACTCTAGGTTCACAACTGTTGTGTACCTATGTTCTATGTATAACTACTTTATGCATTAAAAGCTTCATGCCTTCATTCTCCTCTCTTCTGTAGTACGATTTCGAGTGGCTAACGTACTTGAATGCTTCTTGCCTATTGTAATAACTACTTTATGCATGAAAAGCTTCATGTCTTCATTCTCCTCTCTCCTGTATTACGATTTCGAGTGTCTAACGTACTTGGATGCTTCTTGCCTATTGTAATTCTTGAGATTTGGTATACATAAAAACGTGTGGAGGCATGCAAGAGAATTCTACTGGCTGATTCAAGCGGGATTCGCTGCAGCGTTGAAAATGCCCACAACCGCCGCCGGATTGCCTCTACATAAGTCACTTTGCCGTTTTTCATTATTAAATTATTCTTTACTCTGTACGTTCCATGCACGTTATAATGAACGTTAAATTGAAAGTAAAATAGTTGAAATTGAAATTAAAGTTCAATTTGACGTTTAGCAAGTCTAATTAGTATCTAATTAACAAAGTTTAATGTGATACACGCGTAATATGTTGTTTTATATGTATGGTGTTGTGACTCCTAATGTAGGGTGGGTTTGGGTAAGGTGAAGGATGAGTGAGATGAGAGATTTTGCCCCTTAGGAGTCTTTTCGGGTTGCTAACGCCCCGGGGTTATCACCACAGCAGGTGTTAGTTGGAGAGCATGCTATCCACCACAGCAGGTACTATAAGAAGGGAGGTATCCCACGGTTACCACCACTGCAGATACCGGGAAGATGGAGGCTACCACCCTGTGGTTATCACCACAGCAGGTGCTAGATGAAAGAAAGGTGTCCCACGTTTATCACCACAGCAGACGCTGGGAAGATGGAGTCTAGCACCCAGCGGTTATCACCACAGCAGGTGCTAGAGGAGGAGGCGTCCCGCGGTTATCAGCACAGCAGGCGCCAAGAGGAAGAAGGTGAATACCCTGCGGTTATCACCACAGCGAATATTCAAGAGGGAGCACCCCCTGGTTATCACCACAGCCGGCGCAAGGAAGAGTAAGAGAAAGAGGAGGTGTAGGTCGAGTGAGAGAGAAGTTGTGGATAAGAGCGAGATCGGTCGAATGAGGAGCTGAGCTGGCCGGGCTGCTTATAAAGGCCCCTTTCGCCCCGTTCCGCGTCCATCAATGGCCGTTATGACCTTTGAGGGTTGATGGCGGTCGATGGAGGGGTCCTACTTCCCCTCGGCGTCGCTCAGCTCGTCGTTCCCTTCCTTATTTGGTTAGATCTATTACCATGGAAGAAAAGGAGTAGTCTTTCTTCCATGATATTACATAGGAGTGATAAATCTAGAATTTTGAAGGGTACCATGACATATGGTTTATGTGTGAAAAAGTCTAATTTGTCGGAAAAAAGTTTATTTATTAATTTTTTTCATTATTTTATTAATTAGACGGAAAAAAAGCTATACATACACAACAAATAGAAAAACCATAAATGCAGAAGAGATCACTGAAGAATCAAAACAAGGTAAGCCTGATCTAAGAGTAGAATCTTCTCACTTTTCAAATACAAAATACAAAAAATGATGAAAATTGATTTTTAATCTTCACAGACTCTTGCTAAAATGACGCACTGCCATTGACCATTAGTCATGTAGGTACTTCGAAAACTATGAATGAAAACCAATTAGAGTTGTGGAACTTTTTAGTACCTAGTTTCAAAGTAGGTAGGTATATAGGTACTTGGATACCTATAAGCTTATCTTTCGTAAAAGAAAAGTTTGTGACAAACAGCAGCCAGGTTTCATTACCTAGTAGATCACTTCCACCAAATCGTAACGTAAGTATCCAAGAAAGACTGATCGAAGTAACAAGTAATTATGAAAGATGTCTTAGTACCTACAACCTACCTACGCATAATAGCAAATCACGTAGATACATTTACTTGGCTCAATACAATAGGTACCTTGATATGAGTCTATAAACGAAAGGAAGAAGGGACACAGAGTAGGTTTATGGAGACTTGATGTGTTTATTTTACCTACCTACATGAAAATGGTTATTGCTTCGTTTTGAAATCGACGTTGTTTCCCGCGCCTCTAGTTCGTATTTCCCGGCTTTAACGATCTGCCACCCGATTGGTCGTTGCCGCAACCCATAATGCAACAGTGTAGATGCAAAAACAAGATGTCGAATGTATAGTCAGATTTCATTCATGTAATTTATCCGTGTTCATCCTCCTACTTTGGGGGCATGTATATGTAAATAGTTGTGTCATTATAAATTGTAATATATAGTGCTCGCGAGTTGTACATTATTAAATAGTATATTACTGTCTATAAAGTCCCAAAATCGGACTCTGGTGCGAAGAGAAAAAAAGTTATCGTGTCGCTTTCGATTGATTTCTTCTACAGAGGATTAAGTAATTCGATTGTTTGGCCTTTACTTTCGAAATTTGGTCTCAAGTACTTGGAAGATCAACACACGGGGTAAGTTTGATCGTGAACGTACCTACTTTGGTATATTTCTGCTTTATTTCAAACCATTCAGTGTGTCAATGGTAGGGTTATGTAGCTCGACTGAAGTTCCAGCAGTCGGTTGGTATGCGTTCTCTCTCTGTATAATAATATACGCAGATTATGTATTTGAAACAGTGATAATGCTGTGTTCCATCATATTATTCAAAGATTCTCCACAAGCTTTGCAGCTGTTCATAAGATTTCCTCGGATCTCCTAGAAATTACAGCTCGTTTCACCATTGATTTCGGATGACAGCTGCAGTATTCACCCCGTCTAGCTCCATCTTCGAATCTGTTGCTTTTCCTTTGATATTTTTTCTCGGGGGGAAAAGAAAAAAAAATTAGAAAAACATACTTGACTGTATGGTGATTGTTAGGCTTATTGTCTCATAATACAAGTACACTCTCAGAGTGCACCTTGAAAACGTGATTTCAAGCGTTTCTCCCGTGTCATCTCATACCTTGACAAGCCGTACCAGCTAACCTAGCTGAGACGTGTGGAAGGTTGGCATGTTATTTTCAGCTCTGAACGTTTCTGGAAACTGCGGTTTTTAATTCAAGGAGGTACGTAGGTACAGTAAGTACTCTGTGGGTACTGATGAATGTACGTTACCTAATTATTATGAGGAGTTGTGGCAAGGTAGGCAGGTTAATTCCCTCTACCATGCACTCATGGTAGTAGGTACACTGAGTATTGTATCTAGCCTTGATGGTTGATCCAGCCTTGATGGAGCCCTAGTGTGCTCCTTGATTATTCAGCATGAATTGAGTTCCATATCGCAACCAGCCATTCCAGATTTCTCCACAAAATTATTTTTATTGCCATGAGTCATGTTGAGTACTTTCCTGCAAAAAAAACACAAAACAATAATTATCTTGAAGAGGTAGACTTAATGGATTGTAGCTTTCAGTTGACAATTATCCTTTGATAATTATCATTCATCAATTGAATTCCCTTTCCTGACTTCCATTTCTTTGTCAGTGCATAGATATCAGACTCGTAGGTACACAACATCAGTCGATGGTCTTGATTTTTTAGTAAGTATAAACCTGTTGAATGGTTCTGTAATATCGAAATAGCCAATATAGGCATCTTTATGAACCTGTAGGCACCCAGTGAGTCCTAAATGTCTAAAATTGGGTGAAAAATGTCTGTGCCTACACTAGGAACTCTTGAATTGCATGTAATGCTTCTGTTTTACCCTAAATGGAGGATGAATGTTGATGTGACGAGCCTGAATATGAGGACGAAATCTACTTCTGATCATTTCGAAATCAGTCGTAGTATTACATTGTTTCCAAGTGAATAAAACGTTCTACCTGGGTACCTCATTTTATTAACTGTTTGACGTCTGTCATCAAATTTGATGAAAATCAGCTATGGTTGTTTCACGCTTCACTTCTGATCACAAACCAAATCGATTGAATTTAGCTTTTAGAATAATATATATGGGTGAATGTGGGGGATCCTAATAGCGCTGAAACCATCAGGATTTCGCGCGAATATTTATTTGAGCAGAAATATAAAACACTAAGGATTAGAAATTGTGGAATGTGCACCCAACTACCTGTGCGTTGCTGCCACAGGTTGCTTCTTTTTCATTCATGTCGGACAAAGTGCTAAAACAAAAAATTGCTCCTGCCTTGGTTACTTGACAATCTTGGCCGTGTCTGTGGCCACGGTCTTGATATACCTACTACTTAGACACCTAGGCCCCACGTAATTTTTATTAATGACGTATGGATGATTCTCTGTTTTGTTGTTACTTGTCAACTTTCTTATTCTGAAAAATGAGGTAGCTGACAATTTTATTTCCTTCTTCATCTTTTTTGAAGGAAAATGAGTGGCTGAGGTTTTGCCTGTTATAGAACTCAAGGTTTTGAGGAATACGTTTGTCTGGAATTTAATATTAGGTATGTTAGGTAGAGGAGGATCAACCGTTCGAGCATACTCAAGTCCATAATGAGTTTTTACTTATAGACTACAGAAAAAAATTTAATTGGTTGATAGACAATATCCTATATAAACTTGGCTGAAACTTAATGAGGGACTGAGAATGACACCAGTTTGAGCACAGGACGAATGGACGATTCGTTTTTTTTATTTTTTCGTGGAAAATTAAATAGGTAGGTATATGTACTTTTTTAACCCTCTTGCATAGGTAGGTACGTCCTTTATGAATCTCCTTTAAAAAGTAATCATACATGTTATAAATGATGTTTTGAGGTATTTCAATTTATGTAAAATTTTGTCCGAGGTATTAGGGCCCTAGGCCCTAGGTTTTCCGAGTTATTTTGTGCACCTACATCCCGTTTTGTTAAATTGAAAAGGATCAATCGTTCGGGAGCACCTTGGGTCAATCAGGAGCTGCAAGATAAATATTCAGTTGTTTGATAAGCTTGCCTGAGATTCTGTGTGGTGAGCTTAGCGCGTAGAACGTAGTGATGAAATTAGAGATGAACACAAACACTGGGGAAGAAACATACATCAGTCTTCCTCGTAAGCATTACCTCGAGGTTCGACATAGATTGTAATTTAGTCTCCTAGTACAAACAGCATAGATACCTACTACCATACCTTGATATTCAAATCCTTCCACACAGTCAATAGGTACATATGAATAGTAACTCGCACATATTCTTCATTGTTGGTTCTGTTCAAATGTTTTCTAAACCTCTTTGGTTATGTCTTTGATGGCCATTTGTGTCATTTCGTTGTTTCACCTAAAGAAATTTCTCTCTCTTTCAGGAAATGAATTCTTATTGGAGGAAAATGGAAACTCAAATTTTAATATCATAAAACTTATCATATTGATATTCAGCCGTCATTCTGATTTCCCTTGAACATTTTGGTTGTCTTAATCAGAATCACTTCTGATATATTTCGAAATACTAATCCGATGCGCCAAACAAATAAGTTATCTACCTACATAGATCGCAGTCCTTCGTGTAGTCTTTCGTTATTCTCTCCAGGACTGTTTGGGAACATGGTTGGATAAAATTTGGGCCTTTGAATATTCGCTCGTATAACCTTCATGTGGTGTCGTATTATCCCCACAATTTATAGAACTAAATACATAGCTTGTACCTATTTGTATAATAATTATAATTATGTTTGATTCAATGGCTCCTCTTAGTCGCGATGTCGCTATGCTACTTTGTGTGGTTTCGATCGTTCCGCGTTGTTACTGGTCGGCTTACCCTCACTTTTTCAATTCCAGATTCGCCCTGAACCAATGAAGTGGCTCGCTGGGGGCGATTCCAGGGATATGTTGGGGGAGAGCAATGGGATGGTTCCTGCACAGCAGGTTGCACGTCAACAACAGCCTGCTCCTTCTCAAGTAAGTTTTACTGTTCAAATTATGAAACATAATAATACATTGAAAGGTCACTAACCATCTCTCAATACCTACGCTCATTATAATTCCACTTTGTTGATTGTTAGTTTCTCTACTTCATCCGCTCAATCTCTCTAATTTAAAAAAAAAATCATTCGTTTGGAAAAGTTTTTCTGACGTGAATAATAGTGTTCAAAAAACAAAGTGCGAGTCTATTGTAGTTTGTTGGAGCATAATATATAAGGAGAGTAGTCGCAAAATAACCGCAAAGAAGTATGTTAGGTCTGGTTCCGATATATTTGATACATTTAATCCTTATCTTGGAAACTAGATACCTACCTACCTTCTTACCTATAATCTCATCTTCTAACAAACTAGAAATGTACTCACAATTAGTATACAAATTATTTATATACAGTAATCAAGTATGTGTCATTGTGTACCCTCAAATGGAATTTTATGAATTGGAAGTTTTGTCCATTTTATGAGAATATTGTTTCGTTTTTTGTGCAGATGGTGGGTACTAGTGGCGTTGATCCTCGCAGTAGAGCCCAAGACGATGCGATGGTCGGTTATATCTATCAAAGGCCAGCGGAGCAGTGGTCACACCACAACTTGACCCAGGTTATTCCCAGCTTGATATTTAATTTAGTATTGATAAATTTATAATGATGCGGAATCGATGTCGTCATCCTTCTTCCTTTGATCGTTGGTATTCGGCAATTTTTCAGGGAGGCGGAGACGCTGTCATGTATCAAGATTTGAGAGCTGCATCCCAGATGCCGGATATGCAACCGAGAAATGGACAGGTTAGTTAGATGTTATAGTACATAATTAAACGTTAGGTAACAGTTTTAAGCAGAGATAGCAACTTGGAAGATTGCATTGGTTCAAGTTTTCATGCTTGAGCATGAATATTGATTCATCTAGGGTCAGTTTGAGTTTTAATGGGTTGGATACCAATCCATATACCTACATCCATATTTGATGGGTTAATAGGGATTCCGCACACGATGTTTAAATATCATCCGTATTGGTTATCTTAAAAATATTCCAAGCTAAATATCCACGCATATTTTTTTGTACCTCTTTGCCATGGTAGGTAGTCACCATCTCCTGGGTTTCTTACCGTCGGTTGTAGCTGAGTGATTCTAATGGAGTAAACTTGCTCCTAAATGGGCCGTCGCAGGCTTCCTCAGTCATTTCTGAAGTCTGAACTACCTAGTTGCGTTATATGGGAACGAAGCGGCTAACTCCTTGAAATTCTGTCTAAGCATGTGGTCTAGAGTAATCCATGGATTATACGGTTCGGCCTTAGTACTGGGATTGGTTGTCTGTGCTCATACACAACAACCAGGACCAACCAGGATTTTTTTGTTTTCTAGGATATTTTCTAGAATAGCTGGAAAGAGGATTTTTTCGGTTAACAATCCGGAACATTGGGGAAATTAAGAAGCGAAATTTCCCGTATTAGCAAGGTTTGAACAGTGAAGTTGAAATATATGGTACACTACGAACCATTCGACCAGATTAAAGAAAGATGGCTTGTTTGGACCAATGGGTTGTTTGTTATGGTGTTCAACTACCATCAACATTTGAGCCAATTTTGACCATTGGGTTGTAAGTTACGTGGGGTCGACGTATTTCCCGGTCGCGCATGCGCAGTCTCTACTACTGATCCGAATCGTCAAAATTCATATGGGACCAGCGAGGGGAACTCCGAACTGCCATCAAAATTTGAACCACTTTGGACCATCGGGTTGTGAGTTATGTGGTTCGACATTTTTCACGCTTGCGTATGCTCAGTCGCTACCTGTAATACGAATGCAACAATATTCAATCCGTTTCCCCCTTCCCCCTCAAAATAATGAAAATTGTCTAAAAAAAAACGTATAAACGGAAACATGAGGCCTCGGCTAGTTCTCAAGGGCTGAGCCTAAAAACTCAAATTGTCCGTAGTTTTTGTTGAGTCAAATGTACAATACAATTTTACTTTGCTAAGATTTAATTAGGTTCCGTTTTTCAATTTCAGTTCTAGTTGGTCCATCGTTATAGTTTTGAAAAGCATTGTGCATCGTTACTGCAAATATACTGTCAATATAGTGTACCTAGTATGTACTATATACTGTAGTATACTAGGTGTCAGAATCATCAAAATCGGAGTTAGAAGCAACAAACAAAAGCTGATCCTTCGCCAACCATCCAGTGATTAGAAGTGAATAGGTAGATAACTTTTATGGAGTTTCGTGTGGAAATTGCGTGTTGTGTTTCCGAGACAGTTGTGTACCTTCTTTCAAGCTTATTCGTTCCAAGTGATTCGCATCAGTTGGTTCACCAGCTCCCCGAGCTCACTCAAGGCCAAGGACATGGAGGTTTATTTCTTCTCAACCGCCCGACCAGGTCTTCCGTGGGCATCCCTCCCCTTTTGGCTTTCATCACGATTACAGTCGTCTTGCTGGAATAACTTGAACTGTAAATGGGGTATGCGCATGGGTCACAAAAGCGGGTTATATTTTTTCTAAATGAAACTAGATTCTATTCTGAGAACTTTGACACTAACCGCACTGTCCTACGATTCGTAGTTCTTTTTCTATGGTTTTTCAAAGTTTCCAGAGGTTGCTGTGTCACAGATGGTGGTGGTGGTGGTGGTGGGGGCCTGCCCCGGCGGGAGGGGTCCCATGACGAAGGAACCTCTGGAATCTTTGAAAATTCTTGGATAAAGAACTACTTATCGGGCGGCTGGTGTCATAATTCTCAGGATTTCATTTAAAAAAAAAAAGTGCGCAGACGCCATTCAGCCTGCTGTCACCTCGGGATTTGGATTCTTCTCCAAGCGCCATTATCATTGATTAGGCAGCAGTAGTGGTGCGTGGGCTCTGAAAACGGTGGGGCACCAGAACACAAAACCAACTGATTTGTCTACAAAATACCCCAAGGCAACAACACCCTTCCCTTATTTTCTGATTGAGTGATGTTCAGCAAAGCTCATCTCTTAATAAATACTCTATCGTCGTACGAAAACGTCGACAATTTCTACTGCAAATTGGCCTCCGAATTCATGTGTTACAAAAATAAAATAAACTAAAATACAACAAAACAATAACCGTCGGCCCGTACCTACTTGAATGGAGAAGCTATTGACTAGAAGCTAGGTAGTTATCTGTGTTTTACTACGCCGAGCAATCCACTAATAGCAAACAGGACAAAACGCACGTAGGACCACAAATACAAGTCTGTCATCGGAACCAGACCGAACCCAAAACACAAAATTTGACGCAAAAAATGAAAACTGACAAGACGGAAGACTCGACACTCGACAGGGAAAGAGTGATTCATGAGACAGCAAAAACAAATTGGAAGACGAAGAAGCATCTCATATCGAGATGACGAATCGCGGGGATCGAATCGATTGTGAAAATGAAAGATTTTGGAGTGGAAATCAGATTCTGGGGCATGGATGCTCTTACTAGAATATTGAATATCCATAGCCAGAGAAATCTGGCGAGTCGCTGTTGAACTTTGTGAAAAATGCTAGGTAGAGTGTACGGACGGAAATTCAAATGCCAACTGAACAATGGTTGGAGTTTATTTTTACTCTAGTGTTTTTGGGTGCCGGGGCGGTGGCCCAAGTGGCCTGAAGGACGCAACGCCCCTGTTAGGCAGTGTAAGTTGTTGTACCCAGGTACAACATTGCAAATGCATAAATTTAGTTTTCGTGTTCCGTGTTGAAATCTGAAATTCATTCATAATGATACTCTTCTTCTATGTGGGATCCATATTCTGATACTTATAATGGATGTAGTCAAGAAATGTTACTAGCAAGCTAATACAAACCAGACTGCTTCTTATCAAACTGGTTGATTTTGTAGCCTAGTAATGGGATGCCGTTCAATGGTTAAACATTTCTGTAAAGTGAATACATTCATAGGTACTCCACGCTAGGTACTGCAGAGTAGATAATCGAAGCATTGGCAATTCATCTACAGAATTTGAAAATCTGTTGCTAGAAATGAAATCGTTTACCCTATGAGACCCCTGCAAGTTAACGTACATGTTCCATGAGGTATCAAGAATCGTGGGAGTACCTGTTACACTAGTTACCTATTTCTATTTGGCTCTTTCCCTTTGGATCCGAACATCACACCTCTAAAGTAATCACAATCACTGTTACCACACTGCACTATCTTATTTCTCACCACCCCTACCACTATCTTATGCTTCCTTTCTTGAAATGGCGGTGGTTTTCCGCTGCTCAAACGGAAAGAAAAGAAAGAAAAACCCTCGGGTAAAGGCTTCATAATTTATCAGGGTCGCAACCTTCAGAGAAAACTCCGCATCGGCCCTTTATGTAAATTGAAATTTTCTTTGACTCGCGTAAGATTTTCTCCACCTTCCACCTTGCTCCCCCCCCCCTCCCCGTTTTTTTCATAGCCTAAAGTATACTGTAAAGGATTCAATATTTACTTTTAACAGGGGTTTTTGGCTTCTGTAACAGTCTCTATAGATTGTTAGAGTAGCATAACTTCTTTTTCGAGAATACCTATCCGTTTCATGCCCGTCGTCTCTTTGAACATTAGTTTACCCGTCTCTTTGAACATCAGTTTACCTGCCTACACCAAATCATTGTTGGCATCATAATATCTGTGCCATGATAATAAATTAATATTGATTTTTTCAATAAAATCAACTCGACCATTATTAATATGGACTACGTAATATTATGTCGATATAGCGGTAATCCATTATTGAAGGCAGATTCGGTCCATACTAAGGACAGGTTATCTATCTTGACAGACTTGAAAACCTGTATGTGTAAGTGCACAAGCATTCTTGCCATCTTCAAACATTCCACTAGTGAAAAATGTTGGCTCTTGCTCTCATCCTGCTGTTCTGCTGGCCCTTCCCGCTTTATTCCGTCGTACTGGCAAATCCGTTCGAAATCCCCACTGCCCTGTCTCGCTTTGAAAGATTGGCTGGCTACTTGACTTGACGCAGTGTATTTTCATCCCCTTCAACCCCCCCCCCCCCCCCGGCCATCCACAATTTTTTCGTTGTTTTTTCATTCTGCACCATTGCGTCTTTCCAAAGGAACGTGGAACACCGTATAGTCTCCCTCGTATGTTTTCATACATTTTAATAATGTACAACCTATTCTTGGTATATCCGTCAACCGCATTTAACAATCTTTCATAAGGGATACTCCCATCTGAATATCCCATTGAATTAAAGGGGTCTTCGTGCTGGTCAACTTCCTCATCGTCCTAATGCA
This sequence comes from Leptopterna dolabrata, assembly GCA_954871275.1. Classification (NCBI taxonomy): domain Eukaryota; kingdom Metazoa; phylum Arthropoda; class Insecta; order Hemiptera; family Miridae; genus Leptopterna; species Leptopterna dolabrata. The sequence continues at coordinate 16,730,384 of OX940983.1, read as the reverse complement.
AAGCCTATAATTATAATTATTATATTCACTGTACCAATATTTATAAAAGTTAAAATGAATTTCGATCTTCCGGAAATAAAATGGTGAAACTTCACGAACGAACGCACCAAAACTGCCCTCAAACAAATAGGTAATAATAATAATAATTATAATAAATAATTTATTGAACGAGAGATAATAATTTTATGTACGTAGTGGGCTCACAAGAACAACGATGGTGAATAGTGACATAGTTAAGATCACTGAACAAATCCATGTCATGTATTCAAAAACGATATTTTCGATATTAAAGAAGTAGAGTTTCCCATTTTCATTTAATGACCCTGAAGAGCTTTTGATGAGTTTTTTGTGTGGAAGTCCCGTAAATATGTTACGGTAGGACCGTAAAAATTGTATGTACATACATTTTATTTTGATGTTTTGACTGTCACTCTCACCAAGTCAAAACCATCCCGCAAACAGTTCAGGTAAGCCTGTTATGGTGCATTGGGAATTCGTATTAAATAATAATAATAACGAATGGCCTAAGACTTCCTAGACCGCAAATTATGAGGAATCCGTTGGGCAGTAGGAGGGAAATCGATTCAGCCTCGTCATTTCGTTCTGCATGTATACCCACAGTAGGTATAACACCAGTACATCAACATGAAAGCAGATTTGTCTGGTTTGATTGGTTGGGTTTTTTAAATATCCGATAGCCCATAGTTGGGCAGTAGTAGGAGGGAACTCGACGTTCTACATAGTATACTCACAGTAGGTAGGTATGTACCACCAGCTAACGTCGGACTACATAAACGTGAATCCACATTTGTCTGTTTGATTGATCGGTTTACGTACCTACCTGTGCAGTGTTACGTATGTTAGGCACGTATACACTATACTGCCTACATGCAGTTTAAATTGGCATTACGGGCGGCAAATCACCACCTAAGTTAAGTGCGAGTTTACATTTAACTTGGAGTTACAGAAAAATAGGCATGCAGTAATGAGTTCGATTGGTTGGGTTTTACGTACCAGTGAAGCACTACAATGCAATACACGTAGTTTTTTTACGCAAAAGATTTTGTGAACCTGTACAGTGGGTTTATGTTCATTCATGATGACAGCGTAATGTATAGGTTACCAGTCTACAGGGAATTGGGTATGCCATCAGAGCCAGAGCTTCGGTTCTCCTGATCTACATGGAACGATGAAAACAAGTGGGATCCCTCACTCCCCCCCCCCCCCCCACAATTTGCTCTTCCTCCCTAGAACAAATCGATACTTAAAACTACCTAATACCTAGAGTAAAGTCTGGTAGCAAGTTGATAACGTAAAGGGTCTGAAATGCATCAGTTTGCAACAACATGGTAAGTCTCTAGCTTTGAAAAACATGTACTCCAATGTTGCTGTAAGTAATTTCAGTACCTAAATTGTTTAAAATGTTTCGCGATTATTAGCCGCGAATCATTATTTAGAATATTCATTATAAAGAAATATAACAAATAAAACCAAATAACAAATGCATAATAATAAATAAAGTAGCTAGTACTTATCTTTCGTAGTGGACGATCCGAGAATGAAGGTGATGAAAACCCGAATCATAACACTGAACATATGCACACCTGATTGAAGACATTTGGAGGAAGAAAACACCAACTAGGTCAGCTGTTGGTGGTTTTTGGAAATTCAAGATCACATTAGTGATCAATTAAAATCAAATTGTTGGCTACCAGTTGCAGTTAATTCGGCCCTTGCTTTAGAATCCTCTGAATTTGCTTATGTTGGATTTTTTAAACGTAGAATTTTGGAATTCCCTTGGAACTCATGTAACTCACTTTTTTATAACTGCAACAGAGTGCACTCGTCAAACAATAAATCGAGTGAAACGGTTCGCATAGAACAGCAAAACACGTTGAGATCCTGAAAGTTCATTCAACTCCTTCTGACTAAGAATTGCCTGCCTTCCTATCGGCACCGGACGCCGAATAATAATGGAATAATGATAATAAGCCTTCACCATAGTGAAATGGAATCACCTTGACAGTCCTGGAGAGGGAAGAGCCGTTGAACCTCGTCGCCTTTTGTTTGTGTCCACCCACGCCTGCTAGTTACCTTCTTCAACCAGATCGATCCATCATTATTATTAGTCGTTGGTTTTCTCTATCGATTGACAGGTAACCATTTACGGCCGTTCTTGACTTTGAGCACATTTTGAATAGATGGGCGGTAAACGTGTCACTATATTATTACCTTCCCTCCTTCTCTGAGATAAATTGGTGGTTAAATGACCACAAAAGCACCTTTCAGTAGCGAATAAACCGTATTGTTGAAGCCAAACATAAGTTTCATCCATAGTTTTACTACTGCTGATTAGCATTTACTGTTCTCATTAGATGCAATTACTTGGTTGTTCGAACTGCTATGATACCTGTAAGTATCTTCGTGAATTTTATTGCCTGATTAGGTGCCTATATTTCGTGAAGCAGCTGCTCCTGTGAATATTCAAGCGAGCGAATAGAAAACTTGGGCGTACCTATCTGGACTGTATATTGTTTCTATTACAACCAAAATAATTGGATAGTTCGATTTCCTCCATCCGTTACATTCGGCCTGACTTGAACACATTTTACCATGGCGGGAAGAGGAGTGTTGACGTACTAAAAGGTGAAAATATTCTGGCAGAGCAGTAATACCCTCTCATTTTACGGGTGAGTTTTGTAATGGATGAGGGGTTTAACTACGCCGCCCATACAGCGTAGTTTCCCCCTCTCTATCCTCTATAAAGGTAGGGAGGCAGTGTGACAGCTGCCCCCGGAGACAGTTGGTTAGATTATAACGCGTTGCCTCCGAGAGTTGATGATTCGTTTCCGCGAATCAACCGCCCCTTCAGCCGCGTGTCAAAAAGATCGGGAAGAGCCAGCATCCAAGATGGACGGGATTCCCATATACCGTCACACTCCTCCCCTTAAAAACATACTTCTTTGAAGAAGAAGTATGTGAAGTTAGACACGGGACTGAAAGTAGTATGGAGTTCTAATTCAGGAAGATTCATCTGAAAAACTCCAAAGCTGACAGCTTCCATCGTAATGGTACTACTGAAAATTGTTACTGGTGGAGAACTTAGCTCCTATCAATATCACTTGGCGCACTTGGACAAAAAGGAAAGAAAAACGCTGCAAATCCCTGCACAACGGTTTATTATTTTGTATAGAATACCCTTCCGTTACAGATCACAGCTCTATGTATAGATAACCCGTCTATATAATATAATATGTACTATTCTATGCATATTATGTAGATCGCAGACCCTCCGTAGGTTAGTACCTAACCCCGTACTCGTTACTAGGTACCTACCTAAATCACGAGTTAAATGTTGCTAAAATAATTCTGCCGATGAAAAACAGTACCTAACAAAAAGAAATAATGAAGTTCTGAAAAGAAATTGTTGATGAGGAGTGAAAAAAGTTGCAAAAGTACCTACCAACAAACTCCAGCCCCTTCTACGTAGATGGTATAATGAACCGTTGTGTAATAATTTACCGTTGAGTAATGATTTACCGTAGTAATAATTTACCCATCAATAATACTTCAACGTTTGTTCAAGTTTCACTACCTACCAACAAACTCCAAAAGAGCCATCATTTTTCAGATGAAATAATATCACAGAACAACCAACTCGACTTCATACTCCGCCAATATAATCAGGTGGCCCCTAGCAATGATTTTATCTCCGCCAATTTTCCTATTGTGGGCGCGTCTCTGGTTACGAGATTTGGTTTGAATTGTATACAATTTCATTCACACTGGAGTCGAAAATGCCTGTCGGTGCAAACTTCGGGGCCTTACTGTGAACGAACGGCTGGACGTACGATGCTCCGGATGGTCTTAAAAAACTCGAAAGTTCAAGAACTATTTAAAACCGTAAAAATATTCACGTAAAAAAATGGTATAGGCGTTTTGAAAATTTCAACCCCTATTTTGAACCCCTTAGAGATGACTGACAGTAACGTCGAGCTTCGAGGACCAACTAGACCCCGAACGGAACCTATAACCCGAATTTCATCAATTTTCTTTCATGGTAACTAAGAAAAGTGGCCAGTACGGCGGACAGACAGAAATATTTTTATTGCAGTTTTGGATTCTACATACCTTGAAACGTAAACCATCAAATTTTGATGGAGGGGGGGGGGGGGGGGGGTAAGAATTTTTTTTTTCATGCTCGATTCCAATGGTTCATTATTGAAAATAATAAACCAAAAGTAGTTGTCAGAGGTTCTGGTTCAGGAAAGTTCATCTGAACAACCTCTGGGTGATTAACCCCCATCATAAGATGGAACAACTGGGAGAACAAGGGGAAAAATTACAAAAAATAGGCGTTGAACGCCAGGCATAACAGCCTTAAAAATAATATCATGAGGTTTGATATTAATAATAGTAATAATCATGAGGTTGATTGTAATACTAATAATCATGAGGTTGATTTGATAAAAATAGAAAATCCAATGGCCGAAGTGTATATTGATAAACAAAGGGGTATTAAAAAGAGGATTCCTTCTGGAAAACCTCAGAGCTATTCCTTCTGGAAAAGCTCTCAAAAAGTGGAGGGGGTACCGAGGATAAAATCCAGCACATACCCACCAACCATGCTCTGCTACCATGTAATGGATGAGGGGTTTAACTACGCCGCCCATACAGCGTAGTTTCCCCCTCTCCATCCTCTAGAAAGGTAGGGAGGCAGTGTGACAGCTGCCCCCGGAGACAAATGGTTAGATTATAACGCGTTGCCTCCGAGAGTTGATGATTCTGGGATTCCCATATACCGTCACAGTTTATTGCCGTTGTTGCCATTGTTTTGAACCGTTCGTTACATCGGTCACCCGCGGACGATTTGGTCGCCTATGCATTGCGCCGCGGCTCTTCTCCGAGTCTCCATTGCATACCTTGCCGTCCCTCGGTTATAACTTGGCGAACGTATGGGAGAGCTACCTCATGTCAGATTTGTCCTTGGCAAAATTTGATGGATTGGTTTGTATCCATTTTCCCGATGTCTAGTTTTATCGATGACTTAGTTCACTGAAACTTCTTAACGGTTGAGTCAATAGTATATAATGAAAAAAAAAATATATATTTATTGGTTTTACGACCCGGAACATTGTTGTGGTACTTTGATGTTGACACAAACACAAACATCAAAGTAGGTGATCTTTGCATCTTTGGTACTGCTGTCATGGTTGCAGTTTCGGAAATCTTTGCTACACTCCATATGGATTGATCGTATGTACTAGGGCCTGTTACATCTTTCGTCATCTGTCGCATCTTTCATTGTGTTGTATGTTGATATCTTGACAGCATACATAGATGTGCCTGAAATTTCCTGTTACTTTTGCCTGTTATTGTTGTATGCATACATCACGTTGATGTGGTACTTAGTTGTTCATTGCTAGGTAACATCTGCTGGTTTGTCGTTACTTATGTCAGTGACATGCCTACATAGTTTTTACTGCTGTTATGCACTGTACGGACGAATGGGAATTACCTACTTCTGGTTGTATCTCATCCTGGTAACAGTAATATCTTTGACTATTGCTAATTACTTAACTGTGAAGAAATACCCATTAAGTAGATATTCGTCAGCTTTTATCCCTGCTTACGCGCTGCTGTCAGCATTCCAGTGTTTACATGGTTGTTCCGACCAAAAGTATAAATGTTCGAGTATGGAAGACTCGGATGTGTTAGGTTCTTTGATGGGATATAACGTCAATACTACTCCACTGGGTAATATACCTCAAAAACTCATTTTACTAAAACACCAAAAAACCCTATTTTTACACCCATTCATCACCCATAACACCCCTGGGTATATTCCGATCGGGATGCAAAGTTTCGGGACACATCTAGGGCCCAAATGGAGCCTGTCTGCGAAATAGCGAATTTTTTAGACCAAAAGTGAAACAGATAGGTAAGCATGCTATGGCGGACGGCGTAGGGCGGACATTGCATTTTTGGAATCTACACACCTTGAAACGGAAAAGTAAACATTTTGACGGGGTGCTAAAAACATTTTTTGCTGAGCGAATACATAGGTGTATTATTCACAGAATAATAAACCAAAAACGGGTGAATAACAGGTCCCCTCCCCAATCGGCGTTCCAGACTCAGTGATTCAGTAAGGGTAGTTAACTCTATATTATATATATGTCGTTAATAAACCAAAAACAACCGGAACTGAACAGTGCATCGGGGAAAAATACCCGTTAAAGGGGAAAAATGCTGTCCCTCAGTAGTAAGAGACGTCCTTATGTGTTAGATCTATTGGAAGAGAACAACAACATCCAACTGAGAGAAGAAAGGACCACAATTCATAACAATCCTTTTCAGGCCATCCTGAATCCAAACCCGTGAAAAACCCGTGCAAAAATTAGGTGAATGTCTGTTCGTGTGCCTATGTGTAGATGCATGTGAGTGTGTGTGTGTAGATGCATGCGTGTGTGTGCCAGCCTTGTGTATGCTTCCCAGGCCTCTATTCTCAACCGATTTGCATGGTTGTTTTGTGTTCGACTCACACACTATTTTATCTAGTTATGCACTAGGTCACCGGAATTTTGAAAATCGCATTGTGAAAGGGCTGGGAGGGGGGGGGGGGGGAATTGTTTTATTGTACCTAAATGTCACTGGCAGAGGCTCAATTTCAATACAAGTTAAATATTACATGGCAATAATAGTAATACAATTGCAATTCAAATTAAATATTACATTTATCTCATTCATCGTAATAATAATTATATCTCATTCATCGTCTTATTAACTCGTTGTGCTTCGGTCAATACCTACCTACTCTCCTTTATACAATTTGCCTTACTTCTTCCTCCTTTTTGAAGGCAAGTCGTCATAGGTCTTTTACAGCGCCGGGTCCATGGCAGTAATTGGGTGTTTTCTTCGTGACGGTTAGCGAGCATGAAAATGTAGACGTTAAACGCCCGTCGTGACGGGCCGGTGCTCGGAGGAGGATCAGGATGCGTGTCCAGTATTGACCTTGGCCTCCCGCCAGCCTCATTTCAAACCTATTCCTAGTCCCCTGCCCTTCTGCCACTGCTTTTCATGGTGAAGATTATTTATACGGAGTCCTATTAATATTAAAGAAAAATTGCTATGTTACTGTTTACAAGAACGACGTTGGGAGCGAATCCCTGCATTTTATTGTGTTATCTAGCAACTTCGGCAAATAATTTGATGAAGAAAGTTCATTGCCGCTTTTGGTTTGTTATTCTGTGAATAATACACCTATGTATTCGCTCAGCAATAATTTTTAGAATGCCCCACAACATTTTTTCTTTTACGTTTGAAGGAGCGTAGATTCTGAAAACGCTGCTAAGTCCTTGTCACATGGGTTTATTAATCTATTGGACATACCTACAGAAATATTGGCTGTTCATTTATTGTTTCTTTCATGTGCAATAATTGAAACAGCTACTTTCGATGGTTTCAGCCAGTTTTGGCTCCGGAAAACACGAATTAGGCTCTTTTGGTTTATTATTCTGTGAATAATACACCTATGTATTCGCTCAGCAAAAAAATTTTATAACACCCCCTCAAACTTTTTTCTTTTCCGTTTCAAGGTGCGTAGATTCAAAAAATGCAATGTCCGTCCGCCGTACGCCGTATCACGTCTACAGGCTTCATTTTCGGTCTAAAAAAATCGTTCTTTCGCACACATGCTCCATTTGGGCCCTAGTTTTGTCCCGAAACTTTTCAGCTCGATCGGAATATACCCAGGGGTGTTATGAGTGAAAATGTGTGTAAAAATAGGTACTTTTTGCGTTTTAGTAACATGTTGGTAACATGAGCTTCTGAGATATAATTTTCCATGTTTTCGGTTCGTAACTTATCCAGACAATTGAAGAAATGTCTAGGTAAGGTAGGTAGGTATGTCTACGTGGCATGGGCTGTGCCACCAGAGGATCGATTCTCCTGATTCAGACAGGTACTTGGAACTTTGAGAACACCGTATAGGTCGCTTATCAGTAGTTGTTGGAAATTCAAGATCGTGTTAATCACGAAGTTCAATCAAACTCGGCGCTGCGCGCCTCGCCAGGGGGCAAGCCCCCTGGACCCCCGGATGCTTACTGCTTAGAGCCTACGGCTAAAATCCAAGAAACATGGAACATGCTTTAGCCGCACTGTTATGATTTCACTTCGTCACCAGGATACAACCAAGTGACAACCAAACAAGCGTCATTGTTTACTATCCATTTATAACATCCATTTATATAGTTATAGTATGAAACTACGAAATAAATACCAAGAACAAATACGAAATAAATTCGTGATAAATCAAGAGCTTTCCAACGAATGGAAAACGATTTTTGTCCGATGAAAATGAAAGAAGTTTCATTCCCCTCGGTTGTACGTGAAAATCATCGTTAAAATTTCGTGACACTTCCGCGTGACATTTTTCGGCTAGTTAGTCCAAGGCTAAAACATGTTCCATGCTAATAGGTAGAAACTGCCAAGCAGATACCTAAATTCGTGATTTTACTACACTCACGTTTATAGTTATAAGGAAATATTACTTACAATCAAGGGAAGTAACAAAGTTGTACTTACCTTTAGTAGCGGATGATCCGTGAATGAAGGTGGTAGAACCCAAATCGCAGCACTAATAATCAAAAACACTGATCAATACGGGCCAACCTGGGGCCTATTCACTAAAATAGATAGTGGAAAGAGATTATCTATTTTGAAAATCTCACGCGAGAGATAGTCTCCCCTGGGAGACAGTCTCTTCCAATGTCTCCCGGGTTCGTTTATTTTACTGAATAGCTCCAGAGACCTTGAGAAAGAGATATGGATCCTAATACACGAAAATGCCATAGTATCCATGAAGTGCGAGATGTTTGTGCCCCCGGGAGTTCAATTCCTTAATAATGAACGCATTTCTTAGTAATACCTATTCAATGGGTACCTACCTACCTTAATCCATACTTGGACGTTTTTACTCACGAATCGGATAAAAGTTTAAATGAAATTGAAAAAAAGTCTCAATTATAAACAGAAAAAGTCGAATTAGGGGGCTTAATGCTTGTATTATATCTACACCTAATGAACGGCCACTCTTAGGAAGGTAGGTACCTACCTCAACCCTTACTTGGACGTTTTTACTCATGACTCAATAATTATGTATGTATTTTTAATTAAAATTTAAATGAAAAATTTAATCTTTATGAAATGAAAAGCTTTAAGAAATTAAAAAATACACGATCAAAATTACCGATGTGGTTGCGGATGAACGAGGATATTACACGAACACTGTGAAACAAACGAGAAATAGACTCTCTTTCGAGGAAATACACCTAATTAGCTGTCTCTCATAAAGAGATCGGTGAATGCCAAGATGGCCGCCAACTCTCTCTTTTAAAAGTTACTGAATAACCCTGTCATGGATACTATAAAAATCTATTTTGCCAAAAGAGAGAGTCGGACCTGAAAGAGATGTCTCTTTGGCTTAGTGAATAGGCCCCCAGAAAGTATCAGCATGGTGGGCCTTGGTAGGTTTTTACTTCATATTTTCCCCTTTCATTTATCTGAATTCTCAATTTATTTTTCGGTTCCTAACTTATCCAGACAATTAGAGAAATGTCTAGGTAAGGTAGGTAGGTATGTCTACGTGGCATGGGCTGTGCCACCAGAGCATCGATTCTCCTGATTCACACAGGTACTCCAAACGATGAGAACACCGTCTAGATCCCTTATCAGTAGTTTTTGGAAATTCAAGATCGTGTTAACCACGAAGTTCAATCAAATATGTAGAACCTCCCAAGTAGATACCTAAATTCGTGATTTTACTACTCTCCTGTTCATAGTTACAGGGAAATACGACTTAAAATAAAGGGAAATAACAGAGTTGTACTTACCTTTAGTAGCGGATGATCCGTGAATGAAGGTGGTAGATTCCAAATCGCATCACTAATAATCAAAAACACTGATCAATACGGGCCAACCTGCACTCACGTAAGGTATCGGAGTGTCCATATCACTTCTCGCGGTTATTCGGCGGATAATACTGGGGCAATTCCAGGAGAAAACACACCAAAATTTATAATCTACCTAGTCCAGGAATTATTGTTTAAAGATGAATTTTGACGAAAAACTACCGCATACCAACCAGTTGCGAGCGATCTAGGGACTGACTTCAGAAAGTATCAGCAGAGTGGGCCTTGGTAGGTTTTTACTTCATATTTTCCCCTTTCATTTATCTGAATTCTCAATCTATTTTTCGGTTCGTAACTTATCCAGACAATTAGAGAAATGTGTAGGTAAGGTAGGTAGGTATGTCTACGTGGCATGGGGTGTGCCACCAGAGCATCGATTCTCCTGATTCAGACAGGTACTCCGAACGATGAGAACACCGTATTATAGGTCCCTTATCAGTAGTTTTTGGAAATTCAAGATCGTGTTAACCACGAAGTTCAATCAAATATGTAGAACCTCCCAAGTAGATACCTGAATTCGTGATTTTGTTACACTCGCGTTTATAATTATAGGGAAATATTACTTAAATCAAGGGAAATAACAGAGTTGTACTTACCTTTAGTAGCGGATGATTCGTGAATGAAGGTGGTAGAACCCAAATCGCATCACTAATAATCAAAAACACTGGTCAATACGGGCCAACCTGCACTCACGTGAGGTATCGGAGTGTCCATATCAGTTCTCGCGGTTATTCGGCGGATAATACCGAGACCATTCCAGGAGAAAGCACACCAAAAATAATTTATATATAATGTAATCCAGGAATAAAGACGCATTTTGACGACCGCATACCAACCAGGAGCGGGTGATCAACGGACTGACTTCAGAAAGTATCAGCAGGGTGGGCCTTGGTAGGTATATTCACTTAATATTTTCTCCTTTCATTTATCTGAATACTCATTGTATTTTTCGGTTCGGAACTGCTCAAAACAGTTGAAGAAATGTGTAGGTAAGGTAGGTAGGTATGTCTACGTGGCATGGGCTGTGCCACCAGAGCGACGATTCTCCTGATTCACACAGGTACTCGGAACGATGAGAACACTAAAAACTCTTATAGATGGTTTTTGGAAATTCAAATCAAATAGGTCGAAACTTCCAAGTAGGTAGATAGGTACCTAAATTCATAATTACTATCCTCGACATGATAAATTATAAAGAAAATATTACTTAGAATAAACCTAAATAACATAATTTTACGGTACCTTTAGTATTGGACGGTCGGAGAATGAAGGTGGTGGAATCCAAATCGCAGCACTGAACACAATCATCATCGGCGCGGGCCGACAATGCACCCACGTTGGTTTTCGAATTGCCCATATCACTTCTCCCGATTAAATCGGCGGATACCGAAGCGATTCGAGGAGAAAACTCACAATAACACAGTAAAATTTAGTCCAGGAATTATTCTTCTATGATGAATTTGGAATAAAAACTACCACTTACCTACCATCCGTCGCGGGTGATCAGGCCAGACTGACTAATAGTGAGGGGTGGCAGCGTGGGGAAGTTGATGTGGCTGGGCGTGGTGGGGTAGGTAGGTATTCACTCGATTTTTATTTATTTATTTATTCATTTATTTTTTTACCTGAATTTTCATTGTGTTTTTCTTTTCCTAACTGCTTCAAACAATCGAAGAAATAATATACAAGTTACTAATCTATGTGGCACTGGTTGTGCCACGAGGGCATCAGTTCACAACATGATTTAGTTACTTGGAAACACCAACTATACAACTATTGGTGGTTTATTGAAATTCAAGATCGTATTAATGACCAATTCCAATAAAATAGATGGAAAATTCCAAGTATTAACCTACATCTGGAGGGTTTAAGCTCTGGCGGGCAGACCCAGTGCCACGTAGATTGGTAACTTCAATCATTTCGTGGATTTTTTTTGGAAAAGGGTAAAAACAGGTAAAGACAATAAGTCGGGTAAAATGAAGGGAAAAATAATTAAAGTTACAAGTACCTAAGTGCCTACTTTCCCCTCCCCACCACCTTCCCCACCTTGCCACCCCTCTCTATTAGTCAGTCCCTCGATCTCCCGCGACGGATGGTAGGTTTGTGGTAGTTTTTCGTCAAAATTCATCTTTAAACAATAATTCCTGGACTAGATTATTGTGTTTTTGTGTTTTTTCTCGAATCGCCTCGGAATGATCCGCCGATTGACCGCGAAGTGGTATGGGCAATCCGATGAATAACGTGTGTGCACTGATTGGCCCGCGTTGATCAGTGGTTGTGTATGCGGTTAGTGCTACGAACTGGATTTTACCTTCATTCTCGGATTGTGCACACTACTAAAGGTACGTGCGACTTTGTTATTTTGATTTATTGTAAGTAATATTTCTTTAAATAACTACAAAGTCGAGGGTAATCATCATTAAACATACAGGTAATTATGAAACATTTTAGGTAGCAAAACTACTTATAGCAACGCAGGGGTAGGTGTATTTTTTAAAAACTAAATAGCTATTAATTTATTATCTTGTTGCAAACTGATGAGATACGCACTTTCTCCTAGGTTTAAGCCATAGCAAATGGTAGGATGTGGAGGTGAAACTGGAGAATCCAAGTCAGGAGATCCGACTTTGGTGGCACAAGCAGTTCCAAACTGTGCATTTTCATGATTATTTGGAAATGGTACGAAGATGAACAGGAAAATACCATGGCAGGTCAAATGAAACGGAAAATTTCGTTCCTGCCTACCAACTAAATCAATGGTTGTGTGTTGTGATTTGGTTTTGTACCACCTTCATTCAAGATTCTACCACTGCTAAAGCTCCGTACTATGTTATTCGGTTTTATTGTAATATTTTCGATTATTTTTATTGTAATATGTGTCGAGTTGACGTCTTCTTATGTTCATCGCTTAGGGCCAGGTATTTTTTCCCTCCACCGCGCCCTAATTGTCGGACTGGAGTCATATTTCGTACATGCCCTTTCTAGAACCCAAGCCCAAGTCCTATCTGCCCCCGAAACTCAAACCCTTTCTGAGCCCATGAAGAGAGAAATTCGGCATATTCCCATACCTGTATACTTCACCAATAAAAAACTAGGTTTATACTTGAGATTAAGGAGATTGAACTAATCTACATCACAAAAATATCATTACACTTTTACCGAATAGTTTTTTTAAATTTTTGGTTTATTATTTTCAATAATGAACCATTGGAATCGAGCATGAAAAAAAAAAATTCTAACTCCCCCTCAAAATTTGATGGTTTACGTTTCAAGGTACGTAGAATCCGAAAATGCAATAAAAATATTTCTGTCTGTCCGCCGTACGCCGTACTGGCCACTTTTCTTAGTTACCATGAAACGAAATTGATGAAATTCGGGCTATAGGTTCCGTTCAAGGCCTAGTTGGTCCTCGAAGCTCGACGTTACTGTCAGTCACCTCTAAGGGGTTCAAAATAGGGGTTGAAATTTTCAGAACGCCGTATCTCGAAAACTTTTGATAGAAGGGTATGGTTTTTTTACGTTATTCAATTTGTCTTGAGCTAAACCATTTTTTGAGACCACCCGGAGCATTGTTCGTCCAGCCGTTCGTATGCACCAAAAAGCTTCGTCAACACGATCGTGAATCAAACGGTATAAATCCGGCCGGGATATCATCACTAGGGAGCACATGATTATAATCAAGGATGGCAGTATGAAGTCGAGTTGGTTGTTCTGCGATATTATTTCATTTGATAAGTGATGGACTATTGGATTTTGTTGGTAGGTACTTGTGAAACTTGAACAAACGTTGAAGTATTATTGATGGGTAAATTATGGCAAATTATTACACAACGGCAAATTATTACACAACGGTAAATTATTGTCAACGGCAAATTATTACACAACGGTTTATCTACTGAGAAGGTGCTGGATTTTGTTGATCGGTACTTTTGCAACTTGACCAACCGTTGAAGTATTATTGATGGGCAAGTTATTACACAACGGCTCATTATACTTGACCACGAGGGTAGGTATTGACCACAGAAAACAGTGATCTACGCAGAAGGGGCATCTATTTCACTCTACATCAACAATTTTCCTTTAGAACTTCATTATTGCGTTTCTTTTTGCCGTTTTAGTTACTTTTTGTCATCGACAGAATTATTTTAGTACCTAACATTTAACTCGTGATTTAGGTAGGTACCTAGTAACGAGTACGGGGTTAGGTACTAACCTACGGAGGGTCTGCGATCTACATAATATGTATAGAATAGTACATATATTATATGAAGGGTTATCTATACAGAGAGCTGTGATCTGTAACAGAAGGGTATTCTGTACAAAATAATAAACCGTTGTGCAGGGATTTGCAGCGTTTTTGTGTTTTAGTAACATGTTAGTAACATGAGCTTTTGAGGTATCGTTTTCCATGTTTTCGGGGACAAGAAGATCGAATATGAAGTCGATTTTGACCAAGGATTGTAAAATTGAGGTTGTACCAGATGTTCAGCTCCCAAAATTGATTTTTTATGAGTCAAAAACCTGCGAAATCGGCTGAAATCCCCATCAAGTTGTAGAATAACACTAGGAAAAGTGTCAACACGTGGATCATGACGATTAAATGGCACTACCAATGATCAGAGATAATTTGAAAAAAAAAAAAAAAAGGAGCGTACCTACCTAATTCAAGTTTTGGTGGCCAAAATTGATGGAAACCACCAGAAATGGCTATTTAAATTATTTTACATGAAAGCAACAATAAATGTACAGCCAGCATTTCTGTAGGTATGTCTAGTAGAATAATAAACCCATGTGACAAGGACTTTGCAGCGTTTTTTTAAATAAATTATCTTTGATCAGTAGCGCCATATAATTGTCTTGATTCACCTATTGATACTACTTCTAGTGTTATACAAATTTATGGTGATTTCAGACAATGTCCTAGGTTTTTGACTCATAAAAAATGAATTTTGGTTGCTGAACTTTCGCACAACCTCAATCCTTCATTCTTTGGTCAAAATCAACTTCATATTCGGTATTCGTGCCCTAAAAAACATGGGAAACGATACCTCACAAGCTCATGTTCACTAAAACTTCGGACCCCCCCCCCCCCCCCCCCCCCCACCCCCCCCCCGATGTGTTCCGATCTGGCTGCCGAGCTTCGGAGCACAACTAGGACCCAAATGGAGACTCAGACTGTGTGCGGAAGAACGACGATTTTAGACCAAAATTTAACAAGGCTGAAACTTCGTTAGTACCTCAGTTTTCCACTGTGGTCAAAATCGACTTCACGTTCGGTCTCCTCGTCCTAAAAATCATGGAAAACTGTACATCACAAGCTCATGTCACTAAAACACCAAAAAAATCCTATTTTTACACCCACTTTTCAGCCATACCACCTTTGGGTGTACATATTCCAATCGGGCTGCAAAGTTTCGGGACACAACTAGGGCCCAAATGGAGCCTTTGTGCGAAGGATCGAATTTTTTAGACCGAAAATAAACTATGTATATGCATGACACGGCGTACGGACATTGCATTTCTGGAATCTGCGCACCTTGATACGTAATAGAAAAAAACTTATGGTGGGGGGGGGGGGGGGGATCTCTTACGTTTCAAGGTGCGTAGATTTCGAAAATTCCGTGTCCTTAGCCGTCCGACGTATCGTGTATATCTACTCATTTTCGGTCTGAAAAATTCATTCTTTCGCACAAATTTGGGCCCTAGTTGTCCCGAAACTTTGCAGCCTGATCGGAATATACCTACCCAAGGTTGTTGTGGGTGAAAAATAAACCACAGAATAATAAACCAAAATGCAATGTCCGTACGTCGTGTCATCCATATCTACTTTATTCTCGGTCTAAAAAATTCGTTCTTTCTCACGCAGGCTCATGGGTGTAAAAATATGGTTTTATGGTGTTCTAGTAACATGAGCTTGTGAGGTATCATTTTCCATGTTGTTTAGGACGAGGAGACCGGAATATGAAGTCAGTTTTGATCAAAGAGTAGAAAATTATGGTTCTAATGAAGTTTCAGCCTTAAATTTACGTTACATTTTGGTCTAAAATCGTCATTCTTATGCACACAGTGTGGGTCCCCATTTGGGATCACATTTGGGTACTAGCTGTGCTCCAAAGCTCGGCCGCCTGATCGGAATACACCCATGGGTATAACGGGGGAAAATGGGTGTAAAAAAAGGGGTTTAGTGAACATGAACTTGTGTGGTATCGTTTTCCATGTTTTTAGGGCGAGATGACCGATAATGAAATTGATTTTGACCAAAGAGTGAAGAATTGAGGTTGTAACGAAGTTTAAGCTCCCAAAATTCATTTTTCATTAGTCAAAAACCTGGGAAATGTCTGGTCACCATAAATTTTTATAATATCACTAGAATTAGTATCTACAGGGTTTTTGGGGACCAAAATGGGTGTAAACCGTCAAAAATAGCTATTTCAATTATTGCACATGAAAGAAACAATAAATGGACTAGAATAATAAATCCATGTCACAAGGACTTTGCAGCGTTTTTGCTATGAAAGGGAAAATAATATGGAGGACTTGAAGGAAAAGATCCTTTTCAATGTACTTACTCATCAAGTAAATTATGGTCATCTTGCTTTTTGCTAGCCCACCTCCGGCAGGTAGACACTGTACTAGAGTAAGAGTGTATTACATTTGGCCCTCACGTTTGGGTAACTAGTTAGGAGACTGAAATCATTATTAAAACCATACCTCAATATTTTAACTTGTCTCAGTTCGATAGGTACCTATGCTAGTAGACAGTGTCATTCAAGGGTCTAGTTATCACAAATTCAAACCATTTTTTGTCTAGAAATTGACTCGCCAACGGCTCAGAACAACCTACTATTTCTAACAGTATATTTTTCCGGTGGTTGTTCGAAGTGTGGTGGTTCGCGATGTAGTCTGGTAGAGGTCTGATATTGGATATTGACGGGTCATTCCTGGGCCGCTAGGAACGTCAATCACGCAACCAAGCGCTACCCTAAATGCTTCAGGTGTCCCTCATTCCCTGCCTGCCATTCATTCGATCAACCACAGCGTTGCATAATGTCGGTTGACTTCGCGTTAAAATGATCGTAGTGATGTTGAGTATTTTGTATTCATGGATCTCTTTCTGTCTTTAAATCTTCAATCAAAACTTCCCAAATTAAATTTACATTATTCATTCCGAGGGACATTGTTAGATAGAATTTATACTAAGTTCCATTTCCTGGACCATAGTTTCCTCTTAGCACCTTAGCGTCGGAGTGAAACTGAGAAACTTCAAATGTTGGACCTTTTCTTTCTCCATCTAGGATTTTATGCGGGTTTTATTCGTTCATGGTGCATTTTGTGATGCATTCAAATAATTTGTCGAACCTATTTGAGAAGGGTGTGCCTTTTGAACTCGAATCGTCCCCCTGATCAATCAGTAAACTTCGTGGAACTTATTGTAAACAATTTGATTAGCTGGTCGTCAATTCGTGGTGGAATTTCATCAATGCAAATTGATATCATTCTATTTTTAGGGACACCGCTTAGAAGCCAAAGGCTTCTATAGTCAGGGGCGACCGTATTGCTTTCTTTTTCGGTTGGAAGGGGTCATCACTCAATGGAAAGAAAAAGTAACCAACTACAAATCCGTTTCAGACCATTCTAAAACTGAATCCGTAGAAGAAAAAAAACAAACAGGTGTGTGTGTGTGTGTGCGCGCGCGCAAATTTCTGATCCTATGCCCGGGCCGCAATTGTCAACAGATTTGCATGTTTCCTTTTTTATTCGACCAAGTTTTGGGTCTAGTTGTGCACTAACTGGCCGGAATTCCACATTCACTTCAAGAGGGGGGTAATAATAAAACTGTGAGCTAAGCCCAGCCCACAATTCTCAACCGATTTGCGTGGTTATTTTTCAGTACAATAACGTTTTTGGCTCTAGTTGTGCACTACGTCGCCGGAATTTTAAAATTCACTTCAAGGGGGGTAATATAGGTAGTTGATATAATACTACTATTGATAACATTTTATAGTGTAATATTGATGAACTTTTGGGTGAGATAATGGGGGGGGGGGGGGGTCGATCCGTATGGTAGAACAATACCTGCACCACCGAAAAGGGCGCCCTCTATAATGCATACATTACAGTAATACGTTTATTTTCTATATGTCCCTTCATCTTTTGCTCATTTTGGCCCTGGGTAAAAACAAATCTATGAATAGTGTTTATATTTCGTAGTGTATATATAACTAACGTACATTTAATTTGAAATTAATTTGCTGAAAATGTAAAGCCTACTTATCTTCTGTTCGCGTTTATAATTGAAACTTCGCTATCTGAGCTGACCTTTGTGGTTCCCTTGTGGACATTGATTGCATGGTTTAAAGCTTGTTTGGTCTACTGTCAGTTTGACACCAACAGTCAATGCTTATGGCTGTGTTGATACTAGGAAAAACTGGACTTCCTGGCACACTGAATTGAAATGAAAGTTTTGTCATAAAGGTTGGCAATATTTTTTGTTCAATATATTGACTTATTAATTTTATTATTGTAATTCACTATCACGATCTAACGGTACTTACTTACGGTTTTGATTGTAAAAATAGGAGGGATGTAAGTAGAGAATATCCTGATTAGACCCAGTTCAACTCATTCCTGCAAGGCTTGGTTATGGAACCGTCCAACCTCTCAGATCTGTTTTTCGTATCCCTATCCCAACCGTAATACCTTCGAGTCAGATGAAAGGTACTTAACACTGTTATTTTCCAATTGAAAATCCTCGTAGCTCCTCGTCTGTAGGAAGCTTCTTTGCCGCAAGTAGGCAGCTCAGGTTATACCTATCCTTCATGACCGAGACGCTCTCCGGGTTTGTATACCCAGCCGCACTTCATCCCGCCCTCACTCAGTAATACTTGTATAGGATTTTAAACAAATTTGGGCATCACAAATAAGATTAATATGAGTTTGCGACGGTTTCTGAGGCGAGCTAATTTTTTGGGAGCCAAAAATATTGGGATTTTCCAGTTTTTGGCTTATAACCTCTAAATGGCGGTGCATCGTACAGAAAATTTCACTCATACCAAAATTAAATAGCATGAAATTCCGCACCGAATGATTTCCTTCAACATCAACTTCGGTCCAGCGGTTTGATCGGAATCGGCAGTCAAAAACATGCGAATATTTTCATTTTGACTGAAACGAGTGTTTTGCTCAGTTCTACACGCGTGTTCATCTCTAACATCTTCAGCAATCTTCAACATAGCAGTGTTTCCAGGTAATCTTAGGCACCTAAGGACAGTGACGTCTGTTACCGCACATTATATAACTTGTTATTAGCAAGACTTGCAGTCTGCACTACAAGCTCACCCAGTCAGTCTTCGGCACTCGTTTTTTAGTGAAGTGCAACACCAGTCGGTTCCCCAGTTTATCGTCGACTATAAAATTCAAGTTGTAACATGGAAACTCTTTTTTCGAATCCGTCTCAAAGTAGGTTTTCATGGCCAAAGTAGGTTTGCTATTAGCAAATCGGTAGAGCCAAGTTTACACCACGAGCATAATTATTGTACTTGCAGCATATCCAGGTGGGCTACAAGTATTTAATGAACTCTCCGTAGCCTTCTTTGGTTTGAAAGCAGGATATACTGCTCAGTATCTAAATTTATTTTTCAGTGTACAATGGTTTACAAAGGATGGCAATATGTGATATATATAGTTGTCTAAGGGTATAGAATTAATCCTGATTGATTATGAGGCAAACTTAATTATAAGCTCCCTTGAGCCCGTCAAGTTGCTTATCCCTGCAGTTACACTGTGAAGCACCTTCAAGCGCTTTAGAGGGGTTGGTGAGGGTGTGTCGAGATTTCCCAACAGTGGGCTTCATTGTTCCGTAACTGACAGTTGAAGCCGGACAAAGCCGGCGGATCGCTGCACTTTTATCGATCCGTTTGCGGGGAGATGGCCCAAGTGTACAAAGGTCGCTCGACTTGAAAGGGTTCCCCGCACCCCTTCCTTCTCACTGCTTTATTCCATTTTATCTCGCGAGACATTTCAACTGTATTAGGTACGGACATTCCCCCACATTCCATTTCCCTCTTCTGTTATTTCCGGATTTTGTAGTACGAGTGGTTTCACTGTTTCCAAGTTGATGTTTGATGTGCTTACTTCACACGGAGTTTACAAAGTCTTACAAGGCATACTTGTTATCGTAGCCGATTTCGAAGTTCAACATGTACCTACACTGCGTTTTTCTCTGTGCGTAAATAATGCGTTCAAAGGTACTTAAATTTGAAGGAGAAATTAAATCCTCTGCAAAATCCTTGACACATGGGTTTATTATTCTCGACTGTGTACGGCACGATTAGGACCTCAGTGAAGAGACCTACAAAGCTAATTTGGCGTTTTTAAACTGAATATTAGGTTGCTATTTCCGAAAATTTATTTTCGTTGTAATTGAATTGTCTTGGTTCACCTGTTAATACTACCTCCTCCTGTGTTATACAAATTTCTGGTAATTACAGCCATTTTTTGATGGTTTTGCATAAATATTGAATATTGAGATTTAAGACTTCGTTAGAACCTCAGTCCTTCACTCATGATCAAAATCAACTTCATATTTGTCTCCTCTCCCTAAAATACATGGAAAACGTTACCCCACAAGCCAAAACCTCAAAAATACCTAATTTTGCACCCATAACGGCTGCCAAGATAGGCAGCACAACTGGGGCCCAAATTGAACCCGTGCGAAAGATTTTTTTTAGACCGAAAATTAAGGTAGATATCAATGATACAACGTGTGGCGGATGGACGTTGCATTTTTGAAGTCTACACACTTGAAACAAAAGAAAACATGGGAAAACTCTTTTACTAAAACACCAAAAAACCCTACTCTTACACCCATTTTTCACCCGTAACACCCCTGGGTATATTCCGATCGGGCTTTCAGAGTTTCGGGACACAACTAAAACTGTTGGAACACAACAATTGTTGGTACCTATTGAAGAACATGTCCAGTTCTACTTTCGAAGTTCCGTAAACAGTTCAAAATCGAACATGATTGCCACAACTGTTAGGTCATACAGGTGGTAGATCATTTGACAGTTTCTTTGAGAATTTCCCCGTTTGTCACACCGTTTGACTGGTCCTTTTTCATCTTCTTGAGAGTAGAAAGTGGAGACAACCGATTTCATGGCGTAGGTGAAGAAGATCCAACGAATCTAACGACACCAAAATCTCCCTCCGAGGTGGTCGAAAAGCTTATTCCAAAGAGCGTTATTTACTGATGTGCTATGGTTATTATTCAGTATTATAAAAGTTGCGCACTTCCTTATTTTTCTATTTTACTAACGAATCTAATGTTTGTTTTTCTTTTGTTGCAGGTAAGGCATTGTTCATTAATACCCACACGTGATGGTGGAGTGGTGAGATTTTGCATGTATAGTGGCTTCCATTAGGTGGGTTTTAACAGGCTCGGCGTTGTATCATTGTGAAGTTCTTATAATTAATATTAGGGTGCACTTCGTTATGTGTGAAGGTATGTGCTCGTGTACGTAGTAGTAATTAGTGCTTTTAAATGTGCTGGATCCTATTTCAATTCATACGTCTTCCCCAAATCTTCAAAAAAGGACTATTGTCCTTGACCCACACGTCCTCCTTCTCTCAACTTGATCCGTGTAATCGTTGGATCTTTTAAATTCACGCCTCAGCTAAGAAAATAAGGCTAACGATACCTCGGAGGGTCACGGAAGTTTTGATAAGTTGGGAAAAGAAGGCACATCAAAATCAATATTCGGTATCGCCCTGAGCGTTTTACGTGCGTGTGGGTGGCTGAAGGAGTCGTACGTATAATGAGATTTCATCTCCGCGGAAAGAGATTGCTGGAGGCCGCATGAAAGGCCTTAAATTCGTGAATAAATTGAAACATGATCCTCCGCATTTTCGACCGGTGTTGTGGGGCTGGGGGACTTCATTTCCATTGCAGTGATTCTGGAGAAAACCTCCGAAAGCCTCTCATGAGATCCAGTTGTTGCCATTTAGGCCATTTCCTTCTTCCATTATGAGTATCTGTAGTAAGTAAGGGATCCTAGACAGATGAATCTGGCCGTGGCCTACAAAAGATGCCATATTGTAAGATACATTTTCGAAAATTTTGGCTACTCAGATGCCCATTATTTGGAAAGCTCTCACCGCGGTATTTAAGTCAGAATGATTTAAAATAATCTGGCATGTTCCCACTCCGTTCTAAACATGTTTTCGATGCACTTACTGTTGGTCCAAATGATCCATTATTGTATCTTTCAAGAATCCTTTGCAAATAGTTAACTACTAATATAGTTTATCGACATCAACTACTAATATAGTTTATCGACATCAAATATAGGGGATTCTGGTATGGATCAAAACTTGGAGGGTTTCTCCTCGTTTTATGTGAAAAACCCTCATAACAACTATGGTTATAACCTATTTGAACTACCTTTGGTTTCTCACAATTGCAGCAGTTGTGAAAACCTAAAGGTGTTGATTTATATCCATAGCTATACTAGTTTGGAATCATCAATCAACTGCTGATGAAAAATATATCTTTAGTCAGTCCTTTTTTCCGGTACCTACCCTCCATCTCAATCAATCACTAGGTATTACAAAATAATCAAAATGCATTTTCTTTAATACCGTTTGGATTGTCGGTTGAACGGTTCTTTAAAAGGTAGGTAGGTACTCGATTATCTAGAGGTCCCGCTGACTCAACTCAGTGGAGAGTTCTCAAAAAGGAGATGAACTCAGTAGAAACCTTGGGTTCTCAAAAAGATGAGAATCGCTATAATAGAAAATTTTCCTCTGTGAGTACGCAATCCGATCGATAAGTGGGATAGTTCGAAAAAGATTGTAATAGTATTTCAATTAATTTCTCGAGTTAGGGACAATCGCGAAAACTTAATTTCGAAGTTTGAAGTTGGCTAAAAATATATTGCTACGTTGATGATGAGGAGAGGGAGGTCGAGGTAAACTTTTCGAAACGGTTAGGGCAACAGGGGTGGGAGAAAGGGCTGAAGCGAGGAGTCAGCAGAGAAAATTAAACGGATGGGACGATGGGGGTGGATAGGAGGAAGGGACGAACCTCGGGAGGAGGGCTGGAGGGAGAAATCAATTACAAGCCCTGTTCGAACTGCTCAGGAAATGACAGGCAGAGATTGAAGTTTATCACTCAACTTTGGGAGGGACGGTTCGGAAGTAGGTGGGACCTGTCGGGGAGAAAGACTTTTCCCGATCTGCCGAGCCTTTCGAAAGATGTTTGGAAGAAATTCGGGTAAAGCCTGTACTGTAACATGGATCAAGCAAAGTGTTTGAAGCGATCAGTTTGAAGGTTTTTCAACGGGAATAAAAGCATAAAAGCAACTTGATTGAAAACAGTTCAATCAAGTTAATGATAAACAGGTTAATAAAGGAGGAAGGGCGGCAAGTGCTCACCCATCGGGATGTTAGGTATGTTCTTTATTGTTTTCTAACCTGAATGAATGAATTTCGAATGCTGTCATTACCGCTGCTCGGCCAGTATGTACAGTTCTGATGAATCAATTCTGAAAGAAAGTGGATGTTAAAGAATAAAAACGGAGTTATTGAAAGGGTGTCTGTTTCCACTAATCCACGAAAAATACACTGTTAACCGGTTTTGGTGATCAAAACATCGTCAGTAACAATAATAATAAGTTAGCTATTTTTCATGTATTAGTGGAAATAGACAGCCTTTCAGTAACTCCGTTTTTATTCTTTGAAATAGGTTTCCACGATTTCATCGCGAGTGATTTAGTTCATAGGTGGATGTTTTCCTGAAACAGGAACAGAAAACAATTCATCTCCAATATCAACATTTTACTCGCATGAATTTCATCAACTCTGCGGTAACTTTTGTCTGCACATCTACGGATGGGTTATCTATACTGAAAAGGCCATTACAGAAGAATTGGCAACGGTTTATTTCAACTGTTTATTTTATCCGACGGACATTTTGTGTAGACAACGATTAACACTTCTGTATTGCATTGGCCCAAGTGTTTCGCTTCTTGCTGTTGGTTGACGAAGTGACAGGCTCTCTTATTTGCATGGTAATCGCAAAAATACGGATACTCCCGATTTGCTGTTGTTTCCATATCTGATTGTTTACCTATATTGAACGTTGACCAAAAGGAAAGGTTCCTTCCAGCTATAAACTATTCTGCCGCCTTGCGTACTCTCGGATGATTACAGTTTATTGTTTCTTTGGAACCAGACATGACGTTTCACACGTATATTTTTATCCGTGGAATAAAGAAAGGGAAAGAAGTTGTAGCCGAGGCCATATGTCTGCCGATCACGTACTAGCTTTTGAACCCTGGAAAACGCTTCGCCCTCGAATTGAAACATTGAGAGGATCGATTTATAGGCTAGACACCCTTATCTTTCTCAAGTCTCAATTTATGTACTTCGCGTGCTATATTTTAGGTACATTATTTAATCTTGAGAGTCAGCTCCACTTCGGAATGGATTCCATAGCCCCCCCCCCCCCAACATTGGCTTGACTGTGAGTTAATTGTTCGACTAAAGGACGTCAACATCTGTGAAGTTTTCTAATAATCAACAAAACATTTTCGGTTCTACCCCTTCAAGTAATTTAATAACTGTCAGTTCAATTGATGGAACTTGATTGAGCCCACACAAACTTGATTTAAAAGGTTCTTCAATAATATAAAAGAAGTGATGCCCTCTATTTGACAGTTCTTCCCTACAGGTCGGTCAGTTCAGTACATCCATGGAATTGTACCAATCCTTGTAAAAAATATTATTCATCGATATTGTTATTCCACGTTGTGATTAAAATTGATGTAAATTAGATGCACATTTTGTAAGTATTCGGTAGTCATTGAAAAACTGTAATTATTTTAGCAATGTATTAATTTATAAACCATATTTTGATTTAAGCAAAGATGCATGTATGAATATAACTACACCGTACATTTTAATTTTACGTACTTTTGTAATAGATCGCATATAATATGTATTTGGTGGGTTGGTTTCTTCAATTTCTCTCAGTTAGGTAAGCAGGCATACCTATTTCCTTCGAATATAATCGTTGCAATAATTCGAATATAGTCATTGCTGACGCATGAAATCGAGAAAACACTAGTGTTTTCTCAGTCATAGCCTGTGGCTTCGATGAATTACCTATCTATTTTTCAAGACAATTTACTAGAATACGGTCTTGAATTTATACCGTGGAACGTTTCATAAACTTCCTGTACCGAGTGAGTTATCCAATCCCCTGCTTTTTGCCCAGGTTTAATTGGATTTCCCAGTTTCCCGTTGTGTTCGGGTCCCTTCCGCTTTGCTTCGCCTTTCTTCGTCTTAATGAGTGAATCGTGTTCCAGATTTTCATCGAGCTCTCTGCCGCTGACGTCAGTCGCTGGCTCAGTCTAGGGATGTAATTCTTGAAGGGTTTTAATTCTGTCAAGCGGGGGATTTTGCTTTGAATTCCAGGACTTCCAAGGTTATGGTCTGTTGATAAACGCCCACGGGTGGCCCTTGTTGGAACAATATTATGCGTTAGGGCTGGACGGAATAAATTATTTTTAAGCTATACTCTTTGGAAATTTCATGCTTGTTTTGAATATACCACTTGTGGAATGTTTTTCAAAACACGACAAAGCTGCTTTAGTTCATCCAATTTTTTGGCAATTCTATTGAAAAAAAAAAATAGATATCCACCTTGTTCCACTGGACGGTGGGTGTACAAGCGGCCGGTTTCTTCTTCTTTCTCTTGTTCTTGTTAGATCAAGCCGTCATCGGCTGCGTGTCCATTA
This sequence comes from Leptopterna dolabrata, assembly GCA_954871275.1. NCBI lineage: Eukaryota > Metazoa > Arthropoda > Insecta > Hemiptera > Miridae > Leptopterna > Leptopterna dolabrata. The sequence continues at coordinate 16,704,613 of OX940983.1, read as the reverse complement.
TGTTTGTTTCTGATGATTATTCTGATTACATTCGTCGATTGAATAATTTCCATGTGTTTCTGTTCTTCAATTTGTTCACTCGTCTGCAATGTAATTTCCCTTTTTCTTTACCCTGCATCATTCCATCCTTTTCATTTATTGTCCCTTGTTTTCTGTTCTGTGGCTTTTAAATCTTTCCTTTTGTTACGTTCTCCTTGCTTTTCGTGACAGGTTCCATTATTGTTGAAAATTTACGTAGGTACCTACATTTAGTAGATTAATATTAATAGAAACCCATAAATAATACTCATAGGTACCTAACCCTTCAGGAACGAAGTCACCTACGCCCACGCATCTGTCAGCATCTAATGGACTATCAGTGTAACTTCTAAGTCACGAGTGAATCATTAATCAGACGAAATAATAACGGCTAATATATTGAAACCTAATTAACAAGTACGAGCTACTTCACCAACCACAACACCAAGAAACAAGGCTATCAGGTAGGTCAAGAATAATTGAGACATAATGAACTACCTCGTTCTATAATTTCTTAATCCTTGAACAGTATCAAACGAAAAAACAGTATTATTAAACACATAGAACTAGACTTATTCATCGTTTCTGAAGTCTGACCTGAAAAGACTCCTAACTTGAGCATCACATTTCTGCCTACTGAACTCTGAGCTTACAAGATAAGACGGATTAACATGATAACACTGATAACATAATTATGGATCCAGTATCCATCCATGCATGCTATGTGTAAAGAAGAAGAAGAAACCGGCTTCTTGTACACCCACCGTCAAGTCCTTGTTACCTACTGCGCTTAGAAAGTTGTTAGCCGCATGGATAATAAACTTGGGCCTATATCATGGATGCCTTCATGTACATGGCTTCCAGCGAAGTGATATGTACCTACTCTCCAAGAAAGTAGCTAACGGTTTCAAAGTAGATACAAAAAAGCTGCAAATTATTACACAAAGGTTTATTATTTACCTGTATAGGTGCCCCTTCTGCGTAGATCACTGTTTTCTGTGGTCAGTACCCTCGAGCTTAATTACTTGTAGTTATTCGTAAAGCATAATGCAAATAATAAACCGTTGTGTAATAATTTACCTGTATAGCTGTCCCTTCTACGTAGATAGTATAATGAACTGTTGTGTAATAATTTACCAATGTGTAATAATTTACGTTTTGTAATAACTTACCGTTGTGTAATAATTTGCCCATAAATAAAATACTTCAACGTTTGTTCAAGTTGCAGAAGTACCTATCAGCAAAATCGAGCCCCTTCTATATACGTAGATGGTATAGAACCATTGTGTAATAATTTACCGTTGTGTAATAATTTACTGTTGTGTAATAATTTACCCATCAATAACACTTCAACGTTTCTTCAAGTTGCAAAAGTACGTATCAGCAAAATCGTTGCACACGAACGGCTGGTCGTACAAAGCTCCGGGTGGTCTCAAAAAATTCTTTAGTTCAAGATCAATATAAAAACATTTAAAAACCCATACCCTCTGATGCAAAGCCAAAGTAGGTTCCCCTACCTACTCATCTCAATCTTACAGCAACGGCAAAACTTATTACAAAAATACTCTTCTTGATGAACGAGCCCTCAGTGTATTTGGACCCTTGATGTGGAAAGTATGATGTGACGTGTCCTACTCCGAGCGCGTTTGTCGGCAACCGCTGCGCCGTCAGGGAAGTTAATGGCAATAATTGCGCGTTCACATCCCTTGACAATCTCTTTCGTCTGGAGGTGTATTGATCTGTTTACTGTGGGTTATGCAATCTTCAAACGGGAGCACCAATCCCCCTCCCAACCACCAGCCGCGCTGCCAATACAACCTTCACTCGCCTCGTCCTCCAGTCTGTTCCGTGTCTTTTCACCACTAATAATGAAATTCGTCGTTTCTGTGGTTTCACCCCAAAACATCTCGATGCTACGTTCGTATGCTCACAACGTGGGCGGCGTACTGGGTATGCAATGATATCAAATTAGGAGAATCATGCACCCACTCCGTTCAGATCCTTGTTGATTCAGTCAGTGCTAGTTTCATATGGGTGGCTAGGGGGAGGCCCTGTCGGTTGTTGGTAGCTCCGCCCCTGCAGTCAATACTAGCAACAAGTGCTCGCTTCCCTCACAAAGTTCTTAAAATTATCAATTTCTTTGTTTACGAAAAATCTATAGCGCTTGTTCGAGTTACGGAAACCACGAAACACATTTATCGAGACACTCAGGGTAGAAAAAAGGGAAGGTTACAGCTGGATTATGGCCGAAGATCCACAACAAACGAACAATGGCTGAAGCACAGAGCTGGTCGAGTATTGTCGTCCTCTCTACCCCCTCCCACTCATCTGACCCCACCTTTGTCACCAGAATCCCACAGTTACCACTGGAGTTTTCCTTCTCAATGCCGCGGCCACCGGCTCACAGAGAAGACTTTCCGGGTATTGTCGTATTCTTTTTTTCGGGAGAGAGAAAACCCCACTTGAACGATACATTCGGCGATGGTTGTAACTTTTAGACCCCCCCCCCCCCCCCCCCGACCCCCACGAAGGAAATGAAGAAAAAAGGCAGGAAAAAAGTGGCAGACGAAAACAGAGTACTCTGAGAAAAGTGTGAGAGACAAAAGGCGTCGAAAGACGGAAGATATATTGGGAGGAATCATCACCGCTTCGCTGTTCAACACGTTTGTCACCCACATGATGTCAACGACATTACTAATGTTGCCGAGGCCCTTTTATCCAGAACCCTAAGGTGGAAGAAGTTACTTAGTTACAGCCTACCTACTACATCACTGAAATAAAATTGAGAGCTTCATTGTGTTTATGAAGATATGGAACAGAATCAAGTTTATCGGTTATCAAATTGTTGGCGGATTAGTGCATAGTATGTATACCTGAGAGTCTTATTGTATGGGACAAATGTCTAAACTTAACAATTCCTTCTGTCAGAACTCCAAAGCGATTGAAGTTCTTTCATTGGTGGACCAAAAAGTGAGCGATTTTCAATCCAGAATTGGAATTTATATTATAATACCTAATCAAAACTTCAAAATGTATGGAAGACCCGGGTTTTTGTCGTCGGGTTCGTGTTCAGGGTAATTTTTTTTTAAACTATTTATTTCCAAAATAGATATACAAGACACATATACACAAAATACAAAAATTGCCAAGAAATGAACTAAACTGCCTACTTACACAACAGTGGAAAGAAAAGGAAAGAGCGGAAAAAAAACAGCATAACTAAGCATAAAACAAAGAGGAGAAGTCTCTTATCATGTAACAACACTGGAAACATAATCCTCAATATGGGCTAAATGCTCGTGTTAGGGGATGAGTAGCTGAGGCGGCTCCCACTCATCGCGACATAAGTGCCTATTATATTATTAAAGTGAAAATAAAAAAGAAATACAACCACTCGGCAATTAAATGTTAATAATCATAAGGTAATTTTCCTTGCAGTACACTAAGAAAGTGCTTCTTTAAATTTACCGACATCTTTTTATTTTTTATACCTACATGGTTTATGGAACAGGCGATCAACTCTGTGAACATTGTGAAACCAAAGAAGAAATGAGATCTTTTATGCAGTAAATTGATCAATGACCATGTGCTTCGCTTTTGTGTCTTGGTTGGTGGAAGAACGGGCATGGGTAAAAATTATATTAGGGATAAACCATAACATCCGCGTTTGAAGAACGTAGAACTCGTAGAATGGTGTAATCAAGTTAGTGAAAATGAATTAGTTGTTGGAAAAAAAGAAAGAAGAAGAACTCAAACGGCAGAGTGAAAAATCCGGCGGGGCAATGACTTGGGAGCAGTTTGATGATAATGGAGACAACTATCGAAGGGATCCCGGTAATTCTTCAAGACGTCGAGTGAAACAACACAAAGGGCTTGAAAGGCTTTGGACGTTGAAGGTAAAGTGGTGGATAAAAAGTCAAGGGAAGACGGTAGATGGAAGAATGTACGAGATGGGCCTGATTAGAAAGGAGCCGGCAAGGCCTATGACGTCAGGTCGCCATGGCAACGTCAGGGGGCCTGTCAGCTGGGTGGAAGTCGAGCCTCTGGGAGTTGTGGGCTTGTCCTTCCTAGTTCTTAGGCCGAGAACGTAAATGGGTTGATAGAAGAAGTTACTGCGGCTGAGCTTCAATGTTTTATCATACCTACGAACTTACTATTATTTGGATTTTGGTAGTTTTTTCATTAACATTCAGTTCGGAAGTAAATAAAACAGTTACCTGTGTATTTACTTGCTATTTATGATTGAGAAAAAAAAAGTTTTTTTTCAACTCCTTGATTGTAAGCTAACACCAATTACAAAATATTTTTTGTCTCCTGTCCAAATTTGATTAATGGCTTATTTTAAAAAATTATAGATTATAAAAATTGTTTCCCTCTCCTGTAACATTTGATGATCTGTTGGTTTTCCAAATAATCATCGATTCTTACCAGATTTCAGATTGATCGCTTAAAGTTAGTTTTTAGGTACCTACGTTGCTTCGGAATTTCGCACATATGGCCGTGCTGCTTGACAGGAACTTGAAGAACAAATACTTCCTACGTGTGTTTAAGACTACTGTTTTTACCTATGTAGCGAACTGCTGTAGATTACCACTATTCCTTATGGACCCTAGGCGATCGGTTGTATTGAGGCCGTACTGTATATATGATATGTAAAAAATACGTAGTCTACATAAACAAGCTGAAAAACTTACAAACCTACTACAAATTTCCGAAAAATGATAGTGACCCCAGACGTCCAGAACCGCAAGAAAGTTGTTTTGCATGTAAATTTAAACATTTCCCGAAATTGTAACATCAACGAAAATAGGGACAATTTGACATCATAAACCATTTGAATAACGACAGCGCTTGGGAGCAAAGAAGTGTTCGAATTTGTAGGCGAAACAAATTGGAACATACTTATGTTCGTAATGTGAAATCGAACATACACAATACACGATACACGGTTATATCGTAGAACAACATAATTGTGTATTTGGTAAAAGTATACTTAACTAAAAATATATTCAATACCGTGTGATAGAATGATTTGTTTACAAACGAACAAATCTAGAACTAGTCGGAACTACCTGGAGGATAATAAATTTGTGGTTTAAAAGAGGATTTTTAACTAGGCTCGTTTCTGTAATAAAAAAATATGTATACTATATATACATAGATATATGGCGTGTTGCATGACTGGAACATTTGTTTTCTAGAATATTGGCCTTGGTGGACTCACTCCCGAGTTTTCAATGACTTCACCACACCGCTCAGTGTTCCCTAATTCCCTGTACAGGCTAGAAATGAGCTTGAAAGGGTACAATCGTGTCTCCAGCTGGTCCCTCTTAGACCGCCAGAAACTCATCAATTTCTCATCATTCATTTATTCCATTCCTGTATTTCCCAGCGACCAACGGAAAAGGGCAATGGTTCGGAAATAGCTAGCTTTTTTTCCAGGTCTATGAAGGGATATAGGTACTCTTGAAGGGATCCACTTAGTCGGATTGCTTCCCTTCAGACAGGGATCGCCGTCTCTGGAAGTGGACGGATAGTTTTAAATTCCCTCTCGTCCCATCCCAGACGCGGCTAAGCCCTGTTCCCCTGGATTGACTTCGTGGGCTTCAATTTATTGTCAATACTTCACCGAGCGTGACTTCCACTCGAACATCGTTTCCCATTAAAACAGAATTCGACCCGCGAACAGATTTTTTATCCCGACTCGCCGACTCCCGTTTAGTTCTGTGCAGTTAAATTGAGTTTGGCCTCTTCTCCCCCCCCCCCCCCCACTCATCAGTCTAATAAATCTTACTTTTCCTGCCAGCCCTCTTCTGTTTTCTAGTTTCACTGTCGTTTCTTCAATCTAGGTGATATATTATTGTCTTGCTGTTCATTTGTGCTAGGAATTCCTTCTTACCTTACCTCGGTACCTACATAATTATGTCTAGTGAACTAGTTACATGGAAATTCTGGTAAAACTCAAAACGGCTGCACAACCTCATCCGTAATCCCCTGCAATTTGGCATTTGAAAGAGATTGTAACTGAGATTTTTCACATCAGTTGAAGTAATTTGGTAATTTGTTGATTCAATTTTTATCCAACTTGAAAATCCGAGATAGGGGAAGATATGAAAAATGTCTGGCATGTAGTCGGAATAGGTAATGATATGCAAAAAGTTTGTTGGTGCTACTGAACTCTTTGCAGAGCATCTAGTAATAGAGCAGAAGGAGAGTTTCCTACGAACAACGTTCAATCTACTCACCTAGTTGTTGTTTTGAGAAAAACTATACCTTCATGTTTCAAACACTATAATGTATGGATGTATGCAACCGATGTACAAGATTCCGACCTTTAAGAACATGAGCAGTTACCCACGGAGTATTCTGATATCAGCTTTCAAGGTCCCTTATTAGGTAAATAACTGTCAAAATAATAAACCAGTAGGCCAAACATAGTAATTTTTAGAACATTTTTAGAATAGTCATTTTTAGAGAATAAAACATCAGGTCCCAGGCATCACACTGCTTTCTTTACCCACCAACTTTCGGGCGGTGTGGTGGCTGTGTATCATGGTTGTATCCTTAGATAGAATATTGTTATCTACTAGTGTACAGTTTTTAAAATATTGCTGTTAGTTGGTACGAGAGTAATTTGTGACTGAATGTAAAAACTAGTGGCCACTTAAACGTTTCACTTCTTCAACCTCACAAGTGGTACTAGTGCTATTGGCGCGACGCATTTCGTTGAAATTGGTGTAATAAGAGTACCTACCTACATAATTTATGAAAATTTTATAAAAATTATAGAAAAATCTTTGAGAAGAAAAAGATAGAAAATGTTCTAAAAATGACTATTTTTGACCTACTGATTTATTAATTTTGACAGTTATTCACGTATTTTTATTTTTTTTTTTTATTTGGCATTACGTACATTTTGTATACAGCCATACATAACGTAAAACATCATACAGTTGTTTATTTACTTAAAATTTAGACTGGATTTTATATGTTGATATTGCATTTAGATAAAAACTTGAATATTTCTTTGTAGACCACTACATTGTTTGATGACAAAAGAGAAAAATAGTCCAAACCGACACTGGTCTTCCTCACAACCGCGTTAAATAAATTTATTCTGTCATTCCCATATTCGGGGCATTCCATATTAAATGTTCTAATGTTTCACTGTGATAACCGCATTTCTGACATTGTGGTGACTGTCGTTGGCCGAGTTAGTCGCATACGCCGTGGTTTACCCTTCGACGGAATATCGGTCGGCACGCTGCCTTATCCAACCCTTTGTTCTTAAACCAGGGTACGTTCGGCGGATTCGGTTGAATTATAATTTATAAAATTATAGTTAATTATCATTTATAAATTTATAGTTTGTACGTTCTGCCGTTGACACACAAATTGATCCTTCCATTTCACGTAGTACTTCTTCTTCAATATCGGTGCAAATTTTCCTAGAGTGGCTCTCGAAATCGATACCTCCTTAGCCAATTGATCCGCTCTCTCATTCGGGATGAGTCCCACATGAGCTTTCCCCCAAATGAACATAATGTCCTGGCCGCTATCCTTGCTGTCCTTCAGACGTTTAAGTATTCGGACTATCAACCCTTTCCTCGCCCTTTGAAACCCACTGGACCTCAGAACCTGCAGAGCGCTCAGGGAGTCAGTGCATATTAGGTGCGTTCTGTTGGTAGTGTTCCGCACTATATATTCTAATGCTTTTAAAATTGCAAACACTTCGGCGTTAAAGGATGATGTTGTGTGCGGTAGCTTATATTTCTCTTCGTAGTCCGTCAAAGCTTCATAAAACGCACAGCCCACAGAATCGCCACACTTCGACCCATCAGTGAATATGAGCGTGGCATCCGGCCACCCAGTGGACCTCATCCGAGAACGCAGAGTCCATGTCTGGTGTGGTGGCCAACTTCTAGGACCGCGTAGCACATGGAGGGGGCTTCCCCAGGGAGCCATCTTAAGTACGGTATTGTACACAATTTACGTGGCTGATATAGAGCAGACACTTCCTGATCAAATAAAAATTATTCAATATGCGGATGATATTTGTCTTTACTGCACTGCAGCCGATCCAGAGGACTGCAAAATACTTCTGAGCTCTGCTGTAATAACAATGGGTAATTACCTGACGAATTTGGGATTAACAATATCTCCACAGAAGTCGTTTATATGCCCTTTCTCCCGCAGGAATCGCCTTCCGTTCCAGCAGCAGGTAACATTGGGGGGAGTGTCCTTCCCGTGTGCCCGTAAGGTCAAATTCCTGGGTATTACCCTAACGACGAAAATGAATTGGAATCACCACATATTAGAAGCAACAACTAAAGCCGAACCCTATCTAAATGTTATGAAAGCGTTCACAAACACCTCATGGGGAGCAGATCCTCAAACTGCCATGTTATTTTACAGATCGACAGTTAGGGCAATACTAGACTATGGATGTCAATTTTATGGCTCAGCAGCTGCTACATGGCTGATAAAACTAGACAGAATCCACAACTCTGGCTTGAGGATTGCGCTGGGTGCATTGGGCTCGACGCCTCTGAATGTGTTGATGGCTGAAGCTGGAGAGCCATCGCTTCACCTTCGTCGGAAACAGTTGACTGATCGCTTCGTTGCGAGAACACATAGCAAGGACCCAGAAAGGCTAAGGAAAATCTGTGAATTATCCATCGATAATCTGGTTTCCCGCTATTGGATGAAAAAGCCCTCTCCTATCTTCTGCGATAGCTTCACCGATTGGAGCAGTGAATTTCTATGGATCAGCCAAACACCGAAACCTTACTCCTACACTGTCCCCTTCAGCGTACTGAAGACGCCGGTTTCCACAACCGAACTGCCTCAACGCCTGTATGAGACTCCTGGCCTAACTGACTTACAGGCCACAGAGTATTACCAAACTCGATGGCCAGATAACCTAGCTATATACACAGATGGGTCTGTACAGCTACAGAAATCTGGCTGCGCCTTCGTTGTCCCCTCCCACAACGTCAGGCGCCGATTTCGTTTATGGGACCAAGCGTCAATTTACACGGCAGAGACTTTTGCAGCCCAGAAAGCATTAGAATATGCACGAGAACATGCCCATACTGCTACAGTGCTAATAATAACGGATTCTCAAAGCATGATCACGAAACTTCAAGGCCTGGGACCGTCATCCAAACTCTCCAAAATCGAGGCTGCCATTTTACACCTAGTCAATGCCTTGAAAACACTTGGGACCCGTGTAACATTTTGCTGGGTACGAGGACATTCCGGCATAAGAGGGAATGAAGCCGCTGATTTAGAGGCGAACACAGCCATCACATTACCAGACCCTCAACCATCCCCAGACTCTCCACCAACCGATCTCAAGCGATCCGTCACAACTAACATAAAAAAGCAGTGGGAAAGGGATTTCCAAGCATATTACGGAGGAGAGAAATATAAACAGCTGTTCCCTCATACGACCCTACGACCCTGGTTTAAAGATGTGCCAGAAGGGAAGCCCAAAGCCTTTTACAGGACCATTACGAGGCTGCGGAGTGGACACACCTGCTGCAACGCCCACCTCAAGAGAATAAACATAATTGATTCACCAGGGTGTAGAGCTTGCGAAAATGCAGAGGAATCCAACGAACACATTGTCTTGGAATGCCCCGTCTACTCCCATGCAAGAAACCATCTCCTACACAGACTCCACACGTTGGTCAACAACCCCTTCAACCTGGATACCATCATGGCAGAGAACAACATGCAAGTGTATGAGTTAATATATGAATTCCTCGAAACTGTAAATATCAAATTATGAAAATATTGTAAATTATTTTATAATACTTAAGTAATACAAATGTTGTAACGGCTGTATATATAAATGAAGCCAATAAAAGGGAAGAAAAAAAAAAAAAAAAAAAAAAAAAACTTCTCGTTAATGTTCAGCTCTTCTCGGAGTCCATAGAGCTTAACTTTCACGGGCAACATCAGCTCTTCATAGGTCAACAAGAACGGGCTTGGTTTATTGACACAATAAAGTTTCGTCAAATTTAGGTCTTCTTGCGTAAAGCTGTGACCTAGCAGAGGCACCTTCATCCGTATTCCTGAAGTCATTGTAAAGTAAAGTAACAGCCATTTCAGGCTGGGGCTTTTCGTCCGACTGCCCTGCCAGCGTCGCGGACGTGATCAGCTGTCCTCCAATGGAGGATCAGAATTCGATCTGATCATTTCGCTCTTTACTTGGCTACTCATTGCCTCGCCCCCTTGAGTGGAGAGGGGTTCGTCCAACAGCTACATGGGTCATACTTGGACGTGTCACGGCGGTCACCCATCCAAGTACTAACCACGCTCGAGGTTTCTTAACTTCGGTGATCTCACGGGAACCGGTTTATTCCACCTGATAAGGCCGTTGGGCCTCCTGAAGTCATTGTTTGGATGCTCAATTCACAAATGCCCCGAACCACAGGGCAATTATGTGCCCTTATCTTCATGTGGTATCGGTCACAAAGCATCTGGAAGCGGAGTTTTAGAGGATATTCCCCCAATTCCGCAAGTAATGCATCGAGTGGCGTTGACCAAAGCAATCCCATACATTGACGGATGCATTTATATTGCATTCTCGATATTTTGAGGAGATTTGAGTCACTTGCATTTCCGTAAAAAATTGCCCCATAGTCCATCGTGGCTCTGTAAAATAGCAAAGATACCTCCGGATCCGCTCCCCAATTGAGGCTTGTAATAATTTTCAATATATTGAAAATGATCCAGACAAATATACTTAGTGTGTGAAACATGTAGGTATATAGTATCAGATTTGGTGATTTCCCGAAACATTTTTCCAGGGTGGTGCAGTACTTTCATATTGTCGTTCGGGTCGTTATTTTCTACGGATTTCGCTTAATTTTTCATGGGTGATGCAGGCTGCTCTATGAATTTCATTACGATCATAATAATAGTAGTGTGTGCGCATGCGCGAATAACAAAAACCTTGTGACGCTTCCATTTTCCGTTCTATTCGACCGATTTCGCTAAAATTTTCCCGACCCCAACTTCCCAATATCCTCCACAACTTATCTGGCCGTCTGAGGACCAGTTGAATTTGGACGCATCTTTAGCCCTGAACAGGGATTGACGAATTTAAATATAATTTACGTTCACCAGGAACACCTGGGTAAACCTGCATACCTGTGCTACCGTTTCAATGTAGTGTCAGTAGGGCCAGTCTATAAAGGTGGCGAAAAACTTGACCCTGGAATCTATAGACCTATTATTGCAGTGCTGACGGTGCTTTCAAAAATTATAGAGAAATATATATATATAGTCATGTTTGGTAAACTGTCTTGAAGAAAACCATATACTCTTCGAATCCCAATATGGTTTTCGGATGGAATGTGGATGAGGCTCTTTATGATCTGTCTGAAGAACTGTATTCTATTGAAAATTCTAGCCAAATGGGTGTATTATTTTTTTGGATCTCGCCAAGGCCTTCGATTCAATTGACAGAGGTCCTCATGGCAGTCTTCGGGCAGAATGGTATCCGGGGCAACTCTTTGAAATGGCTCTGCAGCTTCCTCGATGATCGAAAGCAGGTCGTAGCACGTGGGGAAATTAAAAGCGAGCTTGCTGTTAATAACGAGTATGCAGTTATACAGGGAAGTACCTTAGGTCCAATCCTGTTTCTAATTTATATAAATCACATTATGGATATAACTGGGTTGTGTAAGTAATTTTTTCTTATTTGCCGATGATACGGCCCTTTTACTGTGGGTAAGAACTGGGATGAGGTCTTTGCTATGGCAGATGAGTGAGTGTATCGCTCTTGGCACAGTGGCTTATGACTAATCTGCTTACATTAAATATATCAAAAACTAAATACATCTTAATTAGTAATAAAAATGATTTAAATTCCTCAACTCAAGAACATGCATATTCGTATACATGTTTGCCGGCGGACCTGCCAATTTCCATCGATTGAAAGAGTTGTCCAGTACTTGGGGGTTATGTTAGACGGGAATCTCACTTGGAAGGCCCACCCCGAATATGTGGTAGGAAAACTGAAAAAGTACATTATTTTTGTGTTTCATAGTTTAAGGCACATATTAACTGACAAATATATGAGAGTAGTATGTGAATGTTTAGTTCAATCGGTGCTTCAATATGGGATTGCTATGTGGGGGGAACTTGTCATGCTACACTTTACGGGAACTCATAACATTGCAAAAATGTATTTTGAAGGGCCTTAACAAACCTAGAAGGTTTAGTTCCGAGGATACGTTTAATCTGGCTAAGGCCTTCACAATTAGGCAACTGCTGGATAAATATAAGAAGTTGGTGTGCAACTGGATCCTAACTGCGTGGGCCCCAACATTGAGTCGCTAATTACGAGCATTTATATGTTATTTTAGTTTTTAACGCAATTTATGAGAGAGACATAAATTATGTTTTGACTGATTGAACTCATTGTCAGCAATATGGGCTTGCCCACCAGCTGGCAATCAAGTTGAAATTATTTTGACTGTAAACATTCCTACCTGTCTTATTTTGTTTTCAGTAAATTAAATTTAAAAAATAAAAATAAAAATGTCATAAAACAGCCGAAAGAGGCATTTTTATGTTGGAAAATAGATCGCCCCCCTGAAATTCAACGCTGGTATTCACCGGTCACGGTGTATCCTGCACAATTCTTGGGTCATTCAGCTAGTCACTATTGGCAACTAATACGCCCTATCCCCTTTTCATCAGTTTCTATCGAACTCATACGGGTACAGTGACCTTGCGGTTCGATTCGCGTCGTACCCCTGGCGCTTTTCCGTCACGCCGCTTTCCGACAATGGATCGGCCTTGTAGGCATTCGAGGACCTCTTTGTTGGCTGGCTGATCGGTTTTACCTATTTTGCTGGGAATAACAGGAATACGCAGAAATATCGTTCAGCTCTCGAAATAATTGAACGATGTTGGTTACAATTGACGCCTGAATTGAACTCCCTTGTCCATTTTGAAAACTATTTTACTTCGATAAGTACGACCGATTTTCAGACCTGTCAACATAGTGATAGCGATCCAAGTAATTCAAGATGAATGATATTTTTGTTGGGATCGTGACACCTGTGGGTTTCAAAATAGTCGTTCTTTCCTATCCATGGGTGGTTAGATTCTAGGCCAGTAAAACGAGCCTCAAAATGGGCGTTTAATCGGCGTAATTGGGGGAAAGCTGGAAATGATTTTAATACCTTCTAATGGTCCTAAATACGTGTAATCTGAGTTTGCACCATCGCAGGAGGTGGGCTTAACTTTTGGTAGCCGAAAAACCTCGAAATTTTCGCCCTTGTTTCAGTATTTCGCTTATAACTCGTAAACGGCGCATCCTACAGAAAAAATCATACGTGACAAAATGAAAGAGCACTAAATTTCGCGTCCAACGACTTACTTATACCCACGAATCGGTTCAGTGGTGTAGCCGCAATCGTGCGTCAAATATGGGCAGTTTTTACCAACTTTGCTAAAAACTCCACTGATGTCACTTTCAGACAGCTGTACCTTCTAAACGGTCATTCCAATTAAAAAAAGTCATTGAATGAAAGTTGTAGAGCATCGAATTTCAATTTGAGAAGACATCTTAAATTTCAAATTCGGTACATACGATCTCAACGAAACCGGGTTTTCTGATTTTCCGCCAAACGCGTATCAGCGCAACTTGTGAACAGAACTTGCCTGTAATCTGATCATCATGTGTAGGTACTAATCTATTACGACGAATGCCTTAGTTCACTTTCGTTAAGTATATTGAGGAAGCAAGTGATGAATGAAGTAGGTAGGCAATTTAAAATTCTAATCTACCGTAATCTTAAAAGTAATCTACTCATTGAAAAAATCGATAGGGACCAAGGTAGCAAGAATAAAAGTTAATCTTTCTTTCTTTGTCTTTAATTATTTACATGATAGTCTTGATGTAACAAATCATAGAACTGTATATTGTATATTGTAGAATTATATATTGTTATGAATATAAATGCGAGACTCGTCGTTATTTTAAAATAATTATTTCCGCCGTCTTTTGGGTGCAGGGGGGATAGGTTCTTCTTCTGGCTCACAAGGTCCCGGGTCGGTAGAGGTTGACGGCTCGGGATCAGCCGAAGTTGATGGCTCCGGGTCAGCCGAGGTTGAAGGCTGCAGTAAAACAGAAAACAGCGGCGGCATCTCGTCCATGTCCTCATCAATGGCTTCCTCATCGACTTCATCGTCATCATAGCAGGGTGGGACTTGGGAAGCAATTTCGACTTCAGTAGGGGCATTGGTGCAGGATTGACCCTTGCACCTGTGGCAGATCACTGAGCACTTCAAGCCATGCTTGCGGCAGCTGCATTTTCCCATGCAACCCTTTACACACACTCTCTACCGCCACTGTACATAATTCGTTCCCTACCTTGTAACTCTCTACCACCAATGTCAATCATTCATCACCTAGCTCTAACATTTTTGTAAATATTGTTACTCTTCATCACCTAGCTCTAACATTTTTGTAAATATGGTTACTCTTCACCACATGTATTACCTACTTTTAAGCAATCAATTGTTACCTAGTTTAAGCAACTAGTTGTTAACTATAGTAGTTCCCAAAAATATTGTCCAGTGAAAGTGTTTTCGGGCAGCCCCCTCTCAATAACCCTAGGAAGGAGGGAAGGGACTCACTGTGAGAGGAAGGAGACTAATGATTATCGGACCCTTTTTGGCTGGCTACATGCTGACCAGGTAAACCATGCTAATTCGGTCATTGTCCGGATAGTCATTGCTCCCGTTATCATTTCCTTTCACTTCTTCTGGTTGTCAGTTGCGTTTGAGTTTCTGAACAGAGTTGGTCAAGTTCAGTAATGTGAATCGGTAAAAACGAGTGGTCATTTTATTATAACACATATAGTTATTTTATTTTTATTTTTTACGAGTGGTTATTTATTATAAGACATCATTCGAATACAGAATATTTCAGAAAAAGAAATTGAGCATAATCCATTGGTGACCAAACCTGAATTACTTTCAGTGGTAAAGCAGCATAAACACAAGTACAGGATATATGAAATTGATGCAATGGCGGAAGAAATGGGGCACACAGTGGTAAGACTTCCTCCATACCACTGCCAGTATAATCCCATTGAATTGATTTGGGCACAAGTCAAAAGGGATGTTGCAGAACATAATTCTACATTTAAAATAGCAGATGTGAAGCGCCTCACAGACAGTGCCCTAGAAAAGATCACGATAGATGACTGGAAGAAATGCGTCCAACATGCGGAAAATATGCAAGAAGAAGATTTCTTAAAAGCAGGTGTCGCGATTCATCAATGGATCGATTGATTATCAATCTGAGAGAAGAGAGTGAAGATGATGCATTTGACAGCGAACAGTTTGGTGATGAGGAAGAGGAGGAGGATGGAGTGTTTTTATAATATAAGGAAATAAAGTACAAATTTTAAATGTAAATATAATGGGAATAACATGTATGTAAATGTAATATAATGTAAATAATAAATAGTGTACTTAATGGTGAATCAACCTTTTTTTAATTTTAAAAAACACCTCTAACAAAAAGTGTTTCTATTGAAAAGCTAGTTTCTATTGAATGTTGCTAATGAAATTAGTTTTCTTTCCTGTTAAACTATTCTACACAACTGCAATGCGCTTCATTTTTCAATAATTTCCTTAACACGTACAAGGTTGGGATTTAGATAGGGAAACTTCAAGCTATAGTTGGGAGTGGCCAGGATGGAGAAGTTAGAGGGAGAAGCGAAGAGGGGGTTCGTTTAAAGCAACGGAGAGGGGTAGGCCAGGTGCGGGCCGCGGTTCACTTTCACTGGACAATATTCTTGGAGCACACTATAGTCATAAGCGCCAAGCCCTCAGCCTTGTATACCTGCTACCATGCCCTCAGCCCTCCCTGTTTGCCACCGGCCCTCAGCCATGTCAATCTGCTACTGTGCCCTCAGCCTCGCTACTTTGTTTCCTTGCTCAATCTGGGGGAACCTATGTCGTGGATCCTCCCAGCCCCACAACCACTATATTCGCAAACTTTCAAGATCTCGCAAATAAACACGCAGCAGTGGGGACGAAAGACGCAGGGGATGAAAGCCCAGCCTGATTCCCCACCATCCCCTACCAACTAGGGGATGGAGGGAGACTGCCTCTTTTTCCTTATTCTACGGTATCCTCTAGTCGCTGACTACTCTCTCTCTCCTCTCCTAAAAGATGCTGTGCATGGTGGTGATCCGCCCATAACCATCAGCCAAATTCTCCTATAAGATCCCAGGAAAGGGTGGTGATTCGCTCATAACCCGCCTGGGCATATCCAAAAAGATCCTAGATGAAGGTGGTGGTCCGCCCATAACCTCCTAGGCAACAACATCCAAAAAGATCCCAGGAAAGGGTGGTGATTCGCTCATAACCCGCCTGGGCATATCCTCACACCATCGTGATGAAATACGCCAATTTAAATTCATCACAAAATTTTTAATTGAATCTTAATAAATTAGGGGTGCCCTAAACGAAGAATTTGATGCTCAATGTACATCTTTAGTTACTATCCGAATTTGGAATATTATGTACATATTTGAAAGTAATATACCATATACCAGTAATTACCGCTGCTTTAGGAATCCCCCCCCCCCCTTCCCCGACTCATATATCTAAAACCACTATAAAAATTAAAAAATTATTACTACCTTTTTTGGAGAGAATTTACTCCAATTTATTGGTTTATTATTCTGTGAATAATACACCTATGTAATCGCTCAGCAAAAAATTTTTATAACACCCCCTCAAAATTTTTTCTTTTCCGTTTCAAGGTACGTAGATTCCAAAAATGCAATGTCCGTACGCCGTCCGCCGTATCACGTGTACAGGCTTCATTTTCGGTCTAAAAAAATCGTTCTTTCGCACACATGCTCCATTTGGGCCCTAGTTGTGTCCCGAAACTTTTCAGCCCGATCGGAATATACCCAGGGGTGTTATGAGTGAAAATGTGTATAAAAATAGGTACTTTTTGCGTTTTAGCAACATGTTGGTAACATGAGGTTTTGAGGTATCCTTTTCCATGTTTTTGGGGACGAGAAGACCGAATATGAAGTCGATTTTGACCAAAGACGCGGAAATTGAGGTTTTACCAAAGGTTCAGCTCCCAAAATGGTTTTTTTATGAGTCAAAAACCTGGAAAACTGTCTGAAATCACCATCAATGTTTATAATAACATTAGAAAATGTGTAAACATGTGAATCAAGACCATTAAATGGCACTACCAATGATCAAAAATGATCTGGAAAAAATAAAGCGTACCTATTTCATGTTTTGGCTGCCAAAATTGGTGGAAATCATCATAAATAGCTATTTCAATCATTCCACATGAAAGAAACAATAAATTTAACAGCCAACAAGAATCTCTAGAACTCCAATAGAATAATAAACCCATGTGACAAGGACTTTGCAGCGTTTTGTTGTATGGGGTTAGTGTTTAGCTACTCAATATTTCTCGATATATTCAAGAAAAAGTGTAAAACAAGACCTTTAAAACTCTCCCGCTCGCACACCCTCGGTGTGTTTTAGTATGTTGTACAGGACACCGGAAGGACCAACTATGCCGAGTTTCAAAACTTCTATTTTCCCCCCTATTTAGCAATTTTTGGCTAATTGGTACTATTGGGAGAGTTGTGGCACACCTCGCCTCTCACTACTACTTGCGAAAATAGTAGTTGATTACATTACGACTGCCGACTGTAGTTCATTTCTGTAAGTAGGGACATATTATACGAATAGATCGGTTTGAAATCATCATTAGAGAGGAGAAGACTACAATAAGAAGCCCATTAAACAAATAAATCAATAAGCCTTAATTCAAATATTCCCAAGTAAATACCGGTGGTTACGCGCACTGAGTGACCGTGCTCAAAGCGCCCCGTGCTCTGACCGACCAAGGCGTGTTGTTGCTGTTGCGTGCGGTTGGTTGCTGTTGTTTGCGGTTTTCTGTGCTGAATGAGTTTGAAAGTAAGTGAAGAACTAGTGAACGTCACGTAGCCAGGAGTGCAGAGTTTGATCAGGTGGTCAGGTGGTGTGCTAGTCCTCGACTATTTGGTCGAACAGTTACTTGCTGGGCAAACCCACAGCCCCCACCAAACGTGGAATGCTCATGGGTTAAGCTGCCCACGGACGTGCAGTATTATTGTGCAACAATCGGGTTTCTGCAATTAAATTGAATCGTGCGTAGATAATATTTATTGCTGTACAATGTATTTTGCAAGGCGGGCACAGACGTACAATAATATTGCTTGTTCCTGCTGGTATTTCTTGTGGTGAACATGTTGAGTGACACATTAACTGCATTTTGATCGCCGTAGGCAAAATTGCAAGAAGGAAGAAACGAAAAGGTCAGAAGTGGGCCAAACAGTGGTTTCAAGACACAGAGAAAAATACACTCATGAAACATTACTCAGTCTACTGAGAATATGTGAGCCAAATGATTTTTGAGACTCTCTGCGCCCGCGTTCAAGTTTTTGCACGATTACTCTAATCTTTATTTTTAACGTCCCATAGAGCCGGAAGTGCATGGTAGGTACACCAAAATGAACCTCTTCTCTTGAGACGAAACGCTGTCCACCGCTTGTTGGTTGTAGCAACTGCCTCGATGTTGCACAATATTACCCATACACGGCACAATAGTTTCCATATTGCGCAATAAATATCTAATTTTTTTGATTTCATAAATATATTGCGCAACCCTTCAACATCAACAAAAAAAAATTAATTTTATTGCACGTCATACAACATATTGCACATCAGAACTAGATTAATAATGCTGTCGAGGGATGGCATTGTCTGGGACTAAACGCCGGAGAACATAGATATGTGCAGGTTGACGAGAGAATCAGCAAAATTGTATCTGACTTTAGTTTCAAAGGGCTTCGAGAAGTTGAGATTTGATTCCGTGCAAACATTAGGCTGAATTTGCCACGAACAGTAGTGACGACTCCTGCATGTTCCAGCTCATTTATGGGTACCACTATCGTGTCTACTTTATACCATGTTAACGCATCGACAGCTAGTCAGAGAAAGACCCCACCAGCATGTTATAAACTAGTTGTTGATGCGTTAACATTTCCAAGTGTGAGAGCGTGTGAGAGCGTGTGAATCACTGGTAGTTAAACCACACGATGCACGAGTACCTACCTGTGTCTGTAGCTGTGGTTGCTCTGAGCACTCCTCTGTCGCTATGAACACGATTTCGTCACCACTACGAGAAATTGTCAAGCCTGTAACTATGACAGTATTGGTACTATGACGAAAATTAATAGGACCTTTTTTGTAGGAAATTTCATCTGATTCAAGTCTGTATTTGAATGATTTTCGCTAGGATTGATGTTGACGTAGATATATTTATTCCAATTGACAGGGCTTGTCTAATTAGGTATGAGTGGTATGAACCATCGAATCTATTTTTTTTTGACCTATGGTTTGCTACCTAGGGATGGGGATGGACATCCTGAATGTTCTGCTATGCTGTTGCTTTCTTATTTAGAATGATTGTGATTTCTTATTTTGAATAGGTCATCTCGTCCGAAGTAAGACGATTATAGTAAGCTGTTGTTCGGTTCTCTAATGAGCCCCCCTCGGGTGAAAGGTGTGAGGCATGTGTCGACTCGTCCGTTCGGGCTACCCGATAAATGTTCATCTGCAAGTGAATTACCTACAAGTTGGAGCACTGTAGTAGTTGATTTTGAGGTTGCCATCCACCAGGCAGCAAAAAATGTACTCAAGTGTACTATTATTGCTGGCTGCAAATTTCACCCGACACAAGCCTGGTGGCAGAAAATTCTAAATTTAGGGTTGGCCTGCGACTACAAAAACAATACCGAAGTAGGCAAATATCTGAGAACGCTGTTCGGCCTACCGTACCTCTCTTTTATGGAAGTGAATGAGAGTTTGGAGAATGATTTCTCAGTGCCCAAAAACCAAAAAATTCAGCAATTTGTCAAATACTTGAAGGCCACTCACGCTACTCCTCAATCTTTGTTTCTACCAATTATGTGGGGCAAAGCGGAACTCCAACTCCTGTAGGACGCACCGAACAGCAAGCATCCGAACATTTTTGTATTTGTGGGCTTGATATTCAAATAGTAGTATGATAGCCATGAACATGAACAATGTTGGTGAACCGGTACGCCAGCTTACAAAATACCAAGACAAATTGCATCATATCCACAGCTACATTGAACAGCATATTACGGGTCAAATTACGCGACAGAATACGTGAAGAAGGTGTCGTCCCTTAATAAGCCGGTATGGTATTGTGATTCTGATGCTGGATAATACGACGAGGAAGGGGACATCACTTCGAATTTTATAATAATAATAATAATCGATATATTTGTGCATAGGAAATAAATCCCACCTCGCGCACAGGTAAGCGTAAATAAGGAAATAACCAGTTCACAGAAAACAAACCTAAAGTAGGTAATGAAATAAGAAGAAAAAAATAGAAAACAAGAGTAATAATCAATTCTCGGTATATCAAATCAAACCCAGTACCTACATCTTACTAGTAAATATTAATATAATTATATTTATGAATGTAATTTTAATATGATGATTGTCATTGAAATGAATGTAGTTGTAATAATACAACGAAGAGAGGTGAGAACTAGGTGGAATGATCAGAGAAAGAAAGAGAAGTAGAAGAAATTCGAAGGGAGAGGATTAGACAAGTGTAGAAAAAACAAAAGTGGGAGTAATAAGGAGGAAAAAGAAAAATGAAAAGAAAAAGAAGAAGGAAGCCTTACTCAGCCAGGACGAGCCCATCGGA
Source organism: Leptopterna dolabrata (assembly GCA_954871275.1). NCBI lineage: Eukaryota > Metazoa > Arthropoda > Insecta > Hemiptera > Miridae > Leptopterna > Leptopterna dolabrata. The sequence continues at coordinate 16,683,780 of OX940983.1, read as the reverse complement.
CGAGCTGACACTGTAATCGGACGAGCTGACCGGATCCGGATTGAAAGATTTGTATGACTGAAAGAGAGTGGTATGAAATATTGAATCAAATTTTGTGGCTATTGATAAACTTTCCTAAGGTTTGCTACCTAGGGATGGGGGTGAACCTTCCGAATGTTCTACCAGGCTTGTTGCTTTCTTATTTAGAATAATTGTGATTTCTTATTTTGAATGATTGAATAAATATAGATACCTATACATAAAAAATAGTTTGATATTTCATTTTCAGTTAGCAAAATATTTCAGAAAATGATCAATTGCTTTTTTGTGCCGCGAGTTCCAAGGGCCTGGCGCCCGTTGGCTCGCTCACCTCCTCATCCGACTCCTCGACCCCCTCATTGTTGTTTGCTTCGAGGAAATGATCTTGACAGTGAAAGAAGCTGTTTGGGTGGATATGTAGGTCCTCCCCCTCATCAGTGATCCTCAGCGCGAAACTCCTCCCCTTTACCACCCATGGCCGGACGGGTTCCCCTCTACCGCCACCTTATCATCATTTGGTGGGGTCGCCGGGGTAAAATCAATAACCTTCCCCCGTCTCCGAACAGGGAATTCCGTTACCGGGAGGTTGGCCAGCCTGCTGGCTTCCCTCCCTACTCTCGCTCTCTGCTCCCACCATCAGCACATACTTCTCCGCTTGCGGTTCAGCAGTGTTGCCTCCTTCGCTCGTCTATTCACTCCTTGCGTGATTTCTGGAGTCATGTGAATATCATTCTGTGCTTTTCCAGCTGCTTGTAAATAGTATAAAACGACCCGCGGTTCTGTACATTTGTAAATCTGGTGTTTTGTGTACAGTGTTGAAAAAAAAGTGTATATATAATCAGTGCACCTCCGGCATCTCTCTGGATTTAATCAACGAGGGATACCACCAGTTTGTATGCTTCTAACTCGTTCGTACCGGGAAATGAAAGATTTGGGACCGGATATGGTGAGTAGGGTTGTTTATGTTGATGTTTTATTGTTGTCATGTAAACAAAAGTGCATCAGGTACCTCCCGGGTGATTAGGATGGGGGGGTCGGGCCCTTGCCGCATGAGAATGGATGAGGAAGGGGGATCCCCCCTCCGCTGTTGCCATGTCCCCGTGCCGGCGAGGTGGCCCCCATCGCGGCAACGCTGCTTGCCTGGGGCCGGACCTTTCTTTTGTCTGAGCTCCTTCACCCTCATGTCATTACCTTCTGGTTCTGGTGCCACCGCCGTCTGGTGCGCTCCCCACCTGCTGAGAAAACATCTGAAATTACGCATCCAAGATCGGGTGGTTGGGGTCTCCTCAGCCCCAGGTAGCCGATAGAACCGCTGTCATTGTCACGTGGTCTAATGGGGTACGTGCACGTATTATTTTTTAAATAAACTACTTTCATTTAAAAAATAATACTTAAATTTTGACACCAACCGCACTGTCCTACGACAGGTAGTTCTTTTTCTATGATTTTTCAGTCATTGCATCCCCCTGCCCTCAAAATTGGTTGAAACTTTGAAAAATTTTAGAAAAAGAACTACTTATAGTTGGGCAGTGCGGCACTTGCCCTTGTTGGGGTTGGGCACTTCTCAGAATGGAATCTAGTTAAATTAAAAAAATGATTACACCGCTTCTGTGAGCCATCCACGTACCCCATCGTCGGACATTTGACAGGTAGGTACATTGTTATGTCACAGTCACAGCCAACTACGTACGACTCCGACTGCACAAGACATATGGTGCTACCTGTAAGATGCATAGAGAGTTTCTACATTAATACCTCATCAATATTTTTAACATTACATTCGTGGGATAAATAAATAACCAATATAACAATATAATCATAATACTATTATGATTCGTTGGCTTAAAACCATAAACTACATTGAATAAATAAAGATTCGATATCATGTTTAAGTACCTATTCAATGAATAATAATAATTATTATTATTTTTATTGTTTAATATTTAAATGTAAAGTACGCACTTGTACTGTTCATTTCTGAGGCCACTACGTCCCATTTTGCTTCCTCATTACCGGAAGGTAGGGAAGCCCTTGGATTCATGATTGAGTTAAAAAAAAAAAAAAAAAATTATGCCCTCCAAAATGAAAGTTGCCACTACCGTTTTGCGTTTCAGACACCAAGGAACATTTTTGGTTCCGTGTCTGTCCGTCTGTGTGTGTCTGTGGTCAATTCCTTGTAACGCCCATAACGGTCCGAAATAATGGTTGAAATGAAATGGTATGAAATTTGGAGGGTATGTGCGGGCTGGGTCACAGATGGTCCCATACCAAAATTATTGTAGCGGAAACGTGAAATATGAAACGCCCATAACTACCTTAAATGTCATTGAAATGAGCAAACTTGGAGAATCGATCAGGAATAATACTTCGATGGTTCCTTATAAAGTTCATTGGAATCGTACTGTAACTTTCGTCTGCGCATGCGCGAACGTGAGATGTTGACCATTTCATTGTAACGCTTCTAACGCGAAAAATAGTCGTTGAGCGCTGAAATTTTGAGGGTACACGCGGGTTGGCTCGCAGATGGCCCATATCAAAATCATTGAAACAGTACTGTAAGTTCCTTTAGCGCATGCGCAAAGGTGAAATACTTGAAACTCCAATAACTACCTTGAATACCGTTGAAATGAGTTCATACTTGGAGGGTCGATCAGGAATAATACTTCGATAGTTCCACCTGTCCACTGAATGAATCTATCCAACTATCTTATATGTTCATGTGATTCAAGTGAAGAAGCTATACTGCCTACTTGAATTTATTGGCAGACGTTTGTTCTTTCGCTCATACCTTGAGTTGTAGTTTATTTTTCTGGTCCCACAAGCATCCCCTTTCAAAAACTAAACTAATGGGACATTCAGTGTCCATCTTGAAACCTCACAACCCGTACGACCAAACGGCCCGAAATCCCAACATATTTGGGTCGTGGGCGTTTACGTAGGACCAAGTCGTTGGAACTGTGACCGCTCGGTTCAGTTTTTCTGATGCTGGGATCGTTCGTCCGACAGCACCCGACCAAATTGTGCGTAGTCGATTCCATTGTGACTGCAGCCATATCGCTGGCTCCTAGACTTATTGTAACGCAGTTATTATAACGCATTGAAGAAGTTGACAGGCTTGCGGACCTAAAACCATCCGAGGGGTTTGAGCCCAGCGGCCGGAAATTGTTTTGCATGGTGCATTACTGGCATGCCATTAATGCCACTTGCATTTTTGCAGTACTAATGATTTGGTTTAAGGTTTCAGGATGAGCACAGATTTAATAATTATTTAAAGTAATTTATTAAAATACTTTAACAGAGTAGTAGTTTTCCATAAATGGCAAACTACTATGGCTTAGTTGGGTACCAACAAGTGTCTGCAAAATAGGTACACCTTGGTATGTATAGCGAAGTTGGGTAACAACAAGTGTCTTTAATTGGGTTCCTAGGTATGTAGTAATCATAATTGACAACTTGGTCAGTTTACTTCTAAGTTTCAGGGTTTTCCAGGAAACAGAGTATACTGCTATACAATTAAGAACTGCTAATAAATGTTTCCAGATTTCAGTCGTCAAATAAAATTGTTAATAACTTTTGAAAAAACAAAATTGAAAACTTACAACTTCAGTATCAAATTTTGATCTCATGTACCTAGAAGGGTAGGGTAGGCAGTGAGTGCCTAAACCATAGAGGAATCTTTTCAAGGCATTTTTCTCAAATTGTTGAAATTGTTCGAAACCTAAAAATTTTGAAATACTTAGAACCAGTGTCATCAACTTGATTTGATTTTTGTTGTTGTAAATACAGAGTAAGAGTATATTATGAGCTAATGTGTTCTCTGGATCCATCAAGTAACTCTTCAGGTCCATGTTGGCGACACTGGGAAAAAATTCAGGTGTTCGAAAAATGTCAACAAGCTTGAGGGAAAAAAATCCTTGGTTCGAATTTACGTGACTGCCCGATATACAGCTCATAGCTTATGCTACTCCAACGATTCGTCGCATTATGTAAAAATTTTCATGTTAGATAGTTTAATAGTGGCACGTCCAATCAATCAACTTCCCCACACCATTTGGAGTTGGTAATACGGTTTAATCGGATTTAGGAGCCCGCAAACATTCCTGCGGCGGTTGAGGACTGTTGTTCCATGGAATATATGTATATATCGTTCTATATCGATACCTATGTTTATTGACATTGCGTGAATACTGAGAGTAACCCGTACTCAGCCTGTTCAAGTGCTGTAGGATGTTGTGGTTTTTCACTGCATACTGAAGTTATTCGATTGGGTGGAATAACATTCGCTCGTAGTGTAATTGCTGTGGTATATATCTTCTTGCACCGTGTTTACATTTTACAATACAAATCTGTTACGGTGGCGCGTGGAAGGCAGTTTTGAATCGTATTTAGTTTATGCCCGTAAACGAGGACATGTATAATGGGAAAACAAATGGTAGGATCAGTTCGTGATTATTTATTTGATTACGGATCGAGACGATAAAAATACTGCGTTGGGCGATAGGGATTGCGTAATTCAGTCATACCCACGACTGAATGTTTACGCAATTCATTGTGTTGTTGCACAATGCTGAAGAAAAAGCATTTTCTCCGTTTTCGCGGAAAAACAGTGAATCATGGACATGTTTTGTGACGCACGAATTGGCAGTACCGTACATACTGCGTATCCACATTCAACGTTTTTCCGTGAAGAAGGAGTAAATTACGCTTACATTTATTTTAAAATTATTATTTTCAATAATGAACCTTTGGAATCGAGCATGAAAAAACAATTTTTTAACCCCCCCTCAAAATTTCATGGTTAACGTTTCAAGGTACGTAGAATCCGATAATGCTATAAAATTTCTGTACGCCGTACATAGCATTTTTCCTAGTTACCATGAACCAAAATTGATGAAATTTGGTTTCTAGGTTCCATTTGGGGTCTAGTTAGTCCGCGAAGCTCGGCGTTGCTGTCAGTCATCTCTAAGGGGTGAAAAATAGGGGTTGAAAGCCGTTATCTCGATTTTTTTAACGTTTTTAAATAGTTCTCGAACTTGCGAGTTTTTTGAGACTGCCCGGAGCATTGTACGTCCAGCCGTTCATTAACAGTAAGCCCCTGAATTTGCACCGACAGGCTTCGTCAACAGGAGGGTGAATCCGATTTTATGCATTCAGCCTAGATATTATCATTGCTAGGGACGCCGCAACAAACTTGAACCCAATATTGGGGTGTTGTTCATAGTTTCCGGTGGTTTTCAATGGATTTCAGTTGGAAGTGGATTTCAGTCAATTTATTGGAATTCAATGGTTTCTAATGGATTGTATGCAATAAATTGGCATAAGATCATTGGAAGTAGATAGTCCGCAATGAATTTCAATCAATCAATTTATGCACAAACTTCCCCGCGCATTTAACTATAATTCCCGGGCCAGCTTCACTGCTTCATTTAGGGCTTTCCTGGGGGGAGCTCGAGGGTAGGTATTGACCACAGAAAACAGTGATATACGCAGATGGGGCATCTATACGGATAAATTATTACACAACGGTTTATTATTTACCTTAATGTTTCATGAATAACTACATATAATTTAATGTTTCGATTTAGAGCTTTCCTGGGGGGAGCTCAAGGGTAGGTATTGGCCATAGAAAACAGTGATCTACGCAGAAGGGGCATCTATACAGGTAAATAATAAACTGTTGTGTTTTTTATTTACAGTATCTAGATGTACTAACCGAATTTTGTATGAGCTAAGGACTATTTCTTTCGATTTGGACTGTTACTGTTGCTGTTGATAAATTGACGAATTAATGGGTTTGGCGAAGCCAAACGGCGGCCATAGTTTGGCCCAAACCGATCAATCCGTTGCTCCGTCAGCCGTCGTGCGGCATTCCATAAATTTAAAATTGTCGGTAACTGAGCATTTTCCCGCGACGGCTGTAATAAAATATTTCTTCTGGATTGACATCCATATTTGCACTTACGGAGGCGCAAGTGAACTGAATAGACTTACCGATAACAGTCGCTCAAATCGTGCTTATTGGAACACAGATAATTCGCCCATGGGGCGTCTGGCGACATTTCGTTTGGCCCAGTGTCGTAACGCCCGAATATTGTGAATAGATCGATTGAGTGATATAAGATTAGGTTGCTACCTACCTATTGTTTCTTACATATAGTACCAAGATTTGCAGAAAATCCCGCGTTCTTCCCCTTTACCCATAGAAAAAATTTAGAAATTCCGGCGACGTAGTGCACAACTAGACAGAATTCTGCGTGGAACAAAAAAATAAAGACGTACATCGGTTGAGAATTAAACCCTGAGCCTGAGCGAACGCGAGGTTCTGTCGAAAACCCATGTTTTTTGGCATTGACCCTCTTTCTAGAAGTAAATTTCGAAATTCCGGGGACATAGGGCACAACTAAACAGCTTTCTGCATCGAACAAACAAAAAACCACACAAATTGGTTGAGAATTGCGGCCTATTCTGTCACACACGCACGTTATTTGGATTCAGGATGGCCTGAAACGTATTTGAATGTGGTTCCATTCATTCTTGGTTGAGTGTTGTCCTCTTCTGACCAGATGAAATGCATAAGGGCGTCTCTTACTACTGAGGGACGTCCTAAAAAGTTGAAAAGTTGTTATATGGATGAAACACGTAAAAGAAAAGGCGATTCGCCACATGGATACAACTAGGACTGCTGCCACCGGCCAGCCAATCAGAACAAATATCGGTGAAACGTCACAGGCAAAAGCAGGACCCCGTTTCCCCGGCACTTCTTTGACATCCCACAGTTCTGAAAGTCTCAAAATATGAAGGAGGATTTTACCGATTCAGTCCTAAGGTCGTATATATATCTCACATCATAAACTGTCGGGGGAAAATGCAAACAGAATTCATGATAATTGCCACTTTGGTTATAAACAGTGTGTAGGTCAGTGCTTACCTATGTGACGAGGTCCTTCTCCCTACACTTACCAACGACTTCCGCCCTCCAGTTTCTGTGTTGGAAAATTGATCGATAAAACCGCCAGCTGTGGCGTACCCCGTTGCCACCAGCTGCCTATTTTCCTCGGTTGTTTCGATCCCCTCGGTCCAAATCAATACGTCCGCTATGAATTAGTTACCGTGTCCCGGTAGTTTGTTTGTGTTTTACAATTGGGTCAACAGATTTTTCGCGACGTAGCCCCCCCCCCCCGGGGGGGGGGGGGGAGGTTGAATATGTAATTCCAACAAACCGCAGAACCCAGCCAGTGTTCATGTACGTGCTGAGCGAATTCTCAGTAGGATCTCTCGAACGTAGCAAGTGTTGGTGAAAATAGCAACTGCTTTGTGCAATTTTCTGGTCTGTTTTTCAATTTCATACTTTTAAGTACGTACCGACTGAAGTAAAATTTTCATTAATAATCTTGGAACATTAGGTAGGTATTCATTCATTTATAATGATATATTGTGTGCAAGATGAATTCTTCCACAGGCCGTTTAGGTGCCTGCGAGCTTAAACTAGCGTTCGATTGACGATCTTTTCAGTAATCTAAGTCAGGTTCAAGTTCTCAACGATTGCTTTAATTATTTAACACAATAACAAGATAACCATCGAATTTTGCTCCGGTATATCCCTCGGAAATCATCGTGACCTTCTCAGTGATATCCCATCAGGAATGTACCTACACAATTGTCAGAACGTCAAAAGACGGTAGGTAGTGTAAATACAAGTAAGGTTACCGTACGTCATCTCAGCAACGACGAAAGCTGACATCGTGAGATCCCGGTACTTTTCGTCGTCACGGTTCGTCAAACTTTTCGGTGTCTTCAGCGCACATGCACAGCACTGCGTTCGTTTCGGTGTGAGGGTGCTGCAAAAACTCGCTATTAAGTAAAACGTCAGAGACACTTCTGATACATTGATCTGACACGATTTTTCTCAATTATTTTATAGGCTTCATAATTTAAGTTACCTGCATGTTTTTCATATTTTGCGATTTCGGGTAGATTCCACAGGTGGTTCCAGAGACCAGAGCAGGTGTGAGCTCGAGTTGCTCGGAACCACTGAAAATATCGTTCAGGTGTTGGAAGCCCCCCCCCCCCCCCCCCCCATCATAACCGGACGACCTTGCAGGGGGTTCCAAAAGCGGACAGCCAGCCTTCTGCCTCCCTCCTCACTCCATCACCCACCAGGACTTCTCCGAACTTGGAATGATGAGGGAGGTTACTCAGAAGGCTGTTTTCTATTGTTTTTTTTTTTTTTTTTTTAAACAATGTCGCAATCAAAGACCTGAGCTCTCTAAAGGTCGACACCTCTGTTTGAACCTAGTCAGGAACCCGCTCGGAGCGTTCCAGGCTCGACAGAGCGATGCGGAGATAGTGAGCTCTCTTTGTCACGGTCGCATCGCTGTCGCTCTCATTCTGGATGGGGAACCCGCATGACGTTTGTATCTTCGACGATAAGTCAGTCGAGCAGGCTTTTCGAGCGAAGCCAGACGATATCGTGATCCAGGTGTTCACATCGCGACCTCAGTTTCCCTCGTTCATTTATCTTCTTCACGCAGTCAGTATCATTCTCAATGTTACTGTATGGGCCCCTGTTACTGTATGTTGTTTCCCTTTTGGATGCCAGGCCAGCTTTTCTGGTCCTGTTCATCACAGCTGAACGGATTAAAATATAATCTTTGATCTAGCAAGTAGTTATTGACACGTCTCAAACAGGAAAAGTAGGGAGATGGTGGGATTTATAATTACACGAGTCATTGGTACTGGTTATAAGAATTCCTACGAGAAGCTGCGTATCCTACTTACTGTATTCGATTTTTTCCCGGAATTATGTAAATAGTTCGAGATAAAATTTTGGTTAATTATTTTCAATAATGAACCTTTGGAGTCGAGCATGGAAAAACAAATTTTAACCCTCCTTCCGCAAGATGTAATGGTTTGTGTCTCAAGCTACCTAAATCCGAAAATGGGATAAAAAAAATTGCTGGCAGTCTGCCTTAGTTACCGTGTCCCATTTGGGGTGAAAATTAGGAGTTGAAATTTTTAAAACGCCTTAGCTCCAACATTTACTTTGATTGTTTTTTTAATTAAGTTTTTAAATTAATTCTGAACATGAAGATTTTTGTGACCACCCGGAGCATTTTTCGTTCGTTCACAGAAAGGCCCTGAATTTTGTCGCGGAAAGCTTCGTCAACATGAGGGTGAATCGTACCATATAACTCCACCCCAGTCCCCATTATAGGAAACAGCTGATTATAATCATACATGGCTTTTATGAAATCGGTCGTTGTTCCCTCATAAGGTACTTTTTGAACCTATTTGTTGAAAGACGCAAGTTTGTTGTTCTCGGCCAAACGAATAATCCAAAGTAGGTGAACATTTAGGAATATGTAGAGACCTAACAAATCTGGTTATGAGGGAAAATAAGGCAAAGCGGGTTCTGAAAAAAATCAGGAAACACGTTACGATTTGGACCAATCTGACATAAATACTGATTAGACAGACCCAACTTTTCATGAAACACGGTCTTATAATCTGAGAAGGACAGGAAGGAGAAAGGGATCTATTCCAATGGATCAGCATTTTTTGCACTTTTTATATCAAAATTAATTTAGTGATCTTTGTTCCCGAGATTTTAGGTAGGTAGTTATGACGTGAAATCCTTACAATTCACTATGTAAAAACACTAGTATGTGTTTTTCATTTAAGAGAAAATTAGTTTTCTCTTTCAGCGATTCGAGATTTCAGAGAGATAAGAAATCCATTCAACTTTCGTGTAAGACCCTGTTATTGTTAAAGGAAGGTGTTAAATGAAGGAATTCTCATTCTTAGGGAGGCAGTAATTGTTCGATTTACCCTATACTTACACTTACAATGTATTTCGTTTTATAAATTTGAAAATCACTATTTCCCTGTCATATCTTCTTCATTTTCTGTCCTTATCATCGATTTGAAAGACTGAATCTTCTGAATTGAAAGATTTTCCGTGGAGGCCCATTATAATATTTCGGCCGTTGTCCTTTTTTCTTAACCCATTGAAAATTGCCTTCTTTTCGTCGTTGCCTGACTAGTTGGAGCCCCGAAAAATCTGTTGTGATTGGTCATCTCCGCAGATTGAGCCTGCGTCTTCGCCTTGTTCGTGAATCGGAGGGAGAGTTTCTTAATGTAGGTACTGACCGTTTTGACTGCCTGATCGTTGCGTGTTTGAGTCGGATCTCTGGGCCACCGGTGTTTCGCATATATGGGTCAATTCGTAGTATTAGGTAAGCTCTAGGGCCTCGCTCTTGGACCACCCTTTTTATAATTTTCAACTTGAATGAAGAAGGACTAGTGAAGCAAACATGAAATTTGACCTTTAATGAAAACTAATAAAGATCAAATTTCATGTTTGATTCACTAGTCCTTCTTTATTAAAGTTGAAAATTATAAAAAGGGTGGTCCAAGAGCGAGGCCCTAGAGCTTACTTGATACTACGAATTGACCCATATATGCGAAACACCGGTGGCCCAGAGACGCAACAATCAGGCAGACAAAACGGTCAGTACCTATATTAAGAACCTTGTGCAATGTATTCTTCTTGATGAACGTTGATCTTCATTAGTTTTCATTGTGTACACAATTCCTCAGAAACAAAGTGATCCACATTAAATGATAACAAAGTATCGAATAAACCCTACTCGTGACGAACTTCAATGGTGTAGCTAGTCACGTTACTTAGTTGTTGGTCTAGATCTCTATGTGAGTTGTTTGTTTGGTGGTTCTCATTACTGCCTCGGGGTTCGTTCATTGTTATCAGTATTAGAACAGTCCGACTCGAACGAAGATCATTTTGGTGTTCACTGTTGATTTGTTGGAATTGGGGATTTTAATTCCAACGTTTGACTGGGCATTAAAGGTTTCCTCCACTTGTCATTCCTGAGTTCGTGAATTATGTGACTCGATCACGTAAAGATCCGCACAGCTTATCTCGTTCAACTCGTAACAAACAGCCTCTCAGTTTAATTTCAACCAAGACATCAACAGTCTCGTGGCGTCCCGACGCAATTCACGGGTGAGGGTGGGAGTGTCGTATCCTTCTTTTATTGCGCAATGAACATAGCGAGTTCCATGTTTTGTTGGTCTGTACGAAGGGTAAGACAGGAAATGGCGAATGATACGTTCACTTCTAATGGGGAAGCCCTGAGGGCGGTTTAGTCATAAACCTACTCGGTGGCAGGGGGCACTAATGCTGGAGTTGTGCTCTCCGCCAGTGTAAGGAGCATTTCCTCTATCCTTTATTGCTGAACTTCCAGCGTATTTCATACGACCGTCTATAACGACGCCGTCCTTAAACCTTTTGGGGTGACTGGTGCAACTACCCGCGAATCTCATTTCCTTCCGACCCCCTTGTTTGTAAATCTTGGTAGTTTCCGGAGGCGAATTCTTCTCTTATTGATAGCAGGGTAGCAGGGTTTGCTGACGCGTTGGGAAAGGGTCGTGGTTATTGATAATAAAATCTCAAATTGGGTTTACCTGACGTTTCCCAGGGATATTTCTTTTGCCACATAGATTACGTCTAATAATAATAGTAGGATAACAGAAGAAAGAAAGGGGGAGGGAGTGTATTGGGGGGGGGGGGTGCATTGGTATGTATTGAATTTATTTTTCGATCAAGGAAAGTTGCTTAGAGAATTAATATCGAATTAATATTAATACTAATGGGCATAAATTATCTTCAAAAGTGATCTGGTGAATGAACAGACGAGTGAAGCATCGTTCAAAACTTCATTTACCGTTTGCTTTAGTATACTGCTGTGGTCTTAGAGTGTCCACAGAGATTTTCTTTTTGTTCCGAAAGGTGATTTGAGGGGTAAGCCCGCTCTCATGAAAGTGTCAAGACGGGAGGAAAAACGGCGAGCGCCAAGACCTAAATACCCGACAAGTAAACCCCGCGTTTAAAAATATATCCAGTCGGAGTGGTCCGGGGGGGGGGGGGGGGGGGGCTGAATTGGCAAAAGGCTCGCGGGGAGTCTGGTGGGGAAGGTCAACAATCCGCTACAGTTAACGAGCTGGGATCAGAAGGCGAGAGTGGAAGCTTTACGGGCGAAAAATCAGGCTGAATTGATTCCGGAGACGATCGTGGTGTTGCGGAAAAAAGCGGATATCCAAAGGCCTTTGGAAAGTGGACAGCAAGAAAGTCCTTCACTAAAGTTTGGGTAACTACGAGTATAATTATATACAGTCGACTCGATAATCGGGTTATATTGATAATTCGGACCAATCGTCAAGTTTATTGGACAACTCCTGTTGAATAGATTTCATCATAAGTAGGTAAATCTTTCTTTTTTTTTGTACACGTGGTTGGTAAATTCGAACTTTTTCGATCGCTGACCACACAGAACACGTCATAAATTGAATTCAGTTCATCCTTTTATTCGAATATTTCGGTTTCGTTGAACGCCAGCCTCCAAAATCCAGTAGCCCAAAAACTCAACATGGTTTTCACAGTCCATAAATATGTAGTTTGGCCAGGGTTCGTTTTAAATTTTTATATGAATAAAGTAGGTTGAAATGTTCGGTCTCCCGGTAGTTAAATTTTTTTTCAAGGTCCCTTGAGATGTTAATGATCGGAAGTCAGTATTGTAACTCTGGTTAGTTTCATATTCATAGAGACTTACCTACTTGATCCTTCGTAATCTAAACTCAGTCATACAATCCAAACATGAAGCCCACGAGTGCCACAGTTTTTCTTTTCATCATTATAACCCGATAGAAGATAAATTTATTATAATACGTACCTCTAAAGAAAGCTCTTCTTCATTTGTGCTTCCAAACAGAAAGTCCGCGAGGGACTTGTGGAGGACTCTTTGCGGTGATTGTTTACCAGTTGATGGATTTTGAGGTTGATTAATACAAATATATCACCCGTGTGCATGGATGAGTGGTGAAGTGGCGCAGAATAAAATTAACTATTTTCGCGTTTAATTACTAGTTTAATCAATATTGATTCATGATTCATTCACAGTATGATATTCAAAGACTTTAGTTGAAAGTGGAGCTAGGCGTAAACATAGTTCGTGTCAAGAGGATCGATAATACAATTATTTGCTAACAATAGCATTGGGTCGGATCTCAATGTAGTGCCATGTCCTAATGAACAACCTAGTTAGACCTCAAAAGTGAATTGATAGCCATCATTTTCAAGTGGTCACCCCCGCCGATACCATCGGCCTGAGCTATAGCTAGTGATATCGGTCAGGTTTCTTGAGTCGTTTCACCTTTGACGGCACCCCAATATTACCGGTTCGGGCGCTTTTATTGGCCAAGTCTCCCTTACAACTCTGATCACATCGGGAAAATTTTCAACTCGACTTTCGATCGGTCATCTCGCGTATTTTCTCAAGGCCATCATGTCACGCGATCTTCCATAATGTTGATTCTCGTCATGCTTTGTGCCATTCCACTTCCATAACCAAATTAAACCCAGGGCACCAGTTTGTTTACGTATAATTCAGATCACTGCTCAGTCCTGACATCATTTTTAGAGCCAACCTGAGTCAATGTCGAAGTATTTGACGAAAATGTTTAAACCTATTTTCGACCTAGTAGATAGCTGATTGCAATTTGCGCCACACCTGTTCGCGTAATTTTTTTGGAGGACGTATTCCAGTAAACGGCCCAACATATTTTTTCTATCCAGGTCGAATCTAAATAGAATAATTACGACGCATAATACACACCTCAAACTAATAACTCTCACCAAAAATATTCATTCCTATATATTCCCCATGAGAATGACCCATTGTTTCCTATAATTCTGTACCTGACTTACCCGAAATCATTTCAGTTCAAATAATATGTAGGTATATGCTATTCATGGTGAATAACTTGAAATTGAGTAGGAATTTACCTCTGAATCGTCTCCCCTGAATTAGAAGTAACCTCTCATTTCCGATTAAACTGTGTCGATCGATGTTGTTCTGATGTTCTCGGTTGTCAAGTTACGGTTAGACTCCTGTTGATTTGGTTTACACCCTTGTATGTAGGTAATAATATTCATTCATAATTTCTAAAAATCCTCCTCCCCCGGTCCTAGTCGCCACATTAATCGCCGCTATTTTCTCCTAGCTTCTCTTTATGTGTTTATATATATAATATATAGGTACCAGTTTTTTTTCTCCTTCAACTTTGTAGCAAGAAATGAATTTCTTTTTCACTGTCAGCGTTCACTGTCATTAAATTTTCTTTATGTAATTGGGCTTGTCCCGTACCACAAACTCCAACCTTGTTATATTATTTTTTACATCATGATTATTTTTATTTTGCAGGTAAGTGCAGTTGATCAGATTTCATGCTTTGGTAAGCTAATCATCACATTCAATTTGAAATTGTATTTCTTAGTTGGAATTGAGTTACTCCAATTAGTTTTCATGATACCATAAAATGTTCCTATAAACTATGTAGGTACCTACTTTATAAGTTGTGTTTTGGAGTCAATAAATTTATGTCTCTCATTGATGACATTGAAGTTTCTGGTGCATTAAAATAAGCAACTCAGTTTTATCTTTCTTTTTCATTTATTCAGCTGAAATATCGTGATGAAGCCACGTTGGCTACTACTTATTTCTCATTAATCTAATTCAGAGCTATCGCTTATGTATACCCCTGGAAGAAATCCGTGGCTACGGATCCAACTAATTATGAATTTTGAGGGGTGTTGGGGGGGGGGGGGGGGGATGTCTGCTCGATTCCAAAGGTTCATTATTGAAAATAATTAACCAAAAGTAACCATCAAACGAGTGAGAAGGCTTCAAATTAGCTTTGCTGAAAATAAAGGTGAATTCTCATTTCCAGAACTAAACGGCATTTACTATAGTCAACTCTTCGATTTTCTGACAGACGTTGATCCCCAACCATGTCGGTATCTACTGCGAAATTTTCGTCGTTTGTGTATTCTGCTGTGGGTTTTTTTTTGTGTGCCTATTTTGACATTTCCTGAACACTCGTTTTACTACGAGTTGTCTTCTAAGGCATCCGAAGTTAAAGCCTTTATTTACCAGTTATTTACTCCCAGTAGCTGAGTGCAGGTGGAGAGGGAGACCGTGGAACGTGATGTGCCGGCTTGAAGAAGGAGCAGCTAGCCGGTTCCCCAGAGGATGATGCACTCGGGTAGTTGAACCTCCTACGTCTCCCCTCCCTCAGGACGACCGTCTGGTCCCTTCTAAAGCCTTGCCTTCGGTTCTCCATCCTCTAGTCCTTCTGAGTTCTTTTCAACACATTGATGACTGGAATTCCGCTTGATAAGCTCGTTGAGTTTCTCAATCATTTTGTCTGCCACTGCTATCCTAAACGTGTTTAGGATTTCCTCGTGGCATTTCCTCAGATTAGGCTGAAAATTCCGACAACTGAACAAATCTCCTCATTGATTTGTTTTCATGAGAGTTGAAGATATAGTACAACTTCCCGTTAACGGACAGTCGTGGGGAACGAGAATTTTTCCGTAAGTCTGATACGGTAACAAGAAAAATCTCTAACGTATTTTTTTTTTAAATGCTTGAACTCATTGCCCAATTACGTAATTTATCTGTGTAAAATGCTTGCGAGAGTACCGTCATCTGCAAAACTGGAAGTCTGAAAGGCAAAACAGTGAAAAGGTCCCCAACAGATTCCCCTTCACTACACCACCACTTTCATCAGAAAATGAACCCGTGCCTACAAATTCTTGAAAATATGAGAAGCATGACCATGTCTGGGCGAAATTCAGGGAATCGGAAATAGAAAGTAAAAGTAAACACACGATCGCGGCGATAGACGGAAGATAAATTTGTAGAAAAAGGGTCGTGAACTTGCCGGCTGTCCGTTGCCATTGGCCCGATGGCAATGAATTTCATAGGAAACCGTCTAGTGGTAAACCCGCGAAATCCCTCCAAATTTCACTAAAATTGGTCTAGTAGTTGTAGAGTTTTGCCTGTGACAAAAATTTCAGGTTTGCGCATGCGCAGTAGCTATCACTGATACAGCTACCCTCCGAATTAGAGCGAAATCGGTCCAGTAGGAACTGAGAAATCGTTGATACATGATATTCACGATTGCGCGTACAAAGTGGTTATTACTGATCCAGTTGCGAGTAAATCTTGGAGCCAGCCCCCAACAACCCCACCTACCAACTACTACTACAAGGACCCGCACAATCCTTGAACATTTCGTCAAAATCGGACCATTATTTTATATAGTTTTGCACGGGACAAGGAATTGACCATTCACGACAGACAGACACGCAACCAAAATTGTCTAGAATGCTTCGAGATGCAAAAAGCAAGTGGAAATTATGATTTGGAAGGACTTTTTTTCTGCTTCTCGCACGAATATAAGGCTTTCCTGCCTTCGGTTTTTCTGTTGTTGAAAACCTCCCAGTTGATCGGTGGTTGATAACTTCCTCTTGACTCCATTTGAACACCCAATGGTTGGCGGAATACCTCATGATAAAGCTTGACGAACTCGTCTGATGAATCAAGTTTGATCGTTTATGGGCGAAGCATGATGCTTTGCTGCTTTGGGGTTTCGAGGTTACCTACCCTTTTCCGTGGTTTCCTGCTCCATTTGAGTCTACTATCGCAATCATAATAATTATTGGGGTTTCGTTAGCTATACCAGCATTCTCTACGTACTAAGTCACTCGCGACGAAACAATCGTTTCCACGATTTATTTTATTGAAAGGTTGTCTGTTTCCACCAATACACGAAAAATACACTGTTATACCGATTTGGTCCATGCAATAACTTATTGTTTGTTACTGACGATGGTTTGATCACCCAAACCGGTATAGCAATGTATTTTTAATGTATTAGTGGAAATACACGAAATACGTATTTTTTATTCTTTTTTCCAGCGAATAGGTACGTGTTTTTTAATTCTTTTTCCGGCATTCTGTACTGATTAGCCTGAATCGGCAACAACTAAATAACGACGAGCCTCACCATTTCATCGTCCGCATATGGCCCCTTCCTTCTTTATAAGAATTGCATGGACCTTTCCACTCATATTCATTCCACCTCCAATGGCATTATATTCTTGTGATGAAACCAGTCGGGCGCGCAACCTCATTGCACATATCGCAGTTGATGGCATTTTGTTGATTCACGCGCTATGTATACAGGTGTACACTACTCGTGAGTGATCTTGATGGAATTGGTTGGAGACTACCGTGCAGCGGTTTATGAGCCTCATTCTGCGACTGTATTTAAAATAACGACCTACCACTGAACTGAAAGATTTGGGTGCAGTGATAACGTAAAGTTTTTCGACGTTTTTTCCAGCGGTCTCGCGGATTTCAACTCGGAGGTCATAGCGGGAAAGCTCTCATTGATTCGGTCGATTCCCCCCCCCCCCCCCAATTCAAGTCGACTTGAATGAAGGGAACCCTTCTATGTTATAATCAATTCACAAGTTCCTCTCAATAATAAACGGAGACAGAATCAACTTGGTGGTTTTCCCTGGTCGGCGAGATGAGGACCAGGGCATCCTGGACGGACCGACAGGAACCATCGATTTTTTGATTAGAACCTGGAACACCCCTCAATCCGCTACCCTTTCTGTCTAGACGGCGGACCGAGAATATGGTCGTGCGATGGGGGTAAAACGGCAAAGCGAGTCCACGTCGATATTATAAGTTAGAAACAATCTACGTTGTATTAGGTACGACTTAATAATTAGTTACAGATCATCCCAAATTCAATACTCGCCCAGTCTTGATTTTCACTCGCTTCCCAATCCTTTAGGCATATTGCATTTTAAGGTAGACACAGGATGTACTGTTGCCATATTATTTAAAGACCCTTGAATTATTTCAAATGACAGATAGTTACTTGATAGTGTGTTTGGTAATACAAAGTTATGAGGTACCTGCAATTCGCTAAACAGCCTGAAATAATTCGAAAGCCAGTAACGACACTTGTTAGCACTCGCAGCTGTTACTGAAAGTGACCTGGTGATGTCCTTGTCCTTGAAAGGTCCTCTGCTGTGACAAAATCATTCGTTGCTGTTCATTTTTCCAACATTTCTACGCCTTGGTGGTCGCCCTGTTCAGGCATAATGCCGTTGTGGTATGTAGGGGTCATTAGATTACCAGTGTTAATTTGTGAAGGTGTGTGACGACGATTAAGTAAAACCGTGAGGAGAATTGCAGTTTATGAAGATCGACCCAGATATCACGGAACGTCAACGAGGATCGGGAATGGGGTCCACTGAAAAAACTTCACCTTTTTCGCCGAGCTTTCGATATATTATAATATCTTCATCAGGGCTCAAACGCTAGGTTACAGTGCAAACATTACACCTCCGTCACAATAAATTAATACCACCAGCAGGTAGTTGGAGCTCACTTAATAAATATGATAAAATTTAAATTATAACATCAACAGCTTTAACAAATCAGCAACAAGCAGGAAAAAGCAGGGTTTTTATGCCTGGATGCCTGTCTAGAATAAACAACTTGAACTGTTTTAGCCAATCTCGCCTGACATTCCTAGCTGCATTAGCTCACAGTGATGAAAATCGGTTAGAATCACAAGGGAATACTGTACACAAAACTATTCAGTGCACAGAACCACCCACATTCAGCTTCCTGAGAGCCTCTGTTTGCGACTATATTTTGTAGTGAAACTCTCAAAATTGCCGGTTCAGCGGTTAGGAAGCCTGAACTTCTAATTCAGCAGTTAGGAAGCCTGAACTTCTAATTCCTCTGAACGATTTCTCTCAACGCTTAGCACATGGACTCGCGAAAGTCTTCGAGAGAAAAATATAAACATAAAAAAAAAATAATAATAAGAGAAGATTGCATTAAAATGGAAGAAGATCGTGGAAAGTATTGAGGGTTGCGGTATTGAATTCGAAGAAAATATCTTGGCAAACCCTTCAGCCGAAAAGCATTGCTGGGGCGGGGATAAGCCAGGGGCTGCTTCCCACCTATCTCGTTAACTCCTCCGATTGTCTGCTATAAATCGAGAACAAGGCGAGAAAAAGGGAATCGATTCACTATTCTCTCTCCCTTTATTTCTACTCCTTTTCTTTTTTAAAGAGTGGAACAGCGTTTTAAGGATAAGACCTTGAGACAAAAGGCCGCAAACATAAGGAGTAACGAACCGCAAAATTTTACGATGGACTTTTTGTTCTCCAAGATCCGCCTCATTTTTATGGTTTCGTCTTGCTTACATGGAAAAATCTGAACCCTGGATTTCTCATTGTTACCTGTTGCTTAGAAGCCGAATGGTAGTGGTCAATACAAAGTTGCTCGGGGTTATCTGAATTTTTACAAGCGCTGTCTCTACCTTTTGATCATAGATCCGTCGTGCTTACCGCTGGATTGACTACCGACTCTTGGTTTACCCCGGTGATGAAACGGGTTTTCGTTTTAGGTGTTCTGCTTCATGACTCTGAAAGTCTAGATTCCATTCTGTGTGAGGACTCCTCAACATTTACTGTAAACTGTGTAAAATCATTATAATAGTAATGCAGAAACAGTGTAGTTTGAATTCATTCTCTTTTTTTCTATACCTAACCCTCGAAAATACCCTTCCCGACCCAACAAAATGTTGTAACAAATTTATCTAATGATAAGCTGTTGTAGTTATCGGCTGCAAGGTCGCTCTTATAGTGGAAACCTTGATGAATTGTTCTAACGGAATTTCGATCTTGCCGATCCAATATTAGTGTGATCTTTCTGTTCCACTGTTTGTGTACTTATTGATACGGTCCCAGGTGGTCTGGAGCGGAATTCAGCTTATCGGGTGTTTATCGGATGAACGCTCAATTATCTTGTTTATTGGTGGTGGAAACGTAATCACCGGTGTTATATGGTTGATCACCTACACAACAATGGTATGAATTCATTTCATTTAATAGAGAGTTGTCGCAACCAGTTTCCGAAAAACGCAACTCTAAAACGTAAGTCTGTTCTAGGGTGACAAATTCGGATGCTAACTATCTAACGTACGTTCCATGAGAAAGTTACGTGTCTACGTAACTCCGGACATATTTGATGTGACGTTAACTTAATAATTTGTCAATGATATTATATAATTTGTCTGTCAAGTTAACCTCTTTATTCTCAAACTAGCTCGTAACATAATTATTCAGTAATAGTTTCTATGAGTTTTGAACAATTTCTAGAACAACCGTGCCCTTTTACTGTAAAACCTTACGCACGGCACCGTGAGACCTTGGGTCCTTCGTGTAATTTTACATACCCGAAAAAATACTTGCTAATTTTTAAGGCACTCACTTACCGTGCTCATAGCTTTCGGATGGCAATGCTCTAGATGAATAGGTACACGAACCACATGAAGTTCAAGCTTCCAAATATACTTGAAGAGAACCCAAAATAAAGACAACGCGAACGGCGGAAAACCTTCCCGAGGTCGGCTCCTCCCGTCTTTCTATAAAATTCGGGGTGATGCGATAGCGTAGCCATGGAGATCGAATTTGGTTATTCGCGAAGAAGTTTACTTATTGAGTTACGTAGTACGTAGCTTTGAGATGCTCGACACGCATCTTTCCAATAGTTACGTGGTGCTGGACAACGCAAGTCTGTAAAACGCCAAAACTTACGTCTCGAACGTAGCACTTGTGTCGTGAGTCCCTCCCGGGAACACTCCTCTAGTAAACTTAAGTTCGCACCAATATTCAAACACAAAAGTTAGTTCCGTCAATAAACGAAACGAGTGGGGAGACAAGCCACAGAACCCAGGGTACACAGCCTGGAGCCCCACCATCAACCCCTAACAGGGGGTTGGAGGGAGAGGCCTCCTTTTCCTATAAAACCCTGGATCCTGCGACTTTAGCTTCATTCGACACTTCCTCTAACCAGCTCTCTCTTCTCTCCTCTACCTTGCTCTCTCTCCTCTCTTAAAAGATCCTAGATGTCGGTGGTGGTCAGCCCATAACCGCCTAGGCAAAACCTCCTCCTCCAAAAGATTCCAGATGTCGGTGGTGATTCGCTCATAACCGCCTGGACACCTCTCCTCTAAAATATCCTAGATGTCGGTGGTGATTCGCTCATAACCGCCTAGGCAAATTCTACCACTCACCTCCAAAATTCTACCTCCAAAAAGATCCCAGATGTCGGTAGTGATTCGCTCATAACCGCCTGGGCAATTTCCCTCACACCACCGTGATGCAATTTTAAATTCATCACAACTTGTGTTTACGTTCTCTCTCCCGATCTTCAATTTTTGGTTGCGACAACTCTCTAATGTGTACGTATAGTACGTAAGCTCGCATTTTATTTCCTTATTAATGGTTTGTTGGAACCAGACTAAAACTGTTATGTACAGACGAGGATTATTTCATCCTTACTTCCTCCCTACTCATAGTACCTACAGTATGGAAAATCGTAAACTTCAGGAATGAATGAATAGGTAAGTTACTTAGAGGGAGAAAAGCAGTTTGTAAAAACGGTTTCGGAATCCAGCGATGATCGGTAGTTTCGGAATTCCCCAGGGAATATGTCTAGGCCCTGTGTACTCGCTGCTTGAATATTTGGAAGGTGAGGAAATCGTATCTTTTGCTGGTTGCAAATCTCTTGTTGTTTCCTGTGAGGACTTGCCAATAGTCAAGGTGAAAGCTGAGAGAGATCTATAGATGTTTTGGGTAGCCTGAATGGGCTAGGAATGAAATTGAATTTCGAAAAAACTAATCATTGTTTTCACGCTACCAAATTCAACCTGTTTTATTATTTTATTAGAGCATATTATACGTGTCCAAGAATCTCACAGGTCGATAATATTAGTTATTTAGCAGTCGAGATAGATCACCGCTTAGGTGGGATTTACACGTGAATACCGTAATAGTCCGATTAAGAAAAATAATGTAGCGGAACGTGGGGCATAGTGAAACAACAGCTCTAATTCAAATATGCGAGGGATTTAATTCGAGGAGTCAAGACTGTGCTACAGTACCCTGTGCTTCACCCAATGTCTTTCTGTCTCGATGCCCGTCTTCTTTGGACAGAAATTGTGTTTTTCGCCTAATGACGTAATTCATTGAAGCAACCTTTTTCTTCATGTGAGACGTACGTAAAAACAATTTCTTGTATAATAAGCTGCATGGTTTCTATTGTGTTCTGTTTTTTACTATAAAACTTGGAATAAAAAAATACGCAAAGATGGCGACTGGGGCATATTGAAACGTAGAAGATGGGCTCATCGAAACGTTTCAAGATGCCAAAGTCATATGTTTCATTCTGTCTCGTCACTATAATAAATAATCATCATCGTAATAGGAATTTCTTCATTTTGCGTTTCATTCTTTCTAGCATGGTGCGGAACAGAGTGAGAAAACCTGGAAGAGTAATTTTTTTTTTTCGCTGAGGATATGTTACTTTGGTCAAAACTACCTGCTTCTGTTAGGAGAGCTGACATGAAAAATAATATTTTTCTGAGAAAAAAAGGCCTATTAAGCATGTCACACTTTACTGATAGGTAAAAGACATGAACAGTGAAGGGAGTGCTTTGGCCTACACCCTAAAATATAATGTCTCTCCTCTGAACAATAATTGCTGTGGAAGGCATATGTGATGAGGGGTTGAAAGATGATGTAGGTATGGTCTTCGTGACTCCATGCTGCATCATTTCAGCATGCGGCAACTCCCTTCCCCCTGCAGTGATATTTACAAGGGTCCACTTCAAATCACACAAGATAGAAAGTGCACCCCCTGGTAGTCTTGGTTGTGCAACTCAGTCTGGTTGGATGGGTAGGATCCCTAACCATCCCTATTCATGTTATGCCAGTAACAGAGTATTTCAAACCTAGGTACTATCCTGGTCCAGTATTCTTTTTTTGGTATTTCAAAATAAGCTTTCTGAAAAAATGCAGCTGATTTTACTCATCCAGCACCTTTTTTGTTTTTGTTTCACTGTGCTGGATGGGTCGTTTGAAGGCACCCCACATATGGGGCACAATGGAACAAAATTCCGACGGCAATAAATTGATTTTAACATGTTTAATGTTTTAGGGCTGGGGGTCATTCTGTGAATTCCGACACGCAAATATGCAACGTTTTTCATTGGTTACTACACAGTTACTACCTTCTGTTGTAGCAACCATAAAGAATATCGCACTCGAAAGAAACAAGAGTCAATAGCTACGTTTTTCATTGGTTACTACACAGTTACTACCTTCTGTTGTAGCAACCATATGTTGATGGCGAGTTCTATAATAAGTACAGTAAATGCAACATTATACTTGTAGAGTTCAGTGAAATTGTGGCTTTCATTTTTTCTTGACATTAAAAAACTATATCTAATTTCTCCCTTGCGAGGGAAAAACATTAAACATGATTTAATGTTTTTCCCTCTCAAGGGAGAAATTTATACAGCAGTTATAATAACAAGAGGCCTATCGGGAATTTTAAAAATATAACTTCACATTATTTAATGAAACTACCTACTGAGAACTCTGACACCAACCGCACTGTCCTGCGATCCTACTTATTTTTCTATGATTTTTTAAATTTCAACCAATTCTGACGTCACGAGAGGGGTGCAATGACATCAGAATGGTTGAAACATGGAAAAAAAGTCATAGAAAAACTTACTACTTATTTTGTTATGACTGTGTGATAAATAACTAACTGGAGACTAATGCAATATACTCCCGATATGTTATGAAGTATTTATACATTTTAAACTAGAACATATTTGATATTCAAGTCAGGAAAAATAAAAACAAAACAAAAAAGTGTTTCATGTATAATGATGTATGCATAATCATGATACATAAGTAGGGAGATTCGAAGTTTTCTCTTTCTGGATTCTAAACGAATGTTCTTCTTTACAATGTAATGGCGCAGTCAATTTTGATGTTTGGGTTTCTGGGTTGGGGTAGATGTAGGGAAGAACTGTTGGAGTCGCTGTTTATAGCCTAAAAGTCCTTCTTCGGAAAAGTGCAAGTCCTCAAACTGTACTTTGGTCAAAATGTTAACTATCGTGGCACTGGTGGTTCAATGGCCTGCTTAAGTTTCTTAGAGAGGTACGCCTTGTTTAAATGCTATCAAACTACATTTACATACTCCTATCAATAACGCATTTGTTTTTATGATTTCATCCCCCAGTTAAATTCAGTAATTAGTTCCATTTGTAGATAGAGTCGAAACTAATTTTCACATTATTATGGAACAAAAAAAGGAGCATGTAAAAAACAAAATTTGGCAAAAATTTTAATAATTCCTCTCCGCAGCTCAAATTTTTCTTTGAGGGGAATAGCATAAGTTATGATTTTACTGTCTGTAGCGATACTACAATAATTTTTTTTTTTTTTTTTACAAATTCCTATTTGCGATTTAGGTGTGACTTGCCTGCTAGTTTTCCAAAAGTTCCTGTTGAAATTGTGCATGAAGGTCGTTTTGTTCGCCGATCCAAATAACAGTTCCGTTTTTCTCAAAGCGTCTTCTGAAGTTGGATTTTTTTCTTACTAATCTGTAGTCACCATCTACAAAATATTCTTAATAATGCAGTACATTTTTTTTTTTTTCAAGTCATTCGTTCAAGTCCTTGTTCAACTCAGCTTGGACTATTGGTTTGAGGAGGATGAAACTTGAATGTTGGTATAATGATCATTGAATGATTGGTATAGAGCAGTTGGTAATGACCTCTGATGAACCTCCTGGTCGATGAGAGCCCCTTAACGATTCCAGATGAAGTTTTGAATTCTAACCCAGTTGGGCTGTCAGCTCCTGTCATCGTTACCATGCAGGTTTACGATTTTAAAACCTTTATTGCTTAGCGTTGCAGTAATAATGAGGCCATTATTAACTGGCAGATAAGTCACAGATCTGGCCGTTGATTCATTTCATTCTACTATTGCTACTCCGTATATCACAGCAACTGTAATATTAATCTGTTAGATAGAGCTTGCCGGTAGGCTGCGACTAACAAACTGGAACAACTCTCGCATTGGGGATCGAGGATAGCACAGCTACAAGCCGTGACAGAGACTGGGAATTCGCTCAAGTGGGTTGTCAGATCAACAAAGGTCGAGTGGAGTAGATATAGCTCAGCCCAAGTTTGATTAGGTCTCTAAGCAAGCTGAGATTTCGTTGCTCCTTATTATTCATTCCTGGTACTAAGCATTACCTTTGCTTCGATCTGTAATTGAGTCTCGATCTCGTAGGACTACTAAAACATTTGCTGTCGATTAAGTGGGCTTCTCTTAACCAAGATTCAGTAGACATGGTGTAAAAATTAGCTGCAGTCTTTGAATGTAGAGTATTTTGGGACTAAGAGGGAGATTACGTTTAAATTCTCAGGGCGGCGGCGGGGCGTTGTACAGTCAGTTTGAATTCATGCGGTGTACTTTGGTATGCCGTTTTGATTTTATTTATGTGGACAACATGAGTCGTAAATCCCTATGGTATTACGAGAACCAGTCGGCATGAATTTCCGCTGGGGCTCCATTTAACATCTTGGGCGTTGGGGATAGTAATGATGTTTGATTTAAGGGATCTATTGAAGCGCACGTAGTGTACTTACGGCGCTGACTTACTATCTCATTACAGCTTTTGCGGTTGCAATTATATTCGAACAGAGGTCCTACCTCCCCCCACCCATTTTATATTAATTTTAAAACCCAAAATTCATATGAATAACCATGAATCAAATGGCACAAATCGGTTAGGCTTGGGAGTTGGTGGGTGCATTACAGTGATTGTATTTCTGTTAGAATTGCCCCATTTCGCTAATGCCAATAATTATTATTAGATTCTTCGCACCTCTCGTATTGATGAAACATTGAAAGAAGAGCCTGAAGAGAGTTTGATGTATAAAATAATAAGGTTCAATAATAAATCGGGTGTGATGAAAATAACTTCGTCTGTTAGCCACCTACTGAAACGAAGATTGAGGGTCTTCTCTGAGCTTGGGCTGTTCCCACCATCTATCCGCATTATGGTTTGGGCAATAATTAAGAGTTAAACCCCTTGCGGAAAGGACGGAACTCTAGGAGTTACCTGTTGGCTAAACAGGTGGTAAATGGGCAGTAAAGGTGATTTACACCTACGAATTAGCCTCCTACACTAGGCCCGCTTTCGTAAAGGATGAAACTTTGATGCTGGACCGTTGATGGGGCCTTCGAGGAGTTTCTTGGTGATAAAAGGACGATCTAATCGAAGCGGAGCGAACTCATACGTCTCGTCTGGTATGAGTTGGTACATTACTATTATGTTGGGAAATGGGGTCTCTAACGTTACTGACAGTTTGGAGTACAAACTTATTGAATACCAAACTCTACTAGCTGTGTTTGCTGGAAATCGTATATGGGGTGTCAGTTCTTGTATGAAACTTTTGTACTGAGTAGATTTAGACTGGAAGACTGTGTTGTAGTTACCTACGAGTTGATTCACATTTTTTGAAGAATTACTTCGAAGGATATTTATGTATCTGGCAGTACGGAATTACTGGGTGGAATGGTATACCTACTGATGAATATGATCAAACCCCGTGTCCTTGGAACAGTTTATTCCTGTCGTTTGGATGTTGGAAAATGGTTCTATCGGATTAGGATGGCTTCAAGATTACCATGAGCAAGAACATCGGGAGTCAGCTGTTTTCCTCAACGCGCCACATCAAGGTTTCAACCGATACATCGTGTTACATCCTCAAGAGCCGTCCGGGCTGTGACTTGTTGGAGCGTTCCACTTTCCAAGAAGCTTTGCGACATTGTGCAACAACCTCGTACCTGATACGTTTTCTTGACTGAAGTCGATCTGGGTGTCGCAATAGATAGCGGACCGTTCCCGGTCTCGGATTTTTCGCGATTGACGGGTCGTGCAGACATTTTATAACCCGGAAAGGCAGTTGGTCCGATACCTGTCGTCCACATCAGATAGTTTAGAAAGGTTAGATGTTACAGGCCCATACCAGAAACCTCTCCAAAAATACATTGACGAACAAGAGGTATATGAATCGCTTCCGGGTTTTGTTTTCTATGTGAACAGATTTCAACATACAAATACTATGTTACAAAATATCTTTGGGCTACGATAACACTAAAAAAATATATTTTGAATAGAAGATATTAGTCATAAGGTGTTGGCAGATGTACGAAAATTTGTTTTGTGTCTGTAGTGGAAGAACTCTTGTAACACGAATACGTGCCTACAGCTTATTGCTGAAACGGGAATTGAATATTTGAATATCAAAGTGGCTGAATTATAACCAACCTTGGGGATATTAAATTATGCTATTTATTAAGCCATTAATTTCTCCAGCTCAACTTTGATGGTTCCGCGACATAGACGTTGAAGTTCGGGTCCTCCTTCCAACTGTCATTGGATTTGATTCTTACATGATTTACTTCTTCGATCAAATTGTGCTTTTCGTTCAAATTAAGCCTGGGTCCATTGAATCGAATAAATGTCAAACTAATCTTAACTTGCATTTAGCATATTGCTTGAATCTTCGGAGTCTCCCGTGTCTTACAGAGTATTTGTGTTTGGTTTCCGAGGATGTAGAACGTAGTTTCATGTAGGTGAAATTAAACCGAACTCTTGATCTGCCAATCGTGTGTACCTATTGTCTTTGCTCATCTAGTGTCAGGTATCAGGGCTCAAACCGGAAAAATCCACGAAACCTGAGCTTTGGTAATGAACAAAATATTTGCCGATTCAGTGTTTTCCTCTTACGAGAGGAAAGACAAACACCTTCTCCGATTTCTCCACTCGAACAGCCTACCGGATGTATAATTTTGGCGCCTCCATCCTTTAGCGTCCAAGGTCGGAGTACTCACCTTTCTTGTTGTTTTTTTTGTATGACCCCCCCTCAAAATTTGATGGTTTCCGTTTCAAGGTACGCAGAATCCGAAAACGGAATAAAAAATTTCTGTCCGTACGCCGTAGGTACTTCGCACTTTCTATTGTTACGATGTATCAAAATTGGTTTGAAGGTCCCATTTGGGGTCTAGTTTGTCCGCGAAGCTTGGCGTTAATGTCATTCATCTCTAAGGGGTGAAAAATAGGGGGGTTGAAATTTCCAGGACGCCGTCATTTCGATTTTTTTACGTTCTTAAATAGTTCTCGATCTCGGGAGTTTTTTGAGAGCATTGTACGTCCAGCCATGTTCGCAGTAAGGCCCTGAAGTTTGCACCGACGGGCTTCGCCAACAAGAGGGTGAATCAAATGGTATGTACATTCAGCTCAGATATCATTGCTAGGGACGCCGCAACAATATATGTAGTACCCAATACAGAAAAGGGTGGGGGGGGGGGGGTTAATGGGCCCAAATATTGAGGTGGTGGTGTTGAGGGGGGTATTGTCTTCACTGGGCCATAATTATATTGCCGCAGATTCAGGCACCATAGTTATAAATATGATTGGGAATTGGCCCTAGATTCATAAGCTACCATACGTTGTCAGTGTTTTCCAATACACCAGTACGTACACCAATTGGGCGATTAGCCCAATGGTGTAGGTAATTAGCTACACTTTGGGTCACCGGAAATCGATAGGTTGCTATAAATTGGCATAATATTAGAAGAAGATGGTCCGCAATGAATTTCAAAACGCTTGGATCATTGTATGACTACTGCCATCTACTGCGCATCAGCAAACTCGACATTTTGATTGGCCTTTCGAATACCTGGGATTTCACGTTGAGGCGCCGGCTTTTGTTTCTTGACGTGACGTTTCTTCTATCCTAGTTCCCAACCTCATCCGCCATTCCACTGTACGACTCTATTTTCTAGGTGGTTAATCGATTTTAGGGCTTTCCTGGGGCGAGGGGGGGGGGGGCACGGTGATAGGTGTTGACCACAGGAAACATTGATCTGAGCAGAAGGGGAATCTATACTGAAAATAATTAATCCCTTCTGTAATAATTAGAAGCGTTTTAGGTCGCTGTCTATCTTATAACTTCATATTTTCGTCAGCTCAAGACCCTGGCTCCGTAAATGGTTCTGTATCTGCCGGCGAGGTTTGCTTTTGTTTTGCTCAAAACACCTACTTGGTTCAACGTTTCGCACCGCCTGGCGACCCCATTGTAATCTGTTGAAGAACAGTGGAGTTTTGTAGCAGTCTCTTCGGCATTGGCATTTCCAATCCTTGTGGCGTATTCTTTCCTTGAACCAACTCGGTGTTGTAAAAAGTCAGTACGTACGTACCCTTTCTCAAAAACTTGTTTCAAACGCTGGTTCTTCAAATCGCTTGAGAGTATTTCAAAGAGTTCCTGAATGTCCGGTAAGGTATAGTGGGGTGCTCTGAATGAGACATTCCTTCAGGAACATCCCATTATGGTAAGCCATCCAAAGCAGAATTTTAAGAAGTAGCCTTATTAAAGAATCATGTATCGCGCAAAAGTTGAAGGACGCTGTTGATATGCAACTTTTGGCGGTGACGTGAAGAATTACTGAATATTCATTTCGAACAAGTGGTTATGTGATGTCCATACGAGCAAAATATGTACTTTTCCTCTCCAAAACATACCTACCTAACTGCCACTTCGCGCATCATCTTGAGGCACCGTTTACTCATCTCCCTGACACTTACTGTTACTGTGTTACTTCCGATCAAGGGATAAAAAACCCTATAATGATCGCCCTATTATCTCTTACCACGGCTAAGGTAAATAAAAGCGCCACTGCTATAATGAGAACAGGATTAAAGCAAACTATTTAACAAGGAAATCCACTTTTCTCTCGAAGATTTTCCTCGTTCTCAGCTCTAACGACTTGACCCTTTTCTAACGGTTTATCCACTGGCTCTGCTATTTCCCCCGTCCTTAATCTGTTGAGCCTTCACCGCTCACTCTATAATGCTATTCTGGGCTTGCCTCGAGTTATTTACTCAGTTTGTACCCAATTTTTCGCTCAAAAGATGACACAGATTCGTCGTTCATCTTTTGGTTGTCTTTGTAAAATAAACTTATCTTCAACAAGCGTGCTTCGAGGGATGTTGGAAGAAGTTCTTATTAGACGTTGATATTGTAGAATAGTCTTCATCAGTCTTTGTCAACAAGCCTGCTTCGAGGGATGTTGGAAAAAGTTCTTATTTGACGTTTGTAATGTAGAGCAGTCTTAGGTATCTGCAGTTTACCAACCGCGTATTCGAGTCGAAGGGTAAAATGATTTATTCTGCTAGCATGTTTGTGTGTTTTGCATTACTTGCGTCATACTCAGATTTTTCCGAATTTTCCTTGAGTTTCAGCAACTAATGCTCGGATTGCTGTAAAAATGGGTTTGGTATCGCTCATCTTCCGTACCTTCTTTGCTTATTTTTGAGAAATGTTTCGTATTCCATGAGGTGGTTCCTGGTTATGATAAGGACGGCACCTCCTAGAACGCTGTTGACAGAATCAAAACACGTTCGCAGACGACGCTACTGTTGTTAATCTTTTCACCTGGTCACAAGTTAAACCTGACTCATTTGATTTACTTACCTGTATCGTTATCATTTCAACCAAACCAGTACGGCAATTTGAAGGTGACTGGAGTGATGAGAGAATGGTAATCATGAGCTCCCAATACCTAGTAGTATGTAATTCACTATGAGGAGTAGATCGAGGTCGTCCTCCATTCATAATATATTTGTCTTCGAGAATGACTGCAGCACCGTGCTAATGATCGAACCGGTAAACTATTGACCAACCCCATTGAATAACTCGAGGTACCAAAAGAAATACATGGCTAGACTTACACCTCACCTCCTCTTACACTTACACTTGGACCTCACAAAAGTACAGTATTATTGACTGGTCCAATATTATTGAATGGACTACGCAAAAACATTGCCCAAAATTTCAGTATTGAGTAAATGTTCGTGATGGAAGCTCAGCGCGACGAGCCTGTGCTCAGCCGTAGCCGCGTACGTTCCTTTACACAGGGCCCGGGGGTTGCAATTATTATTTTAGTTGCCTGTTAAGAAGAAGAAAAGAATCAGAAGAAGAAGAGGTCAGGAATTGGTTGAAGAATCGACCTACTCACGGTCATCGTAGTCTACTTCGTGAACTGAGCCTGGAACCTCAACATTTCCTGAGGTTGAATGGCGAGGTGTTTGAGAAACTGTTAAACATGGTTTGCCGTCTGATTGAAAAACGTGATACCCGACTGAGGACAGCAATCAGGTCAGCTGAAAGACTGTCAGTTGGTTTTTCAGGCGCTTCCTTGCATCTGGTAACTGCTTTGAGGACGCGGCGAACGCTCCAGACTGAAGAAATATTGCGCAATATTTTGTCACTGCACTCTCATGCTACAAAATATTGACGGGTCCGCAATAATTTTCTAAACTTCCAAAAAACCGGTTGAAGGCCCCACAAAATATTAAGGATCCTTTTTTTTGCTCATTATTTTTTATCCTCACACTCAATATTTTTGCGCAAAAACGACATCTTCAAAACTAAGTGCAACAGTTTTGCCAGTGTGAGGGCCCCTTTAGATATCAAGGCAAAGCTTATTTTATTCGGTGGCAGCGAAAACATCTTTTTAGCGAATTTTCAAAGAAAATGAAGCTATTGCAATGGCTTCGAAATTTAAATAATATAAATTTTTGGAAATTTTCTTCATAGAAATCCGTTTCAGACCATTCTAAAACGATTCCTGAAATTTAACACTTTTTTATATGTATATATATATTTATATATGTGTCACTCCAGACGATAACTCTCGATAGAATTGAGATAAACAGCTCAAATTTGCACAAAAAATCTATCTTGGCAATCGAAAGGCTAAGTTCGAAGATGGGCGAAATTGGCCTACTCTATGGAGGGTTTTGGCGCATTTAAAGTGTGCAAAAATTACCCAAAAATCCCCAAAATGTTATTTTCCAACAAGTGACCCCTCATTTTAAAGGTTTTTGCACGCTGAACACGATGGTGAAATCGGATTTTAGATATCTAAATCCGTTCTTAAATTAGAGCATTTAAAGTGCGCAAAAATTACCCAAAACTAGGATAATCTTTAAACTCTTACCCCCCCCCCCCCCCCACCCCCTTAGAGTGGTCAGATTGAAAAATGTGAGAAGTATTAATTGAAGACGAGAGTTCGAAGCAAAAAAGGGGGAGGCAAACGATTAGTACAACTCCTTGAATTTCCCATTTGACATATAATTGTTATGATACCTTCATAGATAGACAAGTACCGGCCCACGTATTACTAGAAGGAAGACGAAAGAAAAAATCTATTTCAAATTATTCAATTTAGGTACTAACAGTAGGAGGAAGAAGTTTTCCTTTATTCAAAACCATAGCCATTAATTCGAATATTTCTTTGAAAATTCGCTCATTAAGTCATGCTGCATGACTGGTTTTTTTCACATGTAGGGACTTTTTACCCCCGGGGAGAAAGAAGGAGGTTCTGTGTTTGACAACATTTGATACGGGTCCTGCGTTCATACCTTCTAGGAACGCCTACGGGAACATCAAGCAAAACAAAGGGCTTGTTGCGCAACGGGATTGACCCTCCTTCGCACCAGACTAGAAAATAGATGTCACGCGACGCACGAGCGACTGCTTTCTTTCTGCCATACAGTTTATTTTAGGGATTTAAAAACCTCTTAGGTTGAACTGGTGTTGAATCATCGTTGTTGTTTTGAGAAAAATAACTTTGACCTTTGAAACTATCGCATGCGTCGAGAGAAAACGAAATATCATGTCGCGTAATCCTACAGTTAACGCGAGGCCGCTCGGATAATTCAGAGCGGTAGCCTGAAATATTTTAGAAAGGGCAATGGAATGTTTCATTTCTGGCTGTGCATAGCCTTTGTGAGTGATTCATAAATATGTAGAAAGAAACATCGACTTGGAAGAATCTTCGATACGTAGGTAGGTATGCGTTATCCTCTCTCTTCCCATTTCTCACTTACTTCACTCGTAACGACATCTCTTGTTGATGCAGGGTTCAAGAGTGATTTATGTACCTGTACTTACTCAATGTAATAAGCTCTACCATCTTTTGTTTCCGTTCCTTTGCGAGGTTACTTGTCAGTGCCGAAATTCTCTAAACCCGTGTAACAACTTCTTGGTCATGTATTCTACGCTCACATCAGTAGTCTGGTGTGCGAAAGGATAGGAGATATGAAGGTCATAATAATGAGAATGAGCTATAAACTGGGTAGCTTATTGGGTGGTGGGGGTCGAGGGGGTACAAGTACATGAGTAACAGCATAAGTAACATGAGTAACATTAGTTTTTCTTTGTTCACACCACAATCTGTCAA
Organism: Leptopterna dolabrata; assembly: GCA_954871275.1. Classification (NCBI taxonomy): domain Eukaryota; kingdom Metazoa; phylum Arthropoda; class Insecta; order Hemiptera; family Miridae; genus Leptopterna; species Leptopterna dolabrata. Next base: position 16,650,617 of record OX940983.1, on the reverse strand, counting down.
GTCCAATTCATCTCCCGAATAATTCTGCTTGCGGAGAGCTGACGCTACCTCCTTATCTCAATATAATAGATTAGCTACTTGAGAGTCACCGCCCGTAGTGCAAGCCGATATGAGTGTTCCAATAGAATTACGAACTGTCAAATGTGGCACGGTTTAGATTTGGTACCTATTTTATTACAAATCGTCAAGCTCATGTTAATTAACCGATTATTCCGGTATTCGACGTTGCCCCTTACGACTTCAGATTAGAGGCGGACGTTCAAATGACGCACACCACTGATAACCAACCTCGTACTCTAAAATGATCGATTAATTCCACTCGGTTCCCTATCATCGTCCTAACCTCGTTTCTAAGAGCAATAAACTAGATGTTCGAACGTGTGTCCTTTGTTGGTCGTGGTCCTCATTCACTGATTTATAAATTGGTGTAGATGAGGGCTCAAGGCCTTCACAGCGCTCTTGGGTTGAGAGACTACGGGTGTATCAGCCTACGGCTCAACTTGTATTCACCCGAAATTTCATAAATTTGGTGTAGTCATAACGTCAATAATTCGGATATCAACAAAAATTAGTCTTGAACTATGTAAATGGTTGGGTCAACAGATCCATCGTTAAGGTGGTCAAGTGGTGCAATAACGGGGTGTGAAGACGAGTCCACGACGTGTGGTGCTCGATTGCGCTCGCTTTCCATTTGGTTCCAATTTTCAGTGATTGCGCAAATAAAAATTAACACTACTTACTCAATCGCTTTAGTTCGTACTGTTCATCCTCTTCCAAGATTATTGTCCGTTTCATTATAATGCGTCATACACTATTGGCCTTTGTTGGGTTGCAGATCCCAGAACTTTCCTTGTAACGTTCCAACACTAAATTCTATTTAATAATATAGATCATTAGCAAATGTTGCCTTGATAAATATGCCTTAGTTCTTGCCGTGAAATACCTGTAATTTTCATAGATACTCTGCTCAGTCCTCAACCAAAATCACCAAATCTTTGTTTCTGATCGTGTGCTAAAATACTGCTCCTCCTACAGAAATCTTTCCTCGACATACGGGAGACCACTTAAGGAAATAATGGACTTCATTGGAAGACTTCGCATAATTGGGTCCTCCTTCGAAAAAAGATCCGAGAAAAAAAGGAAATGAAACAATTTCCGCGTCATCCTAATGCTCATCAGAGCGCAACATTCACTATCCGTCCGACAGTGATTCAGCTAAAACTCGAAGTGGTCCGAATCACTAATATTGTTATCCACAACAATTGAAACACAAATCCTGCTCGAAACCGACAGAACTCAAGAACAATTTAAAAACTTCATCCCCTAATTTAGGATACACTTGGAGATCAAATACACTCTAATAATCTATTTCTCAGTGCCCTACGCGTTGGTAAATTTTTTCATTTCTCATGTTATTATCGTTCTAAGTTATTACCTATTGTGATGGAATAAATCTTGTGATCGCGTCTACGTGTAAGCATATATAGAACCCTCAAACTTACTTTAATATCCATTTTTTTCATAATAGTCCAGTCAATCTAGACTTCGGTGAACACAAAAGGTCGGATGTTATGTTTCTAAATTTTTATCGGGACAACTTTTGGGGGCCTAAAAACCTCGATATTGTCGGACTTTTTTCAGTTTTTCGCTTATACCTCGTTAAGGAAGCCTCCCACAGAAAATATTATTCGTTCCTAAATTAAAGTGCAATAAATTCTGCGTCGAATGACCCATTGGAACATCAAAATCGGTTCGGCCGTCTAGGAGCAATTATTGCTCGTTGAAAAACGGCTATTTTTTCCAACTTTTTCGACAAATCCATTTCCGGTCACTCCAATCTTAGTCATAGATGAAAGTTGTAGAGCATGGAATTCCGCGTTCAGGAAGCACTATGGTTTTAAAATTGGCCCAATGTTTAGGTACATACCGACAATTTTTCATTTTCCCTCAAAAAAGTCAATACGCTAATATCAAGTATTTCAACAGACAACGATTCTACCCTCTTACTCAACTGTTTGAAACCCTTTCTAGGTTCAACAACCATTGTAAAAATAACTTAATGATAGTGGGAAGGGATTTTTAGGCCAGCAACAATAAAAAATGTGTAATTTGGTATTAAAAATTATTTACATGTTCATAAGTAATTAAAAATTTATGTACAATCGAGAATTATACTGATATAGGTACTACTGCTATACTAATACTACTTTCCACTCTCGAAAAATCAATGGTGATGAAGATGAATATAGAGAAAGGTGTTTAAAAAACGTTTAAATGGGGGGGAGGACGATGGTTTCATCCTCGTCATCAGATTCGAGAAGCTCTAGGAGGTCCTCGTAGTTATTTTCGTCTTCGTCATGAGTCGTTGGTGGAAAGGGAGAATTATCGCATTCACTGCCAGCGTAATGCTTGTACATGGTTGAACACAGCAGGCCTGCTTTCTGACAAGAACACACGGAGGTGCACCCTCGTTTGCAAGCACGTGAGATGCTTCTGAGGAGTGCCTCCGGTGCCACGTCTCTTGTCGTTTGAATGGGTATGAGGCCTTGGGGGCTCTGCCATCCCCACTGCTCAGGGTCGAGCGTGTTCCCAAGCCATGCTTGAATTTGATGGTAGGTCCTGTAAGAGTGGTTGCGAGCAGCATCGCGCGTAGGAGGCAACCATGCCAAGTCGACCTTCTTGCGGGAGACACACTTCGAAAAAATGACGTACCTCATCTGATAAAGGGTGGAGGATGGGCTCCCGTCCCCATAGCCAGCATAGAGCGCTTTCATAACCTCTCCACCATAAGAGGCGACCTCTTCAGGTGTACTCGTCGGATCTGCGTACTTTTCGAAGGTTTTCTCCTACAGTGATGAGTTATTGTTGCGGCGAGTACTGCACACCTCCAGCTTCCCCTGACCGAAGATTGCCGGTGTTGTGTCACAGCCACTGAAGGCGTGTGTGAACAAAATGGTCGCTGGGTCGAATCCGAATGAAGAAACACCATAGTAGGCGTCACCAATCCTACCGCTTCCTGGCTTCAAGAAATACAGATTTCTGGTTAAGGGCTGGTTAGCGCAAAGCCCTGTCATGAGGACCAGAAGGTCAATATCTTCCCCAACTATTACCACAATGGGATGCTCCTGTACCTTTGTCATAGCTGAAGTAACAATTAGGTAGTCTGCGTCCTCATCCGCTTGCTTCACTTCTATGCCACATTCCTCTAATTCAGTCTTCAGTAAAATTATGAATCGGCTCTTCTTTTGGTCAGGGAGGAGTGTCACTCAGCCGTGGCGTGACAATGCCGTGACTGGCACGTGATCCGACCGGCGAAAATTCTTCCAGGAAGTTCGATGAATTGATTCACACTAGACAGGCACCAGTTTTAGTATAGTAGTAGTATATTAGAATTCTTGACTGCGCATAAAATTCTAATTACTTATGAACTTGTAAATAATTTTTAATACCAAATTATGTATTTCTTATACATTTTTTATTGTCACTGGCCTAAATACCCCTTCCCACTATCATTAAGTTATTTTTACAGTGGTTGTTGAACCTAGAAAGGGTTTTAAACAGTTAAGTAAGAGGGTGGAATCGTTGTCTGTTGAAATACTTGATATTAGCCTATTGACTATTTTGAGGGCAAAAGAAAAATTGTCGGTGTGTACCTAAATATTTAGCCAATTTAAAAACCGTGGCGCTTCCTGAACGCAGAATTCCATGCTCTACAACTTTCATTCTATGACTTTTTTCGATTGGAGTGACCGTTTTGGAGTTACAGCTCTTCAAAGTGCCGGAAATGGATTTTTCGAAAAAGTTGGAAAAAATAGCCGGTTTTCAACGAGCGATTGCTCCTAGACGGCCGAACCGATTTTGATGTTCCAATGAGTAATTCGACGCAGAATTTATTGCACTTTAATTTAGGAACGAATAATATTTTCTGTGGGAGGCTTAACGAGGTATAAGTGAAAAACTGAAAAAAGTCCGAAAATTTCGAGGTTTTTAGGCCCCCAAAAGTTGTCCCGATAAAAATTTTGTTGGATTCGCTTGGTTTCCCACTATTGGGGTGCCAAGACACCAATTAAAATTTAGAAACATAACATCCGACCTTTTGTGGGAAAACACCCCTTTTAATGTCTAGATTGACGGGAAGATAAGTCAAGACTCACTTGGCCTTTTTCATTCGTATAACTTACTACCTATTTTGCTTAAAATTCTCTTTCATGTTTGACATCTGTGTTTTGTTGATAGTGAATAACAGCTAGTAGGTATGTAGTGTACGTTATAAAACTATCGAAATTACATGAGTAAGTCATCAATATTACGATTACCATAAGTTAGTCTTGCTATAAGTCATATCCACCTTCTATTTTCAATCTTAATCGTCTACTCACTGCCTCCTCCGTCTCCTTTTTTATTCATAACAGTTTCCGACTCTGTTTTCTGGGATTTGGCTTCGACGCTCAGTTATAATGGGGGAATTATCGTGGAAATGGACCTACTTACAAGTTTTGAATAAACGGAAAAGTGTGTCACCATTACGCATATCTATTTATCATGGTCCTTGCCCTGATTCATGGTGACATATGGGATGGGACTGTCCAAGAAACAACCCACAGCAGTTAGGAGTAAAGGCAATTAAAGGTAGATTAGGTAGGGGCCCGTAAATACATAGATAAGACGATGGGGAAAAACACGAATGGCCTTGAGGGGGGAAACAGCCGCCTTGTGTACAACCAACTTAGGTAATTTGCCGTACTGTATAAATAACTGTCCAGCTGTATTTTCGTATAATTTCTCGATTTAACATTTCTACCAATTACGCATCCCGTCATTATATAGGGGCTTCGCATTTTTCACGGGTCTTATATTTTATGTTTTAAAATGTTCACATAAATCTAATATTTTTCAATAAGCCCAATTCTTTACTTCTAATTTTCCTAGTATTCCTAGTATTTTATCCTTTAAACGTCTCTTGAAGTCATTTAGGAGGAGAGCGTCAATCGTCCAAATCTAGTGGTTCAACTGGCACGTTCATCAATTTTCCACGGCCCAACTACCGTCCATTCTTCGCAGCGCTAAGTTTTGAGAAAAATCGTAAGGTTTAGCCAGGCAGTTTTCATGGGTGTCGTGAGTCCCTCCCGGGAACACTCCTATCATATTAAGTTCTCACCAATATCCAAACGCCAAACTAAAGCTCCGTAAATAAAGATATGAGTGGGGACAGGCGACAGAACCCAGGGTTACTCAACCTGGGGCCCCACTACCAGCTCCCAGCAAGGAGCTGGAGGGAGAGGCCCCCAAGTACTATAAAACCCCGGATCCTGGCGCTCAAGCTTCATTCGACACTTCCTCTAACCAGCTCTCTCTTCTCTCTCTTACCTTACCTCCCAGATGATCGGTTGAATACAGCCGCCTGGGAATTTCACCTCCTCTCTCCTCTCTCTTCCTCCTCCTTGTCTAGATGATCGGTTGAATACAGCCGCCTAGACAAGGGACCTCTCCTTTCCTCTCCTTCACCTAGATGAACGGTTGACTACAGCCGCCTAGGTGAAATTCCCTCATCCACCTCTCTCTCCTCCAAAGTCGTAGATGCTCGGTTGATTACAGCCGCCTGCGACTTTTCCTCACCTTCCTTCCACACCACCTCTCTCTCCTCCAAAAGTCGTAGATGTTCGGTTGACTACAGCCGCCTGCGACTTTTCCTCCTTTTCTCTCCTTCACCTAAATTCACTCACTCACCTTCCTTCCACGCCACCGTGATGAGAATTTTAAATTCATCACAGTGGTGAACCCGACGTTCACTCAACCTTCTTCCTTCCCACCTTCCCACCTCATGTGTCGCCCCAGTCAAGTAGTTCGGTGTCCCAAATTTTAAATTCAAAATTTTAACCAGTCAGTCTAAATTCGCAATTCTTGGCCCAACCCTCAACACTCAACTCTCAACTCAACGCACCACCGCTCCCGCCGATTGCGAATTTCAACATTCAAAACCACGTCAAATTTTTGAATTTTAGTTACAGAAATGGACCCGAACTCACCGACGCCGCCGCTCCTGCGACCAGCTACACTGCAGCCGCCCGCCGCTGCGACATCCGACGCATTGGCCGACAACCCTTTCTCCACGCTCTCCCCGCCGACCTCTGCGACATCGGACACCGCCGCCGCCGCCGCCGCTACGGCCGCAGCCGCCGCCAACGTCATGACGGCGTCCGCTGCGTTCCCTCTGTCGCTGCCCCCCTTCTACACGCACGACCCGGCGCTTTGGTTTTTCCAAGTGGACGCAGCGTTTTCGGCCGCCAACATCCGCAGCCAGAAAACCCGATATTCCCGGATCATTTCACTACTGCCCTACGAGATCCTGCTGCAGACCTCTGATATCTCCCCCGACGCCGCCGCTGCGTACGACGACCTCCGCAGCCGCCTCATCAACACCTACCAGCCGTCGAAAATCGCCCGAGTCGCCGCCCTCTCCCAACCTCAACACCTCGGCGACCAGAAGCCCTCCCACCTCTACCGACGGCTGCGACACCAGCTGCAGGGGATCATGACCGCCGACATCGCACGCACGTTCTGGTTACGTGCCCTTCCCCACCCCATCCAGATGGCCCTGGCCAGCCATCTCGACGGTCCCGACGAGCCCCTCCTGCGCCTCGCGGACACCGTGCACGACTTGGCCGCTGCGGCCGCCGTCAGTGAGGTGCGTACGCCGCGCCACCCCCCGCCTTTCCGGGACCGCACAAAATCCCGGGACCGCGGCCGGGCACCCTCCCTCGACGGCCGTCGACCACTTTCGGCGGATCGCCGACGCGACTCGTCCGCCGACCGCCGCCGCCAGCGCTCACCCGAGCGCCGCAACGCATCCCCTCCCCGCCAGCGCAGAGGTCGATCCCCAGCAGCTGCGCGCGCATCACACTCAGCCCGCCCCACCAACTCCGCCTACCTGCCTGCGGACCACCCCAACCGTTGTTTCTATCACGTAAACTTCGGTGGGGAGGCCCGCAAGTGCCAACCCCCCTGCGCCTTCGCCCCTAAGCAGGGAAACGCAGACGCCCGCCGGTAAATCCGGCGGGCCCCCCTCCTCGCCAACACGGGGGGGACCATGCGCATACCCCCCCCGCCCGCATTCACACAGCCACCACCACCAGGCCACGCTACCCCTCCTACGCCGCCGCCACGGCTGCCAACCTCCCGGCCGCGCCTGCAGCGCCGCCAAAACCCTCCCCGCCCGCCACCAGGGCAACCAACCTCCCGGCCGCGCCTGCAGCGCCGCCAAAACCCTCCCCGCCCGCCACCAGGGCAACCAACCTTCCGGCCGCCACTCACGCCGCCGCTACCGTTCCCCCACCCCGGAACGGCCCCTCCACGCCCGCCAACAGGGCAGCCAACCTCCCGGCCGCCACTCACGCCGCCGCGGCCGTTCCCCCACCACGGAACGGAACCTCCACGCCCGCCTCCAGGGCACAACCCCCTCCAGCCACCACACAGCCCGCCACTACCGTTCCCCCTCCCCGGAACAAGGCGAAACCCCCTCCTCCCAAACTGGCCTGCCCCCCTGCAGACTCCGCCGCTTCCCCCCTCCGGAACGACAAGAAACCGCCTCGAGTCTCCTTCGCGGCGGACCAGCCAACACCGACCAACGTACCTACCTCCGCAATTGTGCCCAACGCCCTCCCGACCCACCAGCGACTTTTCCTGCGCTGCAGGAAAACCAATGTGCCTTTCTTGGTGGACACAGGGGCGGCGCTATCGATATTTCCTAACAACATCCTCCGTCGTCAGGCGCGCTGCTACCGGCAGCTTCTCTACGCCGCCAACGGTACCACCATCCCCTCGTACGGGACGTACCGCTCCTCTGTTTATATGAGCGGGCTCGCGTACGAGTGGGAGTTTACCGTGGCGGACGTGGAGAAGGCGATCCTGGGGGCCGATTTTCTCGCATATTTCGGTCTCCAGGTCGACGTCCGGAACGCGCGCCTGATCGACCCCGCCACAAAAACACCCATACCCGGATTCATCCATGCCATCAACCACCCCCCTACGCAATTTGAACGCCTCCTCCTCAACTACCGCCCCCAGCGCCGCCCCTCTGCCCACATCTCCACCATTCAACACCACATTGAGACTTCCGGCCCCCCCATCACAGCGAAAGCCCGACGACTCCACCCCCTGCAACTATCTAAAGCCCGACAACATTTTAATAAACTCATAGCCGACGGTATCGTCCGCCCCTCAAAATCCCCTTGGGCTTCTCCACTCCACATCGTGCAGAAGCCCAATGGGGATATCCGCCCCTGCGGGGACTACCGGCGACTCAATTCCAAAACCACGCCGGACCTTTATAATGTTCCCCACCTACGGGACTTCTCGTCGCACCTCCATGGCGCTAATATATTCTCTACCCTCGACATTTCACGGGCATTCCACCACATCAACATTCACCCCCCCGATGTCCAGAAAACCGCCATCATCACCCCGTTCGGACTTTTCGAGTATGTTAAGATGGGCTTCGGGTTAAGGAACGCTGCACAAACTTGGCAGCGCTATATGGACAGCATCCTGCGAGGCCTACCGTTCGTCTTTTGCTTCCTCGACGACGTCCTGGTAGCCTCCAGGACGCCGGAAGAACACCTCAGCCATCTCCAACAGATCCTTGACATCTTCTCCTCCGAAGGCCTCTTGGTTAACACAGACAAGTGCGTTCTCGGCCAACCATCCGTCCGCTGCCTCGGCCACCACGTTTCGTCCGAGGGCATCAAACCCCTCGCTGACAAGGTCCACGCCATTAGTGACTTCCCGCAACCCCGCACCGTGACGGAACTCCGCCGCTTCCTGGGTATGTTAAACTTTTACCGCAGACACATCAAACACGCAGCACAACATCAACAACCACTCATACACGCCATTCCCCAACCCTCCAAAAAAAATGACAACCGCCCCATTACCTGGACCCCCCAACTCATCTCCTCCTTCAAAATTTGCAAACAGGACCTAGTAGACGCCGCTCTATTGGCCCATCCCGATCCTCACGCCCCACTATCCATCACCACCGATGCGTCCGACTGGGCCATCGGGGCAGTGCTCCATCAGCACACCGGCGCCACCCCCCAACCCCTAGGCTTCTTCTCCAAAACGCTATCCCCCACCCAAAAAAATTACTCCACGTTCGACAGAGAACTCCTCGCCATCCACGAAGCCATCAAGCACTTTCGTGACTTCGTGGAGGGCAGGCAGTTCTCTGTCGTCACTGATCATAAGCCCCTGACCCACGCCCTCCTACAGAATCGCAAATCCGCCTCCCCGCGTCGCCTCCGGCAACTCGAGTTTATCGGGCAATTTACGTCCGATATCCGATACTTGCCGGGGGCCGACAACTGCGTGGCGGACGCGCTATCCCGACCCACCCCTACCCCCGCGCCGGTGGCGGAGTTACTGCCTTTCCCTTCACCACAAATCCTAAAATCAAAACAAACTCCACATTCCGACCCCGCCCTCTCCAATCTCATTTCCGCCTCCAAATTGGAACAGCTGCCGCCCCTCGACCTCTGGTGTGACGTAACGGCCGATACACCGCGCCCTTACGTCCCACCGGAACTGAGGCGGCAGTTGTTCCTCCACTATCACTCCCTTCACCATCCTGGCATTCGGGCTAGCCGAGACCTTATCAAGACGCGGTACTTCTGGCCCCACATGAACACAGATATTCGTAACTGGGTTCTGGGGTGCCAGAAGTGCCAGCGGTTTAAGGTCTCGGCCCACCCCCATGTCCCGCCTCAAACCATTCCCGACTCCCTGCCGTGGGAACACGTTCATCTGGATTTAGTGGGCCCCCTTCCCCCATCCGAGGGGAAAAAATACTGCCTCACGATGATCGACCGTGCCACCAACTGGGTGGAATGCATTCCACTCTCAAACATCACCGCGGACACCGTCGCGACGGCTTTCCTCTCTCAATGGGTTAGCCGTTACGGTTGTCCGCGAACAGTCACGGTCGATCAAGGGAGGCAGTTTGAGTCCGCCCACTTTTCCGATTTACTACGTTCCCTCGGCATCCACAAAATCCACACTACCCCATACCATCCCCAATCCAACGGGAAAATAGAGCGGTGGCACTCGGTCCTGAAACAGGCCATTTCTACTTCAACAAATTCCCCTTCCTGGACTAAATCCCTCCCCTACATTTTACTCAGCCTACGCACTTCAGCCCGTCCTTCAGACCAAACCAGCCCCGCACAAAACGCATTTAAAGACCCGTTACGTCTACCAGCCGACATTTTCACCCCACATCACACGCCGTCAATTAACAGGGAACCGCTTCACTCCACAACACCCACAAACGACACCTCTTACCCCAAACGCTTCTTCACCGCCACACACATGTACCTGAAAGAGCCCGGCATGCATAAAACTTTTCAACCCCTGTATGCCGGGCCCTTTCAGGTCATCCGCTCGACACCATCCACCGCTACCCTGTTGATTGACGGAAAGCCCCACACCGTGCCATTGGCACGGTGCAAACCAGCCCCAGTCCTCCCCGACCAATCACACCACACCAATCCCCCGCCCACCCCCACACCACACACAACACCCATCACCTCCGTCTCAACCGACGGACCCCGACGTCGTCGCCTCGATCCGCGACGTCCCGGGTACCGGCTCCCAACAGCTATCCCCCTTCACCGCCACCCTGGCAGTGAAGGGACCCCTCTATCAGTCTTCACCAACGTAAAGACTGTTAGAGGGTGGCACCCATCTTCCCCATCACCCACCTCCCCTCACACTGCACACACACCTCACTCACACACTCACTGTCACACACCACACCCTACACGCACCCAGGAATCGGCGGATTCCCGTCACCCCGTTACGCCTTGTTCCCCGAATTTGCACGAAGGTTGTAAATATTGTACATATTGTAAATATCATGTTTGTATATATTGTTCTTCCGCCTCATCTCGCCCTTGCCGCTCGCTTTCACATTGTAAATATCATTATTGTAAATCTTGTTCACCCTCCTCATCTCGCCCTTGCCGCTCACTTTCACCTTGTACATATTGTTCATCCTCCTCATCTCGCCCTTGCCGATCACTTCCCTAAATGCCACATGTTTAGGGATCCTGACCACTGCTGTATATACTCTCACCATCTCATCCTATTTCTTCTACCTTATGTTACCTACTTATGTTCTACTTCCTATGTTACCTACTTATGTTATGTTACGTATCTTATGTCCTACCTACTTATCATCTACCTACTTATAATCTACCATGTTACTACTAGTTTTTAAGGACCGCCTTCAGCTCAACCTCTGTTTGCCTCGGCCCTCAGCCCCTGTCACTTTGCGCCTTCAGCTCCTCCTCTTGTTTGCCGTAGCCCTCAGCTCCTGTCATTTTGCGCCTTCAGCGACCACCTCTTGTTTGCCGTTGCCCTCAGCTCCTGTCATCTTGCGCCTTCAGCACCAATATTGGTTCAAACTGGGGGGACCTCTGTCGTGAGTCCCTCCCGGGAACACTCCTATCATATTAAGTTCTCACCAATATCCAAACGCCAAACTAAAGCTCCGTAAATAAAGATATGAGTGGGGACAGGCGACAGAACCCAGGGTTACTCAACCTGGGGCCCCACTACCAGCTCCCAGCAAGGAGCTGGAGGGAGAGGCCCCCAAGTACTATAAAACCCCGGATCCTGGCGCTCAAGCTTCATTCGACACTTCCTCTAACCAGCTCTCTCTTCTCTCTCTTACCTTACCTCCCAGATGATCGGTTGAATACAGCCGCCTGGGAATTTCACCTCCTCTCTCCTCTCTCTTCCTCCTCCTTGTCTAGATGATCGGTTGAATACAGCCGCCTAGACAAGGGACCTCTCCTTTCCTCTCCTTCACCTAGATGAACGGTTGACTACAGCCGCCTAGGTGAAATTCCCTCATCCACCTCTCTCTCCTCCAAAGTCGTAGATGCTCGGTTGATTACAGCCGCCTGCGACTTTTCCTCACCTTCCTTCCACACCACCTCTCTCTCCTCCAAAAGTCGTAGATGTTCGGTTGACTACAGCCGCCTGCGACTTTTCCTCCTTTTCTCTCCTTCACCTAAATTCACTCACTCACCTTCCTTCCACGCCACCGTGATGAGAATTTTAAATTCATCACAATGGGGTTTGGATATCAGTTGTCTCCATTGTCCTAGTGTCAAGAACAGACAAAAGTAGAGGAAGGGGGGGATGAATAAGGGTAAATCTTAGGATTACGAGATTTGTGAAGGTAAACCCCTCATAGAACCATTTGGAGCAATCTACAAGTACATATACAATATGAATAAATAAATATAAAAACAGGAAGTGCCATACTAAGAGTTTATGTGATCCAAATACCACATTATATATGGCATTATTTATGGCACTTCCTATTTTTATATTTATTTATTTATTTATTTATATATATATGTATTTGTAGACCGTACGGTAGTAGGTAGTTCTCGTTTCCCGAGTCTCGGTCAATTGAAACAAAAGATTTAGTTTGGCGATGTTCGAAAATATTGTTTATTGCGAAACTTTCACTTTTATCTGACCTCGACTTTCGGTCAGAATCAGTACTAGGTATGTCGGTTAAATAATTGGGGGTGTTACCTTAGTTAACTTTGTAAACATTTTGACCGAAATTATAGTGTAAAGTTCCAACAAGTATTGAAATATTACTCGAATTGGGAGTGTAGCAAAATGTATTTTTGGAACGACCTTATAAGCTAAGTTATCTAGTTGTCTACTGCAGAAGTGTGTTGGAATTTGAGAAACAACATAGAAGAAATAAAATTACGAGTTTCATGAGGATAACCCCCTCACAGCTGAAGCGGTTGGCTATTTAATTAGCTACTTAGAAAGGGGTATGAAAAGGGCGTTAGGGGATTAAACTGTCACGCTATCGCTGCACTCGAGCTAATAATAGCGGGCAAGGCCGTACCCTCGATTATACGAAGGGACTCTGGATCCTACCACCCTGAGAAAAGGAAAGGCGGGTTTACCCATAATCGGATCCGTCATATAATCTCATAAATATATGTGGCCTATCTTCAGATTTCAGCAATATCAGAAGTTAATCAGGTTGGTTGGTCGGGTCAGGGGGGTTGGTTGTCGGTTGATGGGTTGAGTTGTTTGGTTCGTAGAATTTAATTATTAATATTATAATTTTAACATTTTTTCATAGCAGGTGTTGGAAAAATATAGAACAAGTAGGTAGACGTGCACATGTTAGCGTGTGTAAATGTAAGCACGGAGAATGTGACTAATTTGTACTAGTTGCTAAAACGTTTTCTCATAATTGTAATTTCAGTGTATCTGTTGATGGCACATCTAACATCACGTTGATTGAAAATGAACGTGTGGCGTTTTAATATGAAACGTCGCAGGTACACCTACCGTTGCCCATTTTAGACGAACGCTTGCGTAGGTATTTCCCGTACCGTACATTTGACACTTTAAACAAATTATTTTACGTGTGGATCTGTTCTAGTTTAGGTCTAACTACTGTATTTTCATAGTTCATTTGAGAATATTGGCAGTTCAATAGATTTCGTAGTCTCGAATTCCTCAACACGTATGTATACGAATATTGTATGGATTGTCAGTATACATAGAGAGAGAAAATGACTTGGTATCGAGAAATCACGTGATGAAAATGAATAAATACCTAAATGACTAACGTGCCTGGTTAGTCTACTGGTCAACTCATATGTCGACTCATGTATTTTTGGTACCTTGTCTACGTAAATCTAAATAGGGTAGGAACTTAACTGGGACTCTAACGTTTCCTACCTGATTGGGCATAGGTATTGACGTACTTTGTTCACCGCTTCATATGTAGGTATGCATATCGTCGTGTAACTAACAAGGGTTCGTACGTTGCAGCCGATGCTGAACGAAGTGTCGATTTTCGCGGCAACTTCTGCCTTTGATGCTGTGAACTCAAACCCCTTCCGTGTCTACCGTGTTAATTGACTATCGTTGATAAGGCGGTTCATCTGGTATTCATAGGAGAAACTGGGGCTCCCCTCTCCGATGAGAGATATTCATAGTCCTTGCCGGGTGGGTATATCGTCCCCTAGACCGCTAACTTGCACAAGGGCTGGAAGTGGTTTGAAAATGTATATATATAAAGGGTTATGGTGAGGGTCTGAAAATGTACTTATAGCGTGTGCGCCCGAACGGACATTCCCGAGGTTTCTCGGTCTCCTCTATCGTCATCCATATTCATCGTTGTCTAACCAACCTCTGGGCGAACTTTGTTGTTGCGACGTTTGAATAAACACACATCGGCAGAGATGGGCCGTAATCTGCAATGTTCGCTTCTGATCGATATTCACAACTCCTCGTAACTTACTCATCAACTCGTACATTAACGTAATTATCAAGTTCAACAAGAGAATGGAGGATCTGGAAAACAACGTGATGGCGGCAGCATCGAGGAATGTCAAGTAGATTTTTGAGGTACCACCCTCCCAATGTCGAGTCGCGAGGCCTGAAATTAGCGGCGCCCTTTCTAGCGCCTGTCATGGCTCCTGGCGCAGAACTATTTTCAATTGACCTTGTTACAAAGACGTAAAGTGATTATCGCAACGTTCTTTTATTGCAACATTGTAATGTGAAATAACAAAATAAAATTACTTCATGGCTATGGCTGTAGGCTAATGCCAAATGAAGAAGGAAAAAAAAACCAGTCATGCAGCATGGCTATAAGAGCGAATTTTCGAAGTTTTCGGCATCTTCCTCCTCCGCCTAAAATTTTCTGAAAATTAATTTTCGGCCAATGTTTTCCCAACTTGATACCATACAAAATTAAAACAGGAGTAGTTTTACGCAAAGTAAAATTTGGGGTGGAAGGAGGGGGAGGGGAAATCAAAAATGTTTTGAATACCAGAAGAGTAGGTATTGGGTACGTAACAAATTTTTTGTTCCATTTTTTGCCGAGTAACACCTCGGTTTGTAGATTTTCCAACGCTGAACACGATGGTGAAGTCAGAATTGCGATATCCCATTCCGTTATCAGATTAGAGCAGACGAACCAGGAAGAACATCTCAAGAAATAACCACGTTCCTTCATCTTCAAAGTGCTGCAGTTTGAGAATGGAATGAGATATCGCAATTCTGATTTCACCATCGTGTTCAGCGTACAAAAACCTTTAAAATGAGGTGTCACTAGTCAGACTTTTTCATTTTGGGAATTTATGGGTAATTTCCCCCCCCCCCCTAAAACTCCCCAAAACTCCCCCTTAGGGTGACCCGATTCTGCCCATCTTCGAACTTAGCCTGTCGATTGCCAAGACAGATTTTTCGTGCAAATTTGAACTTTTTATCTCAATTCATTCGAGAGTTATCGTCTGGAATGACACATACATATATAAATATGTATATAAATATATAAATATGTATATATATATATATATACATATAATTTTTGGTGTCTTTCGGCAGGGAATTCAGGATGGTCTGAAACGGATTTTGGTATAAAAATCTTTCGGAAATTCGAGTTTTAAACATTTTGGACCGAGAACAATAGCTTCCTTTTCTTCGAAAATTCGCTAACATGGATAGTCCTGCATCACTGAGTCATATCTGCCCAGCCGTCGAAATCTATCTATCGAATCTTTATGAATTTTGAATAAAATAAATACGAATGTTTAAATAAAAACATGTTGGAACTCCTTACTACACCTCATGCTACAAAACCTTAAAGTTACGTGTAGTTAGTTGGTTGTTACTGAGATGGGCTGCCATAGATGTCATCTGAAGGTAGTTTCTCAGTGTATTAATTGTATTGTGAGATCCCAGCGACGGGCGTTCCAACACAACAGTTCGTATGTACGGGTGAATCATGGAGTGAATGGACGTTTCATGACTTTGATGGAGACTTACAGGACGGAATGACATCGGAATAGAGTGGGAGGGTAAGGCAATTAAAAGAAGATTAGAGAAGGTATAAGATGTAAGAGGAAAAAACCATTAGCCCGTGCAGTGACCTGCCGTTTTGCTCAGATGTAACTGAACTAATTTCGGTCCTTTATTAGAATTAAGGAAAGCTGTTTTACTTCTGTATTCCTGAGAAAGAGGTAAGTTGAAATTATTTAAATCGTTTCTTCCGTCATTACTGACGGACTAAACGAATCATTAGTGTTATCGTTGGAATCAATATTATTGAGACATGGATTTTTCACTATCCAGGCATTCGTGTAGGGAACGAATTTTCAAAGCAGAAAGTAGTAGCGGTGTTGGTATCATCCCATAAAAATGTTTCCCGAATCTATTTCTATTCTGGCAGTTATTGCTGATTTGCAAAATAAACGTTCATGGCTTGACATTGATTTGCAGTCGTGAAGTAGGTACTTGCTGGAATAGTAGTAGGTAGGTCGTTTTAAAGACCTCAGTCCTGGAGTTGATACATAGACTAGTTGAAACATTAAAACTACCTACCTACTACTATTCTAGCAAGGTACCTACTTCACGACTGCAAATCAATGCCGCCCTTCGATGATTTTGGCAACTTTAATTATTCGTGGCAATTTTTCTGTCAAGTTACCTTTATTCCCAATTTCCGACTTCCTTCGTTCCTCCTTAACACGTAGGTGGATGAGTAAAGAAGGTTTTCTGTAGTTCTAATGTTTGGTCTAATTTTTATACGTGAGTTGTTATAGCATAAATGTTATACCTTCCTTCAGGAGACCTAAGGCGTCCTTATTACATCTCATGCATTCATATTGTTGGGTGGACTCGTAGCTCGAACTGAAGATATGCCTACGCTTCGTATCTCATCTCAATAATTATTGTACCTTTCTGTCGTTACATCACTGAGTTAGTCTGTCTTGACGACTGAGCACACCGGAACTGGAAACTTTCGTTATCTCCATGCTTATTGTAATCCCTTCCATTTAATCTTGAGTTCCATCTCCAACATTAGAACATAACTCCTGTGTTGAAACTGCACTGTGTAGGAGATACCAGTAGAATGGTGAAATATAATATTATACTCTGTCGTTTTCTTGATTCTGTTCATTTGTCAATAGATGTTAGTTGTTTCTAATGCTGTCAATCGGGTTGTCTGAAAAGCGTTTCTTATTCTTTTACTTATATCATTACCCCTCATTCCCTTCTATTGTTCCGTTAACCGTTTGTTTCTTATGTTATTCTACTCTTATACCTTCCTGTTCCTTAACGCCTGGGGTATCCAGAAGAGAGCAAAATTTTAAAAAATGAGTGAACTCCAGGTTCGTCACGAACATGATTGTGGAACTCGTGAACACCACTACGTATCTAAATCAACAGTGGGCCAAGCTTTAGATTGCAACGTATATTTATTGAAGGATCAAGATGATGAACGTGTTTTGTGATTCTTTCAATCATTTGAGGAGCACTGCAGGACGAAAGTGTAAAATGTAGATAATGTGTGATTGAAAAATTGAATAGACTAGGTAATGTAAATTAGTTGACCATAACAAAAAACGCTGCAAAGTCCTTGTCACATGGGTTTATTATTCTATTGGAGTTCTAGAGATTTTTGTTGGCTGTTAAATGTATTGTTTCTTTCATGTGGAATGATTGAAATAGCTATTTCTGATGATTTCCACCAATTTTGGCCCCCAAAACATGAAATAGGTACGCTTTTTTTTTTTTTTTTTTAAGATCATCTTTGATCATTGGTAGTGGCATTTAATGGTCTTGATTCACCTGTTTACACTTTTTCCAATGTTATTGTACACATTGATGGTGATTTCAGACAGTTTTCCAGGTTTTTGACTCATAAAAAACCAATTTTGGGAGCTGAACCTTTGGTAAAACCTCAATTTCCGCGTCTTTGGTCAAAATCGACTTCATATTCGGTCTTCTCGTCCTCAAAAACATGGAAAAAGATACCTCAAAAGCTCATGTTACTAACATGTTGTTAAAACGCAAAAAGTACCTATTTTTATTCACATTTTCACTCGTAACACCCCTGGGTATATTCCGATCGGGCCGAAAAGTTTCGGGACACAACTAGGGCCCAAATGGAGCATGTGTGCGAAAGAACGACTTTTTTAGACCGAAAATGAAGCCTGTACACGTGATACGGCGTACGGCGGACGGCGGACGGACATTGCATTTTTGGAATCTACGCACCTTGAAACGGAAAAGAAAAAATTTTGAGGGGGTGTTATAAAAATTTTTTGCTGAGCGAATACATAGGTGTATTATTCACAGAATAATAAACCAAAACGCTGCAAAGTCCTTGTCACATGGGTTTATTATTCTATTATTTTATTGGTCTACAGAAATGCTGGCTGTTCATTTATTGTTTCTTTTATGCGTAATAATCGAAATAGCTATTTCTGATGGTTTCCATTAATTTTGGCCCCTAAAACACAAATTAGGTAGGTACGCTTTTTTTTTTTTTAAACTATCTTTGATCATTGATAGTGCCATTTAATCGTCTTGATCCACGTGTTGACACTTTTGGTTTATTATTCTGTGAATAATACACCTATGTATTCGCTCAGCAAAAAATTTTTATAACACCCCCTCAAACTTTTTTCTTTTACGTTTCAAGGTGCATAGATTCCAAAAATGCAATGTCCGTCCGCCGTACGCCGTCCGCCGTATCACGTGTACAGGCTTCATTTTCGGTCTAAAAAATCGTTCTTTCGCACACATGCTCCATTTGGGCCCTAGTTGTGTCCCGAAACTTTTCAGCCCGATCGGAATATACCCAGGGGTGTTATGAGTGAAAATGTGTGTAAAAATAGGTACTTTTTGTGTTTTAGTAACATATTGGTAACATGAGCTTCTGAGATATCGTTTTCTATGTTTTTGGGGACGAGAAGACCGAATATGAAGTCGATTTTGACCAAAGAGTGGAAAATTGAGTTCTACCAAATGTTCAGCTCCCAGAATTGATTTTTTATGAGTGAAAAACCTGGGAAATCGTCTGAAATCACCATCAGTTTGTATAATAACACTGGAAAAAGTGTCAAGACGTGGTTCAGGACGATTAAATGGCACTACCAATCATCAAGGATAATTTGAAAAAAAAAAAGATCGTACCTACCTAATTTGTGTTTTGGGGGCCAAAATTAATGGAAACCATCAGAAGTAGCTATTTCGATTATTACGCATGAAAGAAACAATTAATGAACAGCCAACCTTTCTGTAGGTATGTCCAATAGAATAATAAACCCATGTGACAAGGACTTTGCTGCGTTTTTCTAGTGTTATTATACATACTGCTTGTGATTTCAGAAGATTTTCCAGGTTTTTGACTCACGAAAAATCTATTTTGGGAGCTGAACATCTGGTACAACCTCAATTTTCCACTCCTTGGTCAAAATCGACTTAATATTCGGTCTTCTCGTCCCCAAAAACATGGAATACGATACCTCAAAATCTTATTTTACTACTATGTTACTAAAACACAAAAAGTACCTATTTTTATACACATTTTCACTCATAACTCCGCTGGATATATTCCGATCGGGCTGAAAAGTTTCGGGACACAACTAGGGCCCAAATGGAGCATGTGTGCGAAAGAACGATTTTTTAGACCGAAAATGAAGCCTGTACACGTGATACGGCGTACGGCGGACGGCGGACGGACATTGCATTTTTGGAATCTACGCACCTTGAAACGGAAAAGAAAAAATTTTGAGGGGGTGTTATAAAAATTTTTTACTGAGCGAATACATAGGTGTATTATTCACAGAATAATAAACCAAAAAAGGATTTCGAATATAACATACCTATTTCTGAATGGACACATTTATTTTTTCCAGAAAACGGATGTATAGGTATGCGAATGAATGTATTTCATTCTAATTCCTTACTCCTTACTTATCCTGAAGTTACTTATGTTCTAGTCTACTCTAATGCTATAAGTACTAGAATAGAGTAGTAGAAGTTTTCTGTTGTTCCGTCCTGTGTAACGCATGGGTCAGCCTGTATAGAAGTGTGCGCTGTGTGAATTTATGGGTAATGCCTTTTTGTGAAACATGATAGAGAAACTACAACTCGCGCTGTACTCGCCCAGTTTGGGTCAGTGTATCCATGGCCAGAATTATCAGACTAAAACTATTCCCTGCAACGTACCAGTTATCTCGAAGTGAGGATATTGCGATCAATGCAGTTGGTATTTGAGGACGATTGTAAAACTCATTCCGACGAGGCTTTGACCTTCGGCCCTACGATAAGGTTGCTTGAGAAAAAATCGCATTAAATTTCTTCTCCTTGATTGTCATTCGAGAGCTCAGCAGCGGAAAATGTAACCCGTAGAATCCCAAGGAGGGTGGGAAGTAGAGTATTAGCAAGGAGGCGCGGAAGGTCACGATAACATTTGAGTTTTCTCCAATTACACGGGCCAGCGCTCCGGCTAAGCCCCAAACTTAACCCTCGCGGCCATCTCAAGTTTCCTTTGTGCCGTTTGCATCCGCTGAGCCGTTGAAATCAGCGCTCCCTCCCGACCACTGTTTTCTGGGGGATGAGTTTTCGTGGAAACCCTTCATCCTACCATCGCTAGTGCTCCTTCGACGTTTGCTTATTCTATCATCTTGGTACAATTTCTATTCAAGCCAACTCCTCAATTTTTTTTCTTCGACAGTAAAGTCGAAAATTGGAACGCAGCGGTTTTTTCGTTCATTTGAACCCTCCTGAGGATGAAGATTGTAGGTATAGGAAATTGTTGGAAATTACGATTTGACAGTAACATAGCCCTTGTCTAAAATAAGAACAAATTTTAATTTGTACTATTCAGGTCATTTTGGATTTTCAGTTCAGTAGCTACTTCTTCCCACTAGGTGAGGTCGTGATGGCTCGGTGAAACGTGCAAAGATCTTGAAATTGTTCATAGAAAATACTGTATTTTCGGTAGTTACATAATAATTCACGCAATCCATATAAATGATACAAAAAAAACCCATTATGGGGGGAAAATCTTCTACAAGGTTAAACTGATCGTAAATCGGGGGACGGAGGGCGGCGCGAGGCGAGAAGTTGAGAAATAGTTCTCCCACTGAGCTGGAGGGGGAAGTCACCGAATGTAAATGTTCCTTGAGCTTCTATTAATAATTCGCTTTCTTATCTCGAATGGTTAACGAACCCCACCCCCCTCTCACCCGTACACCGCCAACCTATTGTCAAGGAAACGCGCGAAATTTAATGAACCGGTGCAATGGAAGTAGGTTCCCTCAAGCGGAGAAATTATTTAGATTTAAAAGTTGTTTGCCTTGTAAAAATGTTCAGGATGCCTATCGTCATTAAAGTATGTGTTGTTGTCTATACTGTGCATCTCAAGATAGCATTAATCATGGTTTCACACCCGAGGAATGATTTTTCATTTTTATGTTTCATCTGTTACAGGTAAGTCGCTGAAACGTACACACACGTGCCACTGTCCTATACAACTGTCGTGCCAGTCGTGAGTTACTTACTTATAGATTAAAATTATAAACGCAGACGCATTGTTAAACGAGTGTGACTTGATTTGTTTAATAAAAATAATGGATAGCCCCATTTTTGGTTCCTACCGTTAGCATTTCAGGTATCGTAGATATTCGTACGTTCGTTCAGTTTAAACTCCCAAAATACTCGGTGAGGCGTTTCATATTTGGTATTTTCCAAAGAATAAAAATTATATCAAAGCTCTATAATAATTGAAATTATTGTCTCTTATCCTTACTTTTTTCCGAATATTTTGATACACGCATTCCCTGTTTCAAGATGGAATTCAAATTCATTACGTACTCAGTCATGCTTGATATGGCACTTATTTTCAGGAACTGAATAGTCGTTACTTGATTTGGTATTACTAAATCATCACATTTATGTCATTTTATGGGAATCGCATTTCAAGTCTACCTCGTGAGTGTTCCTTGATAGCGAACACTCCACTGTAGGATGTTTGGTGGCACGATGTTCCCCTTACGTTCTATTTTGGGCCACTACCGCTCGGGGAGAAGCGATACCAACGTATTTCTTACGATGCTTCCTTAACTGATCTGTTTATGGAAGAGATCACGTGTGGCCTGGTTCTGGATTTTCATTTTTCGGTGTTTGCAACGCCATCAGAGAAACTGGTGGCTCCGAGAAGAACACACTAAAATCACTTGAACCCACCCTCGTTTCACGTGATGTGGCAAACATACATTTTATTTTATTAGATTCCTTCATGATATTTATATAGTACTCTAATTTACTATAATTATATTATATGCATTCAAAGTGCTATTCTAAGAACTAAGAACGATATAAGTCTAATGCATTCTCCCATGTGACGGACACGGACACGGACACTAAATATGTCTTGAGGGTTTAAGTTGAAGGGTGCTGGGAGGGAAGAGGCTTCCCTTTTATTTAGACTTGAAAAAATGAAAGGAATATATCAATTATGGACTATTTAATTATACGTAGGAAGTATATATTACTTACCAATTACATAATAATTCCACAAGGTGCACCTAGTTTGCATTATCTGTTTCATCTGTCAGTTCAGTTACAGATACTGCTTACTGTTCCGGATAATAAAAATCTATTGGTAACTGCCTCGTTGCTGGGCGCTAGTTAGAAAGGTACCTCAATCCACGATTAGGTAACAGTTGTCAAACTTCAAAAGGTAGGTATGTTCATAAAATGCGATTTCGTCAAGGGTAGCCTTTCATGACATCGCGGTAGCGGGATAAGTATATTGCTCGAGCGAAGGCAGTTCATTACGCTGGCAAGAAGTATGTAATTAGCAAACAAGCCGCGGATTACTATGCTCATCAGGATTACTCATCAGTTCCTCAAAATAAAGGCATGACCACTTGTTCAGTTAGTTCGCTACATCACTCGGAAAAGATATTCAATACTGAAGCACTCATCCTAACGCAAGCGTCTGTTCCACAACTGAATAATGTTGTAGTTCCTGCTGTAGGGAACCAGTTCACACACCTGTTACTGGCGGACCCAGCCTCTCAGAAAAGAGCTCCAGTTAAGTTTTTAATCGGCGCCGACCTTTATACTAAGAGATACTAAGCACATCACACAATGTTCAAATATTCCGACTAATAATGGTGGTACTGACAACGTCACATCGTTGCTCACCTGTTGCGAGTCGCTAAGCACTTCAATAACAAAAGTTTTGGGAATCAGAAGAGGGGCAGAAATCAGGACCTGATGATCCTGAAAACATAGTTTGTGAAAATCTATTCATTACTACCCATAGACGTGATGAATCAGGTCGCTATGTCGTTACTCTGCCCTTCATTGATGAAAATATAACACTTCGGAATATACGCAATCATGCTATCAACGTCTCATAAGTATGGAAAAACGTTCGAAAATGCAGCCTACGGTATATGATGAATATCGCAAATTCGTGGATGAATACATCCAATCGGGTCGTATGAGTATTGCTAAAACGCCAAGTCACTATGTTGTTCCGCATCATTGTGTATTTAAAGAAAGTAGCAGTACTACGAAGGTCAGAACTGTATTCGACGCATCATGTCGCCCCTCCACTTCCACCGTCTCGCTCTGTGACGCTCTAATGACAGGTGCCAAGCTACAGCGTGACATAGCTGACATGATATTATGTAGCTGTGTGTAGCTTTCGTCTCCATTCTGTTGTAGTTCGCTGCGATCTGAAGCAAATGTACCGCCAGGTATTAGTTCAGTCTGAACATCGCAGCTTTCAACATATTTTTTATCGAACCATACCTGAGGGAGGAATTGATGAATTCGAACTTAACACCCTGGTCTTTGGTATAAAACCTAGTGCCTCCCTGGCTCAACGAGTGTTGCAACAATTAGTCATTGATCGTGGTGTACCATTTCCGCTGGCTTCCCATGTAATACTTGATCAGACCTTCGTAGATGGCATCTGCGCTTCCGTTGACTCTGTGAGTGATGCAGTCAAGTTGCAAAATGAATTGATTGAGTTATTCAATTTGGGCGGTTTTACTTTGCGCAAGTGGGCCAGTAACAATCAAGCAATTTTTGACGCTGTACCAATGGACTATCGAAAGCATTCCGTTGTCATTCAAGAAGAAAACGACCACATCCTAAAAATATTGGGCGTTCAATATGATCCTGGGAATGATTTCCAGGATGATGGGTTTCTCTTTTGTCACAAAATCTGGTGTTGATGTTCGAACGAAACGTGGATTACTATCAGAGGTGGCCAGGATTTATGACCCTCTCGGATGGTTGAGTCCTATAACATTTTTTACCAAAAAACTCATTCAGGAAGTGTGGTTTTTAGGTATCGGATGGGATGATCCTGTACCCTCCCATGTCGTTCAGCAGTGGGAACGGTTTCGAGAGGGTCTCCCTTCCCTATCACGTCTCCAAATACCACGTCACACTCCTGTGAAAACCGCGCCGATTCGCCAAATTGTGGGATATTGTGATGCTAGTTCCAAGGGTGTTAGTGGCGTAGCGTATTTGAGAGCCGAATCCCGTGAGGGTGAATGTAAGGTGTACCTCTTGAAAGCGAAAAGTAAGGTTGCACCGTTGAAAACTGCCAGCATTCCCCGACTCGAATTGTGTGCCGTTGTACTTCTCTACAGATTTATCGAAACGCTCAAACCAGTGGCAAAACAAATATGAATCACAGCGACCTACTTGTTTTCAGACTATATACCTCGGTCCTCACTTGGCTAAGAACTCCTCCTCATAAGCTCGAAACTTATGTATCGAATCGCATCGTTGAAATTTTAGAATATACACTACCTACCAGAAAAATGGTCTTACTTCAATCCAAAGCCGCAAGTTGTGCAAGTCAAGGACTAATACCAAACGAGCTGGTTGACTTAGAACTATGGTGGTAAGGACCTGCTATATTGTATGATTCATGTTCAACGGAGCTACTTTACCATGAGATTGCAGCATCCATACAGTCGTTGAACGAAATGAAAAACGTGCAAATAGACTCTTTATTGATTTCTAAGGATACCTCAATCGTTCTAGAGTACATTGGCCGCTCATCAAATCTGTAGAGGTTGATGAGAATGATTGAATGGTTTAACCGCTGCAAATTCAAGCGCTTGCGAAGGGCCGATATGTTGATCGTTTGAAGGGAAATCTATCTTCTAAAGAGCTTGAAGGAGCCGTAAAAACGTGCGTGAAAAGATCAGAGGACTATTATTTCAAGGTCAATATCTCTAAATTGAAAAATCAGAAGACTTGTTCCCAGACATTGAGTCTCACACCTTTTACTGACGAAGGTGGGTTTCTGAGGGTGGGCGGTCGTTTACGCTATGCACCTTTACCTTTCCGTTCTGTTCTATCCATATTATTATTGTCAAGGAATGATACCAGGAAACCGCGTTTCCCAGATTGCTCCGAGTGCGTTGAGATGTCATGCTGGTTACTCAAATAGCTCAAGCTATGTGTCGAGGATGACGCCTGGAACTAGTGCTTTCTGTGCCAACGCGTTTCAAGCAGCGCCGCAACCTTATATTAATCGAGTTTTTTGTTTGTTTTCTATGCAATCCGCAGTAAACGCGAGGTGAGCAAGCGACAGAGGGTGACGTCCGTACACAGCGCACTTTCGCAACGACTGTCGTCAAGCCGTTAAACAGGAAAACTCGACTGTAAAACCTTTGTATAGCAAAGGCTTGCGACCATTAAAGTTAGCTGTTCATTTGGGTTCAGAAAAAAGGTCTGCCAAGTGTATGGGTAGTAAAGCGCGCTCTCTTATCGTTTTGTAGAAGGATATCACCGTGTCTAAGGTTGGTATTTGTTGTTGTTGTAACAACAAAATTTGTTAGTTTTATAGCAGCAGTTCTTGTGACACCTGTGCTTAGCCCTGTGTTCCTCAATAAATCGGAATTAAAATACTTGAATTCATGGATCCATATACCGACTTGATAATTCTATTGTGATTTTAAGGAGTTTTACTAAGTATTGCGTGAAAGCAGACAGCTGAAAGAAACAATATGTTCCAAACGTAAATATATTATTTCAACACGCTGTTTATTTCGTCATAGCTTCTTTAAGATGTCAGGTATCTTGTTTTGGTTGGATTGTGGATCACTGTTCAAGCTACAAATCTTGGACTTCGAGTTGTTATTTGGCTTCCACCACGTTTGCATTAGCTCACGCCCCTTCGATTTCTCGGCATTCCTCCTTCGCGAAATCGTCAGTTTCTCAAGAGCTGTTACTAGTTGTTTATTCTCATTTGATTCCCTTTGTATGCAGTTCGATTGTCGTGTTGGTGCTACAGTCCTCAGCCTATGGGGTCTTAAGACCAACACGTGTAGTCTTCATTTTCTTCATCAAGTACTGCCTTCATAAACTTCAATCAAGATTTTATTGGAGTCTGGTTGGTGTATCAAATAAAACTACGTAGATCGCTCATCCCGTCGTCGCCACAGATGTAGATACACAGTTGATACGTGTAGACTGGTACGTTATTCATAAGCATTTTGACTTCCAATACGTGACCTAGCATTCTTCCTAAGTTCCAGAACCGACCCATGTTAGTTCTCCAGTGTTTTTCTAGGTAAACCTGCCAACAGATTTCATCCCCGATTTACCGCCCGGCTGCCCAAAAGGTTATTTCCGTCGTATCGCAAAAAACCCTTTGATCGCTTTTTGCGTTCCACCTCTTCATCCGCTTCTCTCCGTAAAATATAATCGATAAGGATCTTCCGTGCAAGACCCGTCCGTTTCCGGAGTATCCAATATGTTGATACGCCAAATTATCCGGCCCGACGGTCTTTCCAGGGTTAACCCCTTCGGGCCTTTCCAGGGGTATTTTCTCCCTTATTTTTTGAACCCTGCTTTCGACCACTTTCTTCCCCGATCGCATGTATTATGTATGCGATAATACGGTTAATGTAGCGGAAATGAGGGGTTGGAGGTTGGGTGCAGATAGGGTGTGGATAAGAAAGTGGGCGGTTGCGAGCGCTTAGAAACTAGGTATTTTATGGCCTCTGTTCTCTAACCTAACCACGGCATTCTGTGTTAGTTACTCCACACGGGATCTTCCAAGATGCCTGTTAGTGAGACTTGAAAGTGTAATAAGTTGATAAGCTTGGAGAATAATAGTCCTACATTGCAAGATGATTTTTTCTCAAAGATGGAAATCAATCAAGCTATCCATTAGCTTCTTCAGTACTTGTCTACCACTTGTCTTCTAATGAAAACCGATCTTCTAGATTTTCTTAAAGACTTTTTCATTTAAATCTTGGGAGTCCGTTAGAATGGATTTTCAATCCGTTATGTTGCAGTTTTTATATAAAACCAGCTACTAGTTTTAGCAGACTTCCATAGAAAATTGAGATGGGTACTTGGGTCTATAGTTTTTGAGCAGTTCTCCACCTCTCTACTCTTCTTACCTGCGTGTGTACTGTGTACGAACTATAGGAAAATCTGTAACTTGTTTTGGTTATTCGATGAATTGAAATATGCCACGTTCAAGTTTGTTTTTTAATATATGCATACTAGCATTTATTTATACCCAGCTACAACCGGGAATATTTTAAAAACATTTCGGTAACCACACAACAAGTAGTTACTCGGTGGTTCGTAGAAACCAAACAGTCGGGTCTCGAAGGAAAGTCCCGTTCAGTCGAAAGACGAAGTTTCGGCGATTTTACCATAGCCTATGCCCATCTCAGGAACTCGCTGATCACGTTGAGACCGCGGTCGTAGACGTTCTTAGGTAACTACGAGAACACTTAAGATTTTTATATATACCTATTTCACCACACGTTAGGCAATCAATAGATAGGAAAAAGAAGTAAATGTACCATGAACCGATCGAGCGACACTTGCTGGATTATTTTGATGTTTCTCTGTATAGTTCAAGGTCTGGAGTAAAATGTGACCGTTCAAACTGAAAGGAGGATCACAATGTAGGCGAAAGGCGGGTGTGTGGCAAATGTTTGACAGCGGTCCAAAATATTTATCTGCGTTCATCAGTTATCAGAATCTCCGATTATAGTTTCACTGTTTCTATTTTTGTATTAGCGCCCTCGAAATATTCGTCGTAATTTCTACCGTTAACTTCTGTTAAATAGCGACCCGAGTTTTCCTACTCTTGCTGCTAATGAGTTGATTTAATAGTCCCTGCATGGTATTTTGTAAGCGTTCCCTCTTGCATTAGTGGCTCACTGCTGCGTTGTCATGCATAGTAACAATTAGATCTTCAATTATTGAGCATAGTCGAATGACGACAGTAATTATATGAGTATAATTTGATTTTCTGTTAGAGAACGAATAGATCGAAACTGCATAAACTGAGCCGGCAACAAGTAACAGCAATCAAGTTTACTGATTATCGGTAAACTTGAGGTACTAGCAAGACGCACAACGCCCAGTGTGAAGCTCCAATCTGTTTAGAAGTGCTTGTGGCGACTACTGCGCTGAAGGGCACCTGTGAGTCCTTGGTCAGCTCAATAAGATAGAGGCAGTGACTTTCTGAAAGGTTCACAGTAGGAGGCGGCACCTCGCTGGGGGCAGGCACTTGTTTTCTTGGCTGCCTCTGTACTTCCCGTTCTATTTACTACACCGCTTTTCACCAAGGTGACCGTCGCCTTGAACCATTTCGTTCCTAAGGCAGCTGACGTGGTTACACTCCGCCATTAGGAAACACTCACATTTTGTTGTGGGACGCAGTACTCAATAAATGGTTTTGAATGTTCGTTAGTCTATCAATGACTTGGAGCTAGAATCATGATGCGGTAACAGTACAAAACAATCTTGGTGCAGTGTGACGAGGCTTTTCTTAGGTCAGCTGCGATTTTTATAAGTACTGTTTTTGAACGGGCATGAACAGCAACGCACAATTTATCTCTGAAGCGGGGTTCCTCCTTTTTTTTTAACCATACGCTCAACATATTAAACATTTTTTAGTCATGATTGGGCATAACAATACTTATTTGTTATTAAAACAATCGTTACATTTTTAATAGATAAAAAGAAGACATTGAGGGGACACGGCATGAATGATGACAGAAAGATTTCCAACAAATACCTGACTTCAGATTGTACTCAGAGCCTACGTAGCGAGGTTACACGAAGTCGTGCTCACTCACACTACCACATGTTCCGTTATTCCCCGAATACAGAGTACTTGCTAGGGTATGTGGATGACCTTCGATACCTACTTATTGATATGACGAGAGTTGTTCATTTTTCCTAGTTTTTCGCTTGTTTACAAAATACTCTACCACCAAATCGTGGGTATCTTCGAAAATTTGCTCGTTATGTCACACCACATGACTGGAATTTGTTTTATTTTTTTTCTCCATATAAGTTCTCTTGGTGTTGATATAAATGCATAAATATAGCAACTAACTCAGGCAGAAGGTATAATTTGCCAAGCCATTTGCTGTGTACTGCGACAAGTTGTTCCAATAATACGAATTTTGAAAAACATGCTTATATTACACATACACATGCTTATATTTTACATGAAATATGTTTAGCTAGAGTCAATATAATTTCGGAGATACTAAAAAAAACACGCTGAAAATAACCTCCCCCTCCCCCCACCAACGACCACCACCGTCGTGGACTTTTAGTATATTGGACAGTAGACATTAACAGACAACTGTGCCAAGTTTCAAAACTCCACGATTTTTCAAGCTCGAATGATCTATTTTGACTGGGCTAGTTGAAGTCAGAATACATTTGTACAGGCCAAAATCATGTTTCCGTCGATACGGCTAACGAGATATATTCACGTCCCCAGTCGAAAAGTGGTTCACCATTTTTAAATCATTGTCTTCTTTTTGTCGACAGAAGGCCTTCTCACCTTTACAATAGAGTTTTCCAAGAGGTTTTCATGAAGGGAGTTTTTCACAATAGGAGAGTTTTTCACCAGTGGAGGTTACTCCTTCAGACCAGTTTTGTCTTTTCGTGTGTATCGAGCGACCGGCCACCTTTCAGCACCCCGGAAGTCTCTGTGTGCTTCCTTTCATAAAACTAACCGGAACACTGATCGGGCAGAAACACTGACTTTCTAATATTCCATTTACGGAGCAGCATTCGATTTAAAAACCGTTGAACAACTGCTGATAGATACCTATTAGCTGAACGGAATAATTGAGTCAGTATCTCCTCGTCTTCCTCGTTCTCATTCGAAATATATGAGTTTTTTGCTCAGTTCTTAAGTCAGTTTTCTTCTTTTAAAAAACAGATATTCATTTGTTATTAAATTTGGTAATTTCTTGGGAGAAATGAAATTAAATTCTACAAAATTGCGATTTGCTGGGGTTTGAAAGAAACTTTTGTGTTCTGTAAAACTATTGATGAACATGGTATTATCTTCATTTTTACCGTATCGATTATCAGACTTGAATTACATTATTACATAATAATAGTTATCTGTCTTTCGAAAACATAAGAATTGTGAATGGATTGAGCCATCAATAGTATATCCTACTAGAAGAAAACATCGTGACTACCTATGCCTACCGTGACTACCGTCGAAGGCAAAAAAAAAAAAAGAGAAACACACACACACTCCCTTTCTTATCGTGGTAGTAAGAGCGTATCTGCTCTCTGGAAAATTGTTTTTAGATCTCTTCCCCCGTATGCGGTATTAATGAGTAGTCGAGAGCGTTTACCAAACTAGTCGCTGGGTATTAGCAGTTTTGAAATGTCTGTTCCATCTAGAGCGAAGGTGAACGGAGAGCGGGGCTAAGTTTTCTATTTTTAAATGAGACGGGAGGTAAACAGAAATCTCGACACGTGCTTGTTTCTCTCTTGATGACGGATTATGGCATATTATGTGAGCGTCATAGGAATGAGATCTAAGCTGTTCTGAGATTACAGAGTGTAAGCTGATGTCTTGTCGCTTGCGTGAGTCTTCCCTCATTGCCTTCTATACGTAAACTTGAATAATTTTTGGAAACCTCACGTCTAGAAATGAGATCCCAAAACATTAGGGGCTAAATTCGACTACTGACTTTCTTCTAAAAATGTCTGCATTTTTTGAGCTTTTTTCATTCATGAGGTTTTTGTGCATCACGTTTTGTCTTAAAAAATCGATAATATTTGTAGCTTATAACAAGTTTGAAGATGAAAATAATATCGCAGTAAGCGAAAGAGCGTAATATATCGATTACTAGATACATCCCTTCATATATTCAGCGACTGTAGTTAAGGCGTATTTTGAGCCCGATTTTGCTTCCGAGTCTGCGAAGCAGCGGAAGCCTTGTGTTCACTTTCGTGGGCCAAACAATTTTTGTCTTCAGAAATCAAAATTTCCACTTGCATTTTGCGTTTCAAAGCCTACTGAACAAATTTGGTTCCGTGTCTGTCGGTCTGTGGGTCTGTGAGTCTGTGAGTCAGTCTGTCCGCATTTCCTTGTTACAGCCATAACTTCCACGATTTTGAATTGATTCAGCTCAAATTTTGAGGGATGGTGCGGATAAGGCCCCTTGAGGTCCCATACAAATTTCAACATGATTGATCCAGCGGTACGTCCTGCTCATGCGCTAACGTTAAATTCAACAAACACGCATAACTTTCACAATTTTGATTCAATTTCGCTCAAATTTTCAAGGGTTGTTTGGACAAGGCCTAGTGAGTTCCAGTATGAATTTCAGCATGATCGGACCCTCGGTGCGCTCTGCGCATGCGCTGGCGTGAAATAGATTCAATTTCCTTGTTACAGCCGTAGTAACCAAAGATTTCACCCAATTTCAATGTAATTCTCAGGGATTAAGCGGGTAGGGCCCATTGAGGTCCCACATAAATTTCAACATGATAGAGCCAGCGGTTCGCCCTGCGCATGCGCTAACGTGAAATTCTTCAAACACGCATAACTTTCGCAATCTCTATATCTCTACTTCTCTACTATATTATAAAAACGGATCTCTGTCTGTGTGTGTGTCTGTCTTTCTATGCACGGCCAAACGGCTCGACGGATATCGACCAAATTTGGCACGAATATCCGGTAGGCTCCCAAGTTGTGCAACGTCGCATTTTTAATTCCCTCACCATAGCGGAACTATGGTCGACCATGGTCAACTCCTGAATTGCTCAACGGATATCGACCAAATTTGGCACGAATATCCAGTAGGCTCCCAAGTTGTGCAACGTCGCATTTTTAATTCCCTGGCCCCAGCGGAACTATGGTCGACCATGGTCAACTTGGTTAATTGAAATGGTAACCCCTATTTTTTATCGCGTATTCGTAATCTACGTGAAATTCTATCTACGATCGACCCTTCGGACTACCCCCGCGGTCGACCATAGCGCATCCATGGACCCCTCCATGGTCGAATCCCGAATTGCTCAACGGATATCGACCAAATTTGGCACGAATATCCAGTAGGCTCCCAAGTTGTGCAACGTCGCATTTTTAATTCCCTGACCCTAGCGGAACTATGGTCGACCATGGTCAACTTCGTTAATTGAAATGGTAACCCCTATTTTTTATCGCGTATTCGTAATCTACGTGAAATTCTATCTACGATCGACCCTTCGGACTACCCCCGCGGTCGACCATAGCGCATCCATGGGCCCCTCCATGGTCGAATCCCGAATTGCCCAACGGATATCGACCAAATTTGGCACGAATATCCAGTAGGCTCCCAAGTTGTGCATCGTCGCATTTTTAATTCCCTGACCATAGCGGAACTATGGTCGACCATGGTCAACTTCGTTAATTGAAATGGTAACCCCTATTTTTTATGGCGTATTCGTATTCTACGTGAAATTCTATCTACGATCGACCCTTCGGACTACCCCCGCGGTCGACCATAGCGCATCCATGGGCCCCTCCATGGTCGAATCCCGAATTGCTCAACGGATATCGACCAAATTTGGCACCAATATCCGGTAGCCTCCCAAGTTGAACGTAGGCGCATTTTTAATTCCCTGACCATAGCGGAAATATGGTCGACCATGGTCAACTCCTGAATGGCTTGACGGATTTTGATAAAATTGGGCACAAATACCCGGTAGGCTATGGGATTTTTCCGTCGTTTGTTGGTTCCACGATACTGCGTACAGCGAATCTCGGATAGCGAGCGAAGCGAGCGGTCAGGCTAGTTATGTATAATGGACGTAATGTATTATGGAAGTCATGTTATGTAATATGTATATTTCATGTAATGTTATGTAATGTAATGTTATGTAATATGTATATTTAACGTTATGTAATGTAATGTAATGTAATGTAATGTTATGTTATGTTATGTTATGTTATTTTGCTTCCGAGTCTGTTCTATTTTATAATGGGTCACTCTGATTGTGACGAGGAAGCTCCTGTGCCATCACCTTGGCAGTGTATTTTTCTTTGTTATGTTCTTTTTGGCATGTCTCTACTGTTTTTCTTCTAAAAGTTCTTGTGAAAAATCGATTAGGGCTTCGGAAAAACGTCTCTATTCGACTTCCTTTCCAACGGAAAGGTTTCACTGTTTGTGGTGTTAGGGTGAAATAAAGGAAAGGAAAAAAAGCCGAATTTTATGCGAAATTGAGGTTTTGTTGCTTGTAGGTATATAACTCCTCATAATTTGAGTGGTGGGGTGTCGGTTTCTACATCGGCGTCGTCGGTTTAGTCATTTTTATAGGCTGAATCATATGGTGACACTGACAAGGACGGTTTTCTCAAAAACCAAGTTTTCTAACCTCAGACCACACTTACGGCACTGTCCGTATCAGTGCTTATCGGAATAAAACCTTGGTAAAGGTCGACCTTAGTAAAGCTAGTGACCAGTAATGACGTTCTCAAAGGTACAAATTTGCTTATATTATTGTTGTGGCGTTGCTGACGTTTTGTTATTCATAGAATAATGGCTCGCCTTTTTGTGAGAATTTGTTTGCGGGTCCAGGAATTTGTTCGGCAACTGTCGTAATCGGCTCGCCGACGCGGCGGAGTTACAAGTGTCGACTACCTACGTCTAGGACTGGGCATCAACTTTGAAAGGATGCTCGAACGGGTGAAAGTAAGCATGTTCATTAGACCATTGGTTGTAAGAGTGACGGGTATGAAGGGGGGGGGGGGGGGGAGGGGGATTCGAAAGAAGAGGACGGAAGTTTGTGAACGAGCGTGGAAAGGGGTTGGAGACGGCCCTCTGGGTGAATCACTCAGCAGTGGGAACCCCCTCAACGCCGCTTCAACTATCCTCCCTCCTGTGTTCTTCCGTAACTTCCCTTAACCTAACTCCCCTTATCGTGCGGATCAATACTCTTCTACAGTAATTTTCAACCATCGTGGTAGATATTAATGAAAAATAGAATAGATAAGCTGGATATTGATTTGTGAGTCATTTCTTATCAAAGGGACACTTTTACAAGACAGCCAGTATTGACATTTTCATGTCTTTGCCCTGGCACATAGCACAAAAAACTGTCACGAAATTGCGTAACGAAATTGTGTTACAGTGCCTTTATAATGATTTCCGCTTACAACGACCCCGTTGTTAGGTTTGTTCATTTTCTACACTTTTTAACCCACAAAAATCGTTCACCACTCGTTGGAAAACTTTCGATTTAACGAACATTTTCATGTTCTCCATAACATATTGACTATACGAATAGCGGAGCTATGGGCATAACTGTTCTCATATTTTGTTTACAAACTAATGATCGTGAGTGTAGAAGATAATTAATCCGGAATCGTCTATTTTATTGAAATTAGGTACCTACCTCTTAATATTAATAATGTCAAAAGCAATAGGTAAAGACATGAAAATGTCCCAATGCGTTGCAGACTCGTATGCAAGCGTTTTTTTTATACTCATTCTCTGAAGTAAATTTTTTCTTCTCTAATTAATTTCTAAATAATGGATTTTTTCCCTTCTTCACCTTAGAGGAGTATCGGTTTGCCCTCATAGAGAATCCCCCATTAAATTGCACGTAGGATAGCGTTTAAACGATTTTAGGGGTTAAGGAATAGGATGGTGTAAACATCAATTCCAGAGTTGACCGGCCTTCATTTTTATAGACGAATGGCTTGTAGAAATTTTAGTATTTTTTTATCAGTTTGAATTGGTGTTATCATGGTTAGAGTGTCTCGGGTACTTGAATCTTTGTCTTCATCATGCAGATTCGTATGTTAGTAGAGCTAGGTACCCATTTTCTATTTTCTCATTATTTTTCTACGCCTTACTACACACATACATAGAGCACCATAGGCTCGAGAATCAAGAACTCCTCGAGTCGAGGAACCAGGCGATATATCTTTACCCTCACGCGCTTCCTAAGCCTCTTCTGGCTTAACTCCGAAGGGTTTTCTTTTATCTGGCTCAGCAAACCCCGTTTCGCCCAGTCGCAGCTTTTCTACCGCTTTTCCGAACAATTTTTCCGCACTGTTATTGAGTCTCTTCAGTTGTGAACACCTTTAGTTCTACCGTAGTTATCCTGCTCTTATCCTTTCTCACTTTCCTCCTGCCCTTTCCATTTTGAAAGTTGCTCCGTAGGTTGGAATGCGGCTACCGCAGCTGTTTTCCTCCTCGTCCTCTGGCTTTTGTTTGTCTCCGTTTTGCAGATAAAGAGTGTAAAAATTGTACGAGTACAGCAAGACCTGGTTTGAGCACATTTTTTCATTCCTTTCAAGCAGAAATGAATATTAACTTTTCTGGATGCCTTTTTATCTTGAAGAATGACAACGCTGGACTTCCGTTTCTTTTAAATCATTTCATAACTTCTTAGTGACATTTTCGTAAACCAGTTTTGACTTGTCTTGGAGAAAATCCGCTGAATCAGCCAATCAAGGGCCGAATTCCGGAGGTGTCTATAGAGGCTTCAGCGTATGAGGTTAGTTGTGAAGACGTAATATTATGTTATCGTGCGAAACCGCAAACAAATTAGGAAACTATTCGCTTGTACGTCACACAATCGTAGTCAAGGTACTTGATGGATGATTATAGAATAAAGAAATTGTCCGTATTCACATTTAAGGATTAACTTGGCCTTCGTGTTCTAGGGGGAAGCTTAAATTTACACTGGGGCTCACATTCGATCAGAATATTATTTATTGAATATTATTTTGAATAATATTTATTGAAAAAAACGCTGCGAATCCCGGAACAACGGTTTATTATTTTGCACAGAATACCCTTCTGTTACAGATCACAGCTCTCTGTATAGATAACCTGTCTATATAACATAATATGCACTATTCTATACGTATTATGTAGATCGCAGATCCTCCGCAGGTTAGTACCTAACCCCGTACTCTTACCTATCTAAACCACCAATGTTGCTAAAATAATTCTGTCGATGACAAGGAGTAACTAAAACGGCAAAAACAAACGCAAATAATGAAGTTCTGAAGGGAAAATTGTTGATGTTGAGTGAAATAGATGCCCCTTCTGCGTAGATCACTGTTTTCTGTGGTCAATACCTACCTTCGTGGTCAAGTATAATGAACCGTTGTGTAATAACTTGCCCATCAATAGTACTTCAACGGTTGTTCGAGTTGCAAAAGTACCGATCAACAAAATCCAGCCCATTCTTGATTGATGAACCGTTGTGTAATAATTTACCGTTGTGAAATAATTAACCGTTGTGTAATAATTTACCATTGTGTAATAATTTACCCATCAACAATACTTCAACGTTTGTTCAAGTTGCAAAAGTACCGATCAACAAAATCCAGCCCCTTAATAATTTACCGTTATGGAATAATTTACCGGTGTTTAATAATTTACCGTTGTGTAATAATTTGCCGTTGTCTAATAATTTACCATTGTGTAATAATTTACCCATCAGTAATACTTCAACGTTTGTTCAAGTTTCAGAAGTACCTACCAACAAAATCCAATAGTCCATCACTTATCAAATGAAATAATATCGCAGAACAACCAACTCGACTTCATACAGCCATCCTTGATTATAACCAGGTGCTCCTTAGTGATGAAATCTCGGCCGGATTTGTACAGTTTGATTCACGATCGTGTTGACGAAGATTTTTGGTGCTCACGAACGGCTGGACGTACAATGCTCCGGGTGGTCTCAAAAAATTGTTTAGCTCAAGACAAATTTAATAACGTAAAAAAACCATACCCTTCTATCGATAGTTTTCGAGCTACGGCGTTCTGAAAATTTCAACCCTATTTTGAACCCCTTACAGATGACTGACAGTAACGTCGAGCTTCGAGGACCAACTAGACCCCGAACGGAACCTATAACCCGAAATTCATCAATTTTGTTTCATGGTAACTAAGAAAAGTGGCCAGTACGGCGTACGGCGGACAGACAGAAATTTTGGTTTATTATTTTCAATAATGAACCATTGGAATCGAGCATGAAAAAAAAATTCTTACCCCCCCTCAAAATTTGATGGTTTACGTTTCAAGGTATGTAGAATCCAAAACTGCAATAAAAATATTTCTGTCTGTCCGCCGTACGGGCCACTTTTCTTAGTTACCATGAAAGAAAATTGATGAAATTCGGGTTATAGGTTCCGTTCGCTGTCTAGTTGGTCCTCGAAGCTCGACGTTACTGTGAGTCATCTCTAAGGGGTTCAAAATAGGGGTTGAAATTTTCAAAACGCCTATACCATTTTTTTACGTGAATATTTTTACGGTTTTAAATAGTTCTTGAACTTACGAGTTTTTTAAGACCATCCGGAGCGTCGTACGTCCAGCCGTTCGTTCACAGTAAGGCCCCGAAGTTTGCACCGACAGGCATTTTCGACTCCAGTGTGAATGAAACTCTGCAAATCCCTGCACAACGGTTTATTATTTTGTATAGAATACCCTCCTGTTACAGATCACAGCTCTATGTATAGATAACCCTTCTATATAATATGATATGTACTATTCTATTATATACATATTATGTAGATCGCAGACCCTCCGTAGGTTAGTACCTAACCCCGTACTCGTTACTAGGTACCTACCTAAATCACGAGTTAAATGCTGCTAAAATAATTCTGCCGATGACAAACAGTACCTAACAAAAAGAAACACACATAATGAAGTTCTGAAAAGAAATTGTTGATGAGGAGTGAAAAAAGTTGCAAAAGTACCTACCAACAAACTCCAGCCCCTTCTACGTAGATGGTATAATGAACCGTTATGTAATAATTTACCGTTGAGTAATGATTTACCGTAGTAATAATTTACCCATCAATAATACTTCAACGTTTGTTCAAGTTTCACTACCTACCAACAAACTCCAAAAGAGCCATCATTTTTCAAATGAAATAATATCACAGAACAACCAACTCGACTTCATACTCCGCCAATATAATCAGGTGATCCCTACCAATGATTGGCCGTATTCACAAATTCCTATTGTGGGCGCGTCTCTGGTTACGAGATTTGGTTTGAATTGTATACAATTTCATTCACACTGGAGTCGAAAATGCCTGTCGGTGCAAACTTCGGGGCCTTACTGTGAACGTACGGCTGGACGTACGATGCTCCGGATGGTCTTAAAAAACTCGCAAGTTCAAGAACTATTTAAAACCGTAAAAATATTTACGTATAAAAATGGTATAGGCGTTTTGAAAATTTCAACCCCTATTTTGAACCCCTTAGAGATGACTCACAGTAACGTCGAGCTTCGAGGACCAACTAGACGCCGAACGGAACCTATAACCCGAATTTCATCAATTTTTTTTCATGGTAACTAAGAAAAGTGGCCCGTACGGCGTACGGCGGACAGACAGAAATATTTTTATTGCAGTTTTGGATTCTACATACCTTGAAAAGTAAACCATCAAATTTTGAGGGGGGGGTAAGAATTTTTTTTTTCATGCTCGATTCCAATGGTTCATTATTGAAAATAATAAACCAAAATTGTATACAATTCAAACCAAATCTCGTAACCAGAGACGCGCCCACAATAGGAAATTTGGCGGAGATGAAATCATTGCTAGGGATCACCTGATTATATTGGCGGAGTATGAAGTCGAGTTGGTTGTTCTGTGATATTATTTCATTTGAAAAATGATGGCTCTTTTGGAGTTTGTTGGTAGGTAGTGAAACTTGAACAAACGTTGAAGTATTATTGATGGGTAAATTATTACTACGGTAAATCATTACTCAACGGTAAATTATTACACAACGGTTCATTATACCATCTACGTAGAAGGGGCTGGAGTTTGTTGGTAGGTACTTTCGCAACTTTTTTCACTCCTCATCAACAATTTCTTTTCAGAACTTCATTATGTGTGTTTCTTTTTGTTAGGTACTGTTTGTCATCGGCAGAATTATTTTAGCAACATTTAACTCGTGATTTAGGTAGGTACCTAGTAACGAGTACGGGGTTAGGTACTAACCTAAGGAGGGTCTGCGATCTACATAATATGTATAGAATAGTACATATTATATTATATAGACGGGTCATCTATACAGAGAGCTGTGATCTGTAACGGAAGGGTATTCTATACAAAATAATAAACCGTTGTGCAGGGATTTGCAGCGTTTTTCATTGCAGTTTTGGATTCTACATACCTTGAAACGTAAACCATCAAATTTTGAGGGGTGGTTAGCATTTTTTTTTCATGGTCGATTCCAATGGTTCATTATTGAAAATAATAAACCAAAAATGATTGATGGCAGGTAGGTATGAATAAGTATCAAGGTTGTGGCGGTGGCTGTTCTCGGGTCGTTTGTTGTTTTGGTGGAAGCTTAATCGATATCCTTTCTTAACTGGCGACAATTTGGCTGGTTTCTTGGGGGGGGGGGGGGGGGGGCTCTCTTCACACTCTGTCACATAGTAGCAGAGCGTGGTTTTGTAGTATGCGCTGAGTAATTCACCTTACTCCATTCGCTTTCTGTGGGCTTTCCAGAAGGGTAAGCCCAAAGGTTTCCAGAAGGATTCTTTTACAGTCATCCTGTCCCTTTGATACATGTACTGGTTTCCCTTTGATACATACATCTACTGTCTGCCCCACCCCCTTTCTCCCTTTAGAGTGTCAGTATAATTAAAATATATTGAGCTCATTTGAAGGCGAATAATGCCGTGTCCTAATTTACGAGTCCCAGAAGTTGTTCCATCCTAACGATGGAGGTTGATCACCTATACTATAGGTGGCCCAGATGAGCACAATTCAGTGGACACCTATCTCTGACAACATTTTTTCTCCGCCAGTACTCGTATGTAGGAGCTTTGTTCTCCACCAGTAAATGTTATTGAAGTAGTACCATTGCGATGGAGGTTAGTTTCCTTGAAGTTGTTCAGATGTCCTTTCCTGAACCAGAACTTCATACTACTTTCCAACTTCCCTTTTCCCTCTCATACTTCTGCTACCCAGAAGTTTGTCATGTGGGGAGGAGTTTGACGGTGGCTGTTCTCTAGTCGTTGTTGTTCCGGTGAAGATGGGGTCGTTTTGGAAGCCTAATCAATATCCCTTCCTAACTGGTGATAATTTTGCTGGTCCAGAGGGGGAGGGGGAACAACAACTTTGGTGGAACAAGATCAGTATTATTTCTCCTATTATATTAGAGTATTACAGTGATCCGTTCTTTTAGGGATTCGTTGCCTTGTCATCCTCTTAACAGCTTCCTCGAAGTTACCGTATATCTGCTACTAGGGACGTTCCGATACTTCCGATATATTGAAGTATCCATAATTTTCTGGTATCGACACCGATATTTGTATCAATATTTTTCTTTCGATACTCGACCTACATATCGGTATCGATACTTCTCGAAAATATCGAAGTATCGTTACTTTTTTGCCGATATCTCTCAATATTTGGAAAATGTCAATTATTCTTGTAAATTGAAATTTTCTTACGTCTTAAAAATTTGCAGGTTTGTTTCCAAACTATATGGAGGCACCCGGATTGGTTGCATTCCATGGAGAGTTTCTGTCGATTGCAACTAAGCCGGGTGCATCGAAAAAGAACACGCTATCGTCAGTCGGGTCGGAACACCACCACCACCACCATACCTGCTACTCCATTACCTTCCTCAATTTTCTTTTTCTTTTTTGTTATTGCCTGCTTTATTCTTTACACTAAAAAAAGGAACTTATTTCAATTTTTTTAAATATCGCTGGTGTCGAAGAAGTGGATATTTTCTACCGATATATATAGGCGTATCGATCTTTTTGATATCAGCATAAGAAAATATTGAGTATGGACATTTCATCATTAATGTCGTGTCGAAGGAAATATCGATACTTTGGAGTATCTACTACCTATATTCTAATAATAATTGGCACAGAGATACCAATAGATGCTTCTCTTTGAAGAACGAGTTGAACCTACAACGACGATGGAGGTCACGCCTCAATTGGTTTCTATGTGTGGCTTGTTGATCAATCCGAGTTCCTGCTAGAGTCGATTGACAAGGAAGAAAAACTTCTGGATGGTGGAGGGAACTCCATCGAAGGAGACCCCCCATCCTCTTCCATGTTAACATTGATAAGGTTTTTCCTCTTAATTCCGTGTGTTGTTCGTAGTGGCTTATTTCTGGATACGTAGAGCCAGTACATCAATTAGGAGCTAACAAGCGCTTCCTACTCTTCGATCCTTTTCCGCCCACTGCACCCTTTCTTGAAAACATCCTGTGTGTTCTGGAGTTGAATATAAGTTGACTTCGTCCTTTGCCAACGTCTGTAATACATGCGTGAACTCAACCACAACCTTGGAAAATACAGATGTGATGGAATCGCGACCTCGAGAAACATTGGAACTTGTTTGAAAGCTCGGCCTCTTGAATTGATTGGTCTGTGGACTCAAGTTTTTGATTTGGCCCGACTGGACAAACTTCACTTTGCTCCACAATGCCTCCGACGATAGAAAACATCCAAATTCTGAGGTCTACACTGATTTTCCCATATGAATTTCATTAAAAAATAGAGCAACGAGTGTCTTCAGCAGTTGTCTTCAGTCTCTCAACGTCTTCAAGCACAGCTAAGGCAATTTAAGCTAACTCAGTGTGCACGTTCTCTAGTAGTTTATTGTTCCGGTGAAGATGGGTTCGTTTCGTCTGAAGCATAATCGATATCCCTTCTTAACCGGTGATAATATTGCTAGTCTAGAGGGGGGAATGTTGAGAGTCCGTCGTCACTCTCCTCACTATGTCACATGGTAGTAGAGAGTGGTTTGGTAGTATGCGCTAAGTAATTCACATCCACTTTTTGTGGGCTTTCCAGAAGGGTAAGCCCAAAGGTTTCCAGAAGGATTCCTTTATTTAAACATCCTGTCCCTTTGATAACACATACATCTATTGGCTTCCCCGCCCCCTTTCACCCCTTTAGAATGTCAATATAATTAAAATAATATTTTAATTATATATGTAGCTCAATATATTATGTTGAGCTCATTTGAAGGCGATTAATGGCGTGTCCCAATTTACAAGTCCCAGTAGTTGTTACATCCTAACGATGGAGGTTGGTTGATCACCTAGAGGTTGCCCATATGAGTACAATTCACTGGACAACAACCTCGTAAAATAGTCGTAGTGAGTTGAAATTTGGAGTGTAGGCGCGGATTGGAGCACAGATTGTCTCACATCAAATCCATTGATAAATCGCTGTAACTTTCTTCTGCGCACGCGCCTACGTGAAGCCCTAGAGCCCACAACTGCCGGAAGAATCGTCGTGAAGGTAGGTGGCGGTTGGGCACAGTCCAATATTAAAGTCATTAATGAAGTAAAGTAACTCATCTGCGCGTGCGCCAACGTGAAATCCTAGTAGATCCCATAACTACCCTAGAAATTGTCTTAATGCGCTGAGATTTGGAGGGTAGGTTGGTGTTAGGTGTCGGATGGTCCCGTATGAATTCCATTAAGGTTGGACCGTAACGTTCGTCTGCGCATGCGCAAATACAATGAATGCAGGAACAGTGGCATCTTTCCTTTGGTGTTGCATAAATATGTGGGGAAGCTATACTGCCTACTCGACTTCGCAGACTTCTCTAATCCTATCCCGTGACTTGGCTTAGCGCCGTTTGCTTCTTTTGAAAGGTTTATGTATATTATTTCTATATTATCATATAATTGACAGTTGTTACGTACATTGTACGGCCACGAAATACATTATCTGTAGGTCTATTTTTCATGTTCTAATAGTAACTCAGTAGATAGTGGAATAGATGTATCGTACCCATTGCTCAACCAATAATGGTACTCTCGTGTCATTCGTGCTTTATCTAAACTGGTGTTCATTATCCTCCGCGCGTTAATCATAATTTGTCGGCACTTCACTTGTGATCGCACTTGAACCAACTTGTAGACTTTGTGGTGGAAGACTAATTAAAGTGACATTATGAAATGGGAGGCGCTAAGCCGCGTGGGCATCTTCAACACCTCTGAAAGATCATTCTGGAGGCAACCGTCTCCATTAGGACGCAATTCATCTATTGCGCATTCAACTCACCGCCACTTGAGTTGCTCATTTCGCACGTGTTAGCGGTTCATCAGCTCAGCACCCCTCGAAGTTCCCTTGGAAAATGAGCTTTGGAGGGAGCTACGCGTAGAATGGTGGAAGCTAGATAGATGAACCTAATGAGCTATGGAGGTGCAGGAGCGCTTGGGAAGTGTTTCTTTTCATGTCCGAGTTTTCAGTCCCCTTCCACCACCTGACCTTGGTGTTATAATAACGGGATTAGAAAAATGGTAATCCCATCGGGGAAACTCCACGTGGGCGTCGTGTGTTGACT
Organism: Leptopterna dolabrata; assembly: GCA_954871275.1. Lineage (NCBI taxonomy): Eukaryota > Metazoa > Arthropoda > Insecta > Hemiptera > Miridae > Leptopterna > Leptopterna dolabrata. The sequence goes on along the minus strand of OX940983.1, from coordinate 16,607,119 downwards.
GCTACGTTATACGATCGTAATAGCGTTCTGTAAAAATATTGAAACACGATATTTATGATAACAACAGTTTTTGTGGTTTTCAGCTGTTGCGTTCGCAGGAACAAATATACGTCCCCGGCGCCTGATCGTGCCTCGTTATCCATGGAATTAATTTGCCATAACTCTTGTACCAACATAGGAATGGATGACCTTAGGTTTGTACCCAAGACGAGTAGAGATCCAACTACCTCTCTCTACACGCCTTGGCTTGTACCTACTAATTGTGTGCATTTTGTGTGCACTTGGTAGATGTGAAAGCTCGGAATGTGTGCGGAATTGCAAAATGCGAGTGGAGGATGTTGGAGGACCATGATTATATATATCTTTCCGGCCCTAAATTTGCCGCGGCACCGTCTTGCTTCACTAACTTGTTATACTTGGAATCAGTACTAATTCTACTCTCTATTTACTTTCTACTACTGCTACTTCCTTCTGTCCGTTTCTGTCGCGTTTAAAGTAAAATAACTCCTAACTCCTCACGCTTATATTTTTAGTCATAGAAAATTCCTGCGTTCCCCGGGTAGCCGAAAGGAATGATTTCGTTCTTTTTAGATCATTTGAAAATAAAAGCAGGTTTTTAAGTCCCCTCCCCCTTTTTATTGTTCTTTATTACGTTTTAACTCATTTGAAACTACGAGGAAATACCTACTGACGGAAAGATTCGAGGTGTCCCTAAATATCCGATTTTGTTGCTTCCAGCTGAAGAAAACCCCTAATGGAAAACTGCGTTTAGGCACGCACCCCGGAACCTGTCGCAATAAATTAGACGCCTGTTTTCCTAGGGGAGTATAAAACCGGTAGATGTTGGTAAAACGAAGAGGTGGAAGGAGAGACGTTCTGCAGACCGTGGAGAAGAGAGGGGGATTGTATTTATGGACGTTTCGGGCTCTTAGAAACCACCTTTTGCCGCCCTTGTCTGTGTTTTATGCGAAGGAAATTCCCCTAAACCTTCCGAGACCTCTTCCCTTAAACAGGCACGCGGCATTTACTAAGGAAACGACATTTTCATATGTATAAATACATGTGTCACTCCAGAATTGCTTAATATGATTGTTCAAAATTGCTATTCAAATCACTCTTAAATTGTTTTTCAGTTACCAAAACTTTATAAGAAGGTACTTCGAAAATTCATACTTCAACAGAGGCCATTTCAATCAGACTCCGGGTAGTGTGGGTAGGACAGATGGTTCCTATGAACCGCCCGTTGGTTGAGGTATAGTACTCGTAAAAGGTACATAAATCACCTCTATTGTATGGGTGGGTGTTTGTAGGTGTAAACCGACGCAACGATGAATATATTGCAGAAACTGATCAGTGCGGAAACCCTGCTGAGTGTCTGGATTACAGTCAAAGCGGATTATTCGATTTCGGGATTTGACATAAAATGTATATCGTTCAGAGTGTAAACAGCTTTTTCCTCCTGTTTTTGATAACTAGATTCCTTATATAAATAGTTGTAGAACACCACATCGGCATTTGGCTACACAAAAATTGCATTTTTCGTCTGTGATTAGTAACACGTTTTTCGGAGCAATAAAGCGACTCTCAAAATGTTATTTTTTCTATTTTCACATTCTCACACCAATTCGCACGTAATCTCAAGTTTCAGGTGAACTAGAATAATGAAGCATGACGGTATCAAAGCCACCACTTCTTCGATTCAGCTATAATAAACTGTTTATATTCAGAAATTGATGAAGGGCCCATCTGAATAATGAAACAAGTCGGCCCAGAAGGGACCTTTCTTGACAGGACTGTTAGTTCTATAGAAATTATAATTTTGAAACTTTTGGGAACGGCGAAAGATACGTTTAACACAAAGGCATCCCTCAACAGGGAAATGGAGGGCAGCCCTTCGTATAATTCGTTTTTTTCCGATGAATATTCTAAAGGGCCGAAACTTCGTCGTCGGATCAGTTTGTTTTAATAAGAACCTCCGAGCCTACTCGGAGGCTGAGATGGGTATGCGAAGGTGAAAACCTGATGAGTGGTTCATTTTGATAAATGTATCGAGTAATTGCATTAATTGAAGTAATTGAATCGATTTGATGCGGTGTTGGTTGACAAAATACGTCCACACTCTAAAGTCATTGTAGAAAAAGGGGTGAGTTGATGACACAGTCCATTCTCCCTGCTTGGGTGATACAACTACAGATATCTCACCTGATGATGTAGGCGGCACCGCCAACCACACTTGTCACCGTTGATACTATCATACTACCACAAAGCACCGCTGATGCTATTCTACTACCCAATCGAAGGACATGACTTGATAGTATCGCAAAAATTACGAAAATTTTAGCCTGGTGGGAATTGAACTCACGCTCCTCTGGTTATAACTGATTAATCTTACTGCATGATCCAGGAATGTGAAAAGCACTGCGAGGAAGTGAGCCGTGTCAGTACTACATATAATTAAATACAGAGTGAGAAAAGTTCCACAAGTACGGGCTACATTATCTTACTTTGAGTCAAATTTATTCCGAATTTTGGTTTATTATTTTCAATAATGAACCATTGGAATCGAGCATGAAAAAAAAAATTCTTACCCCCCCTCAAAATTTGATGGTTTACGTTTCAAGGTATGTAGAATCCAAAACTGCAATAAAAATATTTCTGTCTGTCCGCCGTACGCCGTACACCGTACGCCGTATGCCGTACGCCGTACGCCGTACGGGCCACTTTTCTTAGTTACCATGAAAAAAAATTGATGAAATTCGGGTTATAGGTTCCGTTCGGCGTCTAGTTGGTCCTCGAAGCTCGACGTTACTGTGAGTCATCTCTAAGGGGTTCAAAATAGGGGTTGAAATTTTCAAAACGCCTATACCATTTTTTTACGTAAATGTTTTTACGGTTTTAAATAGTTCTTGAACTTGCGAGTTTTTTAAGACCATCCGGAGCATCGTACGTCCAGCCGTTCGTTCACAGTAAGGCCCCGAAGTTTTCACCGACAGGCATTTTCGACTCCAGTGTGAATGAAATTGTATACAATTCGAACCAAATCTCGTAACCAGAGACGCGCCCACAATAGGAATTTGTGAATACGGCCAATCATTGGTAGGGATCACCTGATTATATTGGCGGAGTATGAAGTCGAGTTGGATGTTCTGTGATATTATTTAATTTGAAAAATGATGGCTCTTTTGGAGTTTGTTGGTAGGTAGTGAAACTTGAACAAACGTTGAAGTATTATTGATGGGTAAATTATTACTACACAATGGTAAATCATTACTCAACGGTGAATTATTACACAACGGTTCATTATACCATCTACGTAGAAGGGGCTGGAGTTTGTTGGTAGGTACTTTTGCAACTTTTTTCACTCCTCATCAACAATTTCTTTTCAGAACTTCATTATGTGTGTTTCTTTTTGTTAGGTACTGTTTGTCATCGGCAGAATTATTTTAGCAACATTTAACTCGTGATTTAGGTAGGTACCTAGTAGCGAGTACGGGGTTAGGTACTAACCTACGGAGGGTCTGCGATCTAAATAATTATGCATAGAATAGTACATATCATATTATATAGACGGGTTATCTATACATAGAGCTGTGATCTGTAACAGAAGGGTATTCTATACAAAATAATAAACCGTTGTGCAGGGATTTGCAGCGTTTTCAGTACGTTACGATAGAAAATAAAACTAATACTTTCGTAAATTTGTGGTAAACTATAGGTTCATTTGATTTGTTTTCTATGATGGCTTACCACAGAAGGTCTTGCTATTAAACTTGATCAGTTGATGAACTTCAGTTATTCTGTATGCTGGATAACAGCTGGGATGTAACATTTCCCTTCGTCTCTGCAAGTCATTATCCACTATTTTCAAATGTCTTGTTCATTGTTACTGATAGTTATTATTAATAAACGAGTGTCGATTCTTCATTGGGGTTCTTATCAATTTATAAATTGCCAAAAAGATAGGTTTTTAAATTTCTCTTACTAAATTCCGTTTAGTCTGTTATTCCTCGCAAATCTAGTTCAATAAAGTCACTAGCGAATTTTCAAAGAACATGAAGATATTGCATTGTGTCCACAATTTTCAGAACATGAATTATTTTTGACACTGTTTTATAGGCCGTTTCAGAGCATTTTGAATTCATCCCTAGATTAAATGTATGTAATAATAATAATAATAATTTATTATTATTATTATTGTTTGTGTGTCTCTCCAGACAGTATCTGTCCGTGGGTACATGATAAAAACTCCTAATTTCGCCAAAACGTTCGTATTGCCAAATGAAAGAATGAGTTCGAAGATGACCAATTTTCAAAAATTCTAAATCTCAAATTTGAGTTTTTAGGGGGTAAAAAATCTGTAAAAACGTCTAAAACTGCGAACAATTGATACAATCTCTGAAAGTGGTATGGAAGGGCGAGTAAAGGAAGAGCAGTACGTTTTCAGTTGGTTTTCATAATAGGGTCAAATTTGGATTTTTGTGGGTAAAAAATTGGTATTAAAGGCTAAACTCAGTTCACTTGACGTTATGTGGGATGGTGATTCACGGCGGAGGGACTATTCCGATGATAAAAATATTTTTCTAAAAAAAGAGTGGGTTAATTTTGACTTCATTGGGGTCAAAAATGGTTAAAAATGGCAATCACGAAAAAATGATATAATTTTACGAAAAGGTATTGTTTCTCGCTATATGGTTTCTTTTGACGCAATAGCGCGAATATTTCTTTGGAAATTTGCTCTTATAGCCGTGCTGCATGACTGGAACGTTATCTCACTTCCTCTAAGAGATGAGTTGGATGGTAATTCAAAGAGGACATGATAAAAGAGAGGGTTGAAGGCAATTCCCTCCTCCTCATCGAAAAATAGTCATAACTCTTGTAAATACGGACATCTTTATTAGACTGAAACTTAGGCCGGCAGAGTGCCAGAGGCTGGTCCTGCTGAAAGGGTTGGAGAGAGGTAAAGTAAGTGTAGGTCACTGAGGGATGTTACTGTTGAGGTTACCAAGCGGTGGGGGAATGTTTTTCGGAATAGGCTGGCAACAGGGACAATTAACCTTCTTTTCTCGCTGAGGAGGAACAAACACTCGGGGGTAATTTCTAAAAGATGTCGAGAGGGGAAAGGAGAAAACGACAAGAAAGAAGTAGGTTTTCTCTTAGGTTAACCCTTTTCCCCCTCCTCTTGAGCATTGAAAGAGGCCTCTCCCACTTGGCAAGCATATTTGACAAACAAAGACAATAAATGGTTGTGTTCCGCCCCCTCACTCGTTCTTTCTTCCTCCCCTTTCCATACTCCATCATTTCCAAGACAAATGGCCCACCGTGGGGTTGGGACACCTTTTTCGCTCCTCTCGCGACTTGTTCAACAATGCTCATTCCGAGACTAGAGAAACCCTCCAATTCCGATATCATCCCTCACAAGTAGTCATTCTCGTGCTTTATCTGAACTTCCATTCAAGAATGGAAAACGCAGCAATTCTGTACGCAATTTTCTCGAAATGACCATAAATGATGAAGAATGGTCCTGGTGAGGTGAAACATTAATGGTATGTGCTAGTTAATCCCGAAATGGTTCTATATTAATCAAAATCTGACTGGTTATTCTCATTTGCGCTTCTGCAAACGCGTCCTCGGGAACTATAATTTGCACCCATTTTTAGAGGGTATATGGTAACAACTGGCTCACTAATGGTCTCATTAATTTTCTCTCTAACTTTCTGGTCATTCATAGATTGCTGTAGACACAGGATTTTCTTGATACCTAACGCTCACATACTACCTACGTCGTTAATTTATGTCAAGAAGTACATACAAGGACAACTAATATCCTTCTTACCGCGGACACGAAAAGAAGTTTACCTGTACCTACCCATAGATACTAGACCAATTTAGTATTAGCTAGTGTAGTCCTACCCGTGTATACACCTTTCTTTTAGAATAAGAAACTGCATCACGAAACCATGAGTAATTTTTGGTTTATTGTTTTCAATAATGAACCTTTGGAATCGGAAGTGGGGAGGGGAAAAAACAAAAAAAAAAACCCTCATAATTTGGTGGTTTCCGTTTCAAGGTAGGTAACATCCGAAAACGGAATACAAAAAAAAAAAAAAATGCGTTGCCGTAGGGGGCGTCTAGCCGCCAGTGGTTTGTGTTCATGACGGTACGTTTATTGTCGAATGAAATCTGGGGGACACCCCAGTCCCCCGGAATATAACATTTTAGATCAAGGATCAAAGCAAGGAAACATGGAACATGTTTTTCGAATAGGTACATGATAGCAGAGGATATGGAGATATGTAGAAAAACGTCTGCCAATTCCAGTAGGCACGATAGCTTCCTCACTTGAATCACATGAACGTATGTATGCTAGTTGGGTAGGTTCGTTATGATATGGGACCATGTGCGATCCAACCCGCGTATACCCTCAACATTTCAGCTCTCTACGACTATTTTTCGTAGTTAGAAGCGTTATAAGGAAACGGTCAACATTTCATGTTAGCGCATGCGGAGAGTGAAATTACAGTAAGATTCCAATTAAGTTCATACGGAACCATCGATGTATTATACTGATCGACCCTCCAAATGTGAACTCATTTCAACGATAATTAAGGTAGTTATGGGCACTCCAAGTATTTCACGTTTGCGCATGCGCAGACTAAACGATTTTCTTGATTTTGAAACGGGACCATCTGCGATCCAACCCGCGTATACCCTCAGAATTTCAGCTCCCTGCGACTATTTATCCCGTAGTTAGAAACGTTACAAGGAAATGGTCAACATTTCATGTTCGCGCATGCGTAGATCAAAGTTACATTACCATTCCAATGAAATTTATTTGGAACTACCTAAGTATTATTCCTGACCGACCCTCCTAGTTTGAATTGATTTCAACGATATTTAGGGTAGTTATGGGTGTTCCAATTATTTCACGTTTGCGCATGCGCAGACGAAAGTTACGGTACTTTTTCAATGATTTTGGTATGGGACCATCTGTGAAATTTCAACCCACTTCGACCATTATTTCGGGTAGTTATGGGTGTTGCAAGGAATTACCACAGACAGACACGGAACCAAATATGTTCCTCGATGTCTGAAACGGAAATTGGTATTTGGAAATTTTCATTTTGGAGGACACGAACTATTTTTTACTCAATCACGAATCCAAGGCTTCCCTGCCTTCGGTAGTGAGGAAGCAAAAAAACTTCGTGGGATTTCCAAGCCTCGGGCCAGCGACCTAACGCAGCGGCTTTTGGCGTTTTTCGGGAACGTACAACCCCCTCGGTAGTTTTCGGCAGATTGGGATCTCCACATGCTCTCGTCGGAGTTGGGTGGCAAGAGTTGGGGTAGAGGGAGAACTGTTCGGGCGACGGGGAGAGGAGGGAAGTCCCGATGGACTGGACTGGACGCGACGTTTTCGAGCCTGGTATACTCCCGTAAAAACATGTTCCATGTTAAAAAAAATTCCGTACTTCGCACTTCCTTTTAGTTACCATACGTATCAAAATTGATGAAATTTGGTTTGTAGGTCCCATTTGGGGTCTGGTTGGTCCGCGAATCTCGGCGTTACTGTCAGTCATCTCCAAGGGATGAAAAATATGGGTTGAAAATTTCCCAACGCCGTAGCTCGAAAACGTTCAATGGTGTGGTTTTTTTGGACGTTTTTAAATTGACCTAGAACACGACCATTTATTGAAGCCACCCAGAGCGTTCTACATCCAGCCGTTGCGTTGCGCAGAAAATCTTCGTCACCATGATCGTGAATGAAACTGTATAAATCCGGCCCAGATAACATTGCTACGGAACACCTGATTATTATCACGGATGGCTGTATGAAGTCGAGTTGGTTGTTCTGTGGTATTATTTTATTTGAAGAATGGTCGTTCTTTACGATTTATTAGATAGGTAGTTCTGCAACTTGAACAAACGTTATGCTTCATGAATAACAGCAAGTAATCAGTGATGGAATTCTTGTATCCACCGCATATTTATGAAATGTGATTGCCCGGTTGGTTGCAGTACTTGATTTCGGGCTCTTCTGGGGGAAGCACAAGTGTAGGTATTCACCACAGAAAACAGTGATCTACGCAGAAGGGTCATAGGTATATACAGGTAAATAGTAAACCATCGTGAATTTGCAGCGTTTTGAATAGGTTGTCATCAACTTCGACAAGCAGGCTGCAGTTTTACACATTCATTCGCGTTCGTGATGATGATGTTTTTTCAGTTCAAAGTACTGTAAACGAGGCTGGTCATACAGCTTTCCGAAAAAAGAGGTTAGATTGGGTCGGCCATTTCAACTCAATGTTTTCAACATTTCCTGTCGTGAAGCTTTCCTCTTATTTTCCTCGGTCCGAACGTATGCCGATTACCAAAATTCTACGTTCGATTGTGGTTGTAAAATAAACAAATTTATTAAAACAGAAAACAAATTTCTCGTGCTTGAAGGAGGCTATGGTGATGGCATAATTTTCAATGCTCAGGTTGCAATTCGATTTTTTTTTGACCTTGAACTTGATTCTGGGACTGTACGTAAGGAATTGTGTGAAGCTAGATGTGGCTATATGAAGCTAGCAGTATAAAACCCAGTGGGTGTGCCCTGTAATAATTAAGGAATTAAGTATGTAACTAGCATTACTCAGCAATATACATTTAGAATATCATGTTGTTATTGGTCTTCGCACGAAATTCGAATCTTTTCCTAGTTGTATGGATCGCTCAGACTGTGACTCTTCAGCCTTCTTACACCTGAGTCACCCAGTTGAGTCATCTACTACCTTATTTTGCCCGCTCACGCATCATTCTAAACCTCAACCGTCCGCATGAAGGCCAACGATTGCCGGAACTGCAGCATTAATTATTCTCAACCCATTACACTAAAACTGAAGTTCGTGGTACTCCCGACATCATCGTCCGACCGTTTAAAGGTTTCATAATTTTAGTTCGTAGTTGTATGTCGTCTTTTGAAAATGACTTGGGCTGGGTAGGAACCTTTCGGTGGTATGTTGGCGTCTCCTTCGCGCCTTTGTTGTGGCGAGAGCTGGATGGAAAGTTAATTTACCGCTCTTTTGTCACTGTAAAGGAGTACTTATTAAAGTGCCACAGAACTGAATTTCGATTGGTCTAGGGAGCGATGGTAAGTGAATATTGCAAACTAAGTTTGATAGGTTATGGATGTTCACCGGTTGCTCCTACACCAGATAATGGTATCTGTAACTTCACGGTGGTCCCACCGCTTGTAGATAACAAGTGTTGAACTTTGACTTTCGAATGGGATTGTACTTCAGCATACTTGAACATTATAAATAGGGCTCGAAATTCGAAGTTATTAACCAATTTCAAAGCAAAATGTCGCATATTTATACATACATAGGTACATATTATCCACCCACACTTGCAATTGCAGGTCAAGATAAAGTGGTATGTTTCAGGGGTAAGCGGATAAAACAGTGTATTTTAAATTTTGGGGGATTTTTAATCAAGTTCAAGTGAAACAAACAAATGTTTCTGTGTCTTGGGTAATTGGGTACATGATAAAAACTTCCAAAAGTTGCCTAAAAATTTACGAATTTTGTAAATAAATCCACATCATCATTTCCGCATAATTTTTCTGAACGCCGTTACAAAGTTAGTCACGCAGATTTACCATATTTTAACGAATTTCTGTTTGCCCTTCATGGCTATTTTAGACAATGCCAAGCGATTTTTTCTGTTAAATAAAAAATGAAATCTTTTTGGTCATTGGAACAGGATGTGTTATGCCTTTTTATAACTGAAGCCACTTGGCAGACTTTTTCTTGTCGTGTTCTGTTGAAAAACGGTTCATGTGTGGTTGTTTTTTTCTCTGTCAGATTTGATGACAAGTTTTATGAACGCTGCTATTGTTGAAAAATGGAGTAGCTAGTTTACTCATCATCATGATTGTTTTGCTACATCGTATTTTGGTGGATATTTTGGGTTTTTACGACATGTTTCATGCACCTACGTAAAATGGCTTGTAGTTGTTAACCATATACAACCAGGCCCTAATTATTAACTTCATCATTTATGCAATAATTTATTCATACTTTTTATCCAAAAAATGTCCAACCCGAGAAAATAGGATTTTATTCCACTAAACAAAATTTCCGAACAGCCGAGAAGTAGTCTGGGTAGAGGAGTGAGTACAGTAGTAGATCCCTAGGGCGATAATTTAGACCTAACGGATAGTAGCCTACAGCACTGCTATGGCCAGGGGCGGCGACATTATTGAAATGTACCGCAGTGTTACCAACTGCTGAGGTAAGGGATTAACCTGCCAGAGATCCGGTGGCCCTATCGTTTCAGTTCTCCTCGAAAGCAATATCTCACCTGCCAATACACCGCCGAGAGACCGGTCATTCATTCCCTTCCTACGGATCGTACCGCGTAATTTGAGCGGAGGTTTACACCGGCCTTTTTCCTTCAGATCGCCCAGATTAGAACTGCCTCCCTGGACGGTTTTTGATGTGCCGCTGGAAAGAAGGGTGAATCAAGGTTTAGGCGTCACCTGAAATGTTCCAATCTTGCAGAATGGTCATATGCGCGACTCTTCTAAACATCTGACTTAGCTACATATTTTGACGATTTCTGGAGCCACGCCAATCATAGTCACTTAAAGCCGGTCGAAGTTGTTGCGGCTCACTGGTGTGAGCAACCATGCGCCATCCATAGAACAGGTATAAGGTTCTATAACTTGCCGTACCTCGATGGAGCCATCCTAGCACGTGGTAGTGGTACCATCTAATGTATCTGTGGCGTGGCTCTGGTGACCGATCAGGTCCTCCACAACGGTTGAAGGTTAAAAGACATAACTTCGCAAATTTTTAGGGTGGTCGGCGGAACGTCCCTTGGTCTGTTTCGATATCGGCTAATCGGACTTGGCCATCCTTGCTTGGGTGGATTTCACCACGATTTTTGGGGTCCTACTGGGTAACATATTAGTCTCCGGCCAGTACAGCCAAATTACCGACTTAATGGGCTCCGCAGGCGTTTTACATTTGTTCTTCTCAACAAATTCCGGCTTGTAGATATTCCTTAGGAAGACGTCTTCAGGGATTGGAAAACAAGGTGCGCCCCAAACAATAATAACAAATAATAATGCCATATCCCTGTTAGTTGGTGGACAACTTGCTGCAAACTCATAAGCCTCCGACATCTGATCATTCTGGATACCATAACATCTTCTGCTGTCCATGATTTTGTTCCTCATTCTATCGTCGTAATGGTTGGCCTATGATAGCCGAGTGCTGGATTGAATAAAAAATAGAATGCCATTGTTGTTATTCTACATTAAGGTGATCATCCCTTGAGAGATTTGCTACGGACACTTGTAAACCGGAATCTGGGTTTTCTAGCCGTGTATTCCTTTCGTTGTATTGCTTTTAGAAACCGTTGGAGGTGATGAATCGACCAGTGTGCCTGTTCTCCCCCTCAGGAGAGCGCGAAAATCATCTGTGCTCGAATCCGTTTTCCACTGGAGGATTCCTTAGCTGTTCATCAGGTCGAGTGTAATTGATAGAGAAACCGAGCCCCTCAGCCATCTCAGCGCCCCCTCGTATGATAGATGGATACCAATAAAGGACGACGAACCTTCACAAAAACTTCGTATTTTCCAGAGATTAATGCGCCAGCCCTTTCTCCCACCCACGGGTTTCCCGCCGGTTCTGGCCTCCAAAAAATTCTACAAATCCTTCGAGCATAGTTTTTCCCCCGCAGTAGTGGGGGTTCTTTTGATTTGATGCTTCGCAACGGCATCTGGCTCCTTTCCAACGCAATCGTAGCACGCAGAATACTTCCCACATTTCTATTTGCCCTTTGACTCTCCTAGATTTATGAGTTCCCGAATGGCTTCTTCAGTATAATATAACGGTCGTTTTTTTGCTCGTAAATATACGGATAACTTGTTTCATATATCACCCGATGACCCAGGATGAAGATTGTGTGTGTAGAGAAGTCCGGAAAGAGCCAAACTTGCGTGTTGACTCACTGCTGGTATATAAAATCTTTCTTTGTGGCAAGTGTTATTCTGTCTTGGAGGCATTGTGGTATGTATGCAACCTCGGTCATCTTTTGATTCAGTTGATAAGTTTCAATCAAAAGAACATTTTCTGCCGTTTTCAGCAAGCGCACCAACAAACAATTAGATGGACGAAATATAGGTAAGGCCAACTGACGAAATTGAGCTTCTATACTACTTACTATAATTAGTGTACTTTTCATTGTCATGGTGTTTATCAAGTGCGAAGTTTTTTATTTTAAGCCTTTGAATATTTTTTCCATCAGCCAGTAGTGTAAAACTTGATAGGTGAATCATTGTGGATGTGAAAGCGAGGGCCAACTTCGTTACTGATCTCTTCTATAATAAAGGACTTGCCATATTTCATAACCCCTGTCTCTAAAATCCTAGGGTGGATTACTTACCAAGCATGTCGGTGTCAAATTCCCATGACTCACAAACACATCAAGTACTGCTGGAATCTACTTTTCCTCCATCAATCCTCACTACTACCTCAACTGCATCCCTGTTTATTAGATTTTTCGTACGTGTTGATTTCATGTTGAACATATCCTGCAACATCCTAACTTTGATCAAGCAAGGAACGTAAGAATTTGAACAGGGCCTGGAAAACTCTTGAATGGCTTTTACTCCCACGCGTTGAGAAAAGGTTCCGCACCTTGAACGCAGGCGAAAATTATCTTCTTTGTATCGTTGAATTTTGTTACGATTCTGTGAAATAATTCGGGGTGAAAATAAATCCCTGTTACAGGCCACTTCGCGTGGAGTCACGTGGGAGGGCGAATGGTGGTATTTTGTGACAAAAGACGTTTGTGTAACATCTTCCACTCCCCATTTTACTTTCCGTGTAAAACTTTTATTTATTAGGGTGGCTTCATTTTATAGCTCCTGGGATAGATACCTTCTTCACCAGATGGGGGGGGGGGGGGGGGACATGCATGGCATGGATAATATTCATCTGGATAGGTAATATTGAAAACGTATTGGTCAGGTATCATCCACGTCTTGCGCCATTTTCAACTTTTGAATGGTCCCTGAGTTATAGACCCCTCCCACCAATACATATTTTCGAAATCCCCAATACTCCATAGCATTCAGGTCATGTATCTAGTTACATGGTTTCGAGCTACCACCTAACGTACAAGGTAATACTCGAAATGGAACAAGTTATCACGAATTTTACGATTCTCCGTTTTATGTAATCCGAAGACTATATTCGTAGGACTGTGAAATCGTCTTCCAGTTTCTTGAAGTTTTGTGATTCTGGTACGTAATCTTCTTTGTATATAAATTCATAATGTTTCAATGATAAGGAACTAAGGAAGAAAAGAGTACGGAGGCTGGTAAGACTTGAAGGCATTAGCGATCCTGTCTTTCATCCTCTTCCTTTCCTTCAAGGCCCCTCGAGGCCAGCGAACCTTGGGGTCGACCTCACCTGCCCCCGCACTATGGGACCAGAGGAAAAAACGCTGCAAAGTCCTTGTCACATGGGTTTATTATTCTATTGGATATACCTACAGAAATGCTGGCTGTTCATTTATTGTTGCTTTCATGTAAAATAATTGAAATAGCTATTTTTGATGGTTTCCACCAATGGTGGTACGCTCCTTTTTTTTTATTTTATTTTTTTTATTATCGTTGATCATTGGTAGTGCCATTTAATTGTCTTGATCCACGTGTTGACACTTTTCCTAATGTTATTCTACAAATTGATGGTGATTTCAGACGATTTCGCAGGTTTTTGACTCATAAAAAATCGATTTTGGGAGCTGAACATCTGGTACAACCTCAATTTTCCACTCCTTGGTCAAAATCGACTTCATATTCGATCTTCTCGTCCAAAAAAATATGGAAACCGATATTTCAAAAGCTCATGTTACCAACATGTTGCTAAAACGCAAAAGTACCTATTTTTACACACATTTTCACTCATAACACCCCTGGGTGTATTCCGATCAGGCTGAAAAGTTTCGGGACACAACTAGGGCCCAAATGGAGCATGTGTGCGAAAGAACGATGTGATGAATTTAAATTTATCATCACGGTGGCGTGGTGAGAGGTAAGGAGAGACGCAGGCGGCGGTACTCCACCGATCATCTACGCCTCTGTGAGGAGGTAAAGGTGAGTGAGGGAATTTACCTAGGCGGCGGTAATCCACCGATCATCTAGGTAAGAGGAGAAGGTGCTTGTCTAGGCGGCGGTAGTCCACCGATCATCTAGACAAGGAGAAGGAGGTAAATTCTCAGGCGGCGGTAATCCACCGATCATCTGAGAGGAGGAAGGTAAGAGAGAGAGAAGAGAGAGCTGGTTGGAGGAAGTGTCGAATGAAGCTTGAGCTCCAGGATCCGGGGTTTTATAGTACTTGGGGGCATCTCCCTCCAACTCCCTGTCGGGAGTTGGTAGTGGGGCCCCAGGTTGAGTACCCTGGGTTCTGTCGCTCGTATCCCCACTCATATCTTTATTTGCGGAAAGTAAGTTTGGCGTTAGAGTATTGGTGAGAACTAATATTAGAGGAGTGTTCCCGGGAGGGACTCACGACAGAGGTCCCCCCAGTTTGAACCAAGATTCGTGGAGCTGAAGGCGCAAGGTGACAGGAGCTGAGGGCTACGGCAAACAAAAGGTGGAGCTGATGGCGGAAGGTGGCAGGAGCTGAGGGCTACGGCAAACAAGAAGGGGAGCTGAAGGCGCAAGGTGACAGGGGCTGAGGGCTGATGCAAACAAATGGTGGCGCTGAAGGCGACAGGGGTTGACTTAATCCTAGGCATTATTAATAGGAGTAGTAATAAGTAGTATGAGTAACATAGTAATAAGTAGTATGAGGAACATAGTATAAGCATAGTAATAAGTAGTAAGTAATAGTAGTAGTAAGCATAGTAATAGTAATAAGTAGTATGAGTAGTGATAGGCAGCATGAGTGAAGTATAGTGGAAGAATATTTACAAGAGTATAGTGCATCCGATGGTGAGGATTGAACAGTATTTACAAAATTTGAACAGTATTTACAAATTTGAACAGAATTGAACAGTATTTACAGAATTGAACAGTATTTACAGAGTTGAACAGTATTTACAAAATATGTACATGGTTGTGGGAATCCGCCGTTTCCTGGGTGTATATGGTACTTGGTTTGTGTTGAGGTGTAGGTGTGAAGTGAGGGGGCGCCTCGGTGATGCGGAAGGGCCCCCGATAGGGGAACGAAGGACCTACCGGGAGGGCCTTCCGCCTCGCCGGTGCGCCCGTGTGGTTTGTGTGTAGTGTGGGGGTGTCCCGGCGGCGTGTTGCTGCCGCGGAGGGGCTGTGAGGGGCGGTACAGTGCGTGTGGGTATATGAAACACAAGCACTGTCCCGCGATCTCAAGGCCCCGCCGCGATTGCTCGGGCGGGGCACTGGGCCGCCGGGACTTGGTGGTGTCGGGGACGCTCCCTCCGTCCGTTCCGCCGCCCGGGCCGTTTTGTCCCGGCGGGAACTATTGTGGATATCCCCGGCGGTGTTGGGGGGGTAGGGGGTGGTGGCGATTTTACGGGTACGGGGGGTGGTGGGGAAGAATGGGTTTCGGGGGGGTCGAAAATTGAAAACGGGGTCTGTGAAATTTGAATTTGGGGGGCTGGCGTTTGTTTGGGGTGGTTTGGTAGAATTGAATGGGGGGTGGGGCTTTTGATGCGTATGGGGGGCGGGGGGGGGGCATGAGTTCCGCGAGGCGGAACTCGTGGAGGATGGAGGACATTAAGGGGTCGATGGGGGTGTAGGGAGGATGTACCCCGGTGGCTTTTGCTGCGCGAAATTCGCGCAGTATTCGCCACTGGGGGTACTTCCACCGTCGGGGCCGGGGAGGTAGTCCGGTAATCCGTGGCGGACAAAAATAAAGCGGTGAAGTTGGCCCGGGCGAAGGGGGTAGGGGGGATAGTGGGTCCGGGACGAAAACGTCCCGGAGGATCGCCGCCATTTCCGGGTCCGAATCGAAGTCCGGAAACGGCGACGGAGGTGACTGGTGTTGCGGGAACGGGTGATGTTGCATGGTGAACGGACGGCGGGAGACTGATAGAGTTAGTGGTTTGGGAGAGCACAGGTGCGGGCTTACACCTGGCTAACGGGACTGTATGGGGTTTTTCCGTCAATTAACAGGGTCGCGGTGGTTTGTGTTGAGCGGATGACTTGAAAGGGCCCGGCATAAAGGGGTTGAAAAGTTTTATGCATGCCGGGCTCTTTCAGGTACATGTGTGTGGCGGTGAAAAAGCGTTTAGGGTAAGCGGTGTCGTTTGTCGGTGTTGTTGAGTGTAGCGGTTCCCTGTTAATCGACGGTGTGTGATGTGGAGTGAAAATATCGGCTGGTAAACGTATTGGGTCTTTAAACGCATTTTGTGCAGGGCTGGTTTTGTCTGAAGGACGGGCGGACGTGCGAAGGCTGAGCAAAATGTAGGGGAGGGTTTTGGTCCAAGAAGGGGAAGTGGCTGAAGTTGAAATGGCTTGTTTAAGGACCGAGTGCCACCGCTCTATTTTCCCGTTGGATTGGGGGTGGTAAGGGGTAGTGCGGATTTTTTGGATCCCGAGGGAACGGAGGAGGTCCGAAAAGTGGGCGGACTCGAACTGCCTCCCTTGATCGACCGTGATTGTCCGCGGACAACCGTAACGGCTAACCCATTGAGTGAGGAAAGCCGTTGCGACGGTGTCCGCGGTGATGTGGGCGAGTGGAATACACTCGACCCAGTTGGTGGCATGGTCGATCATCGTGAGGCAGTATTTCTTCCCTTCGGATGGGGGAAGGGGCCCTATGAGATCGAGGTGGACGTGTTCCCACGGGAGGGAGTCGGGGATGGTTTGAGGAGGAACATGGGGGTGTGCCGAGACCTTAAATTGCTGGCACTTCTGGCACCCTAGAACCCAGTTACGAATATCAGTGTTCATGTGGGGCCAGAAGTACCGCGTTTTGATAAGGTCCCGGCTTGCCCGGATGCCGGGATGGTGGAGGGAATGGTAGTGGAGGAACAACTGCCGCCTCAGCTCTGGTGGGACCTAAGGGCGCGGTGAATCGGCCGTTACGTCGCACCAGAGGTCGAGGGGAGGCAGTTGTTCCAATTTGGAGACGGAAATGAGATTGGAGAGGGCGGGGTCGGAGTGTGGAGTCTGTTTAGATTTGAGGGATTGAGGGGAAGGGAAAGGCAGTAGCTCCGCCACCGGCGCGGGGGTGGGGGTGGGGCGGGAGAGCGCGTCCGCCACGCAGTTGTCAGCCCCCGGCAAGTATCGGATATCGGACGTGAATTGTCTGATAAACTCGAGTTGCCGGAGGCGACGTGGGGAGGCGGACTTGCGACTTTGGAGTAGGGCGTGGGTCAGGGGCTTATGATCGGTAATGACAGAGAACTGCCTGCCCTCCACGATGTCACGAAAGTGCTTGATGGCTTCGTGGATGGCGAGGAGTTCTCTGTCGAAAGTGGAGTAATTTTTTTGGGTGGGAGATAGGGTTTTGGAGAAGAAGCCGAGAGGTTGGGGGG
This sequence comes from Leptopterna dolabrata, assembly GCA_954871275.1. Lineage (NCBI taxonomy): Eukaryota > Metazoa > Arthropoda > Insecta > Hemiptera > Miridae > Leptopterna > Leptopterna dolabrata. The sequence goes on along the minus strand of OX940983.1, from coordinate 16,589,599 downwards.
TGGCGCCGGTGTGCTGGTGGAGCACTGCCCCGATGGCCCAATCGGACGCATCGGTTGTGATGGAGAGGGGCGCGTGGGGGTTGGGATGGGCTAATAGAGCGGCGTCTACTAGGTCCTGTTTGCAAATTTTGAATGAGTTGGTAAGTTCGGGGGTCCAGGTTATGGGGCGGTTATCATTTTTTTTAGAGGGCTGGGGGATGGCGTGTATGAGTGGTTGTTGATGTTGTGCTGCGTGTTTGATGTGTCTGCGGTAAAAGTTAAGCATACCCAGGAAGCGGCGGAGTTCCGTCACGGTGCGGGGTTGGGGGAAGTCCATGATGGCGTGGACCTTGTCTGGGAGGGGCTTGATACCCTCGGACGAGACCTGGTGGCCTAGGCAGCGGACGGAGGGTTGGCCGAGAACGCATTTCTCGGTGTTGATGAGGAGGCCTTCGGCGGAGAATATGGCTAGTATTTGCTGGAGATGGGCGAGGTGCTCTTGTGGGGTTGTGGAGGCTACCAGGCTGTAATCGAGAAAGCAGAATACGAATGGGAGGCCCCGTAGGATGCTGTCCATGTAGCGTTGCCATGTCTGTGCTGCGTTTCGGAGACCAAAGCCCATCTTGATGTACTCGAAGAGGCCGAAAGGGGTGATTATTGCGGTTTTCGGGACGTCGGGAGGGTGGATATTGATGTGGTGGAATGCCCTGGAGATGTCGAGGGTGGAAAAAATAGTAGCGCCGTGTAAGTGGGATGAGAAATCCCGGAGGTGGGGAACATTGTATAAATCCGGCGTTGTTTTTGCGTTGAGACGCCGGTAGTCGCCGCAGGGGCGAATATCCCCATTGGGCTTCTGCACAATGTGGAGTGGAGAAGCCCAAGGGGATTTCGAGGGGCGTATGACGCCATTGGCTATTAATTTGTCGAAATGCTTCCGTGTTTGTGAGAGTTGTAGGGGATGGAGGCGGCGGGCTTTGGCTGTGATGGGGGGTCCAGATGTTTCGATGTGGTGCTGGACGGTGGATATGTGGGCGGAGGGGCGGCGCTGGGGGCGGTAGTTTTGCAGGAGGCGTTCAAATTGTGAGGGGGGGTTGTTTATGGCGTGGATAAACCCAGGGATGGGTTTATTTGTGGTGGGGTCAATCAGGCGCGCATTCCGGACGTCGACCTGGAGACCGAAATACGCCAGGAAATCGGCCCCCAGGATCGCCTTCTCCACATCCGCCACGGTAAAATCCCACTCGTACGTGAGACCGCTCATGTGGACTGACGAGCGGTACGTCCCGTACGACGGGATGGTGGTACCGTTGGCGGCGTAGAGAAGTTGCCGGTGGCAGCGCGCCTGACGCCGGAGGATATTATTGGTAAAGATTGACAGCGCCGCCCCTGTGTCAATAAGGAAGGGGATGTTCGTCTTCCTGCAGCGCAGGAAGAGGCGTTGGTGGGTGGGGAGGGCGTTGTGGAGAATTGCGGCGGTGGGGGCAGCTTGTGCCTGATCTGATGGGGGGGGGGGCTTGCGTCTCCCTTGAAGGAGACGTGGAGGGGGTGCTGCCGTTGTCGTGGTGGGGGAATGGTGGCGGTGGTGTGCTTGGTGGCCTGGGGGTTGGTTGCCCTGGTGGCGGGCGTGGGGGTGCCGTCCCGGGGTGGGGGAACGGTAGCGGTGGCGTGAGTGGTGGTCGGGAGGGAGGCCGCCCTGGAGGCGGGCGGGTAGGTTCCGTTCCGGGGTGGGGGAACGGTAGCGGCGGCGTGAGTGGCGGCCGGATAGGTGGCTGCCCTGGTGGCGGGCGTGGAGGTGGCGTTCCGGGGTGGGGGAACGGTTGATGGCGGGGTGTGGGTTTTGGCGGCGCGGCCGGGAGGTTGGCAGCCGTGGCGGCGGCGTAGGAGGGGTAACGTGGCTGGGTGGTGGTGGCATGAACGCGGGCGTGGAGGGGTTGGACGTGGTCCCCCCCGTGTTGGCGAGGAGAGGGGCCCGCCGGGTCCACCGGCGGGCGTCCGCGTTTCCCTGCTTGGAGGGGAAGGAGCAGGGGGGTTGACACTTGCGGGCCTCCCCACCGAAGTTCACGTGGTAGAAACACCGGTGGGGGGGGGTCCGCGGGGAGGTAGTCAGTCTTGGCGGGGTGTCTTGTAGCGGAGGGGGTTGCTGCAGGTGGGGACTTTCCCCTATGTAGCTCCCGGGGAGGGGTGGTGCGTGTTTCCGGCGAGCGCTGGCGTCGGCGGTCGGCGGAGGGGTTGCGCCGGCGATCCGTGGAAGGGGGCCGGCGTCTGTCGAGGGAGGGGGTCCGGCTGCGACCTCGGGATGCGGTGCGGTCACGGAGAGGTGGGGGATGCCGGGGTGCGTGTACTTCGCCGACGCTGGCGGCTGCGGCTAAGTCGTGGACGGTGTCAGCGAGTCGTAGCAGGGGCTCATCGGGACCGTCTAGGTGGCTGGCGAGGGCCATCTGTATGGGGTGGGGGAGAGCGCGCAACCAGAAAGTACGTGCGATGTCGGCCGTCATGATGTCTTGGAGTTGGTGACGCAGCCGGCGGTAGAGATGGGAGGGCTTGAGGTCGCCGAGGTGTTGCGGCTGGGAGAGTGCTGGTATAGGGCTATGAGGCGGCTGCGGAGGTCGTCGTACGCAGCGGCGGCGTCGGGGGAGATGTCCGACGTCTGCAGGAGGATTTCGTATGGGAGGAGCGAGATGATCCTTGAGTAACGGGTCTTTTGGCTGCGGATGTTGGCGGCCGAAAATGCAGCGTCTACCTGAAAAAACCAGAGGGCGGGGTCGTGAGAATAGAAAGGGGGAAGCGACAGGGGAAACGACGCCGAGGTCGTCATGACGTCGGCGGCGGCGTGTGCCGCAGCCGCAGCGGCTGTGGCGGCGGCTGATGACGCAGAGTTTGGCGGCGAGAGGGTGGAGAAGGGGTTGTCGGCTGCGTCAGTTGTCGCAGCGGTCGGCGGCTGCAGTAGGGATGGCCGGAGGAGTGGCGGCGTCGGTGAGTTCGGGTCCATGGCTGTAACTAAAATTCAAAATGTGTTAGTTTTGAATTTCAAATTCGCAATCGGCGGGAGCGGAGGTGCGTGTGGCGGATAGTTGAGAGCTGGAGTTGGGCGGTGAGGGTGGGCCAAAAATTGCGAATTTACACTGACTGTTTAAGCTGAGTTTGAATTTAAAATTGGGGACACCGAACTAGACTGGGGGCGACACATGAGGTGGGAAAAAAAAGAAGGTTGAGTGAACGTCGGGTTCACCACTGTGATGAATTTAAATTTATCATCACGGTGGCGCGGTGAGAGGTAAGGAGAGACGCAGGCGGCGGTACTCCACCGATCATCTACGCCTCTGTGAGGAGGTAAAGGTGAGTGAGGGAATTTACCTAGGCGGCGGTAATCCACCGATCATCTAGGTAAGAGGAGAAGGTGCTTGTCTAGGCGGCGGTAGTCCACCGATCATCTAGACAAGGAGAAGGAGGTAAATTCTCAGGCGGTGGTAATCCACCGATCATCTGAGAGGAGGAAGGTAAGAGAGAGAGAAGAGAGAGCTGGTTGGAGGAAGTGTCGAATGAAGCTTGAGCTCCAGGATCCGGGGTTTTATAGTACTTGGGGGCATCTCCCTCCAACTCCCTGTCGGGAGTTGGTAGTGGGGCCCCAGGTTGAGTACCCTGGGTTCTGTCGCTCGTATCCCCACTCATATCTTTATTTGCGGAAAGTAAGTTTGGCGTTAGAGTATTGGTGAGAACTAATATTAGAGGAGTGTTCCCGGGAGGGACTCACGACAAACGACTTTTTTAGACCGAAAATGAAGCCTGTACACGTGATACGGCGGACGGCGGACGGACATTGCATTTTTGGAATCTACGCACCTTGAAACGGAAAGGAAAAAAGTTTGAGGGGGTGTTATAAAAATTTTTTGCTGAGCGATTACATAGGTGTATTATTCACAGAATAATAAACCAAAACTATGATCCGTTCAGTGCTTGAGCTGGTCCTGAATATTTTTCTAGTAATTTAAGCAAATTTTCGAGAAATGGTCCAAATTATTTTAGTAGTACCTACATGAATTTTGAAATTCGTTCGAACAACCATAAATTCTAACATATACCTACCGATAATAATTATCCATAGGATGTCCATTTGATCGTGGACCACTGATTCAAACGGTTATTTGGAGGGTGTGTGTGTCCCCATTTTGGATTGCAGATTTGTAATCTAGATATTTGAAATTAATGAAAAAGGAGCCTTCACTCTAGTTACCCGCTCGGCTTCTCAGAAGCGACCGAAGCCGAAGTTCAGTTTGCCAAATTTCAGACCAACTTCAAAATTTAACCAATTACAAATCCCCCCCCCCCCCCACCTCCCCATTTTTTGGCCATTTATCTGCTGATCTACTGACGAGAGTCCTCCTTGACAACCAACGATCTCTTGTTCCTAATGATTGTTTTTAACTAGGAGCTTTTGATACAGTAAGTCTCAGTTCAATCCATACTTTGAACCGAATTTGTCATCTCGCTCGACTAATTTAAATTTAAATAATTTAAATAATTACTCGAAAAATGGTCGACACGTGTTGAACGTTTAGAGGGTATGTGCTCATGGTCTCCCATATCAATTTTATCAAATTCCGACAGGAAATTCCATCTGATCACGATTTCCTTGAAGCACCGATAACCTAGTCCCTCCCCTCCCACCCCAAGGGTTAAATTAGCAGATATTTCGAGGTAGGTAAGGGTTGGTATCCAGATGGTCCGATGTAAGTTACGTACTATCGGCCTGTAATATTTTTGTCTGTACACATTCGAACGTATTTTAGGTACTCCTAAGGGTCATAACTACCCGATAATAATAATTCTTACCTAGGAATTCGGAGGAAGTTGGTCTTCAGATTGTTTCTTCTAAATCTGGTCAAGTTCCTACTGTAACCTATTCTCCTGATGTTGAGTTTATTTTAGGGCTAGTAATCTCAACCCAGTGCAACAACTGCAACCCGATTGTGTGGACCAAATGTTTTGTTTGCTGTTTCATCGCAAAACTTATCTTAAAAATGATAGTTGATTTATATATTTTTCCTAGCCTAGGTACAAAATTTTGTCCCAACATCGTCTGGAACCGGAACTTCCCTAGAAATTGCAACCTTTATCACCAACGTGGGTAGAACGCTCGTTGTTCGCCCCATAACTAATTCGCTGGGCCCCACTGTCTGTCTGTTGGATACGGTCGATAAACCCTGACCAGGCAAGGTCAGTCCGCAGCCTGTCTTCCTTTTTCAGGTCCCCCTTCCCACCTCCTCGCCATTCTTTTGGTCGTGGTTTTTTCACGACTCATAAACTCTTCCGGACCGATTCTTGTTTGCAAACCCACTGAAATAAAACCCGGTTCATATCTCGCTCGGGTTGAGGGATGAGGGCCTTTTTCGGACGAACGCCTTCTATTATGTCGTTACTCGGGCAACACGGAAATAGTCATAGTTTTATCGCTACTCGTTAAATACGTCCTTCAGAACTCTCGTTCGCTCCTTTTGAATAACAACACATAACATCGGTAATGCGACAAACTACCCATTGACAACTTTGCCAATTTTCCTTAATCAAAACTGGGGCTTGTAGATTCGCCATCATATCTTACTGAAGAAGTCTTTACGACCTACGAAGCAGTATTTGATGACTCTGTCATTACCTTTTAGCCTCGCTCTTTACAACTTTACGCAGTCAAGGCAGCGAGTAGGGTTTACATAAACGGTCACCCATTGTTGTCTGTGGAAAATTTTTGGATTAATCTTACCAATGGGAGAGCAATTTTTTTGGGTATTATAACTGTACCTTGTCATTACCATTGTAAGCAGTCGATGAAAAATATTGGTAAGGGTTAGGTTAATGTGTACCGGTTAGTTGTTAACCAAGTTGGTTATTCAATTATAAAGCAGCCCCCGTTAACTAGATGGAGTTGATTTTGTAAAAGATTTGCTTAGGTATTTGCTAGAAAGAGGATAGGGAAGGCGTTAATAAATTACACACTATCTCATGTTGTCTCGAAGATATTAATACACAAGGTATTATATGTATGTACCTCTTTCATTCAAATTTAATTTCATGCTAACTCTCTAACACATTTTCATTCAAATTTATTAGTCTTAGGTCCTTTTCCTTCGTTATCAGGAATAAAATATATCCATAGGCACAATCGTATGTCTCCTTCCCAACCTTGGTTCTACTCCTCTAATCCGTACGATAACTATGAGGCTGATATTTACGGTTGGCGTAAAAGAGAGGTTCGTGTGTACGCCGGCAATACATCATATGTATTTACTCATGTTCTGTAGAGTGGTTTCGCGTTTTGTACGCTCTTGGTTCTCATTCATTTTATGAAGGAGGGTATGTTACTTATATTGTTATACGCAGAATGGCACAGTTATCTGAAACTTTAGTACACGATATGGGTGGTTTGGTTTGGAGTCTTCAGAAATGTTCAACTGCTGATTCTTGATGTATCTACACGAAAAAAAATTTACATTTTCCCACATTGGAGTCAACGGTCCGTTAATGGGAGTGTAGTTTCAGTTTATCAGTTATCCTTCCCATCGCTCTGATGTATCAAAATTGTTGATTTAAGCATTATAACCACAGGAAGCAGTGAGGGACGCGGTGTTGTCACTATAAAATAGTGACTCGCTCTCTAGCAGTCAGCATTATGCCGTAGTCGTGCTGCGGTCACGATATGCGATTCGCTTTGAATACATAACCCGTGGGCTGAGAGAAGGCGTATAATCGCTCTGTTACCTCGTTAATATTATCGTTCTTGACAGGGTGACCGGCGGCTAAGCGAGGACGAAAAACGCACGTTACAACATCTGAACAGTTTTTATGTTCATAGCCACGTCGCGACTCACCAACGCCAACGAGGTAGAGGTCAGCACCGGCCAATTAAACTCCTGTCAGACGTGTGCTAAAACTCGTTTCAATGAAAACTTGAAATATCGCTGGGTTTCAAGTAGCCGGTAGCCAGTTTTACTTACGTCAACGCTAACATTGTGTCCCCCGTAGATAAACACGAAAGTTTCATTAGCTGGACCCCGGGCAATTGCTGTGTTGAAAGTTACTTTCATGATCATATGACTATGAGTTCATATCTGTAGATCGTCTTTCTATTTCTGTTCGCCTTGATGATTACGGTGCTCCACAGTATTTTTTATATACCTTACTCTGAAAACTTGTTGCATGTCGACTTTAATTTTTTGGAAACTGCTGATTTTGGCATAGTTTTATGTGATAGTTCTTCCTACACGCTGAACATTTACAAATTGATCATGAATCCTAAACAGGTCGATATATACCTGAATAATATTTTAGAAAATATCAATACTATCTACTCCCCGTCCTCTTCACGTTAGCAATACGATCCCACAATCCTGCTTACCCGGCTTCTTCACGTTTCCCTAACCCTTCTGAATACTGCTCATTTTTACCATCGAACTGATATTATATTTTGATCATCACGAAAAAAATCAGTCAACCATCAATATCAATTTAATTATGAGCGATAGCTCATAATGTAACTTTTCTCGGTTTCACTTGCAATAAGAAACTAGGGAGCTGGCAGTTATGGTACATGCTACATGAACATTCTTACATCGAAAGGCCCAATTCAAACGCCTGTTGCCCTGTTCCTCATATTCAGCAGTTTCATCAGACTAAATTAGCCTACGCTTGCAATTCGAAAACCGCCAAGGGAATAATTAAAATGGGGGGGGGGGGGGGGGGGGGCAGGTAATGAAGGTTCACACCGAAACCGAATCCACCACCGGCTTCCAGTGGGATAGTGAAAGCAATTTCACTCGGGACCCGTTCCATCGGAACGGTTCACCGAGCCGACCGCTTTGAAACTGTGACTAGAGTCTCGAATATTTGGCCGAAGGGTCCGGTCCCATTTCAATCGCCATTCACATCAAAGTGGGAGGCTTGCCGGAATTGAATTTACGAAATGTAAAATTTATTAGGGATCGACCGGGCCCATGCTGAGGTAAAATGTATCCGGGTGTCCCCACTTCAAACCGAGGAAATTAGTTGTAGAATCGATTGAAGTTTGACGTTTTGAAGTGGGGACACCCCGTATACATCTTACGAACAGATTCTACAACTAATTTCCAAAAAAAAGTCCTTCCTTTTAACTTTCGTTAACACCTTATTTTCGTGAGTTTTTTCACTTTCAAGAAATTTTCGTCTTTTCGATCTTACACCACTAAAATGGCCATTACTCCCTCAAGTTACAGTGTAAAATTAAAGATAAGGATTCCGTTGGAAAAAGAAAGAAAAGGCAAATATTTCCCGAACAAAAATTTTGGAGTACATTCAAGAACAACGATTTTGGACAAAATTGTAACTTAAATTTAAGGCGGAAACTTCGTTCGAACCTCAATTTTCCTTTCTTTGGTCAAAGTGAATTTCATGGTCTCCTCGTCCTAAAAAAATATGGAAAACGATACCTCACAAGCTCATGTTATTAAAACACCACAAAACCCTATTGGTTTATTATTTTCAATAATGAATCTGTGGAATCAAGCTTGGAAAAAACTTGTTAGCATCCACTCAAAATTCAAAATTTGATGATTTCTGTTCTAAGGTATGTAGAATCCGAAAATGCAATAAAAAAATTTCCTCCCGTACGCCGTGCTTCGCACTTTTCGTAGTTACCATGAACCAAAATTAATGAAATTTGGTTTGTAGGTCCCTTTTGGGGTCTAGTTGGTCCTGGAAGCTCGGCGTTTCTGTCAGTCACCTCAGGGGTGAAAAATAGGGGTTGAAATTTTCAGAACGCCGTAGCTCGAAAACTTTATTTAGAAGGGTATGGTTTTTTTTCTACGTTTTTAGATTGATCTTGGACTGAATAATTTTTTGAGACCCCCGGAAGCATTGTACGACTAGCCGTTCGTTTGCACAGAAAAGCTTCTTCAACATGATTGTGAATGAAACGGTATGAATCCGGCCCAAATTTCATTGCTAGGGATCCACCTAATTATAATCACGCTTTATGAAGTCGAGTTGGTTTTTCTGTGATATTATTTCATTTGAAAAATGATGTGTTTTGGATTTTGTTGATAGGTACTTCTGCAACTTGAACAAACGTAGAAGTATTATTGGGTAAATTATCGCACAATGGTAAATTATTACAGAACGGTTTATTATACTATTTACGTAGAAGGGACGTCTATACAGGTATATTGTACGACCAGCCGTTCGTTTGCACAGAAAAGCTTCGTCAACATGATTGTGAATGAAACTGTATGAATCCAGCCCAAATTTCATTGCTAGGGATCCACCTGATTATAATCACAGATGGCTTTATGAAGTCGAGTTGGTTGTTCTGTGATATTATTTCATTTGAAAAATGATGGATCTTTTGGATTTTGTTGGTAGGCACTTTTGCAACTTGAACAAACGTAGAAGTATTATTGGGTAAATTATTACACAACGTTTTATCATTCTATCTGCGTAGAAGGGGCATCTATACGGGTATATTATTACTCAACGGTTTATCATTTACCTTATACTTCATGAATAACTACAAATATTAATTATTGAATTATTGAATCCCGCGCAATTGTATGAAGTACTCCATTTAGGGCTTTCATGGGAGGAGGTCGAGGGTATTGACCACAGAAAACAGTGATCTACGCAGGAGGGGCATCTATACAGGTAAATAATAAACAGTTGTGTAATAATTTACAGCGGTTTTTTTCTCTTTTTTTTTAAACATTAGTTTTTCACCCAAAGTTTCGGGACACAACTAGGACCCAAATGGAGCCTGTATGCAAAAGAACAAATTAATGCCATAGGTGTATTATTCACACAGTAATACACAAAATGCAATGTGCGTCCGCCGTATCATCCGTATTGGTTGTATTATTCCGTGAATAATGCAACTATGTATTCGCTCAGCAAAAAATGATTCTAACGCCCCCTCAATTTTTTTACGTTTCAAGGTGCGTAGATTACAAAATTGCAATCAATGATTGTCAGCCGTATCTACTGTATTTTCGGGTAATTCTGAGCAATTACTTGGTCGACCCCAAACTTTTTCATATTTGACTACGATAATGTAGAAATGTATGTGAAACTAAAAAACCACAGTCATGCAGCATGGCTATAAGAGCGAATTTTCGAAGTTTTCGGCATCTTCCTCCTCCGCCTAAAATTTTCTGAATATTAATTTTCGGCCAATGTTTTCCCAACTTGATACCATACAAAATTAAAACAGGAGTAGTTTTACGCAAAGTAAAATTTGGGGTGGAAGGAGGGGGAGGGGGAAATCAAAAATGTTTTGAATACCAGAAGAGTAGGTATTGGATACGTAACAATTTTTTGTTCCATTTTTGCCGAGTAACACCTCGGTTTGTAGATTTTCCAACGCTGAACACGATGGTGAAGTCAGAATTGCGATATCCCATTCCGTTATCAGATTAGAGCAGACGAACCAGGAAGAACATCTCAAGAAATAACCACGTTCCTTCATCTTCAAAGTGCTCCAGTTTGAGAATGGAATGAGATATCGCAATTCTGATTTCACCATCGTGTTCAGCGTACAAAAACCTTTAAAATGAGGTGTCACTTGTCAGACTTTTTCATTTTGGGAATTTATGGGTAATTTTCCCCCCCTAAAATTCCCCAAAACTCCCCCTTAGAGTGACCCGATTCTGCCCATCTTCGAACTTAGTCTGTCGATTGCCAAGACAGATTTTTCGTGCAAATTTGAACTTTTTATCTCAATTCTATCGAGAGTTATCGTCTGGAATGACACATACATATATAAATATATAAATATATAAATATATAAATATATAAATATATAAATATATATATAAATATATATATAAATATATATATATATATATACATATAATTTTTGGTGTCTTTCGGCAGTGAATTCAGGATGGTCTGAAACGGATTTTGGTATAAAAATCTTTCGGAAATTCGAGTTTTAAAAATTTTGGACCGAGAACAATAGCTTCCTTTTCTTCGAAAATTCGCTAAAAACATCATTTAGGCCCCGGAGAGTTAATATATGGTATATACAAATAGAAATTACCTCAGTAATCGCCGGGTTCAACGTCCTCATCCGAGTCAGCGGCAACTGGATCAGTGTTCTGTTGCGATGGTTCCCCGTTGTAAACTTCACCGACAGCACGAAACAAATGGTGTAGTCTTTTTTTTTTGTAATCCTTATGTTTCCGTTCGAACATGAACTCAGCAAGGTGGCCAATAAAATGGTGTTTTGTGTTGCCCAACCTCGGAACGTTTCCCCGCACTTCTCTCCACAAACGCTCAATATGTTGAGTGTGTGCTCCCGTGTCTGGGTCAACAAAATTGTACGTGTGGTTCACGGTCAAATGTGTAAAACCTTCAAACTGTAAACAGTTATAGGTCCGCCAACAGTCACTACAGTAGTTCCGGGAAGCACGACATACCGCTTAATAAAGAGGTAACAATTCTGCGTGACCACGTCTTGCTACAGGTATTAAAAAACACTTCCTGGAATCTCGTTCGAACCCCCCAAACACCCAGTTACCAAGAATAATACGACCACGATTGTATTTACGCTTCCCAATTTTTGCCTCGTCGATTTCAACAATTTTACCTGGACCACCTAACACTTCAGACTCCCTCTCATTACAACAACACACACTTCCCTGAGATAGTTACTCCAGTCAACAACAGCATGATCTGACAAGTTTAGTTCATTTAATAACAGTTCATGACGTGGAGGTTTCAACAAAGCCCAGATGGCAACAAAACGACAAATAGTTTGCTGTGACAAATTATGATTCTCAAACCACGTATTTTTATACTGCGACACGTATTTTTTACACTGAATTTTAACCTTTTGGTTTATTATTTTCAATAATGAACCATTGGAATCGAGCATGAAAAAAAAAATTCTTACCCCCCCTCAAAATTTGATGGTTTACGTTTCAAGGTATGTACCTAGAATCCAAAACTGCAATAAAAATATTTCTGTCTGTCCGCCGTACGGGCCACTTTTCTTAGTTACCATGAAAGAAAATTGATGAAATTCGGGTTATAGGTTCCGTTCGGTGTCTAGTTGGTCCTCGAAGCTCGACGTTACTGTGAGTCATCTGTAAGGGGTTCAAAAGAGGGGTTGACATTTTCAAAACGCCTATACCATTTTTTACGTGAATATTTTACGGTTTTAAATAGTTCTTGAACTTGCAAGTTTTTTAAGACCATCCGGAGCGTCGTACGTCCAGCCGTTCGTTCACAGTAAGGCCCCGAAGTTTGCACCGACAGGCATTTTCGACTCCAGTGTGAATGAAATTGTATACAATTCAAACCAAATCTCGTAACCAGAGACGCGCCCACAATAGGAAATTTGGCGGAGATGAAATCATTGCTAGGGATCACCTGATTATTATTGGCGGTGTATGAAGTCGAGTTGGTTGTTCTGTGATATTATTTCATTTGAAAAATGATGGCTCTTTTGGAGTTTGTTGGTAGGTAGTGAAACTTGAACAAACGTTGAAGTATTATTGATGGGTAAATTATTACTACGGTAAATCATTACTCAACGGTAAATTATTACACAACGGTTCATTATACCATCTACGTAGAAGGGGCTGGAGTTTGTTGGTAGGTACTTTCGCAACTTTTTTCACTCCTCATCAACAATTTCTTTTCAGAACTGCATTATGTGTGTTTCTTTTTGTTAGGTACTGTTTGTCATCGGCAGAATTATTTTAGCAACATTTAACTCGTGATTTAGGTAGGTACCTAGTAACGTGTACGGGGTTAGGTACTAACCTACGGAGGGTCTGCGATCTACATAATATGTATAGAATAATACATATCATAAATTATATAGACGGGTTATCTATACATAGAGCTGTGATCTGTAACGGAAGGGTATTCTATACAAAATAATAAACCGTTGTGCAGGGATTTGCAGCGTTTTTTTTTACTACTATCCTCTGACTCGATTCTATTCCAACAGTTAAACGTGTGTTTTTCTTCATTTAACGTCATCGACCCGCCACATTTTGGACACACTTTGGTACGTTGCAAAACGCCGTGTTCGTACAAAAAACGTTTTAACTTTTCCTGATCTTCACTTAAAACCGTGAAACTAAGTAACGTGTTCTCACACCCGTCACATAAAAAAGGATTATCGGAGGAACCACTAGCCATAACGGTACTGTCACAACTGGCCTTCCGCGTGTCTCCCGCAGCCACTGTTATCGCGTGGACTTTGAACCTTGTTATCGCTCGGCAACCTGTACGATGGCCTTGCGGGGCTTGAATTATATGTTTCTTGCTTTCTGAGAACATCCGACCGTAGTAAAATATGAAAAAGTTTGGGGTTGACCAAGTAATTGCTCAGAATTACCGCCCTCGGAATATACCCAATGCTGTTGAGGGTCGGTGTAAAAATAGGGTTTTATGGTGTTTTAGTAACATGAGCTGGTGTTAGGTGTTTTTTAGGGCGGGAAGACCGAATATGATGTTGATTTCGACCAAAGAATGAAGAATTGGGGTTGTAACCTAGGCTCAGCTCCCAAAATTCATTTTTTATTGTAATAAAACTGGGAAATTGTAAGAAATTACCATAACTTTGTATAATAAAACTAGAATATTATCACCCGGTGAATCAAGACAAATCTCACGTCAATGTATAGTTTTCCAATTTTTTTTGTGTGTGCTGAAGACCGAATATCAAGTTGATTTTGACCAAAGAATGAATAATTGCAGTAACGAAAGTTCAGCTCCCAAAATTCGTTTTTTATTGGTCAAATTGTCTGAAATCACTACAGATTTGTATAACACTAGAATTAGTATCAGCAGGTGAATCGAGACAATTAAATGACACTACCAATGATCAAAGATAATTTCCAAAAAAAAAAAGTAGGAGCCTAATTCGTATTTTTGGGGGACAAAATTGGTGGAAGCCATCATAAATAGTAATTTCAATTGTTGCACGTGAAAGAAACAATAAATGAACAGCGAACATCTCTGTAGGTATGTCCAAAAGAATAATAAACCCTTGACTCCGGCTGTGTGCGTTTCAATTTTTCCGGTACAAGTATGTTATAGCCCCCCCAATATCGATTGTATCGATTATCTCAAATACATCGATCCTTGTGGTATTGATGACGTGTATCAGACAAGACGGTGGGTGTACAAGAAGTTTAGTTCCCATTCCGCCGCTCGCATTGTCAAGCGATCTGGATGCTCGCTAGCGCTCGCATCTCAAAAAAGATAAACAATCCCAGAAACTATCCCGTGAATGAGCAGGTTGTTTGGGACTTCTGAATAGATGGTACAAGTATGTTATAGTCACTCTTATTTTTTGGTGTCCTCAATGGTCTTCCCGTATTCATTTTGAAAGTTGATATCGGCACCCGGGATGTAGGCATCGGGACGGCATATTGAGCCGTCATCGATACCACAAGGATCGATGTATTTGAGATAATCGATACAATCAATATTGACGGGGCTATAACATACTTGTACCATTTTTCCCTCCGAAGTGTTGTGACTGACTTCGATGTTTTATTCGTATTCATGAAGCCAAAATCTGCCGCTTCTATTATACTAGCCAACTACTCTCAGCCAGTACAACGTTGACAACTCGGCAGCCCCCAACTCCTTCATCACCTTTAGAGCAAAGAGCAATCGTGCCATAGTGTAGTCCTGGCGTACCTAAAATACTCTATCTTGCCTTTCGCTCCATGGATGTATAGGAAATTCGATCGGAATTATCCTTGGGGTTATCTCGTTGATTGTCCACGCGTTATTTAGGAGACGGAGCAGGGCTTCTGTCCAGATGTCGTGCGCGAATTTTATCCACCGCAATTAAATGGTCTGTAGTATTCGCTGTATGATTAGTACCTGATTTAATCAATTTAATTTAATCAGTGATTGTTATGTTTTGTGTTCCCGAAAAATCTTTGTTGACTCGGAATTAGCATTCTGATTCTACACCAAAAAAAAGTGAACTATCTCGGAATATGGAATCGTCGGAGTTACAAGTTGGAAGCAATTCCAGGATTTTACGGCGTCGAAAAACGAAAGAGAAGTACTAACTGCGGGTCGCTGAGATAAACTCTGAAAGTCCAGGACTATCAGAGCGGCGGTGTGTCATTGAAAAAGTTTATTTTTCTTCCTTCTTTTCGGTCCAATCTAACTTGGGAGCAATCGTTGACCTACCGTAACTCCAAAGTGTTTCAGGTGGGATGGCAGTGAAACCGGGGAAGGCTGAATTTGAAATAGAGCTCGTTTATCATTCTGAGGTGGAGAGGGTTTTTATTTATATTGGTTTTTCACCACGAGGGAGTCTCATAATTTTATTTATTTTATGTTTCAAATTTATTTGGAAGAGTGCTTGATGGGGACTCAACATTTCGAACTTTCCCCTAATGATGGTTAAAAGCGCGGTTTTACATATTTTAGAAAACAGACTATAAGTAGAAGAAGAAGAAAAAAGAAAAGCCCTTGTACCTATGTAGCCGAAATAAGCTCGCCGTGCTATCTCGCACATAATCTACCCGTCTAGATTTTTATTGACTGACATGATGCCAGTTCGATTGCTCTATGTGGGTTGAAGCTTATCGTTCCCTGGACTGGAGCCTTGTGAAACACTGAGAAAGCCGCTCGGAAAAAACTATCCTCTTTTTAAAGGTCTTAGTTGTATGTAAAGGTCGGCCGCACCCTTTGGGATTGTTTATCGGCTTGTGATGGCTTCCCTACCATTCGCCCTGGACTCGTTCTGAACTTGCCGATTGCCTTTCACCTGTTTTGTGAAGCAAACTGTTTTGTGAACGTAATTGAGTTACCTAATAAATTCCGCCTCCTCAGTGCAATTTTCTAACTACCCTCTGTTTGTTGCAGGTGAGTTGATATTTTACGTCTCCTACCTGAGTAGATCACGCAAGTAAAATATCCTATAAGAACCATCTTCAGAATAGCATGGACATCAATTGAATAATGTGTTTTGGAACTTAAATACTACTTTGCTACCGCTGCCATGTAACATTGTCGCCACAATGACTCATGCAGATACTCAAAATTGCCTCTTACAAAGGCTTGACCAAGGAAAGACTTCTAGTTGGCTGACGTGATACTAGAGTCGCTATAATACACTAGGATTATTGAAGTACAACAAAAAAGAAATGAGTCGCAAAATCAGGTCTAGTTGCACACTCGTTGGATGTTGCAGGCTCGTTGAAATTTTCAAGTATTATGTTTAGATATTGGTGAAAAACAGAATTGCAGACGTACCTTGCAGGGTGATTTTGTTTATTAATTTTATTTGGGTGCTGTGGTGTGATCATCCTGTAAGTGTGGAAATATTTCCAAATTGGATATATAGGTATACCTATATTCTGAGAGGCACTCTCAAGACGAAAAAAGCGTTAATTTGTTTAGAAGGTCAACGAAGGAAGTACGTTAGTGCAGCCCATCTTGCAGTGAAATAATTATGTCTGTTGACTTACTGTTCTAACGTTTATACCGATCGAATAAGAGCGGCGATGTAGTTCAAATATTTGGGGAGAACGAGCCTGGAAAAAACTTCTGATCGATCTAGGTACATGTAAGCACGAGAGAGATTGGAACAGGCCTCTCAAGCGTTTGGGTATCTTTATGGGATCTAGTTCGCCCCAACGGCTTTTGGAATCATTCGAAAAGGAGGCGGTGGAAAATAAATTGAAGGAAGGCGAACAGAGAAAAGTGGGTTCACGCTCGAGGTGGCACGGCTGATCAAACACCACACACAACGTGATTTCATGAGAGAAGCAATAAGATAGACCAGCGCTTTTTCAACACTGACGTATTTTCCCAATGGAACTGAGTGAGATTAAATTATCGTTTGAAAAAGGAGTTGAGGTTTTTTGTGGTGCAGAGAACTGAACTTTAATAAAGTTTATACCTTGCAGAAGAGTCGATGGTTTTGTAGGCCCATGCGAATTACGTTATTCCCGTGGAGATGCCACTTGGTGCAAGGACCACTTCTCGGTCACTTTCTTGATATTATTAGTGTCCACCCTCCTTTAGGCTGATACCAGCTTTCTCAGATCATTGTGTACGTATACTTCAGTTGTATTGTTTACATACTTGTATACATATTGAATTGTATTGTATACTTGTATACATACATCTTCGTTAATTGATGTCAAGTGTGGAAGTCTAGAATATGATATATGCTCTACATCTTATGAATCCTATCGTAGTGGATCCATGTTCTTATAACGAAAACGCCGAAAATTATTGCACAACAGTTTATTATTCACTTGTATAGACCCCTTCTGCGTGAATAACTGTTTTCGATACCTATCCTTGTGTTCGCCCTTTTGGGCTCTAGTTGATCCTCGAAGTTCGGCGTTGCTGTCACTCATTTCTAAGGGGTGAAAAATAGGCGTTTACATATCCAGAGTATCCCTACCTCGGAAAAATGTATGAGGTGTGGGTTTTTTTCGCGTTTTTGAATCATTCGATTTTTTCATGAATTTTTAAGACATCCGGAGCATTCTTCGATGATGCCATGAAATTTTTTATGCAATTTGCCGTAATCAGCAGGGTGTATGCAGGCATCAAGCTGAGTTGAGAGCGCCCATCACTGGCCACTCGGACAGCTGTGCGATGTGGCGTATGGGTAAAGTTTCCGAGATCGAAACCCTGCTGGGACTGAATATTTTTTTACTCCACATCAACAATTTCCTTTCAGAACTTCATTATTTGTGTGACTTGTCATTTTAGCTACTGATTGCCTTCGACAGAATTATTTTAGCATAATTTAACACGTGACGAGTACGGGGATAGGTACTAAGCTACGGAGGGTCTGTGATCTATATAGAGGGTTATCTGTACAGAGAGCTGTGATCTAGTAGTAGAAGGGTGTTCTGTACAAAATAATAAACCGTTTTGTAGAGATTTGCAGCGTTTTTGGATTGGGCTTCCAGTATAAATTACAACTGGACTTATTTTCATGGGTGTTTTATGAATTTTTTGGGAGACAGTATAGTAGAGGGATGATGATTTCATTCCGATTATTGCATGTTTTTCGTATGGTGTAAGGAGTGTAGTGTCTGTGACAAATTTCCTGATTAGGTTGTTAAAGTGTTCGACGATACGTTTTCTTAGTGGGGCTAAATTATTTTCGGTGATAAAATCGTAATCGGGTTCATTCATTGCTATTTTTTACTACTGTTGCATTGCCTTTATCGGCCTTAGTATTAATAAGGTGGTCATCTGATTTTTTCTTTAGAATGTATTTCAAAATTGATTTAAAAAACCGAAACCTGTCTTCCGTAATAAAGATGCAGAAAAGAAGATATCCCAGTTTCTGAAACAGTATACCAATGTGTATACTGATGCTAATGTTTACTGTTAGAATGTAACAGGTTGTGTGAGGCTAACTGAAGGTAAGCGAGATAGTAATAAGCGAGAAGCACATAAAAATCCTCAATAGTCATTCCTTTTCTCTCACTAGAGTGCCGCTTGAGATTTCTCGAACTGTGGATCAGATCTAATAGGCTGGCAATGAAAAACAAAGGGACGAAGGTCCACGAGAGATTGTGGTACCAGTAGGCCTCCACCCTTCAAGGTGAAAGAGCCAACCTACCCCAATGGAATCAGTACAACGACGTCACTTAAAAAATACTGGTTCTTTGGCCGTAGTATCACCCAGCTATTCATATTCGTGATATTTCTATTGGAAACAGGCATCAGCTTCATTCTGCATTTTCACGTCGATTATTCCCGCTTTGTATTCTCTCACCCCTCTCGTATCCATTCACTCTTCTATCCGTTATTCCGACAAGAAGCTCTTGAAGAGACAAGACTAAAGTTCTAGAAGTCTCTGGTTATTCCTGAGTTGTGAATAGTGATTTGAGAGGTTTCACCAAACATGACGGCCGAGTAAGTGAGTGGGGGAATGGTTATGCTGGTGAATTATTTTGTAATTATTCATGTCCGAACCCGGCAGGGAAACGGTAATACTATGCTGGGGGCACATCAAGCCCCCTTCATCTCGTGCACTGTATTGTACATAAGTAGGTTCCGAATCCGCCGCTAGACTCTAGGATGGGTCCCATAAAGCCGACCTACCGGGAGGATTTGTTAACATAATTATCTCTTCTGGTTCCAAAATTATGCTATACGAGACGTCAATCATCGTATTGCACGAACGCTTCGGCTGGTCAAATCTCGAGATCGGAACGGATCGTCTTATGCCCTCACTTCGTACTAGGGAGAGGCCATTAAAAATCGTATTTTCCACGTCAAAAACTCTGTGATGGGCTGTAACCAATATGTAAGCGCAATCTAACCTGTTCGAAATGCGTCATCTACAATCACGGGATTAGTTGAATTATTCTGAGCATTAGCTTGATAGTTTCGCTCAGTTTCCATTGAGGTTCCTCATGGAATCATTGTACGTCATTGTCATTACGTAACGAGTAGGTATGTTCATTACGGTTGATTTCGTCTCTTAAGATTGACTTGTGGGAATAAGTAGTTGAGATTCCATAGCAAATACCTAAAAGTTTGAGGTATTTGATTCTACACGGCTTGTCGCTTTACAGTAGGTATTTCTGTTGTTGAATTCGGTTATCGGCGTTTCAGAGTACTTGTGTTTTTCAGCTCTCATTAATTACGAAGGAATTTGCGCTTTTCGGATGCACCGGCATGACTGGCTTGTAAACCTTCTTTCGCAGTGGAATTCCGACCTGCCTGGAATCCATGGTTCAGTTGTCATGTAATTCCCCTAAGATCCAGGCGAAGGTTTGCTTTTCAAGAACAAAATGCTCGGAAGGGGAATCGGCAGGTTTCTCATGGTCGGAGCCACAAGGTCTCAGAGATGGCGCACGCGGCGATCGGGAAGTTCAGGTCGTTGTACCCCAATCGGGATCTTCCCCATCAAGTTGAAATACTGAAAGAAATGTCTTCCTCGCTAGCAATTTCCTGGTCATTATTCCGTCTGGATTTCCCTTCAGTGAACTCGTCGCCAACCTTCTACCTGGGGTAACACAACCATACAAATTGTGTCTTTTGCGCCGTAGGCCTTTCTTCGTTGCCATTGAAATGGAATTTGCTTCAGAAATCCACACCACTGGAGGTCAGTCCGGTAATATTATGCACGGCGGTTGAGCAACGAGTCCCTTTATTGCTCATTCTTCTGTCGCGTATAGCCTTTCCTTTTCATGTTTAGGAGTCAAGTAATATACTCTTCCATCAACCAGAGGTTTTATATTGGCGGCTGGCTTCTGTATCGAATAATTGAATATACCGCTTGTAACTGATCCATAAGTAAGTAGGTACTGTCAAAGTATTTGACAGAATTATTATTGGTTTGAAACGATGTGTCGTCCTACAATCATGCCCATCATGCCAAAACAGGGTAAAATAAGTTGCCAATCCTTCTGAAAGCTATTTCAGATTGATATGTTCCATCTATTGATGCCTATAATTCTCTCACAATTCTAGTGAGAGCAGAACAGATAGAATCATATATGCTTGCTCTTCCTACTAAAAGTTTGCATTTATTCATTTCATTTCTCAACCATCACTGAAGATCCTATCAACTGCTTAATTTTATTTCTTGTTTCCGTGCGAGTACCGTTTGGTTTTACTATCCCGTTCCTAATGATTTGATTCAAACCTGATTTCATTGGCAGAATCCGATGGATTGAAACCTTTCATTCGGCGTTTTCTTGCATTTCCTTCCGCAAAACACATAATCATCATGAATTACTTTGAAATTCGAGAATAACTGAGCTCTATCGTCGTAAAAATCCTGTTTTGCTGTTGTAACTGTTGGAACTTCCCAGATTTTGTACTGGGTGGGAACGGTTTCTTTCCTTTCACTTCCTTCGGTTTTCCCCACTGTAAACCACCTTACTTTTTTCAGTTGTTGAATTTCGTGTATGTTTTTCTTTTTTTTTTTTCCTTTTTGTTTTAATGAAACTTTTTGAAATTTCATCGTCAAAGCGGGGCTTAGCGGGTTTATTGAAAAAATAAGCTGCTTCCCTCTCTTTATAGGCGAGTTTGTCGCTAGTCCCTCGAAAAGTAAATATCAACAGCAATACTGCTCCATCGACCTCTAGGCGTCTTGGTCTTCAGCTCTCATAGGATTTTTGCGACTGTTAGTTCCACCATATATATATATATATATATATAACACATTTCTTGTGTGCATTCCTTGACTATTACGCTATGAATGAAAATAAAGTTTTTCAGAAAAGTTTGCAAGTATTCAAAGAAAAATAAAATCAAGACGTAATTAGTGAATGTTTTCCCCTAGTCGGTTGCATTAGACCAGGCCATGGGGTAAATTTCAAGCGCTACCCAACGTTTGTTATAGTTGTCTATGGAGAGCAAGAACGGCCTTGCGGGTCAGTGTTGAAAAATAATGCTGTACGGTTAATAGTAGAATTTTACCGGGTTTCCCCTTCTTACCTAGCTCGTAACTATTTAGGTACCTGCTGTGTACTAGTTTCCAGTCTTGACTATGACTTGGTTTAGATAACTCGACACTTAGCGATAAATACAAAATATTCGTAGCTCAATGTTATGTGCATGTAAGGCTCAGAACTACTGAGCCTTTCGTATGTCAGTAGGTACTCTTTGGGATTGTGTTCTTTTATTTTATTGTGCGGTAACATCCTCAACTTTAACATATCAATAGTTCGTAGCCTATGAATTTATACAGAGAAAGGAGAAAGGTAGTAAATTTGCGAGAATAACGACGCCAAAATCAAACAACTCATAAATTTTTGTTCGATTCGTCTCCTTTCCGGACATCCATTGAAATGTTAGTGATGTTTACACGGCATGTTAACGTTATTCTAGTTATCATTCGGAGATCCCTCTCGAGTTTTCCCTCAAGCTACCGCAATGTAAAACTTTGAGAAGGCTCACTCACGCTCGTTCAACATTCATTACTCCGAGTCAACTCCCCCGTAAAGTTGCGGGTTCCCTCCGTCATTCTTCAACTTTTCTTTATCCCTACATCCGTATAACCGTTTTTCCCTTTCTTCTTTTGAAGGGGTCTCGACCCGAACTAAAGCTTCATCCGACACCAATGAATTCTTGTTTTCAACTTGGTGGGTTTTCTCCCTCCCTCGGACTTTTCTTCCGGAAGTTATTTACGGTAGAATCTCACTTGATTACTTGCGGGTGTATTATTTGGATCGAAATGAATAACAGTTATTTTTGTGTCGTAGAATGTGTGGATGTGTCTTTGGTACAACAATGGCTTTCCAATTCTTGCTCGAAATTCTTATCCCACGAATGTCTGCCAATTTACAGTAAGGGAACTGAGTTTCACTGTGGGGACTGGAGTCTCTGAGTCTTCGCGTTACGAAATAATTCATCGTAGCGTGAGGGCGGTAGTCATACCTCTCCCTTCTTATTGTGTGACACCTTCCATAAGAACGGCAACACAAGGGGTACAATTACGTATGCTAAGCGTTCAATTTCCACTGCTCCCTCATTTCCTCCCTATGTCCTTGATTCCGCAGGAGCGATGTGGGCTTCCCAACAAAGGATGGCTCGAGTTACGACACTGCTTCCTTCTCGAATTTACTAATTGCTTTGCCGCGCGGCTAACTGTTGGACATTAGGTACGCTGAAATAAAATCGTAGAAATATCAATTGTAATAGTCAATATTACGAATTGCTAAAAATTTTTTTTGAAAAACGACTGGTTTTTCTAGTGAAACTATTCGTTGGGAAAAAACTCTATAGATGACTCCGGTGTATTTACTGTGTGTTACGCATCTTTTCTGCCAGCTTTCCTACAGTAAGAAATGTCGTGCCGAATTCAAATAATTTATTCACATTTAAAAACGTTTGTAGGCATTCATGCAATTTAGTGTGCAAATTTGACTTGATTTTTGTGTGCTATCTATTCGCAAGTCAGAATATAGATGGGATCTAATAGAACTTAGTTTCAATGTTCGTAGGTAGGTTTCAGCAGTTTTATGTATACCTTCTGCAGTTCTGTTGACCGGGGAGTATACAAATACCAGTCGCGTGGCCTACATGAATCCCGTACAGGCTCTAAATCTAAAGTATGCAGTTCTTTGAGCCCGCAGCCGAAAAATTCCATTTTCTTTGTACAATTTCGTCATTTCACAAGGGCCATCGAGGTTCGATTTTCCTCCCTAGTGCGAAGTTTTGCGATACGTAGGTACGAGTATTACCGTTGTCTCATGGAAAGAGGAGTCTTCTGAAGCGGGTACCGTCTGCTATAAAATTATCATTCTCTCTATCTCTCCACGTTTTACCATCCGTTCTATCTTATTTTCCCCTCAAATCGGATTAGTTCATCACTCGTTCGACTCCCCCCCCCCCCCCCCCCCCCTCCCGCTAGACCGACAGCGGAGGCTGCTCTGTAGGGCATAATCGATTTGGTTACGTCGGTCCCTGCAGGTTTATCACCCAAGACCGACCCTCAGGTTGGAGAGGAAAGGACATCCCTTCACCCAGATATTAACTTAAGGTCCAATTTTCCGACGCTTGAAGGGATATATCCTTTTAGCGTCCTCAGGGAAGTGACTGACACCGGTGTACCAAGGTAACCTACCGACAGCTCTTTCATGTAATCAGAACCGAATGAAAATTCAGGATTCTTGGATTTCCACCTTTGATCTAAAAAAACAAACCTTTACACATTCGCTGCTTTGCCCACAATAATAAATTGTCCGTTACCCCCCCTCCTATGACGACCTTTCCACAATTTAGGCCAACATCTCCCAACTCACTCGACTTGATGATTTGCACATACTATATCAATGAAAGTTAGATGTGATGTCCAAATTCCTCGTTATTAAAGTTGAAAAAGTTCTGTTTTTCCAAGAACAATACATTTTTTTGCTTTCGAATTAGTTTCTATAGGAAATATAAACATGAATATTCCATGGATACCTACCTCTAAAAATAATATGAGTGCAATAAATTAGTTACCTACCGTTATTGATCTCCATAATGTAGAAATTAATTTGTTGAAAATTAGGGTTGCTTACAGCAAACTGTCAAATACTAATATATTTCATTGTAGTCGTCACAATAAATTCTTCCTTAGTTGTAGAGTATTGGTGAAGATTAAAAAGCCTGAATATATATATATATATATATATATATATATATATATATATATATATATATATATATATATATATATATAATGCACAAGGTACGTGCATGTCTTATATGTCTTGGGTATGTTGTACTCTATATTATGTTCTCATATTACTCGTATATTATATAAAATAAAGGTACAGGAATTGAAAAAAAATGCAGCGTAATGTAACTTCAAGGCCACTGGAGAGTTTAATATAAATTGTGTAGGTATATCTCCAATTACTGTTGGGAGGGGGGGGGGGGGGACCTAAATAAGTTGGTAGGTATTATCAATATGAATAATATGGATTGCATAATAATAATAATAATAATAATAATAGTAATAGAGGGAGTAATCAATGTAGTGTAGAATCAGTGGGGTAATAAATATAAGGCAGTTATATTTATTGAGATTGCAACAGAATCAACTGCAATAGGCGAATATAGGGCTTACATCTGATCAGAGGATCGTCAAGTTGAATACACTGACTCGAAGAGGGCAACTCCTTTTAGAGAATCTAAATGATGGCTTGATGGCAGCTGTAGATTAATCAGGGAGAGGACTGTTTAATGGAAAGCAGATTCCTGTAGAGTGTAGAGGACAAACCTCTTCCAACCGCTCCTTCCTGTTGTAATGTGGAGTGCAGGTTAGTTGAATTCGAAGAAATTCCGTTATGTGCCTGTAGATCGTGTTACACTGATTAAGGCTAAATATCCCCGGTTTAGTTTGATAAGCTGCCATCATTTTGTGCTTTAAAATGAAAAGTTCCCACACCGTCCCTACGTAATAAAAGAAACTTGGCTCCCTAGTCAAGACTCGGAAGTCTACTTGAATTCATCGGGTGCAATCCAAGTTCACCCCTTCTCTTGCTCGTCCTCAAAAAGTGTGTCCTCCCCCCAAAATTAAGTTGGGGTACGAGCTTTCCAGCCTTCAACTTTCCTTTTACTCGAGAACTAACTTCCATCTAATGAGATGGATCCCCGGGAAAGGGATTCTCCCAGTGGGTGCCCTCCTTGCTAACACAGTTAACGCTTCGGAGCAAATAACAAAGTGCCATGGCTTACAGTTTCAGTTACAACATCTTAAACCTTGTTAAAGCTAATATTGTACTTACTGCCAATTACACTGCTTGAGTATTTTGATTCAACCTTAAGAGAGTTTGAATTGAATTGCTCGAACTAGAACAATAATATTATAACATGTATCGGGATAACCTACTACTTATCTACAATCTCACTCCTCGTTGAACAAAGCAATACCACGGCGGAATTCAACTACAATTTTGTTATTTCTGAGAGCTTTCTAAGAAAATACACTGCTACATAGCAGCTAAACCTGTTTGGGATTGGTGACAAAAAATTAGAAGTTGTTAAAATTTAAATTAATCAGTTAATAGGAGCATGAAATTTTGCTCTAATTTGTATATGGTTGAAATAGTTTGTGGTTGTTTACGTAGACGTGTATCATGTCAAAAAACTCACTCCTTAATTCATGCTGCATAACTAGTACGCTGTTAGAACGGCACATATTCGGTACTTTCAACCCTTTCATCGTTCTTTTTTACCCTCAAATTCCTCAAAATGGAAACATCTCACTTGGACCTTATTAACTGCTAATTATTTGAAATTGCTGAATGTTCCACAGTCCTTTAAAAGGTACTGGTTTGATGCTTCAATAGTTGATTGCTAGTTACTACTACCGACAACAGTGGAAACAACTCTGTTATTGTTGTCGATAGTCTAATCTGAACACCCTAAAAAAATCTCGTTGAAGTAGGGTAAATGCACCAGTCGTTGGACAGTTAAGGAGTATCATCGGACCAATAATACCATCACATTTCACTGGTGGGTGTTGAAAATTAATCTTCTTTTCCTCCCTACAAGGTACGAGTATTAACCAAGGAACAGAATTTGTATTTAATTTCAATCAATTTGTATTTAAATTGTTGAAATAGTTTGTGGTTGTTTACGTAGACGTGCATCATGTCAAAAAACTCACTCCTTAATTCATGCTGCATAGCTAGTACGCTGTTAGAACGGCACATATTCGGTACTTTCAACCCTTTCATCGTTCTTTTTTACCCTCAAATTCCTCAAAATGGAAACATCTCACTTGGACCTTATTAACTGCTAATTATTTGAAATTGCTGAATGTTCCACAGTCCTTTAAAAGATACTGGTTTGATGCTTCAGTAGTTGATTGTTAGTTACTACTACCGACAACAGTGGAAACAACACTGTTATTGTTGTCGATAGTCTAATCTGAACACCCTAAAAAAAATCTCGTTGAAGTAGAATTGGAATACAAAGCTCGCTGAATCCGTAGCTTGTTCCGTATTCCTTGAATTCTTTTGTTGACTCGTTTTCGACGATTGGACGCTAGCCAATATCTTCCCCGATCCCTTTCATTTCTTAACCCTTCGGTACAACCGTTGTTTCGCCCGCTTTTCCATTCATTCCCATTTTTTAAAATGACTGGTGAACGAAAAAAGGCGGTGTTAATGAGGGAAAGGTTTTTTTTAATGGCTTTACGAAGGGTCTTTACAGAGGGTGTGACTTCATTAAACAGCGTGATCATGAAGTCCTCCGACTTTCTGTTTGTCCGTTTGTATTTATCTTATGAATAATAAATTTCGCCCTGACGCCGCTCAGTTCTTTATACCAAGGTTATTCTTATACCAATTATTTATAGTGTCGACTAGCGATTCGAGTATGAGCACCTAATTCCTACTGGTTTTGATACCTGGGTCAATATGGGAGAAGATAAATGAAGCAATAGCAATTCCCAGCCTGGAATGGCTGTTACTTTACTTTACATGAAGCAATAACTATCTATTAACCACTCCTAACCACTTATCTAATCTAACCACCTATATAGTACCCACCAATTGGCGACTATAATACTTACCACTAAATTTTCTCCTGACACCTATATCTACTAAAACTTGTAATTTATTTCACAGTGAAATAAATTAATTTAAATCACAGTGTTCCTGTGAAACTTTGAGAACATTCTTTTTTTTTGTTGAGAAACTTGAGAAGCTTTTCTTCGTATATCTGAGTAGTATCGGATTTTCCTTTTTAGTAGTTATACTTATCGATACTTCAGGAGTGACGGATGCCCCGAGGTGTCGATTGATAACCTACATCCAACGTTTTGGTTTGCGATAATAGAGAGTTGTCGCAACCATTTTCCGAAAAACGCTACTGTAAAACGTATCTCTGTTCTAGAGTGACAAACTCGGATGCTAACTGTCCAACGTAAGTTCCATGAGAAAGTTACGTGTTCGCGTAACTCCGGACATATGTTGAAGTGACGTTAAGTAATAACTTGTCAATTATATATAATTTGTCTGTCAAGTTAACCTCTTTTTTTCTCATACTAGGTAGCTCGTAACAAAAATATTCAGTAATAGTAATTATTCCAGTTTGATGGTTTTCTATGAGTTACGAACAATTTATAGAAGAGCAGTCGGGCCCTTTTACTGTACAAGCGTACGCGCGGCACGGTGACCTTGGGTACTTTGTATAATTTTAAATATCCGCAATACTTGCGAATTATAGGGCACTCACTTACCGTGCTCATGGCTTTCGGATGGCAATGCTCAAGATGAATAGGTACACGGACCACATGAAGTTCAAGCTTACAAATATACCTAAAGAGAACCCAAACGGCGGAAAACCTTACCGAGACCGGCTGCTCCTGTCTTTCTATAAAATTCGGGGTGACGCGATAGCGTAGCCATGGAGATCGAACTTGGTTATCCGCGAAGAAGTTTTCTAGCGAGTTACGTAGAACCTAGCTATGAGACGCGCGACACGCATCTTTCCAGTAGTTACGTGGTGCTGGACAACGCAAGTCTTGAATACTTGCGTTTACATTCTCTCTCCCGGTCGTCAATTTTTGGTTGCGACAACTCTCTAATCAGAAGACCTCAGCCACTCTACCAAAATCCCCACCATTTCTTCTTTACTCACTGGTTTGTTACCGAACTCGTCTTGTTACGTTTATAGAAATATCGTTTGCCCTTCGTGATAATAACACTATTGAACCGGCATTTAAATAATGCAAACTACATGGCCTTGGCCATCGACCGGGCTGTTGAAAACCTGGAAGTCTCGTTTCGTTGGATTAGTACCTGAGTTACGTACCTAGGCCTCAAATGATCTTCGCTCATTGGAGCTTGTGTTCGAAACAAATGGGGGAAAAAAGGTTTTGGGCCATTGACTAGGATTTTTATCATCGAAATAGTAATTAGGGACTATTTCTGTCATTCTTCATTGAGCTGGTGACCTCGAATGTGCAGTTAGATCTCTAACGGAATCCTGTGTCGGCATCAGCCGCTGTAGCATGCTGAAAAATACTGTTTTCACTGAAAATGGATGCCTGGATGATCTCATGAATTTCATTGCGTTCTTGTTTAAATAATGGGAATCTTTTAAATAATGAGAATCCATAGGTAATACTTCTCATACGCTCATAATAGTACTTCACAAAAAAAAAAGTTTATACTCGTAATTCTTTGGTTTCTTTTCTACACGATGCTACCAATCAACTTGAGTACTTTTCGTAAAAAATTCGCTAGGAAACTTGTAAATCGACTTTAATGGCTGAGGAAAGCTGATTTCGCAGGTGTAGACCATTAGAACTCCGCATTACTTCTCTCGAATCCGCAGATGAAACGACAAGTTAAAGAAAGAAAATTACTCTTCAGCGGTTCGAGAACATTGAGTCGTTTTTTCCTGTACATGAAAAAGAGGTTTGGAAAAAGAGAGCAAACTTGAGTGCCTTTCTGGCCTAAGGGACTTTTCCCACAGCTCTTCTTCAATTCAGACGAACCCAATTAAAAGTTGGAGCAGATTCTTCAAAGCTCCGCCCTCGTCGCCCTGAGGTCGTCCCTCACAACCAACCCTCACAATTCTCTGTTGTATCGCTAACCTCATCGAAGTCAGTTCGAGTTGACTTCGTCGACGTCTTGGTTATACTGGTTTAGTTGTGGTCATGGTGCTTGAGTAGGTATTTCAATATCGGCTAAGATCTGCCGTTGAACCACGTGACGGGATTTTTTTTTTTTTTTGAATGTGGTCGTTAGGATCTTAGGATGCATCAGGATCTCCAATCTCTGCCAAAGGACGATCCTGTTTCCCTAAGATTACAGAAATGTGCCAGAGGCTTCTATATTGCTGTATTGCTCTATTGTCTCAAATGGGATCATCCCGACCATCCATTCCCCCTCCTATGACATCGTGTGCATTCTTGCCGCTTGCCTTGGCTTAACAAGAAGGGATTTCCAGCTGAAAATTTTCTCATGGGGGTTTTCAAGAATGCTGAATCCGATTTTGAGGTCTATAATTTTAAAGTTCGGCTATGTTTGTTCCCCATACAATTGATGGTTGGTCTTACATGTCAACAAGTGTTTTCCTCAGCTCAGCGAGAGTTCATCTCCCGAGTGAAGTTTTGAAACAACGGATCAAAGATTATGACCACTGTCGAGTAGAGTGCAGACTGTATGGAAAAACTTATTAATAGCCAGTTCTGACTCAACTTTATCGCGGGTGAGGTTGGAACTTTCCCCTTCTCAAGCCCTCAAAGGGCCGAAGGAAAAAAGTTTTCCTTGTAAGGACATGTTACTCAAAACTGTTGGGGTGGGGGAACTAGTTTTCCCTTTCAGCGTTGCCTGTCTTTTTTCCTTCGGTGTTCGATCGATGTCCTAGGGACCGTATCAATCATCCATTTTCATTCATGTTGAGGAAAAACGGCCTGTTTGGTTAGTGTCGGTGGGCTTGTACAGTTCGGGCGGTAGTTCCTTTTCTCTTTTATAGCTTACCATAATGGTGATCCATCACATTTTCAATTCTGCATGTGGCGATTTTTCTTATTTCTCTCTCAGTAGGACCCCTCGGCAAACTGCTAAATGGCTGTAACGCCACACTCTTGTTCCCCTTATTTTAATACTTTCCCAGTACGTTGTAAAGTATCTCCGACTGTGTGCTAAACCAATTTGGGGCGTTTGATGGATAAAGCATTTTGTTATTAAGGGCAATTTTAAACCTTTTTCGGGGGTTTGATGGGTAATGCATACCATTAATAAGCACTTGTACTGGGAAACAACATGTCCTCTTTTTTCGGTGATTTCGTGGTATCTTTGATCATGTAAAGAATAGAGTAATTTGTGGGTGTTTAGGGGCGGTATTCATAGTCCTGACTTGAGTAAAAATAATACTTTACTTCTGAAAGTAAAATAATTTCTTAAGGAAATGCTTTATCTGATTTCTCTTTCATAGACGTTACTCCCCGAAGTAAAGAAAAATCTTTACTTAAGTCAAATTTTTTCTTTTACTTTATAAAATTAAGAAAAATCTTTATTTAAGTAAAAAAATTTCCCAACTCTCTGGTTTGAGCTTAAGTTGGCAGTTCTGGCAGGGTGTGTGTTTTTGTTTAGTTATATGTCCTGGGCTATTAGCCGTGCCGTTCTGTTGGTTTTCCGTTGTTGTGAACGCCGTTGTCCAGCATCCTCCTCCCTGTCAGGACAAGTAAACAGTGGAGCAAGCAACCTTTATTTTGAGAACTTCTATAATACACTTGGTGCTCGGGTTTAGGGGTGTTGACGTGCATTTACTTCTCCCTTTCCCTTCTGTATTACTCCTTCTTCCCTTTTGTTTTTACTCCCTCTTTAACTTGTTTAGTTATCCTTTTAAATATAATTTACGTTCTTACTGTAGTTCCTTGGTTTGCCTTTTCAGTGGAATCAACTACCAATTGGTCTTAGAAAAAAGGAAATAATTGGGTTTGATCCTACTTTTGGTCAGGCAGAACTTTATTAGTAGGCAGTCATAAAAAGTTAGTCAATAATGAACAAATTGGAAACTTTTGGAACAATTTTTGAGGAACTATCAAAATCGATGGCAAACTCCCGGCTCACGTTAGGATTACTTCGAAGAGTGAACATCTACAAAATGCAAAGGAAATTGATAAACAAATTCCTTGTCATATGGGTTTATTATTCTATTGGTCTTACCTACAGAAATGTTGGCTGTTCATTTATTGTTTCTTTCATGTGAAATAATTGAAATGGATATTTATGATTGTTTCCACCAATTTCGGCCCCCAAAAACACGAATTAGGCTCGGCTTTTTTTTTAAACAGATTATTTTTGATCATTGACAGTACCATTTAATTGTCTTGACTCACCTGTTGACACTTTTTCTAGTGTTATACAAACTGACAGTTACCAGACAGGTATCAGACAGTTTCCCAGGTTTTTGGCTCATAAAAAATCAATTTTGGGGTAGTACCTCAATTTTCCACTCTTTTGTCAAAATCGACTTCATATTCGGTCTTTTCGTCCCCAAAAAACATGGAAACCGACACTGAAAAGCTCATTTTACTAAAACACAAAAAATACCTGTTTTATACACATTTCACCCATAACACCCTTGGGTATATTCCGATCGGGCTGCAAAGTTTCGGGACACAACTAGGGCCCAAATGGAGCCTGTGTGCGAAAGAACGAATGTTTTAGACCGAAAATGAAGCCGGTATGCATCACCCGCATGCTCTCCGTTGCATCCCATCGTATAAAATTAAAAAAACCCGAATACTTGGGAAAAGAAACAAGAATGCCGAGAACGATGACACTGAAAAGATGACGGAAATGAAAAGAGAACAGTGCAAACGATCAACAAGGAAATGCTTAAGGTACCTTTCGACGTACCTCAGTTTTTTTCACTTATTTAGGCCCAAAAGTAAAGATTTTTCTTTACTTATTGTCTATGAAATAGGAATAAAGGAAATGCTAAAGGAAGACTTAAGCATTTCCTTCATCACTGACTATGAATAGCCCAAGTGGACGATGCTTCCTTATTTGTTCACTTGAGCATTTACTTTAAATAAAGTGAGGACTATGAATACCGCCCTAGATCACCCTCCTGTGTTGCTCGCATCCTGTAAAGGTATGTTTGGAGAAGTTATATAGGTTAGTTTGGAATGTAGAGGTAACCCTTTATCGTACACAATCTTTGGACTATTTGTTGAGAAAATTGTGGATATTTTCTTCCTGAGCGAGTCTCGAACCCGAGTTTTTCCGCGCGTGAGTTGATGATAGCGATACAGCTGCGTCACGATGACCTCCGTATTGGAGGTGCATGGTTCGGATCTGATTGCGGAACCACTGTTTTGAAACTCAAATTTATAACTCATCGCATAGTGTTACAAAGCTTTTGCTGACGCTTCTGGACAACACTAGAAACACTTCTACAAAATCCAAACGCATAATGCTGTTGTATAGTGCTTTTGTAATTTCAGTTATAATATTCTACACCTATGAACAACAAAGTTTATTATTTTTACCCCACCACCCCCCACCCAACTGCAAATTATTACGGAATGCTTTATTATTTACCTTTATAGACGTAATATTTTCTACCCTTTACGTTTATTATTTTCTGTTTTATTATTTTCAAAAATGAACCTTTGGAATCGAGCGTGAAAATGTTTTTCAGCCACCCCCCTCCTCCACCACAAATTTGATGGTTTCCGCTTCAAGGTACGAAGAATCCCGAAAATTAAATTGAAAAATGCTGCAAATTACTACACAACGGTTTATTATTTACCTATACAGATGCCCCCTTCTGCGTAGATCACTGTTTTCTGTGGCCAGGTACCCTACCCTCGTGCTCTCTCCCAGGGTAGCCCTAAATCGAGTACCCACTGGAGCCGTCCGGGCAGTTACAGTTTCGTAATAACGCGGTGAATTCAAAAATTCTATCAATTAAATTCTTCATTTAATAACATGTTTAGTACATAATGTAGACTAGAAATGCAGAAACATGAGAAAACCAAGTTCATGAATGGGCCCCTAAGGTCTTGACGACCCGTCCAGGGGGTTATTCACGAAAAGTGTTGTTTGTTCAAGTTACAAAAGTACCTATCAACTTTAACCAAAATAAACCATCATTCTTCATACAACCACCACTGATGGCTGTATGAAATCGAGATGGTTGTTCTGTGATATTATTTGATTTGTTGCTCTGTTTGCTGTTCTGGATTTTGTTGATAGGGTACTTCTGTAACTTGAACAAACGGTATCCTTCATGAATATAATTGATTATTGAATTATTGAATCCCGCACATTTTTATGAAACAGCTTTTGTGGGGGAGAGCACGAGGGTACCTAGCTATTGACCACATAAAAACAGTGATCTTCTCAGAAGTGGCATCCGTATATGTAAATAATAAACCGTTGTTGTATAGTAATTTTGCAGAGTTTTTCAATTCCATTTTCGGATTCTTCGTACCTTGAAACGGAAACCATCAAATGTGTGGTGGGAGGGGGGGTTGAAAACATTTTCACGCTCGATTCCAACGTTTCATTTTTGAAAATAATTAACCAAAAAATAAAAACAAACGTGTAGGAAATATTGCTGGGAGTGAGGTCTGGCTTTCATTTGGCTGCACAGCGTTAGGTATCTTTAAGTCCTTCGACTTCAGAGTTTTTGAATCATCTGCGTTGTTTCTAGCCCTTCTATAATACGATATCTTGGGAGGGGAGAGCTCATTTTTCTGCGTTTGATCTTCCGTTCTCCGTTGTATTATGACTCCTTCTCAGGTCACGCATTCTCCTTCGCACATTCGAACATAACGCGTACCTGTGTCTGATGTACCATCACCTTCAATACCTGTTACACGCATTCCTCTATTTTTATTTTGTACGTCAGTAATTCGTCTCCTCCTTTAATATTCCTCTTGGTAATTTATACCTATTTCCTCAAGACTGATAAATCATTCATTACTAACCCTAAATGTTTTATTTACATGGTTGCTCTTCGAGAATTTCATGAAATGGCCCCTTTACAGTTAGGGCTACTCCGAAGAAATCACATGAACAGTTCGTTGAAATCAGTGTAAAATGGTGTTTTTCTTGACATATGGATATTCTTAAGTACAATCGGCTGTATAAATCAAACAAATTACTTGTGAAATGTTATGGTTTATTACGAGTGCATGTATGTAATGGACGTGCATGCTAGACTACCTACCACCCTGGCCACGCGAAAATTATATTCAATTCAGGGATTTGTGAGACAGCGTTGGCCTTTTTAGCGCTCTGTGCGTGTGTGTGTGTGTGTGTGTGTGTGTGTGTGTGTGTGTGTGTGTGTGTGTGTGTGTGTGTGTGTGTGTGTGTGCGTGCGTGTGTGTGTGTGTGTGTGTGTTGTGTGTGTGTGTGTGTGTGTGTGTGTGTGTGTGTGTGTATTACCTTATATTGTTAACCTGTTAACGGTGATCTATGGGGAAAGTAGATATGGGCTTCACATTACCAGTTTCTTTTAATGTCTTCCAGACACTAACCCCCCATCGAAAACAGTGATTAGGAGAGTGGTAGCATAATCCTACAGAAATGCTGGTCTGGAATTAACCTCCTAGAACTTGATAGCTAAGTGGTCAGTCTTCTGCATCAAGCATCTAAAGGTTTTTCATGTACTCTTTTTTAGTACCGTTCGTACAGTGCCGTTATACGAATGTATCAGAGGGCTAGCAATCTCTCCCACCCCCCCCCCCCCCCCCCCCCTTATATTTACTTGTAAGCATCCGTACTTAGCGGTGAATTAATGCCAAACAGGGGGAATGTCTGGAGACTAGCTTCTCACGGCGATGGCATAGGATTCTCCTCCAGTAAGAACCATCCTCTTCGCATGTTACCGGTATAAGGCGAAGGTTCTGTGAATATTTGAATGTACACAAGCGTGTTGTATTATAAGGATCCCGTTAGAGTTTCCAGTATTCGTTTTTTTTCTTCTTTTCAGAACCGAAAACCCCATGGGAGGAAAAAGATCAAGTTTTCTCATAAATCCCGGATCTCTTTCCCTTCCCTTTCCTTTACAGACCCATCCTTTTTTTAACGGTCTTTAAAAAACCCCTGGGTTCGTGACCCTCGCCAAGGCCCTTTCGAGAGGAATATTTCCTCATCAAAGAGTTTTAAACCCTTCGTCCCTCGGTAAACACACTACTTTCAGTTCACCTACAAGTTCTAATCAAGTAATGGGAGAGAACGTATGAAGTATCAAGTCTACAGGGTCGTTGAGTCGTGAATTCACTCATATCAACAACTGGGGGAATTCGTGAATTGAATTTTAAGGGTGCTCGTTAGTTTTCTTAGCTTGATTTGTAGACGGATAAAGCTCTAGTTAAATTTTATCAATGATTTTGTGTAAAAGCCTACCAAGTGGACTCAGTCCTCGTTTCTGTTTCCCCAGTTATATAGACAGTCTCATTTTGGGCTGATCTGTGATACCTAATAAATGATCTCTTTCAGATCCCTTTTGGAAAGAGAGAATATGCTAATCTTCGTACTACTTTTGATGAACTTATGCGTTTCGTTACGCACATTTGCATTATACTTACTTACGTGCCGATAAACTATCGGCCTCCATTTTGTCAAATCTTGGGAAGTGTCCTCAAGTCAATGTCAGTCTTAGGGCCTTGTTGCTTCTGAGGAATTGCACAACAGTCCCACGTTTCCTCATTTCTGCATCATTAATAAATCAGCGAAACATTCGCTTGTGCCAATAATAATGTGGAGGTAATGCTGTCACCGTTAAAAATGAAATCTTCTTCAACTGTTTTTGATAATGGAAGTATTCCATTGCGCTGATTTTGTGGATACCGCTTTCAGATAGTAAACTTCGAAGGAAACCGAATCTCTTGATCTCTGAATAGCTTAGATCCGATTCATTGAAGGTGAATCTTCCTTCTCGATCTTCGGGAGGTTAGATTCTTAGTCCTTTCCAAGTTTGCCTGGGCCGATCCCTGCCTAATGGCATAGTTCGGGTAGAGTCCCCTTTAAACTGTTGGGTGCGAAGTGGGGGATCTTAACCCGATTATCGTCTCTTCCTAACTGAATTGCATTGTTTGAACCTTTGAGACACTTTGAAAGAGGACAGGTCTATTAAGGAGTGTCTCATCGATTTGGAACCTTCCTCGTTCTTACTATCTAGAAAGGTTATTTCAACATATTTTTTTCGCTCTATAAGTGCTTTCAATTACCTTTTCTGTTTTTGTTCGAGGTAAGTTACGATCCTCTCTATTTGCTATTTGATAAAACTCCAGCTTACTCTCATGAGCCGCACCTCTCCCAGGTAAAACCATTTTTGTACTCAGACATTCCCGGCGCGTAAATTTCATTCTTCCACGTATGTCTCTTGAAGTGTCTTAGTAATAGTTCAGCATATCGTAGTTGTTTGAAGTCAACTGAATGTTGAAATCAGCCATGTACTATGTATTAATCATTATCGAAAATGTACAGTGGTAGTCACATTGCGTACCAGGTTTTCCGGTTTCTACAAAAAACAGTATGGGGAACAGCTCGAAAGGCGATACTTATCTCCCTGTAAATCTTAAAGGTCTTCTGCTGAATTCTGTACCAGTCTTTGCATATTTCGAGAAATGTACAAAAATGAATATTCCCATCCTTTCAGCTTGATGGTGACATCTAACCGTAGGTACATGCTACTACCATTGTCGTATTTTTGTAGCATTTAGGTGGTGCGATGGTGGGTACAGTACTCTCGGTGTTCACTACTCCACACTGTTCGTCTACCTAGAGTATAGGTATAGGAGTATATAGGTTTAAGTACCTTCTAGAGGGGGTCTCAGGCGACGGTGATGGCCCGTTGGTTAGAAGCTGGCCGGAACTAATAGACAGTATCCCATCTTGTTTGTACTGAACTCCATCCCTGTCAAGCCATTCCTCCTGTTTCTGTATACAATGCGATGTCCTTATTTTTCACAAATTTTGGCGCTGTTCCTCAAATTTTCATTTGCTAGTGAATTCTACGCACTGATGCCGGCTTATGTTTCTTGCGCGAAACGTCTGCGTATAGCAATAAAACGGAGCTTCTAAAATTATAGGTCTGAGGTAAAAAGAGAACTATGGGAACGTGTTTCAAGACGAGAGGTCAGAACAGTCGTGGTATTTTATTGTAATGTTGTCGTTCCGGCTTTATCAGAATGCTCAGGGTCAACAGCAGGTCGAGCTAATGGTCCCGGTAGCTCTTTCCGAGGTTTTATCTCGAGCAAAATGGTTGGGAGTCGTGAATAACTGATAATTCTAGAACTGTTCAGATAAAGGAGAAAGTAAATATTACTATACGGCCTCGTTCAGAGGCGTTAAAAAATGTTTGAAATTTTGGTTCATGAACTCAATTGTGATTCGCACTTTATTCGATACCATCGAAATCCTATGAACTTGTTGAGTTTGATGACCTTGGCAAGTTGCACATGTGGACAACTTATAATATGTGGGAGTTTCTCATTATTGGCCACAAAATTTGATCGGGCGTTCTTGAAATTAACGGTAACCCCAATTTCAGCTTTCAGGTTCGATTGCAAGCCCCAATGTAGGAAGCTCGAACCTCTTTTTCTACGATCTTTTATGTTGTAACGCTGACCTCAATTTCACACTCTGAAAAATCATCTTTCCCCTACCTGCTATACCCGAAAACATCATAATGTGACGCTAACATTATTGAAACTCAGCAACGTATCACAGGTTCCCTGTTCTCATCCAAAATCACCTGCGAGATGTGGAGTTTCCGCCCACAGAAATATCGCACATACCGAAAATTTGGAGGTAGATGATGGTTGCATTGTTTAACCTTAGCCCTGTAAAAATTACTCATTCCGACGTCAGTGGAAATTTACATCCGCCGAACTGTTCGCCAGTAGTAAGTTTGTTTTCCAGCAACTCGGGAAAGTCACGTTTTCGCGGACGGGACCGTCTTTAATCGACATAGCAAAAGGGAATCTGTCGAGAGACTTCTTGAAACAACAGTTCAGTTAATAACAAGGCTCATCAAATTGGCATTTAAAACAATAACAATTGAAGATGGTTGTCAGTTTTCAAACGAGTTTATGACTTGAGTTTGTCTTCGGGAGTGTCCTTTATCGACAGCGACGTTTCCGCGGGCCTTTTTCGGTTGATTGTGATTGATCTAGCCTTATCTTCGCTCGTCATCTGTTCGTAATGATTAGCATTGCGCAACGGGGGTTCTTAGTTTTTTCACTGGGGTAGTCAATTGTCCCATTATACTCAGCTAATCATATTGTGTGTTTATGAAGTACTAGCAGGTAGCCAGTTGCGCCACTCAGTATATTGAGCACGGTTTCACATATGGTTTCAATAGTTTCAAATTTTTGCATCATAAGTAGAACATCAGAGTCCCTACCTCCTCATCCTTATTCTGTTATACCTCGAAATTTCAAGGCATAAAACTCATTCTGATTGTAATTTTTCGTGGAACCTATGCCTACACAATCATAAACCCTACACTACGGCAACTACCGTTCGATCGGTAAGAAAGAGCCTCCCTAACATTCAGCAACTTGCCTATCCTACTACATACCACCGTCACCTAAATATTTGTATTTCTGGATCGCTGATAATTTTGTCCCTCTGTGGATTGTAGTAATATAGTCATTGACAGTCTTTGTAGTGCCAATAGAGAAGGTCTCAATCGCTCTCGTGACCGTCGGCGGTCAAGAACACAGGATGTAGTAACAGCTGTTACATCGCGCTAGTGAAAGTAGCGAGTAGGTATAGCGGAACTAAATACCCTGACATTGTCCGGCACCTTGGTCAACTTAGTCTAGTAACCCATGGTTAGCGCTCGGACTTTCTGAAACGATCATCTTCAGAAAGTCGTCATTGAGATTATAATCGTAACCGCTTCGCCAAAAACGCTAATCCGACGTTTTGTAATTTTCACTCTCCGCGGATTTCCTCAGCCATCTACTTGGTCAGGATTAGGTCATTGCGATATGAAATGAATTACTCAAAAAGTTTATTTTACCTTCACATTATTTATAACGTATTACTGTTCTAGAATAATACTTGCATAGTTTTGAAGGGGCGTAAGATATTATTATACCGTTAGTAGGAGGACTTCAATAGGTAACATACATTTTTGTCTGGTATTGCTTGACACTCCAATATTTTGAACCGGTTTTTCTCGTTATGAAAAATTATGATAAATGAATTTAGAAAGGCTTAGAAAATCCAGCTACAGAATCAAGCCCTACCCTGGAAAGCTGATTATTTACCCTGCTAGAAGCAAAACAGCTACTGAACAATAGGCTGCTCAGGATACCTATCCACGTCTGAACTAGTTCGTCTCTCTCGATTTCTGTGGAATCCCAGCTTCAGTTTGAAGGGCTTTGAGAAAAGTCGTGTGCAACAAAATACGAAACCTCTCCGAAGCCGTTTGTTGTTGGTTACAATACCTTTGAGCGGCTAGTCGCTTCAGTTTTCACAGAGGACGCTATTTAAAGCTTTGCGCCATCGTTCCTTCTGCTCGGGCGATCATAAGTTTTGCATATACGGAGGTAATGCGGTGTGGCTTTCCGCAGAGAGCCTCTGGGTCGATAAGGATGAAAAACCGCGGATGTCCTCTTGAAGAGGCGAAAAGGAAGTGAAATATGTCGAACATTCATTTGCTGGTAAATCACGTTGGATATGAGATTCTAACCATGTGGGCATATTTGTCATGTTGAGTGAGATTATTTATGATGTAGGTAGGCCGTATCTACCTTGTTGCGCCGAAAATACGAGAAAATGTTGCGTGGATATCGCACACAGCCAGAAATATGTTAAAACTCGAAAAAACATCTTTTTGTGACACTCATTTTAAGCTGTTTGGTATGATGTGCTCCAGAATCTAACTCCTAGTGAATATCAATTGAAATCCATACTCCTGATTGAAATCCATACTCTTGATTGAAATCCATACTCTCAATTTCATGCACAGTGCATTTGAATGGATAAATTGAATCTGTGTCTTTGTCCTTTTAAATTTATTGTCAGCTGTTCAAGAATTATCTAATGTTAATCGAACGAACATATAGATTCCGAATGAATTCTGTTCAACGATAATTATGGACTGCGTCAGCAGAAGGGAACAGATTTCAAATTTGGACATGATTGGAGGTGAGATAAGGCAGCCACTCCAATCGAACGGCGCCGTCCTCTCTGGATAGGTTGAAATCCAAAAGCTCCCAAGTGAAGCCACGAAGATTCGCCCGGGATTCAAACCCCCCCCCCCCCCCCCCCCCCCCAAACCTGCCGGCAAAGAGGTACTGCAATTTATTGTCGATAGATTTCACATGGACCAAGTGGCACAATCACCTACGTAGTGAGTAGTGATGCCAAACATTCCATCCCCGACACTCAAAAAGAAGTATTATTTGGGGAAAATTGAAGTATATTAAATAAATTAAGGAATTTGAATCTAACACGACCAAACAAGAGTTGTTCCGTGACATAATAGAAGTTTTACAACTAGTAGATTTTCAATACTGCAGCAAGTAATTGTACTTGAACACGTTGCCTGATTTATGTTTGTGGTTCTGGTGGTGTCCATAGCGGAACCAATTAAGTGACTAACGTCTGGAGATGTCAAATTCATAAATTAGATGTTAAGTATTTCACATAATGAGTATCTATCTATCTTGAGAATCGAAATGTTCGATAATCATACATGTATCTTTTCTAAAGGTAGTTGGGCACTTATTTAAAGCTGCCCTTGGCATAAAAAGGACCCTTCCAATGTCGATTAAATTCTGTATACCTCGTTCTGTCTGTCTCAGATAACTCCTACGTATCTCTAATGCGGTGTAGTGTTTTCTCTCTTCTCAGTATATACGATTACGCTGTTCCGTTCTTGCCCGAAAGAACGTTTTTTTCATGGATATTATATGTCGTACACAAAGCCACATTTGATGTCCTTACCCAAGAACGGCCAAAGGCTCCTCTCAGGTCCACCCTTCCCCTTGATCTCTTTGAAGGGTTTGTGTTGTTTTCCGTCAGTTTTGGTTTATTATTTTCAATGAACCTGTGGAATCGACCGTGACAATTTTTAACCCCCCCCCCCCCCCCCCCCTCCACCTCAACATTTCATGGTTTGCGTTTCAAGGGACATAGAATACGAAAATCGAATAAAAATATTTCAGTCCGTCCGCTGCTTTCCGTTAGTTCCCATGAACCAAAATTCACGAAATTTGGTATATGGGTCCCGTTTTCGGGCTCTAGTTGGTCCTCGAAGCTCGGCCTTACTGTCACTCA
This sequence comes from Leptopterna dolabrata, assembly GCA_954871275.1. Taxonomy (NCBI): domain Eukaryota; kingdom Metazoa; phylum Arthropoda; class Insecta; order Hemiptera; family Miridae; genus Leptopterna; species Leptopterna dolabrata. The sequence goes on along the minus strand of OX940983.1, from coordinate 16,548,407 downwards.
ACTCTAAGGGTGAAAAATAGGGGTTGAAATATCCAGAGTATCCCTATCTCGGAAGATGTTATTTTGAGGTGTGGGTTTTTTCTCATTTTTAAATATTTAGACTTTTTCTGAATCTTTGAAATCATCCGGAGCATTCTACGATGTTCCCATAAAATTTGCCCTAAGGGCAGCAGGGTGTATGCAGGCATCAAGATGATTTGAGAGCACACATCACTGATCTCGGCCAGGTTGGTGCTGTAGCGCAGTGGTCTAAGTGACGGATTGGAACGCCAAAGTTCCTGAGTCGAAACCCACCTGGACTGAACATTTTTCACTCTACGTTTCCCTTCAGAACTTCATTTGTGTTTCTTTTTGCCATTTCAGCTACTGTTTGTCATTGACAAATTATTTTAGGAACATTTAACACGTGATTTAGGTAGGTGCCTAATAACGAGTACGGGATTAAATGCTAAGCTACGGAGGGTCTGCGATCTACATAAATATAAAATATAGAAGGGTTATTTCATTGTGCGATTTTCCGCAGTTGTACGGAATTAAGGTTCATGTTCCTAGGATAGACCTGACTATTGATCATTGAATACTTTACTCAATTCGTAAGTCATTCCGAACACGGGCTGAGTAGGAAAAACTGATTCCAGTTAGGAATTTAATTGCAGTTGTTGATTTTGTTACAGGACGTCCTGGTCATCTCACGCCATATCACATTTCAATAGCTATTCACTGAAACGAGTGCTGATGCAAGTAGCGAATTATTTCAGGCTAATATTGTTTCCATTGGGAGGCCATCCAAGTAGATTGATGGGTTACTGTTACTAAGGATGTTATTTTTGGATCTTCATGTTCTGGTAGAGGCGTCCTGTAACAAGAATTTCATCCTACTTTTGTGTATTTCTTGATATTTCCACTTTGAAGAATTACTGTATTAGTCACGTTTGACTACACCCGACTCTCCCGTACCATTCCAGGCCGGGGGGTCCCTGAAATTGATTCCAACCCCACTTTCCTTCCTTTACCGCATTCTAATTAAACAGGAATTAACAAACTTGAGCGGACCGAGCTACCTATCAGAAGCAGGCTCTTGCTTGGGACAGTCTCCTACGTCCCTTGTCCCGCCATTAGAGTCCTAAACGAGTTCAAACACTTTTCTTGTCGGTTTCCATTTCGTTCTCCTGCAGATGGCGGATTTTCATTTCTTGGTGATCACTCGCCGCCAAATTATAATCTGTATACAGTTGAGTTCCAAGGAAATGTGACATTATTTTCTCGCTTGATATTACATTTTCTCCTCAACGCGGTCATTTGCCCTTTGCAGTCTCATTCACACCTAACAGAAGTGACTTAGTTACTTCATCCCACTTGTTCGAATAAAGCAGTAGCCTTTTGGTGAAATTAATTACCTTGTTCGGATTCCATCTAACTTTATTATAACGTTTTAGTGATTGATCGTAACAGGTAAAATTCTATCTGTGTATTGGCATTCTCCTGTTCATTTTGTGGAGCTAGATACAAATTCGCAATTAGATATCTTGCCAGGTCGTGTTTGAACGACGACAGTAGGGGTTTTAGGAATGTGTGTGGAATCATTGACATAGTTTTCATCTCAGTTCATTTTGACGTTGGCTTTATATTGTCTTCAGTAACACGATCTTGAATAACTCAAGTTTTTGCTTCTTCCCATCCTAATCGATTGACCAGTGTAGGGTTATATAAAATATAATATGATGTTCGAACGTCGAACATTTTGTAATTCAGTTTTCAGTATCTGAAAAGCGTATTTGTTGAACGCTTTTCGAACTGCTCGACTTCGCGTGTCGATCTTTGAAATGTTATTTTATCGCAGGCAGTAAAAGTGACGACAATTTTATTGCTTGCGTAGAACAGCGATGGTGACATCGTTACGACTGTAACGACAATAACTGTTACGCATGGGCGATTCTGATTGTGTCGTCACGTCCAGAAATTGAAAGTAGCCAAACCCTGGGATATTTATGCTCTCTCTTGCTCTCTTCGAATGGAGCATCATAACATGCGTCGAACTTGGTTTTGTTATTTTGTGCGATTGATCTTCTCCACTAAGCTGCCTTTCGCTGTGGTTTCTAGTAATGAGATTTAGGGACGCGGGAGCTTCCCGCCCGCCAAGAAAACCTAAAAACTCACTGTGAACACTGTATACGACAAAACAAGTAGGAGTAACCCCCCCCCCCCCCATAAACCCCCCCCCCCCCCCCCATAACTCTGCCTCCTTGTAGTCTCCGGTGTTAGTTTTCGTACACTCGTTCTCGAGGAGCCCCTTGGAACGTGTCCCTTCAAAATTTCAACCCTCGGGACCATCAGGTGCCGGAGTTATGGACGTTTGAAAATCGGTATTCTTCAAGTTTTTCTACTTGTTCTCGTTGTCGTTGTTGTTTTACAGGGCTGAGCCTCACAGCCAACGGATTGAGCTGAATTGTTGCACACACATTCATTATGCTTCAAGGAAGTGCCTTTTGTCAGGAAACCTGGGACGTCATGGGGACTTAACTAGTCTTTTTTAGGACACGCGACTTTTCTTACATAATTAGGACGGTCCTGAACGAAGGGCGTTTGTCTGCCCTGGAATATTGGTAAATTGCTTGCATCAACATCATCAGCCAACTCCCAGAGCGACAGCGACGGAAAAATTTCGGGGTCTTGACAGCCATTTCGGCGCAGGTATTGAAAAATTTTGATCCAGACTGTTCTGAACGAATTTATTACCCCCTAAGGGACAACCAGCCGAAAAGATTTTATTCTGATTCTAAACGCCATAGGGTAATATAATTGACTACTGTTTAGGGACGGATACTGGCCAGGGCACAGGAGCACGAGCACCCCCAAGGAAAAATCAGGAGGGAGGGTGAGTTGCAGTTTAAACTTCCAGCTCTACAAAATGTGCAGGACTGATTAGGTAGATACGTCGTCATTCAAATTAGCGCGGGAAGAGCTGACCGTGGTTGTGGAAGAGGGGAGGGGGCTTCTAGCTGCCGAGATTGACTGGGTGGGGGTCAGTACGCCGAAGCCGTGGAAACCCACAAATAAGTATGTACTCCCTATTTAAATGACTTTAAAGGGTCATTGTGAATGGACAACAGGGATTGGCGACACGGAACGGATTTCCGCCAATGAGAGACTCTTGTATAGTGAAAAATGAAATTCTGTTACTTTGAGAGCACACTACACCGCTACGTCTGCTCCAAGCACTGCCTGCTGTGAGTAAACCTTGGATATTTTCTCGCTTGAGATTTTTTTTCTTCTCTTTATAAGTCCATCGCAACACAGTTGTATGACAAGTAAACCAGCTCTCGCGCTCTTCTCTCGTTGCAGATTTTACGGTTTTCGGTTTTGACAGGCCTTCTCATTCTTCATTTGATTTCGATTTCGACCATCGCTGTGTACTCAGCTTTCGTTCTGTTTTGCCTTCCCGATCTCGACCCTCGCTTTGTAGGTATTCTGCTTTCGTTCTGTTTTGCCTTCCCGATCTCGACCCTCGCTTTGTAGGTATTCTGCTTTCGTTCCCGCTCTCGACCCTCGCTTTTGACTGCTCGTTTTCATTCGTGTCATCATGATAGATAGTTCGGTAATTTTTCCCCAAAAAAACTATTCGCGATTGACTATCAGAAAAAGTGAAGATTCGTTACTCAGTCCGGCCTCAACCCCCGTTGAGCGAACTCAGTCAAAAAAAGGTTCGCCGCGCTCTCCTATCGGAAGTTTATTAGTGTTGAACAGTATGCCAAAACGGAGTGGTTATGTGGATGCCCGGCAATTGGCAAGTTAATTGTTTGGCATGTGGATGGTATTGTAGATTAGCCCATTTATTTGTCAAAATAAAGAAGCACGACTCTTCCATTGTTTAAATTTACTTTACGTTCTTACATTTATAGTAATTTTTATTCTACAATTTTATGTAATCCACGGAATAATTGGATTACCATTTCAGTTACCTACCAATTTTGTTATATTGTAGGTAGGTAGCTGCCATTTTAGTTACACATTTTTTACCATTTTCTAGTCTTATATACCTACAACTACTTGACGGACAACACACCCAACATTCCCTTTGTGCACCCGCTGTGGTTAGAGCTACGAGCCGCCGCTGCTAGTATATTGTCCTGGAGAAATATGTAGGTAACCAATCAGAAACTGGGAAAAAGAGGAAGTTTCGAGTATTAGTAGCCTCTTTTTAATACACAGGACTTTACTTAAATTATCAGGACTGTCCTGAACAAATCTGGATTTTGACGAGCTTGTCAGGCACACATTATATCTCTTGCAGATGCATCATTTTCCTACCCCCTAAAGAATAATACCGTATAATGCTGTTAATGTATAATGCTGTATGGTGTAATTGAGTACTAGACTGTAATAAGATGTATATATGAATATTCAGAAGCCGGGGAAATAAGGACATTCCGACTCTTTATAGAAACTTTTTAGTAAACACGAGTTTTCTTACATATAATATTATCTTTAAATGTTTATCTTGATCATATCTGAACTTTTACCAACCTTGGACGTGGGGCATTTTGCAGAAACCTATTCGAAGGACATAGCAGGGGAAGCTTTTGCAGCACAGTAGAGCAAGAAGGAATTGAGAAGGAAGCGAAAATGGAAGGCGGGAGAGCGTTGGGAATGGCAATGAAGAGAAGGTTGAAGCCAATTCAGGGAGGCACTTTGAAAATGATTCCCGGGCCCTCCGGGAGTATAGACACAGGGGTTTCGGTGGAGGGCGCGAACCCGCACCTGAATTATTCATTGTGATGAAACATTGGCGACAACAAAATTCTAGGGAGCTCATTCCATTAAGACGGGGGCAGAGTTAAGTAACGATACAGTAGATAGTGTCTCCTTGCGGGGTTCGAGTGACAGTCTGAAAGCCGCCCAGTCTTCAGCAGTCGAAATACAACTGGGCATCCGTTTCATTATAATTAACAATAATATGATTATTATTGAAACGACAAGTTGTAACTTCGTACTAATTGCCGAGCGTGGTCCCCCGTTATTCGCTCGAGCCCATCTTGGGGTATCCGAGTGGGTAAATGCTTTTTCACATTTCACTAGGTATCTGTTTCGTAGAGATGTGTTAAAAAAAGTTCTGCCTTACCAACCCAGTCGATATGGCGACAGATCATTGAAACAAACCTAGTTTATGTCCTCTAAGAACCTATTTTATAGTGACAGAAATTATGAATGTTACCATATGTTTTCTACTTGAAACCTTTGCTAGTGGAAGGATGATCCGTTTGATTGATGGCTTCAACCTTGAGTAGGGTGGTACTTCGTAAGGTCTGGCAGCTACACACGTAGATAGACTTGGAGGCACTTGGATTTCAGAGAAAAGGTCAAGAGAGCAGGATAAAGCTAAAGTGTCGAGTATTTCAGTTGAAAATCAAATAAACACAACACTGGTCAAAGTTGTTTTTTCCGGCGTTTAAAACAATACACATTCATTACAAGACCGCTCCGGACAGTGAGTAGAGTTCATTGCATTTGTTGGTACTGTAGGAGGTGTACCTAAATCGGTTGTTAGGTGAGAATACCTCGAAATTTGTCGTCCGAAATGACGTTTGAATGGCATCTTGAGGGGTTGTGTGAATGAGCGGTTAGCTGGACAAGCAAGCCACTGTCTTCTGTGTTCTACTGTTTCTGAACATTCTGGTGTTTTTGATTAAATGTTTCGTTATCATTCCATAGTAAGTACCTACCTAATCAGTTGAGTACTGTTAAAATTATGTGAACTGGTGAAAACCATCAACTACGTACTAAAATCACTAGCGGCGAAGTTGTGGAAACCGATGTCAATTATAAAACGGCGTTATGGAAATGGTGTCTATTTCCACTAATAAAAAACGGACGGTAGACCTGCGGTTCTACACTCAGATCATTTAATAAAGATTAACGTTTGTATCGCAAAAATTTCCGTCAATGGAAACTTTGCAGCTCATTAATGCATCAAATAAAGTTGAAAACGTTTTTGTTTCACCTCCCGTCAATTTCCTAATATTATTAGGTTTTGAGTTGCCTCTTTATTTATATCGTTTTGTGACGCTCGCAACCACCATAGTCACGCGACGCTCGCAACCAACATAGTAACGTGATGTAATTTCGATAGTGCAATTTCTTGTGCCATGAAGTGACGCTCGCTCGTGACGTTCGGAAAACAAATGGAAACGTCCTGTTGATCATTATTAAATGATGAAAATTTGTTCATATAAATTTAAAAACCCCGACTTCAAAAAAATTCTGTATAAAAGTAAAGAATTATTTTTACGTTGAACAAACGTACATAAGTTATTCAAAGCCGATACAACAATATGTTTGAAGTCGCCGCCGAATTTCAGCTAATATTTATAAAACCAAGGGATACAATATGAAGGCTGTGGGTGGGGTTTAAATTTAGCGCCGGCTTTACAAATTTAGTTTTATCGGCTTTGAATAAATTTTGTAGCTACTTGCTTTTGTTCAGCATAAAAATTATTCTTTGTTTTAGCGAATTTTCGAAGAAAAAGAAGCTATTGTTCTCGGTCCAAAATTTTTAAAACTCGAATTTCCGAAAGATTTTTATACCAAAATCCGTTTCAGACCATCCTGAATTCCCTGCCGAAAGACACCAAAAATTATGTGTGTGTGTATATATATATATATATATATATATATATATATATATATATATATATATATATATATATATATATATATGTGTGTGTCATTCCAGACGATAACTCTCGAAAGAATTGAGATAAAAAGTTCAAATTTGCACGAAAAATCTGTCTTGGCAATCGACAGGCTAAGTTCGAAGATGGGCAGAATCGGGGCACCCTAAGGGGGAGTTTTGGGGAGTTTTAGGGGGGGGAAATTACCCATAAATTCCCAAAATGAAAAAGTCTGACAAGTGACACCTCATTTTAAAGGTTTTTGTACGCTGAACACGATGGTGAAATCAGAATTGCGATATCTCATTCCGTTCTCAAACTGGAGCACTTTGAAGATGAAGGAACGTGGTTATTTCTTGAGATGTTCTTCCTGGTTCGTCTGCTCTAATCTGATAACGGAATGGGATATCGCAATTCTGACTTCACCATCGTGTTCAGCGTTGGAAAATCTACAAACCGAGGTGTTACTCGGCAAAAAATGGAACAAAAAATTTGTTACCTACGTACCCAATACCTACTCTTCTGGTATTCAAAACATTTTTGATTTCCCCCTCCCCCTCCTTCCACCCCAAATTTTACTTTGCGTAAAACTACTCCTGTTTTAATTTTGTATGGTATCAAGTTGGGAAAACATTGACCGAAAATTAATTTTCAGAAAATTTTAGGCGGAGGAGGAAGATGCCGAAAACTTCGAAAATTCGCTCTTATAGCCATGCTGCATGACTGTGGTTTTTTAGTTTCATACAGCTTTTTTATTTTTTAAATTGTTTGGTTTTTAGTGCGATTAGTGGATTCGAAAAGGTGTTCATGAATTATTTTATATTTTTCATAGCAGTAGTATATCTCATGCTATTAAGCACGGATACCATAATTACTGGAGCATTCATAGTCTATGGCAGGGAATGTCAGTAATGTCTGTCAAAGCACTGGAAATCGAAGAGCATAACTGGCCAGGTGCCCCAGTAAGCCTAGTTTTTACTTGAAAAGCTGGAGTGGGACCACCAGAGGATGATCCTCTTTCATTTGAAAAGATTAATCGAAAACGGTCCAGTAGTTCCAGAATAATCACTGGACAACATAAAAAAAAGAAGGAAAATAAACAAGAGCACATAGAACCAGGTCGGATTGAGAACATCCTCCTTTTTGTGAGCAAAATACACTGTTATACCGGTTTTGCTGATTAAGCTCATCGCTTCAAGTGTCGTTCCTGCTTGCGGAAAACTATTCATCGACTCCTCATTGTAAATGACGTTAGTAACTTCCTCCATTCTATACAGATAGATTTTGAGAATGCAGCAGGTGAAGAAATTTATTAAAAGAGGTCGTGCGATTCTGTGCGAAAGAGGTATCTACTGCTCGGGGAGTGAATGGTAGCGAAGAGCTCTAATCGCCGCGATCCTAAATCTCCATGTTCTGAGCAAGCCGCACGCTACGCGCCTCGATGTTTTCCTTTCCATCATCCATCATCGTTATTCCGGTCGAGAAAAATTGCTCGACAACTCCCTTAAAAACACCGGTATAGCTTCTATTCATGTCGTTTGACCGCCGCGTTTCTTTTATTTTCGAAACTATGCCCAGCGTAGGATCGAGAAATATTATTATCTTACGTTCTTATATTATTGTCTTGCGTGCTTGCGTCATTGGCTGATCACGGGTTATTTTTAATTGCTCCTATTTAGGTACATGGTTTACCAGCTGTACAGTACATTCTTCAGATTTTATATCTGGTAGGAATTAATTTGACTGTTGATACTATTGTAGTAACTAGGAAGTACTAATGTATGACAATAAGTCTGTTTGCAAATTTTGATTCTTGAACCCATCAGAAAAATGCATGAGCCTCCAACTTTTCGTTGATCAGCTGCGTCAATTTACTTTATAAATTAGCCAATTGCTATTATATTTTAGCTACATTGTAGTTGTATTTACTTACTTTGATTTTGTTTAACTCAGTCCAGCTGAGTCGCACCCTGTTTTCTACTCCGGTGTCTTCTTGCGTAGAATACCGGTATTATCGCGTGATGAAGCCATCTCGATGCTGAGCAGGGTGTTCGAGCTTGGTTGAGCAAGACTCATTCCTCCACTGTTGGAATGGTTGTCGTTCTACTTGAACTTCCCCGTACGTTTTTCACACATACCGCATAATACATAGGTACCAATACGTTGTATCAATCAATTGAAAAAGAAAATATAAAAGAAAAAGTTCCAGACATGCAGCATGGCTGTAAAAGCGAACTTTCAAAGAAATATTCGTGCGTTTTGTAAAAAGATGGTAGGTATAGCGAGAAACCGTATTACTTATCGTAAAATTATATTATTTTGTCATGATTTTTCAACAATTTTTATCGGTTTCTGTTCCGTATAAAGTCAAATTTGACCCATTCTTTTTTGAGAAAAATATTTCTGACATCGAATTAATTTTGATTTTAGCCCTTAATTCCAATTTCTACCCCCAAAATCCAAATTTTATCCCCTGTACTGCTGACATGGTCATTTTCTGTCATTACTCACCCTTCCATACCACTTCAGTGATTTTATATAAATTATTAACGATTTTAGCCGTTTTTACCGATTTTATTCAGCCCTTTTGTGTTAGAAAGGGAAAAATGTTGTCTCGTTTAAGTCCTTTGGCTCTAACAAAGAAAAATACTGACAGCAGGGGTGGGACACCTCCTGCGGCGTTGGAAGACTCTAAAAATCCCCCTCTCGTGGATGCCAGTGACAAATTACGGTCACTTCCAATCTACTGCGTTCTGAGTCTCAAGAGGAACAGATCGTCCTCCCAAGAAGGGACGAGACCCGGCTTCCCGTTCCAGTTCAGACTACCTACTGGGCGATTTCTTTGCGTGCTTTGATTTAATAAAAGCCGTTCTTCAGCCCTCTGGTTTTTTCTCATGACCATTTTCCATTCTAGTTTCTCTCTCATTTTCCCTCCTCTCTCCTGCATAGCTGAGCGCACCTTTATTTACACTTAACTTGGATTCCCAAATGCATCTCCAGTGCAGTGCGCCGTCCGTCAAAATATTATTTAGTATTTTGTTGTGGGATAACCTATTAGTGTTATGTTCAAAGTGATACAGTGTAACACAGAACTAGAACTGGAAGTGTCCTGTTCGTGAAACGACGTACCACGCTTAACCATATGGACCGATAGGTACTATTATAAAGGTGGGAATTGAACCTCCATACCTTATTATCCTCTAGAGACCCATTCCGTGGTCGACTTCACAATAAGTTAGCCCGGTTGTTTCGCGAAACTGGAGGAAATGTGTTCAAGGGGTAGGAGAACAATCGTTGAGTAGATTTATTGGAGAGAGTTCCTAGGAAGAGAGGAGTGGAAAATATGTGCAAATTGGCAAGATGGCGTAGGTGGATAAAAGGGAGTCTTTGAAGGTGAGGTAAAGGGTTCGCCTTGGACCGTTTTGTCCTCGACGTATTTCCAAGTGCCTTCCGGACCTCTATTTTTCTATCTTTCCTACCTTTTTATCGTCTCCCCCTCGTTTTTCTCCCTTGAAAGGAGCTTTTATAGGTCATTTCCTACTACCCCTGCTTGTTTTGCTTCTGATCGGACCCTCCTGGCACGGGATCCAGTGCAGCTTCTCGAATATAAAGCAGCCCCGTTTGTTCAATACACTTGGAACTATCTCATGTGGTAGACTAGGAGGAATGAAGTATTTTTAGATACGAACAATATCAACGTTGGCTATTTACTTTCTGTACATGCGTTAGTATCGCGAGTTTCGAATAACTATATCTGACGAATAGTTGTGTAAAATATGGAGGGGAGAAATTAGGTTGAAATAATTTATAACACAGATCAGATGGTTGGTTACTCACGACTTGAACATACAATACTTGGATATACCTACTCTATTACTTGCCCTTCTATTCTCAGTTTAGCCTGTTCTCAATAAGTTTTCATTAAGTACCTCTGTAGTCGAGCTTGAACATTTTTTTGTCAAAATGAATAGCTTTGTCGTGTTTCATCTTAAGAAGCCTAAGCTGAATCTTCACCTTCTAGTTTCTTATTCTTTAAAATGGGCTAATGGTGTTCACTTTCTCGGTTACAGGGCAGTGTTTGGCATAACCACTGAAACTATTCATCGAATTATGACCCGCATTCAACTGAATGGGGTATGCGCATTGGTCACAAAACCGGTTTATATATTTTTTGTTAAATGAACCTAGATTTCACTCTGAGAACTTTGATACCAGCCGCACAGTCCTACGATTAGTAGTTCTTTTTTGATGATTTTTTCAGCGTACCGCCAGGCGCCAGAGATGATTTTTCAACGTTCCACCAGGTCCCGCCCAGCCGAAAGGGATGCAATGCCGTCAGAATGGAGGAAACATTTGAAAATCATATAAAAAGAACTACTTGTCGTAGGTTGTTCTCAGGATGGAGTCTTTTGTTTAAGAAAAAAACGCTGCAAATCCCTGCACAACGGTTTATTATTTTGTACAGAATACCCTCCTGTTACAGATCACAGCTCTCTGTATAGATAACCCTTCTATATAACATATATGTACTATTCTACACCCTCCGTAGGTTAGTACCTAACCCCGTACTCGTTACTAGGTACCTACCTAACCCGTTGTGTAATAATTTACCTGTATAGGTTCTCCTTCTACGGAGATAGAACAATTAACCGTTGTGTAATAATTTGCCCATCAATAATACTTCAACGGTTGTTCAAGTTGGAGAAGGTACCAATCAACAAAATCCAGCACCTTCTTGGTAGATGAACCGCTGTGTAATAATTTACCGTTGTGTAACAATTTACCATGGTGTAATAATTTACCGCTGTGTGATGATTTACCGTTGTGTAATAATTTGCCGTTGTGTAATAATTTGCCAATGTGTAATAATTTACCCATCTATAATTAATACTTCAACGGTTGTTCAAGTTGCAAAAGTACCTATCCACAAAATCCAGCCTCTTCTGGGTAGATGAGCCGTTGTGTAATATTTTACCGTTGTGTAATAATTTACCTGTATAGGTTCTCCTTCTACGGAGATAGAACAATTAACCGTTGTGTAATAATTTGCCCATCAATAATACTTCAACGGTTGTTCAAGTTGGAGAAGGTACCAATCAACAAAATCCAGCACCTTCTTGGTAGATGAACCGCTGTGTAATAATTTACCGTTGTGTAACAATTTACCATGGTGTAATAATTTACCGCTGTGTAATGATTTACCGTTGTGTAATAATTTGCCGTTGTGTAATAATTTGCCGTTGTGTAATAATTTGCCAATGTGTAATAATTTACCCATCTATAATTAATACTTCAACGGTTGTTCAAGTTGCAAAAGTACCTATCCACAAAATCCAGCCTCTTCTGGGTAGATGAGCCGTTGTGTAATATTTTACCGGTGTGTAATAATTTGCCATTGTGTAATAATTTACCCATCAATAATACTTCAACGGTTGTTGTTCGAGTTGCAAAAGTATCTATCAACAAAATCCAACCCCTTCTGGGTAGATGAGCCGTTGTGTAATTATTTACCGTGGTGTCATAATTTACCGGTGTGTAATAATTCACCGTTGTGTAATAATTTGCCATTGTTTAATAATTTACCCATCAATAATACTTCAACGATTGTTCAAGTTTCACAATTACCTACCAACAAAATCCAGTAGTCCATCACTTGTCAAATGAAATAATATCGCAGAACAAACAACTCGACTTGATACAGCCATCCTTGATTATAATCAGATGCTCCGTAGGTTATGATATCCAGGCCGAAGTTATACCGTTTGATTCACGATCGTGTTGACGAAGCTTTTTGGTGCACAGGAACGGCTGGACGTACAGTGCTCCGGGTGGTCTCAAAAAACTGTTTAGCTCTAGACAAATTTAATAACGTAAAAAAAAACAATACCTACCCTTCAATCGAAAGTTTTCGAGATACGGCGTTCTGAAAATGTCAACCCCTATTTTGAACCCCTTAGAGATGACTGACAGTAACGTTGAGCTTCGAGGACCAACTAGACCCCGAACGGAACCTATAACCCGAATTTCACCAATTTTCTTTCATGGTAACTGAGAAAAGTGGCCAGTACGGTGGACAGACAGAAATATTTTTATTGTAGTTTTGGATTCTACATACCTACCTTGAAACGTAAACCATCAAATTTTGAGGGGGGGTAAGAATTTTTTTTTTTCTTGCTCGATTCCAATGGTTCATTATTGAAAATAATAAACCAAAATGAATGAGTAAAATATGTTTGCGTATGCATATCCCATTGAGTTTATTTGAGTTGAAATGACTCAACAGCAGTGGTTTCTCACAATTTCAGTGCCCATTTCCTTCCAAATCCTTGAGGAATCTGCTGGGGATATTCAATATCGAAAACTTCATAGCTCTTAGCCAGGTTAATAATTAGTTTTAGCTTATAGTTTTAGCTCCATTTGTCTCTTCATTGTATAGTTAAGAAGAAAATTATTCAGGAAAATTTAGTGTTTTACAGAGCAGTTTAGTGTTGTATCTGAAAATGAAGCTTCTCGAAATGCTCCATTATTTACTGTTTATTGTTGGCTTCAAGTAAGTAATCTGGACATGATTCAGTTTGGATGTTTGTTATAAGCCCGATCATTTTTTTCATGTTTTGGTTTGAATCTATTTTTAGTTGTGCAGGTAGGTTGAACGTTGCAGTTCGCCAAACATTATTGACCGTTTGGTTAAACTTCCATGAACAAACGCGGTACAAACAGTAAGTTGTGATCGCACTGCACACCGAAAACTTTCCAAACTGTTATTTCCGTGGAAATAAACCCCACAAACGAGAAAAAACGGAGTAAATAACGAAACCTGAGAAGTCGGGAAGAGAGGGAAAAACCTTACTACGAAAGTTGATAAACGAATGAGTTTTCAACTGTATCAAGTTTTACCGTCCCGGAAAATTGGGGTTGGTCCCCATAAAAATCCACGATAAACGCGAGGGAAACTTTTATTAAATCTGCTGTGCGGATGTAGTTCTGTTCTTCGCTTGCTGCTAGTGCCCTGGCCGACAGTAAATATCTGTGATCTCATGGGTAAAAGTGCGTTGAAATTGGTGTATTGGTGGAGGAAACGTGGACTTTTTTTGAGGCGAATAGCTTGAAGGGCATTGGGTTATGAAATTACGTTTCTTGATCTTATACAGCTCTGAGGACGTTTGTAATTTAAGTGTGGTGGTTCACAAATAGCCCGTCGCTTGTACATTCAACATGAACGATGTTTTTTGACTCGAAATTTCGTTCTATTGTCCTCACCAGTTTGAATTGATGTATCGCCTGATCGGATTGATGTCCACGATGGTGAATTATGTTGAATTACATAGTAGTTGCATTTGTTGTTCAGTTCATTGTTTCTCGTCTTTTTAACTGACTTGTACTGCTGACTACTTGATATCTGCTCTTTTTACTGCTCTTTGATATGTGTTGTTTGGAGGCACTGTTATTTATCGACTTTCGTAAACATTAACCTTAATACTTGAGTTCATAATAACCATACCTATTATTATTATCATTATTATTATTATTATTCTCCTCTTACCTATTATGTTTGTTTACAGGTGAGTTCCGTTCACAAACATCTTTTCTGGATTTAGACAAAAGCGGTAAGTCATATCAGGGTTTGAGATGGTCAGCCATTTCTAGATCCGAGTCGTGAAGGCACTGGAAATTTCCACCGCTTGAAATCAGCTGGCACTTTCAATGTATTTCGATCGAAAGTTTAATGGTAGTAATGAATAATACTTCTAAGTAAACATTTTTCGTGCGTTTGACGAATGGTGAATTCTGGTTTTTTATTTTTTCAATTTTTACCGTATATCTACTGGTTTAAAATACGGAGAAACCCTTATTTACCGCTTGGAAAACTGGAATAGGAACCACCGTTTCTGTTCAGCTAGGCATCCGAAGTTTTCAGTGCATATGTATGCCTAATGATTATGAATCATCCTAGAAAAAGAAGGATACCCCACTCATTAATGCATAACGCTTGGGTTAGTTTTTCCGCGATCGACACATCACATCCGGAGGATGCCGGGGCTAATCAGAGTCGTTGGATCGTCCTCACCCCCTCAATCAGGTCCTCGATCAAATCCCATTCAAATTCGCTTACCCAAGTGAGTGTCTCGTTCACCCACAAATTAGCCCCTGATGAACCCGAAATTGGCCGAGTTCCTCATCGTTATTCCGTCCTCGGACTGTGCTCTCCTTATTGAAATGTCGATGGTGGCAGGCGGTCCTAGGGTGGCTGACCTCCCTGAGAAAAGGGTTGTTGTCCTCGTCGCCTTGGCAACCCTTCCGGACCACCTCCCCGTCATCTCGCGTGGCGTCCTTACATTCTGAGGTCTCATTTTGGTTTATTATTTTCAGTGATGAACCTTTGGAATCGAGCATTGAAAAAAAAAAAAGTTAAATCCCCCCCCCCCTCAAAATTTGATGGTTTCCGTTTAAAGGTATGTAGAATCCGAAAATGCAATATACCAAAATTGATGAAATTTGGTTTGTAGGGTCTAGTTGGGGTCTAGTTTGGTCAGCGAAGCTCGGCGTTAATGTCATTCATCTCGAAGGGGTGAGAAATAGGGGCTGGAATCTCCAGGACGCCGTTACCTCGAATTTTTTCAACGTTTTTAAATAGTTCTTGAATATAGGAGGTTTTTGAGACCACCCGGAGCATTGTACGTCCAGTCGTGTTCGTTCACAGTAAGGCCGCGAAGTTTGAACCGACAGGCTTCGTCAACAGGTGGGTGAATCAAATTGTATGCATTCAGCCCTGATATCATTGCTAGGGAACACCAGGTTGTAATCATGAAGTCGAGTTGGGTTTTTCCGTGATATTATTTCATTTGAAGAATGATGGCTCTTTCGGATTTTGTTGATAGGTGCTTTCGTAACTTGAACAAACGTTATGCTTAATGAATAACAACAATTAGTTAATAATTATTGAATGATTGAATCGTGCTCATTTTTATGAAACTAACTCTCGGGCCGGCTTCAGTACTCGATTTAGGGCTTTTCTGGGGAAGCTGGAGGGTTGTCATTGACCACAGAAAACAGTAATCTGCGCAGAAGGAGCATCTATACAGGTAAATAATAAACAGTTGTATAATAATTCGCTGCGTTTTAAATTCAGTTTGAAGTCTGAAATGTTCAAAATTGAGTTTGAGTTCGACAAACTCAATTTCTTCAAATTGTGTCTGAAATCGATATATGCCGTAGACAAATACCATTATTTCTGAGTCAGTGGGCAGTTCACGTATTCACATTTCGTATTCACTTTCCTGCGGTTTTCAGGTAGTCTTAACTCGTCACTGATTCGAAAATAATTTGGCAGTTGTACTTCAGACATGTTTTGAACGGAAAGAATAGTGTAGGTGGAGCCGAGAGCCTTGTGAACACCGTGAAGAGAATTCAACGCTCATTCCCGCGTGAACAACTGATAGATTCTGGACGCCCTCATTCCGTGTTCCGAACTAATTGGGTCCCCGTGTTTTCACAGCCACCAATCGCCTTTAACAGCTCCTATGATGTTACGATTTTCTATCAACACCATCTTCGTCCCAGTTGATATTGGCTCCCTATTCTCCCCTATAGCACTTGTTACAGGTACCAAGCTCTGAAACTCACCATCGCTGTCGCAGTGGATTCTCCGATCGTTTTCCTTTAGTTGAAAACCGCTGAATTTTGTGGATAGATGCTTGTTTCTCGTATAGAAATGTTGAGGCCGGCAGCGCACACAGTTATCTGAATTCCTTATAAATGGAAACGCAATAATACGAGTATGTTTAGACCGGATTCCAAACATAAGTGCAGTTCATTCAATATCGCAATGCGAAACCCTATCATTTTAAGCACTTGAGAGTAGAGAGATTTCCATGATAATAAACGAACCGTAAGCTAATACCGACGTGGTAAAATGCGTGGCTATTAATAGAGGCTTTTGCAATGTTTGTGTTTCCCGGCGGGAAGTGTTTGGAGTTGGAGTAATATTGCAATCCCTTTCTGCGAATAAGTTTATCGCTGAACATACTTCCCAGCGGTCTCATTGCGATGAAGTTTTATGGGTAATCAACGCTTAAGGGTGGAAGAGCGAATTTTGTATTGAGAGCGAGTGTTTGTTTTCTTCCTAATGGGAAGAGGGTAACTCGTTGTTTTTGCTTGACATGGATGGAACCTAACGCGGTTGAGTCCAACGGGAGATACCGCCTGAATCGTTTTCTGTACCCTTTCCAACCTTTGTAACTCCCTTGATGAGGGTGTTCAATTCCACTAGATAAAAGCCATTATGATTAATGTATCTGGAAACAGTGTAGGTAACTAACAGGTGAGGGATCAGCGTGGAAGTAATCGATGGCTTCAAGCTTCGATGGCCAGTTGTGTTGGTTTCCCAGCATTGTTTGTGACTCTTGCGGACTTCTTCGGTTATCATGTACGATCGTACATGATACTCGTAGCACCTACCTACGGTCTGCCTGTCCAGTCCATGGGACCATGTGGATGGTATCTTTATGTCACGGTCTGACGCCTCAACCGATCTCCAAGCGATTTTCAGTAAAATGACCGACAAGCATCCGCATTTAAGAGTAGAGCAAGTGTTCCATGTCATGATTCGTTGGATTAATTGAGCAAAGTTCAAGGGTTTGAATGCACGGAAAATTTCTGTTTTAAGCAATGTGACAACTTGTTGCACTACAGTGGAAATAATTTCCTGAATCATCGACCCCATATTTGTGTGAGACGAATTGCTTTCGGTGTGATTATTAGATTCAAGTACATCTCGATAGCGGATTGAATGATGTACTCGTCGATTTTGAACCAGTGGGGTACTTTCCTGTTGACTTGATCTGGTTTCGTGTTGCAGAGGAAGGAAATTCATGTTGGAAAAATCAGGATGTGTCTAGCTATTATTGCGGGCAAATGTGCGACGTTCATGTCTGGACGGCCTAGGCGCACCAGCCAGCTTCTGATATACTGTGCATCCCTTCCATACGACGCATGAGCCTCACTGCAGTTTCTTACGGCTTGGGAGGTACAAGCTCGTGTATGGAGTCATGCGTACAGTATACTATCGATATCTGTGTAATAATATTATTTTCATATATTTAAGCACGCGCACCCATAAGCATTACTACATGAGACCGTGTATTATATATTTGGTGCATTCTTGTCCCAGCGCTGTTTCTCGGAATTCCGGTTGAGATTTCATTGAACTAACTCGGTATTCATGTGAGCCGTCTGAGGACAATAGATGTAGGTTCTACTACAACTCATGAAAAGGAGGAACTGTTTCTAGTATAGAGTTACGTATTAATTTGTTCCTCAGATGAAAGGAGATATTAAAGGCTTTTCATGATTTTCCACCTCCAAGTTCAACGTATTAATTGAGCTCCTGTCTCTCGTCGTTTGGGTCGCTCCTCCCCTTCTAATTGCCGAACGGTGAAATGTCTCTCTTCGCGCTACCTTTCCCACAAGCTCTGAAAACCATCAGCCAACTCACTTCTCGACACTCGTATTCGGGCTCGGGATAACGAGATCGTTACCTCGTCGCCCCAACACTTTACCGACACACGTTCGAACTATTCCGCTTCCCCCCAATTGGATTGTTGTTCTCCCAACCAGCCACTTTCCAAGCGTGGGCTTTCTGGCTAGGTACCCCAGACTACAATCACGGGTCACTCTGGTACCAAGTGGCAAAAAACAGCTTCGTATTAATTTAGGGTATAATCCATTAGGGTCTTCTGTATGTGTGCCTACATTATACGTTGACTAGTTGACGTTGATATTATCTCTTATCTATAGGCACTCTCTGGGAACTGCGAATTGTAACGGTGAATTATGAGCTGTCGGGGCCAGGGTGGACGATTGGCCTAAGGTTCTGGGTTCTCTATAAAGGTAAAAGTTTCTGGCGACTGGAGTTACAGAAATCTTGAACCAATACAAGCAGGAAAAAACTTTCATCACTTACCTCTTCACGCAATCAATCAAAAGTCACAAGTGATGCCTTAAACAGTTGGGTTACGTAAACCCAAACCAGTTGATGCCTCAAGAATAATAACCTATTGGGTAGTTATACCAACCAAATTAATATCAAATAAACTATTAAAAAAGAAAAGAAACACTATGAGCTGACAGTAAGTATTTGAATTTTTTCATACTCCATCTTGACCCTTTTTTTTTCATACTCCATTTTTTAATTTTTTTACTTTTTCATACTTTTAATTTTTTCATACTCCATCTTGACCCTACACAAACGAAGATACTGTAGATGTAGAGTCAAGAAAAGTAGGGAGAATATCGAAATAAAACATCATAGAAACCTTGGAAACATCCAACAGTGAATTATTGTTGGAAATGAGTAGTTTGATCAACAAAAATTTTTTGGTACTTATTATAATTAAAGCAATGTTTCAAAAGGGCTCTTTTTCGGTTTCTGGACTGAAATGAGTTTAGAGAAACTATAAATAGGTCCAAATCTTGGTCGAAGCTGACGAATCCATTAAAGTTCGGAGGTACTTGGTGGCAGATAACCCATGTTGGGAAAACCTTGGCTTTATTCTAAATACCTTCGATTTGGATTCGGTAATGCTATTTCACTTTAAAATCTGATTATTCTGTCTTCATCTTCCACGATGTCGGTTACCTAATCGAGTTTCTACTGAAGATTGATCAGATAGCTGGGAGTTTGTTTCATACTTCCATGAATCAAAGTCATATTAAAATCAACCGAGAAAAAGAGTAATAATGATCCACCAGTTCGGTTAATGAGAATATTCGTTTTATAAGGGGCTAATTGGCTTTGGGTAGCGGTCCGGGCGGCGCGTGCGTACCGAGATCCCGCCGAAAATTAATTACTGTGGGATTAGGAGGAGAAAAGGCTGTATAATGTGACTTTGAGATACAGCGCGAGGCCACTGGGTAAGTTTAGTAAGACCCTAAATGCTTTGAGGAACCCTTACAGTAACCGAGCCTGTTAACAACATGAATGTGAAACGGAAAGCTCGGTTACCAAGCCTGACCTAGTGCGACAAACATTTCTCCTCTTTTCCAACTCCTCGAGCATTTAATTGCTGGGTGAGTTCATTCAGGATTAACGCAGAAATGAAATCCGTTTTCCCTGCTGTTGGTTAGAAAATACCCAGAAGGTATCATTGCATAGCCGTCAATAATTATCCGCCGTTTATGTTATATTTGGTATCTGTTTGAAATTCTGTCAGTAGTCACGTTGATCAGTCTATCAAAAAATTTCTAGTTTAGTTCAGAATGTATGTACAATAATAATCTCTGAAGAATTTCTGGGGGCAAACCGGTCGAAGTTTAGAGAGTGTGAAACTGGAAAGAACATTACAAGGGGGGGGGGGGGGGTACCTATATTTATACGTATATAACATGGATGTCCTTGATAGAACAATCTATTATCTTCTTCCTATCTGATGTAGTTATATGCACGTATCTCCCATTCCTTTCTCTCAGTTAATTATGTAGGTAATTAAGTGCCTTCAAATACAAGTTTTGTCAATCCTACTCTCTAATTTATAGTATAAAATATAAATACACGCTCATTTTAGGTGGAACCTTCATACTAAAACATCAGTGGAGAGTTATTATGTGTCAGTTTTACATTAGTGTGAGTGGGCGGAGGGGGATCACTAGTGGAAAGTTATTATGTTTCAGCTTTACATTAGTGTGAGGGGGCGGAGGGAGATCACATCGCAGATGGTGATTATAGATTTGTCCAAACTGAGTGATGTAGCAATGTGAGAACATTCAACCATTTCCTGTGCTATTATCTAATACAGCCAGTAGGTGCTCTGTCAGTAAGAGTGCCTACCTGCTATATACAATGTGCATCCCGTGGATCATACAGTTGTTGTGTGCTGGTATAAGATGACATTGGATTATTTTGTTGAACGCCCTCATTTCATTTTGAAAATTGAAGGTCGAAATAGAGGAAGTGAGTCGCGGTCCATCAGGCTTCGACTATCGAAGTAGTCGCTATCGTATACGCGACGGTTTTGGTTCCCGACTGATCGGATGGCGGGCGTACCGCGACGGATTGATCCGTCACAGTTCAGTTTCTGTGGGTTTCTGTACCCTCTACGGCCAGGTCACAACTTCCCACAGCTAACATCCTACCCTACTGTTTTTCCGTAGGTCCATCACAGCCAACACGTAACTCAGTTTATGGACGATTCTGAAATTCCGACTCTCTACGAGAAGTCACGCATATCACCCAATGGCGAGAATGTGTAGGATTTTGACGTAATTTATCTCAAATTGGATTCAGCACTTATTTTCTGCTCAGCACTGTTTCTAGTTGAATCCTACTAGTTGGAAAGTGAAGGGATAACCCTGGGCTTAATTGTCATCCTCCTTTAATTTAGGTACCTACTGCAAATAGAATGTTTCAAGTTCCTCATTTCCCGAATGAAGGTCAAAACGCTTGTTGGCGTTCCTTCCGTTTGTATTGGATTTGTGGTACGTGAATGTGAGGAATTATAATTTGGAGTACTTATCGTTTAATTCATTCTTTTCTCGGCCTTCTCGATAAAAACCAAGCGGACCTCAAGGAGGCTGCCCCTGGCATCAAAATTCACGTTGATACGGGTGCCTGAACTCGAGGAAATTGGGGGTGATGAAGTTGCCGATCGTAGCGCAAAAAACGCTGCAAAGTCCTTCTCACATGGGTTTATTATTCTATTGGACATACCTACAGAAAGGTTGGCTGTTCATTAATTGTTTCTTTCATGCGTAATAATCGAAATAGCTACTTCTGATGGTTTCCATTAATTTTGGCCCCCAAAACACAAATTAGGTACCCTCTTTTTTTTCTTTTTTTTTTAAAACTATCTTTGATCATTGGTAGTGCCATTTAATCGTCCTGAACCACGTCTTGACACTTTTTCCAGTGTTATTATACAAACTGATGGTGATTTCAGACGATTTCCCAGGTTTTTCACTCATAAAAAATCATTTCTGGGAGCTGAACATTTGGTAGAACTCAATTTTCCACTCTTTGGTCAAAATCGACTTCATATTCGGTCTTCTCGTCCCCAAAAACATAGAAAACGATATCTCAGAAGCTCATGTTACCAATATGTTGCTAAAACGCAAAAAGTACCTATTTTTACACACATTTTCACTCATAACACCCCTGGGTATATTCCGATCGGGCTGAAAAGTTTCGGGACACAACTAGGGCCCAAATGGAGCATGTGTGCGAAAGAACGATTTTTTTAGACCGAAAATGAAGCCTGTACACGTGATACGGCGGACGGCGTACGGCGGACGGACATTGCATTTTTGGAATCTATGCACCTTGAAACGTAAAAGAAAAAAGTTTGAGGGGGTGTTATAAAAATTTTTTGCTGAGCGAATACATAGGTGTATTATTCACAGAATAATAAACCAAAAGAGCCTCCTCCAACTCCAGGGGAGTCCACAGCAGCTCAGAGTCACCAGCATTGTTATTCTATAAATAAAGTAATGGGAGGACAGCGAAAGAATCCCTCGCTGGTGCAATGCCCAGGCCATCATAGATATAAAACACCTTGATTAATTTAGTATCTGCAGGAGACATATCAGGAAGAGGCAGAGCTCATTGGCCAAGATTTATTGGTCGCATTTGAGGGAGCTGTGTTGATAGTTTAAATAAAGTTCTACTAGCTGTAAATCCATGTTTGTGCTTTGGCAAATAATGGGGTATGCGCATGGGTCACAAAAGCCGTTTATCTAATTTTTTTAATGAAACTAGATTCCATTCTGAGAACTTTTGACACCATACGCACTGTCCTGCGATTAGTAGTTCTCACATTAGGCAAGGGGGTCCTCCCCAGGCGAGAGGGGTGTAACTACGTAGGAACCTCTGGAATCTTTGAAAAATCATAGCAAAATAACTAATTAGAGTGCGGTTGGTGTCAAATGAAAGTGGAACTTTCATTTAGAAAAATAAAATAAATACGTGCGCAGACCCCAATAGGGGTTGATAATATATGAAAATAATCGAACCTTCAAATGATATGTTCATAATAAATTAATTTAATCGAACCTTCGAGTGATAGTTCATGATAAATTAAAATAATCGAACCTTCGAGTGATACGTTCATAATAAATTATAATAATCGAACCTGCGAGTGATAAGTTCATGGTTAATGAAAATAATCGAACCTTCGGGTGATAAGATGTTGGGTTAGTGTCCATTAATTTCAATAAAATTTGCAACTTTCGAACGGATAATGTAGGAATTTACTCTGGAAACGAGGAGAAGCTTGTAAGGGTATGCTTTATGTTGTCCCTCATTGATACGCGATGTACTCGTATTTAGAAATATGCCAGTATTGGTTTATTATTTTCAGTAATGTTCTTCGGAATCGAGCATGGAAAATTTGATTGTTTCCGTTTCAAGGTACTTAGAACCCGAAAATGGAATTTAAAAAAAATTCTGTCCGTCCGCCTTACGCCATACTTCGCACTTTTCTTAGTTACCATGAACCAGAGATAATGAAATATGGTTTGTAGGTCCCATTTGGGGTCTAGTTGTCTGCGAAGCTCGGCGTTACCGTCAGTCATCTGTAAGGGGAGAAAACGGGGTGACGTTTTCAGAACGCCGCGCCGTAGCTCGAGAACTTTCAATAGAAAGGTATCGTATTTTGGTTTATTATTTTCAATAATGAACCATTGGAATCGAGCATGAAAAAAAAAATTCTTACCCCCCCTCAAAATTTGATGGTTTACGTTTCAAGGTATGTAGAATCCAAAACTGCAATAAAAATATTTCTGTCTGTCCGCCGTACGCCGTACGCCGTACGGGCCACTTTTCTTAGTTACCATGAAAAAAAATTGATGAAATTCGGGTTATAGGTTCCGTTCGGCGTCTAGTTGGTCCTCGAAGCTCGACGTTACTGTGAGTCATCTCTAAGGGGTTCAAAATAGGGGTTGAAATTTTCAAAACGCCTATACTATTTTTTTACGTAAATATTTTTACGGTTTTAAATAGTTCTTGAACTTGTGAGTTTTTTAAGACCATCCGGAGCATCGTACGTCCAGCCGTTCGTTCACAGTAAGGCCCCGAAGTTTGCACCGACAGGCATTTTCGACTCCAGTGTGAATGAAATTGTATACAATTCAAACCAAATCTCGTAACCAGAGACGCGCCCACAATAGGAATTTGTGAATACGGCCAATCATTGGTAGGGATCACCTGATTATATTGGCGGAGTATGAAGTCGAGTTGGTTGTTCTGTGATATTATTTCGCTTGAAAAATGATGGCTCTTTTGGAGTTTGTTGGTAGGTAGTGAAACTTGAACAAACGTTGAAGTATTATTGATGGGTAAATTATTACTACGGTAAATCATTACTCAACGGTAAATTATTACACAACGGTTCATTATACCATCTACGTAGAAGGGGCTGGAGTTTGTTGGTAGGTACTTTTGCAACTTTTTTCACTCCTCATCAACAATTTCTTTTCAGAACTTCATTATGTGTGTTTCTTTTTGTTAGGTACTGTTTGTCATCGGCAGAATTATTTTAGCAACATTTAACTCGTGATTTAGGTAGGTACCTAGTAACGAGTACGGGGTTAGGTACTAACCTCCGGAGGGTCTGCGATCTACATAATATTTATAGACTAGTACATATTATATTATATAGACGGGTTATCTATACATAGACCTGTGATCTGTAACAGGAGGGTATTCTATACAAAATAATAAACCGTTGTGCAGGGATTTGCAGCGTTTTTTAGTACGTTTTGGTTTATTATTTTCAATAATGAACCATTGGAATCGAGCATGAAAAAAAAAATTCTTACCCCCCCTCAAAATTTGATGGTTTACGTTTCAAGGTATGTAGAATCCAAAACTGCAATAAAAATATTTCTGTCTGTCCGCCGTACGCCGTACGGGCCACTTTTCTTAGTTACCATGAAAAAAAAATTGATGAAATTCGGGTTATAGGTTCCGTTCGGCGTCTAGTTGGTCCTCGAAGCTCGACGTTACTGTGAGTCATCTCTAAGGGGTTCAAAATAGGGGTTGAAATTTTCAAAACGCCTATACCGTTTTTTTACGTAAATATTTTTACGGTTTTAAATAGTTCTTGAACTTGCGAGTTTTTTAAGACCATCCGGAGCATCGTACGTCCAGCCGTTCGTTCACAGTAAGGCCCCGAAGTTTGCACCGACAGGCATTTTCGACTCCAGTGTGAATGAAATTGTATACAATTCAAACCAAATCTCGTAACCAGAGACGCGCCCACAATAGGAATTTGTGAATACGGCCAATCATTGGTAGGGATCACCTGATTATATTGGCGGAGTATGAAGTCGAGTTGGTTGTTCTGTGATATTATTTGATTTGAAAAATGATGGCTCTTTTGGAGTTTGTTGGTAGGTAGTGAAACTTGAACAAACGTTGAAGTATTATTGATGGGTAAATTATTACTACGGTAAATCATTACTCAACGGTAAATTATTACACAACGGTTCATTATACCATCTACGTAGGAGGGGGTGGAGTTTGTTGGTAGGTACTTTTGCAACTTTTTTCACTCCTCATCAACAATTTCTTTTCAGAACTTATGTGTGTTTCTTTTTGTTAGGTACTGTTTGTCATCGGCAGAATTATTTTAGCAACATTTAACTCGTGATTTAGGTAGGTACCTAGTAACGAGTACGGGGTTAGGTACTAACCTACGGAGGGTCTGCGATCTACATAATATGCATAGAATAGTACATATTATATTATATAGACGGGTTATCTATACATAGAGCTGTGATCTGTAACAGAAGGGTATTCTATACAAAATAATAAACCGTTGTGCAGGGATTTGCAGCGCTTTTAAATTAAACTCAAACTTGATAATTGTTGGAGGCGCCTGGAGCATGATTGTACGTCCAGTCGTCAAAATGATGGTGACACACCCCCCCCCCCCCCCCCCCCCCCCCTCCAAGATATTCGTGACTAACAACGTCATAGTCAATGATATAATTAATCCACCGAATATTTATGTAACCGTCATCCCCCGGCCGGTTCCAGTCCTCGATTTAGTGTTTTTTAGTGTTTTGGTGGGGGGGGGGGGGGGGGGCAAGGGAAGATGTTCACATCTATACAGGTGAATAATAAACCGCTTTATAATAATTTGTAGGTTTTTTATTTCCAAAAGGATACTCCTAAACTATGTCAAAGTGTTCGAAACTCCATTCAGCAGATGAATCTCAACAGGCAATGGTGAGTTTATTGTTATATCGGTGTAGGTAGTAAGAATTTTTCTCTATCGAGTCAAAGATAGGTAATGAAGTATCCGCGGACGAGCAAGTTGTTCTCACGTGTCCCCTGTTGAGCCTTTGCCGGCGAACCAGGGGATCTACGAGTATACCTACTTTTGCGCCAAAGCGCAGCCCGCGCGACTACATATTTCACTTATCAGGGCTAAAGCAACAGGAATGAATGACAATGAGTACATACACGATACAAATCGCTGCCGCAGAAAGCCTCGAAGCTTGCGGGTGAGTATTCCGGGATTCTCTCAGTGTGAGTGACATCATTTTAATGGAATTAGAGTGTAGTGCAGTTTGCATTAAGTTAATGGACGCGATTGGCGAAATATTTATCTAAATAATCTGGTGTCGGTGTGTTGGGAAAGCGATAAGGTCAACCCATGTGTCTCCCGTAAAGCCCGGCCCTAATTGCTTGAAATTTGTTGCGGTCCCGTGGAAGGAATCAAGGATTAATGGTAATTAGAAGTCCCGTGGGTTACAGGGGTTAGATAGGGGCCTACTCAGGTGGGAGTGAGAGGGTCTATCGTTGAATTATATAGTGCGACCATCGCGGTGTTGTTAGTGTTGTTGGGGGGGGGGGGGGGGTCGCTACAGGAATTGTCAACATACGGCCGCCCACAATCTAGAGGAGTTCTCCAGGAATCGATACCTTCTCTTTGGGCGGTTCGGAAAAGAGAGTGAGGAAGGGATAGTTGAGGCTTCCCAAACCGCGTGTTTCACTTCGACCTGGTTGCTCGAGGGCGCACTAACTTGATTACCCTTTCTAAAGCACTCGGCTGCCACCTTGCCTTCGCCTATCACAAATGGTAGGCTACAAAGATTGAACTTGCGTTTGTACTGTCACATCAAAGACTGGTTCACGAAGCACAGCGGGAATGGTTGTCCCTTCATTTGGTTTACAGCGCCATCACTCATGCAAGCGAACCGCATAATTACCTGACGGTACTGTCAAGTGTGAACCAAACCAAACACGCGATTGCTGGTTCAGTCTTTCAACAATATACCTTCATGAACCACTACCGGTTTAGTTCTACCTGGTCTACCATACGTGCATCATCGTTGAAAGGATATAAAATGCCACGTTATATTTACCTACTCCAAAGTGCACCTGATGGTAAAGACCGCTTGTTGCTGTAGTATGCATTGGTACATTGATCGTCTTTCAGTAATATAATTTATTATCTTCATGAACTACAGGGAAAACTATCTCTAAAAAATGCTCGGAAATCAATTTTTATTTGAATGGAATTCCTACTTTTCCATTCAAATACAATGTTGTGAATGTTGTAAACTTTTCACATTGAGTATAGATAACTTAGAGAAGTAACCTGAGCGGAGAAATATCGGTTTAGTTCTGCCTGGTCAAACGTACGTGTATCTTCTTTGAAAGGATATAAAAGACAACGTTAACTGTACCTACTCCAAAGTGCATCCTGATGGCAAAGTCCTTTTGAAGTTTATTATTTCTTAACAATATTGAAAGGTATCTATCGGTTTGTGAGCTTCCTCATCCGTATAACCTAATCCACACAACACTGGATGCTCGAGCGATTTCACAACGTTTTGCCGATTCGCTTTTGTCGAAGGCAACAACGCAGGATCAGTTGATCGTGTTAATCACTCCAGTTGAAACAACATTAACGACGCCCTTTTCATGGCAGGATTCCGTCTAATGAGATGATGAAAGGGTTGTGAAGGGGAGCTAGCGCGGTGGCCAATCAGAGAACTATTTCTGTTTGCAGACTATATAGACCTACAGAGATGCGGCCAACATCTGTCAGTTTGGTTTCGACCCAATCCCTTGGACTTGGTCGCCCAACGTTGTTTCGCCTAGTTTGATTTTCGCATTCCACTACGGACGAGATCGTTCGCGAACTTGATGTCATGTCTCGATTGTTGCTTTCATCGAAAATTTCTTTGTCTAGTCGACAAAAAAATTAATTCAGAGATTATATTACCTACCTACACGCCCCACCGCACATAAATACCAGATGGAAACCTCTATTTCGCTCTGCTTCTAGTTTAATTGGCTACAGAATCCCTGTATACTCGTAAAACACGTAAACTAAACTTCAAAAGTTTGAAAATCCTGGAAAATTCATATTTTGTTGCCTATTGGGTCCGAATTCGTTTTCGTATCAGAGAAAAGTTCTGGATAGTATCATATTTTGTCAAATGGACCAACTCAAGCTCTACGTATCCGTGATTTTTTTACGATGTTTCATCGCTTTATTGAGGTTACACGTTTCACGACTGTAGCCTAAACACATAGGTACCTACCTACGTTTCTGAAATCAAGGTAAAATTGGTTGGTTACAATAGGCAGAAATGTGATTCGGGGATGGTGCACCAAGTTAGCCATATTTAGGTGTCCTATATGTAAGTATAGGAACTTGGGAAATCTGCGAGATTAGGAAATGGATGAAACATTTACCTTAAATTATCCCTTTTGCCCCACTACTTCGTATTGGACCAAACTACGGTTCTATGCGAACTAAGTCACTCGCGATGAAATGGTGGAAACCCATTTCAAAATAAAAACGGAGTTATTGAAAGGTTGTCTATTTCCACTAATACACGAAACATACTTTTGGTGACCAAACCATCGTCAGTGACAAGCAATAACAACAGTGTATTTTTCATGTATTAGTAGAAATGACTACCTTTAAACAATCCTTTTTGTGTTAACTAGTGCCTATGTTCTGTGATAACTAGTGCCTATGTTCTGTGATAACTAGTGGGTATTCGCCTGGTGACCCTGGCCTTCAGTTCGCGATACCTTCTACTAGTAGCTCATAACATCCCGTATTACGTCTTAATCATGAAATAACATTCGCCGTTCTCCGTTATCGTTCATTGCAGCAAATGAAATGTGTTTCCATTCCATGTTTTCATGTTACCAAGGTCAGTACTATGAAACCAGATTCCGATCGAAATACATAATGCGTTGTACTTCATGTACATTGGTCAAAAAAGCAGTTTACAAACTACATAGATTCCATTCTGACAATTTTGACACCAACCGGTACTGTCTAGTTCTTTTTCTATGATTTTTAAAAGTTTCAACCGATACTGACGTCACATTGCCCTGTGAGGAGGTGTCCCGCCCAGGCGAGAAGGGTGCAGTGAAGTCAGAATTGGTTGACATTTTTAAAAATCATGTAAAATGAACTACTTACTGAAGGACAGTGCGGTTGGTGTCAAAATTCTCAGGATGGAATCTTACTTTCATTTAAAAACAAATAGAATAACTACTTGCACATACCCCATGGTATGCAATAATAGTTACCATGTCGTCGAAGGTAGTTATGATGGTCTCCAAAAGTTGACTTACTCACGCAACCAATTGCTAGAAAATATTGCTGCATTGAGTACGGTCAAATGCAATAAAATAAATGAATAAGTAATTTATACCTACCAGAAACAGTAACCATCAAGCGGTGGTAGCGAAAGTAGTAACTATCCCCTGTCACTGAATGGAGAGAAGTGGGGGAACAAACTGTAAGTAAACTTTACCAATGAAAACGTGAGTTGGATAATTTTGAAGTTCTTATTGCCCTCTAAAACCCCTCATTCCACTCGACTGTTGTTGGAAGGAGCCTTTAATTTGACGGTTACGTTTCCACCACTAACTTTTGCTTGTTTTCTCTCCAGAGAACGGCGATACCTACTACTTGAGTTGAACGCTCTATGGCAAGTGAGAATGCATATGTACGAATTTATATGGAGGCACTACATCATTTTCTACTTCCATTTTTTAGCAGTGTTTATATTTTCCTCTTCCCTCCCTCCATGGTCGATTTGTCGTCCTATATTGATCTCTTTATTTTACTTATTCAGTTTAGTTAACTGGATGTATTCCGACTTCCTGAAATCTTCTGTTTGCTCAAACTGCTATCTGTCTAGCCATTATCTTCCCTTCCTGGTGATTCGAAGAATATTCCGCGTTCGTTGAGATGAGAAATGGGTTAGTTTCTCTGATCATCCCCCAAGGCAATGTTTTAAGAACTGGTGTAGTCTCAAGAACCTCGTGTTCTTGTTGTACTTTCTGGATCACGTTATGAAATACGGCCATGAATAAAATGATGTCAGGCTGCTGTGAGTCAGTGGAAGAACGTCAACTTCAGATCTATCCTATGGTTCTATCCTCATCTAGCTATACAGAACGCGAAGGCGCTTTTGGACCACTGGCCACTACACAAGCTTATTAAAACTTTAGGTGGGCAAAACTCGACTAGTAAGTAGGTACTGATTTCCTGGATTGGAAATAGCACGACGAAACTCAGTTATCGACTGGTTGCGTTGATTAATAGAAGGAGCAATGAGGAAATGAACAGATGATGTTGTGACGGGGAAGGCCGGGAAAGGGACGTCCAGATACATCCAGAACGCTCCGGTGATGACTGAAGCGAACACAAAACCGATCGATGCGCATAAAAGGTGACAGAATAAGCGAGATAGTGTGTGTGGGGAGGGAGAATAAGCGAGATAGTGTGTGTGGGGAGGGAGATGCTTTTAACGCTACATAACACGCAAACTGTCGTCGTACAGGGTTAAAACCCGACTGGGCAAAAGAGGTTTTTGCGGACGTGGTTCCGCATGCCCTGAAACGCGATCATTCAATAGGCCAAAAGGGATATCAGTGACGGAACGGAACGGGAACAGATGGTACGAGGGGAACAGAAGCGGCCAGCATAAATAGGCCCGTGTTTCAATTTACTTCCAACAGCTGACCTGCCTCAGAAATAGAACTTTGGTCAACAGTTGCCGAGCCACTGTACTCTACTATTGTTTGCAGAGTGTAAATGCAAAGTGATAATAAACCAATTTCAAAGGATTTGTAGGGCATTGCTGCTAGCTGCCCTTGAATACAGCGGGGTTTTGAGCTCAGGCAGAAACAAAACCTCATGTCATGGAGAACTTGAAGCAAACATTTAGGGGGTGGGGGTGTAATCAAATTTGTCTGTAATGAAATAGCCTCAAACACGTCTGTTCCCCTCTATGGCGCGCAATGACGAAGAAACATTCTATTCATGAAGGAATTCCCACAGGTTCGCACGAGAGGTATTCCACATTGCAGGAATTATTATGCCTGTATACAACACGAGTCTGTGGAAACACTACCTATTTGAGTACTCCTTTCGGCGTGAGCAAGGCAATGGAGCTGATAAACCTGGGACATATTCTAATCGGACTGTGGTCTGCAGAGCCGAGTATTTGTAGGTTGCAGTCCTTCGTTTTGTTCATGCCTAGGACCAGAGGAAGCTGTTTCCGAAAGTGAGTAAATGTCCTTGATTCACAAACCTAATTTATAAGGGGTATTCACGGTTGAGCTTGCCGAGTTAAACGTGCTAAGTAGAAAACTTCATCCTCAGAAAAATCATGAGGCACCCTGGCTCTCGTTAACGCGTTAACGTGTTATCACGAATCTCCGGGTGGTGGTGGTGGTATGATTCTATTGCTAGCAGTTAGCTATGGAGCACTTCGTTGGTGAATCTCCGGGTGAAATTAATGTAAAAAAACAACAACAACGTCCTCGGTATTTTGCTACCTTCCCGCCTAGGTTATAATATTTGACGTTTGTTTACATTTGTGAGTTTCTATTTACAAAAATGCCGAAGAAGAGCCAAAAACAAAACCAAGTTGACGAAATTGTTACAAAAACAATAGTTAATCTCATCAACTCCGAATTCATTGATGAGGAGGAGGAAATCTGGGAGGAAAGTCTCCAAGAACTTGAAGTTGTTTTCATGTCCAGGTACGGTGTTGATTTCAAACCAGGCTCAGCTGATAATTCTCGTTCATGGGTCACCGACGTGCTCCCTAACATCGATGAAGACCGATTTAGACAAATAAAACTGTTTATCAGGAAAGAAATATAAAACACGGCACAGTACCTAACCCACCATTTTGAATCTTCGTCAGAAAACTGATAACACAGATAACATGGTTGCTGTCGACGTTTACCACACCTCGGACTCAGTTAACTTAACACAAGTGATAACGCACTTTGATAACATCTTTGCGACCGATTTTCTCCACGTTTAACCAGTTTAACACATTTAACTCGTTAAATAACACGTCGACAACGGCCCGACCATGAATACCCCTATAAATGCAATATCGCATTGCAGACATTCGATTATCTTCTTATAGCAGCTGTGACATTCCAGTTCATTAACAGAGAATAATCTCTGGTGTATCTCAAACGCTTGCGCATCTACTGTGATTACACCATCCTTACAAACATTTGAGGCCCTGGAAAATCACTTTTATATTGCAATTTTCCCGTTGATGTTCGATTCACCAAGTTCGTTTATTTGAACAATTTTCGAGCGATTCCTCAGATTTTGTCGTGCCATAATCGGAGAAGAGAGGAATGTTACGAAATATTGACTAAGTGATAATGCAGTTCAACTTTCTTTACCCAGCGTTTTGTCAGAAATACGCGCGCTATGACTTTTGTATTGATCATCGTCACAAGAAAATGTGGATTTTCTGTCGTAATTTATTGTGTAAGCACTCCGTCACGTGATGTCGCATGTTTCTCGATAAATACCCTTTGCCTTTCCTCTACTGCGCTTTTCCCTTCTCCCCGTCATCAGTATCATTTATGAGGCCCTTAATACTCCCCCACCCGTGGATACCGTTTTTGATTGGATTAAACAGGTGTGCCTGGAGGCTTACGTTTATTATTCGTTTCTGTTCAAACATTGCCGGTCCGTACATGCTCCTTCACTCTCTAATCATTACTCCTCGTATTCATCATATTTTCACCCGATTCCGGTTTCTAAATCATTTACCTCGCCTAGGTACTTCAATTTTTCGAACATTTCATTCAATTCTGTAGGAAAGACAAATTATGTAAGAGCAAGATTCACTTGGAACTTGCAGCTCTACAGCTTTTTTACCTCAGCGTATTGATATGTACATCAACATCAGGAGCCGCAACTTGGACGCTGATGAACTTGACATGGTTGATGGTTGGAGGGTAAATTTTTTTCAATATTTAGGTTGGAATGTAGCTGCATAGGTGTGGTGAATGAAAGCTATAAGAGCTGTAATTCTCCTCACAGCAGCTGATTGCTGTAGGCAACAGCTCGACCTGATCGGGAGCCCAATACTCGAGATCGCTTGCGAGTGTCACCAGTGCACCTCCCGCAACACCAGAAGGAACGAAAACGAACCTCCCGGAGACGGTCTCGTGCGGTGGTGGCCGTGCCTAGATCTGCTGTACAGTTCAGACACGACCCCCGTTGACAGTTTAGGGATGGTTAGGACGAGAATCCTCTGTGGCAAAGACATGGCTTTTAATACAAAGGATTCCCACCTGTTGGGCGGATGGAGGAAGGGACAGGCCTCTCTCCGTCATATCCACCGAATTGCTAGACGCTCATCGAACTCGAGGGGTGACTGGGCGTCGAACCAAGGACATGAGAGGCTATAAACTCACAGTTAGTCCCATAGCTACACCTACCAGTCACCCTATCTACCGGGATCCACCACAACGACCAACTCGCTCCATGCCTATTCAACAAAGAGACGAAATCATTCTTACCCAAATTCATTCGTTGAACGGCAAATTGATTAGGTATTTTGTTAGTTCGGAATCTGCCTTCTGTTATTCCTACAACACAATGATATCTTCCCACACCACTTGAACCAACAACCCTCGGTCTATCTCAAACCCTCCCGACATCCTCTCAGCACTTGAATTCGGCTCGTTCGAATCCATTTCTTGTCACCGGTCCAAAAATAACTTGCCCGTATTACTTCTGTTGAGGGCTCGATTGACGTCACGCGTTGGTCGGTGGTCTCCCTTTCGTGGCATAACCAGTTATTGGGACCATTAGCTGGCGTTTCGAGGGTCGCTCCGCTATTCGCAATCTGGCCTTTCAAGCTGCTTTTGTATATGTATGAGAAACCTCATGTTTATGGTCGCACGCACAAGTTTTTTGGTTTATTATTTTCAATAATGAACCATTGGAATCGAGCATGAAAAAAAAAATTCTTACCCCCCCTCAAAATTTGATGGTTTACGTTTCAAGGTATGTAGAATCCAAAACTGCAATAAAAATATTTCTGTCTGTCCGCCGTACGCCGTACGGGCCACTTTTCTTAGTTACCATGAAAGAAAATTGATGAAATTCGGGTTAGAGGTTCCGTTCGCTGTCTAGTTGGTCCTCGAAGCTCGACGTTACTGTGAGTCATCTCTAAGGGGTTCAAAATAGGGGTTGAAATTTTCAAAACGCCTATACCATTTTTTTACGTGAATATTTTTACGGTTTTAAATAGTTCTTGAACTTGCGAGTTTTTTAAGACCACCCGGAGCGTCGTACGTCCAGCCGTTCGTTCACAGTAAGGCCCCGAAGTTTGCACCGACAGGCATTTTCGACTCCAGTGTGAATGAAATTGTATACAATTCAAACCAAATCTCGTAACCAGAGACGCGCCCACAATAGGAAATTTGGCGGAGATGAAATCACTGCTAGGGATCACCTGATTATATTGGCGGAGTATGAAGTCGAGTTGGTTGTTCAAATATAAGATACACTACGTGGATCTTGTTTGTAGGAATATTGAAATATGTTCCCACAACGAACATTCAGCAACAATCATATAATTGGTTAGTCACATTTCCAGGGATTGGTTTCGTAACTATCGCTGGTAGATTTTCCTAATGGGGAAGTTCTATGGGTCGGAATTAACTTATCGTTACCAAGAAATCGGATTCAACATACCTGGAAACCACCTTATGTCTGTTACAAGCCCGAAATTCTAGCTGAGTGAGCCGTGAAATGGATAGGAATAATGCGCGAGGCGTCCCGCTCAGGCAAACGTGGGCCATGACCTAACAAAAGGTCCCAAATTTCATGACCTGTTTTAGGATGTTTTATGCTATTAGCCCTTTATATCGCCCTTTATATATATGCCCTTTATGTCGCATCTTCTTGGGAAGCCCTTTCCTTTGTAAAAGTTGAATAAAACTAAACGTACCTTCTTCCACATTCATACTTTTCATCTTGCTCAGTGTCCAAATGGACCAAACAAACGTATTATCTTGAATTTGAAACGCTTGGATTTTAATTCCAGAGTTCTGACGTGTGTTAAAGGTTACTTTCTATCCGTCCGTAGGGACAGTAATTTGAATCAGACAAATGGGTGCCGGTGAAGACCCATTCGCAAGTACCTATCAATTTCCAAACGAGGGTTCAGCTGAAGCGACCAGAGGACCATCCCGAGGGGGCAAGAAAACCATAAATCAAAGGATACCCGAGCGGGTGGGTCGACTGGAACGGGAAAAATTATTATCACCGGAAAATATCGTTTTTTTTTAAATGCAGGGAAAGGTTGCCGCATTAAATCTGAATCTGCGACGAAAATTCTGTACCAGCGACTGGAAACGGCCTTATTTGAACGATCCTTCCTAATTATAGGCAAAAACGATCCATCGTCCGAAGTAATTTTGATTCTTCACCATTCCCACCACCCCTCTGGCAATCATAGGAATCTGTAGCTGCTTGGAGTAATAATTATATCTGTTTCAAAATTTTTGAATTATTTTGTCTGCTTGGACCTCGGTAGAAATTATGGGATGGTTAGAGTGACAGATGTAAGTAGTATGGTACCTTATATCGAAAATTATATTTCTAAGTAGTTTTTCTTTAAGCGTTTTGATTCTTTTAAAACGCGTGATTTCGTTGCTGCACTTGCCCGCGTTAACAAACAGCAAAAAAACAGTTTCTTTTTCTCACAGTTTTGTTCCTTATAGTCTGTGTGGCACTTAAAAGTGGTTCGTTAAGGCCTATTGGTCCATCCATCCAACTATACTTGGGCCAGCCGGTGAGCTAGAAGTGTACTTCCTAGCAAGGAACCAAACTTTGAAAATTTGTCCGTGATTTATCTTGAAATTACCACCGATTCCCCTAGTTTCATCCTGATTCCATGGATCTTTTCGAGCACCATCTGTGATATTCAAGGATTGCGCCATCTATATGGGTCTAGTAGGTACCACCTAATGTTGTTTTAGGACTTTTCCAAAT
Source organism: Leptopterna dolabrata (assembly GCA_954871275.1). Lineage (NCBI taxonomy): Eukaryota > Metazoa > Arthropoda > Insecta > Hemiptera > Miridae > Leptopterna > Leptopterna dolabrata. The sequence continues at coordinate 16,512,424 of OX940983.1, read as the reverse complement.
TTATGTTTCGATTGAATTCGTGCGGTATAATGGTTAGCCATGTTCAAAAATAACTTTTCTATTCAGTTTCTGGTTATTTGCATAGCTTTCTACCTGTATCCATGATTGATCGATAGAGCTTGCCACTAACGGCGCTACAATATTATTAGCTAACGATCATCGAGGGCGCGGGCAGTAAAATATTTATGTAACACCGTGTGATTTAAACTGACTCGAACCCCAAGTAATTTTGCCTAACCCATTGGTTGAGGTCTGGTTTGCGGTGATTACCAGCCAGTAATTGCTCTGGTGTGTAGGAATGCTCTCCACACTAGGACGAACATTTCTTACATGTTGGAAAAACGAAACAGTGCAGCTGTCTTCTGAACGTCTTAAGATCATTGATCGTACATACCTGCTATATAATTTGCAACTGCCAAACCACGTGAGGTTGATATACGCGAAGAAAATACAAAGTAAATGAATTTAAAAGGTAATGGGCCAGATTGATGGCCAAGACCATTCCATGAGCCTTAACTCCTTCAACTATGTGTAATCGCCGAAGTTTTTGCTCTTGTTTCGTATAAATGCAATGTACTTAGTTGTAATCATTGGCAATGACGAGTTTGTAGGTCTTCTTGAACCTTACATCAACTTGATTTTAACGCTGAGCTCCTTTCAAACCCCATTGACTGTTAAAACCGTATCCTCTCCGTCTGAATTCCTAGAAATTATTGCTGCAAAACCCTCTAACTTACTAAACACAAAGACTTTTTTTTTAAATTCTGAATCATATTCCTTAGTCGATTGAAATCTTGAGTGCCTGGCGAGGTTTTTAGGAGATGCACCAGGTACTAGTGATACCGTTGAACTAATTTCCAAAATTTCTGTATCCTTTTAGCTCTGGTGATATGTGAAATTCAGCGTTCTTGTTAGTGTTATCAAAAGTTCTGTGATGTCTGTGAATAGTGGAGATGATGCTTATATTATGATATGTATGTTTAGTCTCTTCCAATTTATTCTGCCAGACTCATTTAACACCACACCACCCTTTGGGGTCATCAGTAGTTAACAGTGCGCATGGATTTTGGTGATTTTTGTACTTTATAGTAACATGAGATTCATGTCATAGAAATGTTCAATCAACCTGTAATGTTGTGATGTGAAATGTTCACCTCAAAGAGAATATTGTGACGACCTGACTGCTGTTTTGAATTCGGAAAACGGTCGGTCCATTTGAGCAGGGGTTCGGATTAGATTTTGGATCATTTCAACGTGTTAGCCGATTCCAAAAGCAAAGGCGCGAATCATAAACCACCAGTAACTACTTTAATGCACCTACTTCGGATCCTCAGTGGGTTATCGATCATTAATACAAGGGCCAAGAAACCCATTACCCAAGGGAAATCCTCTCCAGGGTTTTGATTATACAGATGATACAAACACGACTCGAGGGTCCGGGGGAGGTCTGCCTTGCGTTGCCTGGCAACCAGCTTGTCGTCTCGGTTGGCAACCACCCAGGTAAATACTGTCACATGGCGGAATGTCCACCTGAAAGCTTTGTCACCACCAACCGCTTCTATATACGCTTTGAAATTTTCATTTATAAATAGTTGAGTAGAGTATTAACGTTTCGACCTGCTGTTTACTCTATAGTTAGGTAGCTAGGCGCGTAATTTGCATTTCCCTTGGTGATAAGTTGCACAGATAGTCATTCTGTGTTGCGTGATAATTGTCAATTATAATTTGTAACGTAACATCCTAATCCAGTTGATGGTGAGCCAAACTTGCTTTCAATTGATAATCACCCCCCACGCTTCGACTTTCTCGCAAATGGCAGTGTTAATACGTATTGACGGGACATTCCCAAATGGACAGTCGTTCATGTGATACCTCTAATGCGGTGATCCCCAACTGTTCTTGGGTTGCTGCAACTGAACGAACAACGATCTCGTAAATTTTGGACGTATTAATGTCCTTGTTTCCTGCTCGCGCTCACCTTGACGAATATAATGTCAGTAGCCACCAATGACAATCGCTACCACCTAAAAATGTGCGACAATCGCCACCAGTCCACACCAGGCTGTGAATTCGTGTAGTAATATATTTTTGCGTTATTTTTCTGTCTGAATAGACATGCTGTCTGGATGCTCACAAGCTTGCATCTCCAAAAGGAACAAAATATCCTATCGGTCCTTGAGTATAAATATAATCAGTGGGGTGAGAAGATCAAGTGGTGTGTAGCTGTAGTTTTGAACGGACCTGACTGGTAACAGTGAGGAATGGACGTGGTGGCTGCTACAGACCGCTGAATCGGATCCAGCACCCTCGAAAACCCCCGTATCCCACTGTTCTCCGAAATCCGAGTAGTTTGGCGGGAATAAGAAAAGAAGAAAAAGTCATGCAGCATGGCTATAAGAGCGAATTTTCGAAGAAATAACTGATTTTATGTAAAATGTGATGTTTGGGATATCCCATTCAAATATATGGGCAATCTTAAACTTATTGGGTAATTATAGGTAAGATTCAAGTATGTAGTATATTGTAGTATTGGTACTACAATATACGTACAGTTACGTATCCAACACCGCTGAAACGCTCCTCAGTTTTACTGAAACTCACGGAGGAATTTTCAAACAACCCGAACCTAGTTAAGTACTGTATCCTAACCAGCGATGCTTATCCGAACGAACATGAAGAGGAATGAGTGAACATAAACGTGATCCCTCTGGAAAGGGATCGAGGAGTTTTGGTCGCAATAAGAACTCCGATGAACCCGAAAACTCTCGGGCTTTGAAGCCTTTTATGGAAATTAGGCTTTTAAAAACTTATTTCCGGAGAAATGGTAATAGCCGAGGAATAAGAGAAGGCTAACTAAACGGGGAATTTCACTCTAAAGGGTTTTGAAGAACATTTAAAGTTGATCGTGCTTTGGTTGAGAATTTGGTGGTTTCCGTGATGAAATCTTAGGAATTAAGCAGAGTTATAAAGAAAAATGGAATTACAAGCCTCGGCTGGCAAATGGCGTTTTGCCTGTCATGAAATCCGGCCATTTCAGAATCATGGGAAATAACGAAATTCTGTTTGTGATAGGATAATTTTAATTTTCATCCTTCCGTTCAGGTGACTAACGTCACTGAGTGAGTCTCTGGAATTGTTTTACCAAGCAACTTTGCCAGTAGGAGAATTATGATACATAATAATTTATACCGTTAAGGCTGAGAAGATTGGCTATGGAAGAAGAGGGAAAAAAATTGACTAACTTCTGTGAATCCCAATTCATCATTTGTCAACATGAATCGCCTTTGACGCGTTTGACGTCGGTCATCCGTTCTCATCATTAGCGATATTCAATCAGAACAAAGTATCAACAGCGTATGCACGAGATCCAAACTGTAAAATTGCAGCAAACCCTAGTGATAGCAGCAACTTCAGGTCACGCATGTTTGTTGATCTGATATTTTCGCATCTACATATACGGAGTGAATGTAGGTAAATTTGGTATTTATTGGCCTTGAGGACTTTGAAGATAGTAGGTATGTAATCGGTGTCCAGTACCAAGAAAAATCTCTGGGTACACTACGGAAATTCCTTACCCAATCAGCAGGCCTATCAGCAGATGTTTATAAATGCCCAAACGAAACCTATAGTCAGATTGCAATGGACGGACGGACCATTACCCGTTCTTGCACTTGATATTTTAGCTCCCCAAGACCTTTCTGTCGTTCAGTGTTGCGTACAGACCAGTAATCTGTACAGAAAAAGGTAGGTAGGTAAACCTTTGTGAAACAGTTTTCGTAGAATTGTCCATTACAGTTTAGGTATATATATATTGTCCACATTCTCGGGTAGTGTAGTTCCTCCTTGATGTTCGTGAAACCTGTATGCCCTGTGACCCTCCTTTGTTGAACTCTCTATGACAATACCAGATGATGTTACATCTCTGTCGTCTCCTTTACCCTTTTCCACCGTCCCACTCAGGGGTTTTGACAGGCTGATTTCTCGTCTTACATACCAGATGGGTTATCCCTCTGTGAGTACAGTGAACCTTGTGCTCTACCTTACCATCTTATTTTACCCCTTGTCACACCCTCATCAGCATTTCATTCCTCACTGACACATTAGCTTCGTTCGCGGTGTGTTTTTCTGACGGTCAGGGAACCGTCTGAAGCCACTTTTCTGATCGTGCCAACACGCATGCGCCACCAATACCAACTTTCAAACTCACAATGGACCGGGTACACCGCGAACGCTTGGGAAGGAAATCTGACTGCAACCGCTGTGTAACCTGCAAATGTCTAACCTTCCTGATTGTGTAGTGTCCATAGAATACTGATCTAACGTATCGGATACTAACTGGTCGTGTCGTCGTCGATCTTGATTTTTTCTGCTTTCTGACGTTTGTTATACAAATCATACCTATTAAGGCTTATTGAAAGGCTGTGACTCGTGCATGTGTGAGAAGTTCATATGTCATCATTGATTTCTGCTAATTTATTTCTTCTTTTTATAACAATAATACTAACGTTCGTCCTATAGGTCATCGTTGATTTCGGCTAATTTATTATTATTTCATTCTTCAACTTACTCAAGTCTTATATTACGATTATTCCTATGCTTCTGATGAATGGGTAGACTATCTTCTATAATATGTTCCTAGTTGTAATATAGTTCCTATGTTTTGCTTCGAGTATTCATCTCTTACCAATGTTATGCATTCCTTTATCTCAACTTGTACTTAGTCGAAGTATTTTTAATAAAAATAAATAGAAATCTCTGTAGTTTTCTTCCTAACTAATGACCTAATGGGATGTTTATCAAATTCGGTGATACCAGTGTACTTTTGTGGAGTAATTGGTGACTGAATAAATACCTAATCGAAAGTTTGAAGTTCGTTGTTAGGTACCTAACTAATTTTGCTGATAACTGACTACACATTCTTCATGTGCTCATTTTTTGTTAATATAGCTATGTATTCGGTTTCCTCAAGGGTCAATAATCTGATAAAACGGCTGAAATCACCGGAAACGCCTACAAAAAAAAGGTAGCATAAACTGTGAGTTCAGCCAGAAAAATACAATTTCAACAATCGAAAATAATTTGTCAAAATTAGGAGTCTAATTCGAGTGGGCCAAAATTGGCAAAAACCAACAATTGCTAGGCCAGTTCTTGGAACACCCACCGTAATCGTAAAATTAGTGTTAGGTAAGTGGCACTAAGTTTTTCAATTGGGATATTCAACCGACCACCTCATTATTACACACGAAATAAATCTATAGGCAGCAATTTTGTATGTTCATTTAAATTTTTTTTTAAACCCCTCTAGTTATTTGTGCCAGTAGAATTTGCAGCGCTTATCGTTATGGTAGGAAACTTGATTCAGGGACATACAAGTGCTCACTATAAGATCAGTCGTTGAAGGATATGGTGATTGAAATACAAAAGCTTGGGTAGTTATGTAAACATAATACTATAATACATGAATTCAAGTAGCTAGTAGAGTTGCCAATCTTTCCCTAACAGAACGGCCAGTGACGTCTTCTGGATGAGATTCCATGGATTCATCTTCATCAGGATTGCTTCAGTGCCTTCCTCGGGGAAATCATCGTCCAACGCTGTAAAATGTGGAAATGGTCGGAGTCAGTTGGGGTTTGTATTTCTATACCTACACATCAGCAAGGCATTATAATATACTAGTAGGTACTCTATAACTATAATATTATAGTACTTATAATAGTACGCTTTCGGAATTAAAACAGGATCTTCGTTTTGTACACAGGTTGTTTCAGGTAAGTAGGTAAGTGATGCAGGCACGATGCGAAAAGTAGAGGTTGACAAAAGTAAACAACTTACTTGATAATGGTAAGAGGAAGAGGCACCATACTGTCGAGCCAGCTCTTCGGCCTGCTCACACGAAAATGAACAAAAAAAGTTTCCTCGTCGTATACAGGAAAAACTTCTTCCAGATAGTTTTCATTTTTTTTCACTAGATGGAGTAAGTCCAAATCATCTTCCGATGACACCTCGATAGGAGTGATCGACCACTCATCACTCGATGAACTCATGGCGAGAAGTACCAAAACGCAAGTGAGAGAAGTGGGTAGGGTTATTAGAACGAACACACAGAACGAATAACAACGACGAACGACGGTGCGATGAGAAATGATTTGATTGGCTTAAGCGGGCGAGCGGTAGTGTGGGGCGAGCAGTCAGAAAGGAGTACATCGGAAAATCCGCGGACTGATCTGACGGTCTTGGAACTGTCTTCGAACCGCCAGAAAAACACCGCGAACAGCATCCTATGGATGCTATACAGTCCGAGACCAGTCCGCAAGACCACCGCGAACGCCAAATGATGGATCTGACGGTTTGAAGGCAGTCAGATGGCCACCGCGAACAAGCTGTGCATAACAAAATGGATACTACCTAATGCCTTGGATCAGATTTGAAACGAAAGTTACGGAAATCCTTATGCTGATTTGTTATAGACCCGTTGCACTAGCTTATTTCTTCCTGCATTCGCCTAAAAACAAGAAGAGAGAACAAACGGAGGGGTCTAATCGGTACTGGTACCATAGTCGGCTAATGAAATTTATATTCATTGCAGTAAACGGCCTACTTGTACTTCGCTCTAATCATTCCAGCCTTTGATATGTGCAAAATGTTAGTGCCGTATTACGAATAATATTTCATTAGATAGGCTGTGGTTTCTAAGTTCACTTGTGCAATTTTTAATAGGTAACTCATTTCGCCCAGGTCATCTTGGTTGGGGGATAATCCGACTCATCAATGAATGAAACGCTCTCTTGAAGATCAGTTTGAATCGATCTCATGTAGGTAAATTGTTTGTTGATTTTGAAAATTCCTTCTTGATTGATATGGATGTTTAAAAAACTATGGTTTCAATCCCTAATTTTACTCTCACGTACTCGTAGGCAGAATCGTAGTTACTTACGATTTCAGCTGTTCATTAACTTGTTTGCGGTGAGCATGGCGAGAGTGCCGCAACATCGCGAAAGGTGAGGGGGGGGGGGGGGGACCGGAGTTGTTGGTTCTGCCGCAGTCCTGCCATCCACCCGCTCCCATCTCACCTTCAAAACATCGGACTTCGAGGTATACCCTACACGTGATGAGAGTTAGTATGAGGGGAAGTGAAGGGGCAGAGTTGGTCGAGCACAGCCGTACACGTCGGTTACACACACGCTCGCCCTGGTGGTCGATAGCACCTACATTAACGTTCACTCCCCCTTTGGCTCTATTACCTTCCCCCCTTCCATCTCATGCCACTTCATGACTGGTGAAGCTCTATCTGGATCTCCAGCCCTCTCTGGAGTGGTGTGCTCTGCATCAGAAATCCTATTTGGGCCATTTACGAACCCCACTTCTACCTGATTAGTAAATTGGCAAACCTCCTCCTCCAACTTATTTTTTTGTGCAGTTTAATTAAGCTTCGCCCAACTGCAAAATGGTGTCGCCTCTGCGGAGAAGGTAGTCTCGTGGAGAGTAAATCTGATGATTATCCTTGAAGGACTTACGCAGTCATTGAAAATTCTGCTGTGAGTGGGTAGATGTGCGTAGCTGAGAATGTTGAATGCCGCACTCCCCGATTGCTCTCCGTTCCTCTTCATGTTCCACGTGCATCATTGTTGCCCCAAGGACGTCTTCAATTTTACGCTGTTTGGACGTTCATGAAGTGGTTTCTATCTCGAACTCTGTGGTACGGGCAATAGAGTGTGGAGGGCGGGCGTGTTGGCTAACGGCAGGGAACGGTGCATATGCATGGAAATTCATATTTCCAGTATGACTATTTATTCCCTGAAATTAACTGGCAATAAGCTAACCATAACCAGCACATATAAACAGCCGATGTATTTAGTTCATATTCAATAGTTATCGCCATATGTCCATGTGAATAGCTCAAACTAAGTTAGCATTTTCATTAGTTACTCTATCCAGTCTATGTTGTAGATTTTAGATTATATATAGGAATAGGGAATATATTGCAGTGAAGCCATGGAACTAGAAGAGTGTTGCATGAGTTCATGGAGAAACCTGTACTCGACTCCCTATTCAAAGCGCTGTGTTTTATAATAGACCAACAGTCATTTGGTACTGGTACTGGGGTTCCGCAGTCATAATAGTACCTTCATCATTTATGAGTTTGATGCATCAATTACCTAATATGATCAAATACTGAGTTGGTTATCTTCCGATTCTCTATTCGAATCTTTGTTATACTTCTTGCTACATGTTCAAAGATCTCTTCCCAGTAAGTGTTGCTGAATGATAGCAGGTACTTGAGGACATAGCTATGTATCCAAACATTTCCTTTTTCCTATCGGCAATAGCTGTTGGTCTTCCTGTCTTATCGGTATGATTGGCTCTGATTTTATTGTGTGGTGCGATCGCCTTATGAATTCGGTAAATTTCAGTGCTGTCATGGAGCTGCCGATATATTCGTATTTTGTGTTAGTACACACCTGAGTTAATGCCTGCGACTTTTCCAATAATCCCGTGCTATATTCCTTACATGTTACATCAAGTTTAGTTTCCTATGTCGTGGGAAACACCGTATGCGACTGCTGGAACGACATTTTGATCTTGCCTTTCTCGACGATAGACGATAAGGGCGCAATAAATGTTGCCTACCCTTTCCGCGATCGGCGTTATGTGACAATAACACGCGCTTTAGCTGAAAATAACGACGCGATGGTTACACCGTAAACCCGTTTACGATAATCAACCGTTGAGAGGAAAAGTAGCGAGACGACTTTACGGGAAAACTTTCCTCGTAACAACGCGCCTCCTTGCACGTTTTGTAAACGTTCACAGGGAGATGGGTTAAGTAAAGCGTGCTGTGTGGAATCCAATCCCTTCAATTTTCTTGTTATCCCTCAGCCTGAAGGCATCTGATGATAATCACAGGGGAAATGTTGGTTTAAAACACCTATTGAACCACGTTTGATTCAGATTACACACCAAGTTGTATACCTTGTAGCAAACCACCGGCAACGTTAATCTAGGGTTTGCCACTTTATTTGATTGAGGCCTCGTCAAGGATACACAGATTAATGAGTACGTACGTGAGTGACCTACGTTTTGTCGGTCTTAAAGAGAGCTTGAAAGAATGTTTGCGCCTCGAAGTACAACTCAAATGCGTTCCATCGTTGTACACCTACGTTTGTGGTTTGACAAGGCGATTATTCACTTTTGCCAAATCCATCTACCTTTACAGTTCGCACTGTTACCCAGAATTCGTACAAAGGCATGCAGCTGGAGTTAAACATGCGAAAGTTGATCTTTATCGTACAGAAACAACCTTTTGAGAATTTTTGATGAATTAGCCGCCTTGACACAATGGCTAGAAGTGCTCGATTCGTTGATTGAAGTTTTAATGGATCTGACTAGGCATCATGGTCAGATTATGATCTAGCTAGCTACTGACTAGCAGCTAACCTAGGTCATTCAGCTCCTTAACAAGTGTTTACGCTATTAGTGTGAGTCATTTGAGACCATTAAAATTTAAAAAGTATTTTATAACCCTGGGTTTGACCTCGTTGGTTTTATCCGGGGGGGAGGGGGGAGGTGTTTCTCTAACGTTATTTCAATTTATTCCCTGTATGATTCACTGATTATTGCCAGAGGTGAATATGATTATGTGGTAAGCACATGCAAGCTTTTCTAAGGTTGTATTGGTGCCCGCCCGAGGCGAGAACCAGAGACGCTGCGAACTTTTATCCCAAACGGGGACGCTCTAGCCCGCTCGGACACCCCGGCCCCTGCTTTTAAGACCATAATCCACGCAAAAAACGCTGCAAAGTCCTAGTAACAGGGGTTTATTATTCTACTGGACATACCTACAGAAATGTTGGAAGTTCATTTATTGTTTATTTCGTGTGAAATAATTGAAAAAAAGCTATGTTTGATGGTTTCCACCAATTTTGGCCCCCAAAACACGAATTAGGTACGGTCCTTTTTTTTCAATTTATCTTTGATCATTGGTGGTGCCATTTAATCATCTTGATCCACGTGTTGATACTACTTCCAGTGTTATTATACAAATTTATGGTGATTTCAGACGATTTCCCAGGTTTTTGACTCATAAAAAATCAATTTTGGGAGCTGAACATTTGGTAGAACCTCGATATTCTACTCTTTGGTCAAAATCGACTTCATATTCGGTCTGCTCGTCCCCAAAAACATGGAAAACGATACCTCAAAAGCTCATGCTACACTAGCATGTTACTAAAACACAAAAAGTACCTATTTTTGTGCACATTTTCATTCATAACATCCCTGGGTATATTCCGATCGGGCTGAAAAGTTTCGGGACACAACTAGGGCCCAAATGGAGCATCATTTTTTTCCAAGTTTTTGGGGACGAGAAGACCGAATATGAAGTCGATTTTGACCAAAGAGTGGAAAATCGAGGTTCTACCAAATGTTCAGCTCCCAAAATTGATTTTTTATGAGTAAAAAACCTGGGAAATCGTCTGAAATCACCATCAATTTGTATAATAACACTGGAAGTAGTATCAACACGTGGATCAAGACGATTAAATGGCACTACCAATGATCAAAGATAAATTGAAAAAAAAAAACGCTGCAAATCCCTGCACAACGGTTTATTATTTTGTATAGAATACCCTTCTGTTACAGATCACAGCTCTATGTATAGATAACCCGTCTATATAATATGATATGTACTATTCTATACATATTATGTAGACCGCAGACCCTCCTTAGGTTGGTACCTAACCCCGTACTCGTTACTAGGTACCTACCTAAATCACGAGTTAAATGTTGCTAAAATAATTCTGCCGATGACAAACAGTACCTAACAAAAAGAAACACACATAATGAAGTTCTGAAAAGAAATTGTTGATGAGGAGTGAAAAAAGTTGCAAAAGTACCTACCAACAAACTCCAGCCCCTTCTACGTAGATGGTATAATTTACCGTTGTGTAATAATTTGCCGTTGAGTAATGATTTACCGTAGTAATAATTTACCCATCAATAATACTTCAACGTTTGTTCAAGTTTCACTACCTACCAACAAACTCCAATAGAGCCATCATTTTTCAAATTAAATAATACACAGAACAACCAACTCGACTTCATACTCCGCCAATATAATCAGGTGATCCCTACCAATGATTGGCCGTATTCACAAATTCCTATTGTGGGCGCGTCTCTGGTTACGAGACTGGTTTGAATTGTATACAATTTCATTCACACTGGAGTCGAAAATGCCTGTCGGTGCAAACTTCGGGGCCTTACTGTGAACGAACGGCTGGACGTACGATGCTCCGGATGGTCTTAAAAAACTCGCAAGTTCAAGAACTATTTAAAACCGTAAAAATATTTACGTAAAAAAATGGTATAGGCGTTTTGAAAATTTCAACCCCTATTTTGAACCCCTTAGAGATGACTCACAGTAACGTCGAGCTTCGAGGACCAACTAGACGCCGAACGGAACCTATAACCCGAATTTCATCAATTTTTTTTCATGGTAACTAAGAAAAGTGGCCCGTACGGCGTACGGTGTACGGCGTACGGCGTACGGCGTACGGCGGACAGACAGAAATATTTTTATTGCAGTTTTGGATTCTACATATCTTGAAACGTAAACCATCAAATTTTGAGGGGGGGTAAGAATTTTTTTTTTCATGCTCGATTCCAATGGTTCATTATTGAAAATAATAAACCAAAAGGAGCTCACCTAATTTGTGTTTTAGGGGCCAAAAATGGTGGAAACCATCAGAAATAGCAATTTCAATTATTTCACATGAAATAAACAATAAATGAACAGCCAAAATTTCGGTAGGTATGTCCAATAGAATAATAAACCCATGTGACAAGGACTTTGCAGCGTTTTTGGAATCTACGCACCTTGAAACGGAAAAGAAAAAATTTTGAGGGGGAAAATAAAAAATTATTTCCTGACCGAATACATAGGTGTATTATTCACAGAATAATAAACCAAAAGTGCTGCGCTTGGAGGATCTAGCTCCTCCGTAGTTCCCATTTCGACCTCACGCAAACGTTTTTTAGGCTGGTGGAGTTCCATTTTGTATAGGAGCGTAATTTAATTGTTTAATTTTTGGTTTATTATTTTCAATAATGAACCATTGGAATCGAGCATGAAAAAAAAAATTCTTACCCCCCCTCAAAATTTGATGGTTTACGTTTCAAGGTATGTAGAATCCAAAACTGCAATAAAAATATTTCTGTCTGTCCGCCGTACGCCGTACGCCGTACACCGTACACCGTACGCCGTACGGGCCACTTTTCTTAGTTACCATGAAAAAAAATTGATGAAATTCGGGTTATAGGTTCCGTTCGGCGTCTAGTTGGTCCTCGAAGCTCGACGTTACTGTGAGTCATCTCTAAGGGGTTCAAAATAGGGGTTGAAATTTTCAAAACGCCTATACCATTTTTTTACGTAAATATTTTTACGGTTTTAAATAATTCTTGAACTTGCGAGTTTTTTAAGACCTGTCGGAGCATCGTACGTCCAGCCGTTCGTTCACAGTAAGGCCCCGAAGTTTGCACCGACAGGCATTTTCGACTCCAGTGTGAATGAAATTGTATACAATTCAAACCAAATCTGGTAACCAGAGACGCGCCCACAATAGGAATTTGTGAATACGGCCAATCATTGGTAGGGATCACCTGATTATATTTGCGGAGTATGAAGTCGAGTTGGTTGTTCTGTGATATTATTTAATTTGAAAAATGATGGCTCTTTTGGAGTTTGTTGGTAGGTAGTGAAACTTGAACAAACGTTGAAGTATTATTGATGGGTAAATTATTACTACGGTAAATCATTACTCAACGGTAAATTATTACACAACGGTTCATTATACCATATACGTAGAAGGGGCTGGAGTTTGTTGGTAGGTACTTTTGCAACTTTTTTCACTCCTCATCAACAATTTCTTTTCAGAACTTCATTATGTGTGTTTCTTTTTGTTAGGTACTGTTTGTCATCGGCAGAATTATTTTAGCAACATTTAACTCGTGATTTAGGTAGGTACCTAGTAACGAGTACGGGGTTAGGTACTAACCTACGGAGGGTCTGCGATCTACATAATTATGCATAGAATAGTACATATTATATTATATAGACGGGTTATCTATACATAGAGCTGTGACCTGTAACAGAAGGGTATTCTATACAAAATAATAAACCGTTGTGCAGGGATTTGCAGCGTTTTAATTTAACATCATTTAATCATCTGTTTGTATAACTAGTATGTGACTGACCAATCAAGTGGCTATATATATATATATATATATATATATATATATATATATATATATATATATATATATATATATATATATATATATTTGTCCAGTGATCACACTACGTATGTAATAGTCATGAAAATTGATTCTGTTCATAGCGAGAATGCACTGGGTAAAATGTGGAATTATTTTCAACAAAGACCCGATTGGATGTTGGGTATATCCCACTCTGACAGTATGTTTAAATGGTAAGGTCACGATCTCTTTATCTTTAGACCACACCACGGCCTCCATCGCGTCGCCTTCTCGACTTCCCGCTTCGTCCCAGAGAAAGTTGTTCTTCCTCACAGAGCAATCATTCACGGTCGACCAAACAACTGTTTTCCTTTCTCTGGGTCGTTTTCAGTGAAAATAACCGAACTTCATCTGACTCACAAATTAATGTTTTCATGTCGATGGAATCCCTCTTCCGACCCGGGCTCCAGTTTTTTAAGTGTTTATACGTACAACCTTGTTGCTGTATACGAAAGAAAATCTGAGATAATCTTACATTTAATCGCATTTCAAGAATCCCTTTATGCTTCGGAACTCCTGAGTTTGGCAGGTACTAATACCTTGCAAGCACCTAACAAGAACTTCAGCCCATCCCCCTAAAGAGGTCTCCTGAACGTATCCAGTTTATTTTTCTAAGGAGCTTAAAATCCCAGAACTTGATTCGACATAATCCTTGTAAGTTTCATGATGTCGGTAGAGGTTTTTACCCGCTCTCATTCTTATTTATAAAACAAGATACAGAGGTTCCAAGGTTGCAGAGAATCTCGATATTTTTACATACCTCAATATCAAAATTCCTGAAGTACTCGTTTTAATTAGCATAACATGATATGTACATTATCCTAGCTGATTTTCAGGTCCACTGCATGTATAGGTAATGTGCTATGTGATTTTTTTAAATTTCGGCTTAGTTTTGGGTGGACTCTAAAACAAAGTTAGCTATAATTTGATAACAACTGCCTTATTTGGTATTCAGAGAAGAATTTTGATGACGTTTGAACGTTATTTTTGAGATGAAGTTTATTTTGATAACTTTAATTTTCACCCATGCTGGAAGATAAAATTCTTTTTGGTGTCTAGTTTCGTTATGATGGGTAAATAATAGACAAGAGCAAGCCACAAGAGTGTAAGAGACGAAAGCAAAAATGAGGGGTTTTTGAAAACCAACCTGTATTCATAAACGTGTCTATATAAATAGTGATGAAAACAGATTGCATTTGGTCCTGAAACAGTACGATGTTCGGATTCGATATGATTTCAACGGTTAGGTGTAGCATGTCATAACAATACGGATTTATATTTATGGCGGCTCAAGTTCCTGCCAGGATCATTTCTTCTTTGGAGCGTCCAGCCATAATCATGCCTACACGGTCATTGTGAGGGAGGGCCCGGAGAGAAAGGAAGGGCGGCGCGCGGCGCCACTCGTCAACCGCATAACCAGTTATAGCTTATATCGCTGTTGTTACATGTCTCCCATGTATTTTCTAGGCTCAGAAAATAAATTGTGCGACCATTTCCAAAGGTTTGAGGAGTGCTTATATAGGTATTCCTCCTAATGTTAGATCTATACGTTATAACGGATACCATGCGATAAAAAGAACTGGAATGCATAATAATTTATTGTAGGTATGTTCTTACCGATATTTGTACGGTACTATACCTTTCTGGGGACTGGGGTCTTGTACGTGTAGGAACCTGGTTGTACGTTGTAAAATATAGTAGCATGTGACTGCATACTTTCAAAAAAATCTTGAATGGATGGTACCTTCATGTTATGAGGTTGACTTGGTAGAAGTAACGAACGCTAAAAATAGCTTCTGACCAATCAACATAAATTGAGGGTGGATCACGAGTCATCCGGAGGCGCCTCGGAAAGGTCTTCGGCAACGTGTCGCGATTGGAGCGCTCCTACTAAAGGCAGTGGGACACGGGCTAATCTCGAGGTTAATATCGTGGATCTGGGGCTAAAGGGTGGGTTCTCTATGAGCTCACTTTCACCGACTGCTAGACGGATCTTATCTTCCAGACCAGCACGCTCCGACAAATACCATAGTCTAGAAATTGCCGTTATCAGTTCAACTTGCGCAGTTTCGATGCGCTAAAGGCTAATTCAGACCGTGCAACAGAATGTTGCTATTATGTTGATATTGGTGTAAATTTGGCAACATTTATCCCATCCACAAGCAACAAGTTAGGGGATACATGGCGACATGGCATCAAAGAAATTTGTTGACTGTTGCAACTTTCGTATCTGCACGATCAACAGGTTGTCAGCTTCAACTCCTCAGCCAGTGTTAGGCCAGTTATAAATAAAAATGGTGGTGGAAGAATGGTAGGAAAGCTGGGAATCGTTTTAATGGCATTGACGTCTAATTGAAGTATCCTATAGATTTGCACCACCTTCCGCTGCGAACTTTAAAAAAAAAACGCTGCAAATTATTACAAAAAGGTTTATTATTTACCTGTATAGATGCCCCTTCTGCTTAGGTCACTGTTTTCTGTGGTCAGTACCCTCGAGCCCCCCCCCCCCCCCCCCCCCCAGGAAAGCCCTAAATCGAGTACTGGAGCCGGCCCTGGAATTAAAGTTTCCTACAAATGCGCGGGAGTCTATAATTCAATCATGAATTATTTTGTAGTTACTCATGAAGCATAAGGCAAATAATAAACCGTTGTGAAATAATTTACCTGTATAGGTGCCCCTTCTACGTAGATAGTATAATGAACCGTTGTGCAATAATTTATCTTTGAGTAATAATTTACCGTTATGTAATAATTTGCCCATCAATAATACTTCAACGGTTGTTCAAGTTGCAAAAGTACCTACCAACAAACTCCAGCCCCTCCTACGCAGATGTTACAATGAACCGTCTTGTAATAATTTACCGTTGTGTAATAATTTAACATTGTGTTATAATTTACCCATCAATCGTGGGGTCCCGAGTAAAAGTGACCAAGTAACATTTTCAAAATTTTACAGGGGAGCGATTTGAATTTTCCCCTATTTTCTCCTCAACATTACTGGTTCTGTAATGTCCCGTCCTACTATGTTTCGATTTTTCCTTGTCCTATAGGTAGTTAACTATAGGTTTCCTTATATACCACACTTTAAAATTCACCTCAGGTAGAATGAAAGCTATTTATTAGCAAAAATCTGATTTGATCACTTTTACCTGCATGGAGTTTAAAGTTCTTTTTCACTTGGTCACTTGAGTTCGTCGAGAAAAAACAGGTTAAATTACATAAAATTGAGAAATGTCATTTTTTTCTCGTTAGTTGATCGCATTACTAAGCATCTAGTAAAAATTCATGCCAATTGCTGTTAGAGAACGTTCTCCCTATCTATAAACGTATTTGGTCGTTTTCGCTTGCCCACTGTGCTTCAATTTTAAACAGTTGATCATTTTTATAAAAAAGGCAATTAAATGCATAAAACTTTATTAAAATGTAACTTTCATTATTAAAATGGTAACTAAAAGTAATCAAGAATCATGAAGGTGTTGGAGAAATTAAAAAGACATCTAAGGGTCCAGGTCTTGATCTTCATCTTCCGAGAATGAAGGCTCGGGCAGCCGGTCCTTGGTAACACCCTTCTTGGCAGATGGAAGGTTTTCATACCAATGGTGGTATTCTTCCGGGATAGCTAGGGTTCGACAAAGTTTACAGAGGTCGTCCTTTTTGGCTTTCGAAATCGGTATCAATTTTAACCTGACCCTTCAGGTTTTTGCGATGGGACCCCCCGCCGAAAAGCGACAGGAAAAAGTGAGACCAAATAGTGAGACATAAGTAGCGCGTATTTTACAAAGGCCCCGGATCAGCTGAGTGGCTCCTAAAGCTAATTTATATGCTATTCACTCTACGTAGCTGTAATTTGGTATGTGGGCTCCTTAGGACTTTAACTTGACACTGCCCAGGCCCCGGATCAGCTGAGTGGCTCCTAAAGCTAATTTCTATGCTATTCACTCTACGAAGCTGTAATTTGGTATGTGGGCACCTTAGGACTTTAACTTGACACTGCCCAGGCCCCGGATCAGCTGAGTGGCTCCTAAAGCTAATTTATATGCTATTCACTCTACGAAGCTGTAATTTGGTATGTGGCTCCTTAGGACTTTAACTTGACACTGCCCAGGCCCCAGATCAGCTGAATGGCTCCTAAAGCTAATTTCTATGCTATTCACCGTATGAAGCTGTAATTTGGTAGGTAGTGTCCATTTGGTGGTAGCGCAGAGTCTTGTGCGAACTCTTCAAGATTCGCCCACGCAAAAACCTGAAGGGTCAGGTACATCACATTTTAGCCGTCAGGCTTTAAGCGGAAGTCATCCGGGGGTGCAGGGGGCGAAGCCGGGCAGCGCCGAGTTTTATACAAATTACCCAGCCTCGTTGGTAATATTGTGGGGGTTATTTTTGAAGAATTCTTCTTCCAATTTACGGGAATCTCAAGGTAGTCTGTGTCATAATCATAGCTGTAAAAGATGGTATTTGGTGTTGCTTTTGGTTTATTATTTTCAATAATGAACCATTGGAATCGAGCATGAAAAAAAAAATTCTTACCCCCCCTCAAAATTTGATGGTTTACGTTTCAAGATATGTAGAATCCAAAACTGCAATAAAAATATTTCTGTCTGTCCGCCGTACGCCGTACGCCGTACGCCGTACGGGCCACTTTTCTTAGTTACCATGAAAAAAAATTGATGAAATTCGGGTTATAGGTTCCGTTCGGCGTCTAGTTGGTCCTCGAAGCTCGACGTTACTGTGAGTCATCTCTAAGGGGTTCAAAATAGGGGTTGAAATTTTCAAAACGCCTATACCATTTTTTTACGTAAATATTTTTACGGTTTTAAATAGTTCTTGAACTTGCGAGTTTTTTAAGACCATCCGGAGCATCGTACGTCCAGCCGTTCGTTCACAGTAAGGCCCCGAAGTTTGCACCGACAGGCATTTTCGACTCCAGTGTGAATGAAATTGTATACAATCCAAACCAAATCTCGTAACCAGAGACGCGCCCACAATAGGAATTTGTGAATACGGCCAATCATTGGTAGGGATCACCTGATTATATTGGCGGAGTATGAAGTCGAGTTGGTTGTTCTGTGATATTATTTAATTTGAAAAATGATGGCTCTATTGGAGTTTGTTGGTAGGTAGTGAAACTTGAACAAACGTTGAAGTATTATTGATGGGTAAATTATTACTACGGTAAATCATTACTCAACGGTAAATTATTACAGAACGGTAAATTATACCATCTACGTAGAAGGGGCTGGAGTTTGTTGGTAGGTACTTTTGCAACTTTTTTCACTCCTCATCAACTATTTCTTTTCAGAACTTCATTATGTGTGTTTCTTTTTGTTAGGTACTGTTTGTCATCGGCAGAATTATTTTAGCAACATTTAACTCGTGATTTAGGTAGGTACCTAGTAACGAGTACGGGGTTAGGTACTAACCTACGGAGTGTCTGCGATCTACATAATATGCATATAATAGAATAGTACATATCATATTATAGTCTATATAATATGAACCCTATATAATAACCCGTCTGGGTTATCTATACATAGAGCTGTGATCTGTAACAGAAGGGTATTCTATACAAAATAATAAACCGTTGTGCAGGGATTTGCAGCGTTTTTGGTACTTTAATCTTTTTATTTTCAGCCAATTCATGGACCGGTTGACGATCACATTGTTCGCCAGTTTTTTCAAGTCCACGAAATCGTGAAACTTCAGCTCTGACACGAAGTATGGTTTGTTGTTTCTTTTTCGATCTGATCGAGCTAGTCTCATGATTGTAATCCAATCTTGAATGGTGTATACGGGTACGTTGGTTTTAGCTGATTCAATGGCGCTATGCATCGAATCAGCTTCCATGTATGAGTGACCCGATTCCAAAAATTTGTGCTCAATGACATCCAAAGACGGGAAAGTACTCACCACAAATAAGAGCATACTAGCTACGTGCTGATTCCTGTTTTGTCCTCCGCATGTGTCGGAAAATAACGATACCTGTCGCACCTGGGGTGGTAAAGTAGGTAGCCATTTCATTAGCGCTGTTCCGATTTCGCTGCTTCCTCTTGAACCATTGACTTCTGACCAACAAAAGCAGTAACCGTTATTTGGTTTCGCTCCTTCGTATACCGTAAGGTTGAATGCGTTTAGTTTCCTACTATAATACATTTGGGAAACTCCCGACGATGGAATTTGTAGTACGCTTTGGAGGTCAAAAGTTGCAGTAGCAAATTCGACATCATCATTAGCACGTCGCTTGTCAATGTCTTTGGCATTACTAGCCTCTTCTTTTCTTTTTAAATGACCATCATACTCTTCCTGAAGCTCACGCTTCTTTTCAACGGAGGCATCTTTGTATTTTGAGCAGGTTAAGCACTGTTCTTTTTTTGGCTTAAAAAAATGATAGGTTGTAGTCCTCGCAAAAAATTCGTCGGTAGGTCTTTGATGACACTTCCGGAAGATTATCTTTCTTTCTCTGCTCCTGATACAAAGCGTACATTTTACTGATTGAGAGGGTGGAATCGAGATAGTTTCGTTTGGAGTCTTTTCTGTTGTAATGACTTTCCATTGCGGGAAAGCTATCAATGTGGTCTTTTACAGCATTCAATTGATCTGGCTTGGTCTTGTTTGGCGGTGGCTTTCTCCCTCTCTAATCGACGCCTTCAAAAACACCATGCTTTTGATTTTCGCCCTGGAGAGCTTTGTCAATTGGTCCATGACTTATGCATAACGTTTTCGTAAAAAAATTCTTGCACACCCTTGTCTTCACACCTTCCTTTGTTAAGAAGTACCGCCTTCCATTCTTTTTCTCCTTACTGCTACCTCTTACTGCTCTCTTTCTCTCAATTTGCATTATCTCTATTGTTGCAATCAGGAAATCCTTTTGCCTCTGATAGTCCATTCCATGAAAAACTTTGCACACGTTTTGCCGTTCACGAAAGCCCAAGAAGTATCCGCGATTCCGAGATGCTCATGTCATTCCACGAACATCACAGAAATGATGGATGAACCTTCCGACTTTTTGACCGAGACCCCGTCAATAAAAGTTTGCAATACTAAAGAAAATTGGAAATCTAATAATGTCAACTTATTCCATTTTCTCGTCGGGAATTTTCCTCATGAGTGCCATTTCCACCAACAATCTCGTGCGAGGCAACATGATGTGATGGCGAATGAAAATAATAGCAATAACGCAATAGAGAAGGTTGAAGATGAGAGAAAACGGATGCTTATGCTTGCTATCACAACGTTATTTTTGTCTTTAACATTACAGATGGTCACTTTATCCACCTGATTAGTTCATCATTGGGCTGGCCAGATGACATTTGGTCAATATAACTTGATGGAGGTGACGCTTACTTCTCCATAGACGATGCCAATAAGAAGTGAACATGTGGTATTTGGTCATTTTTACCTGAACAGAAATTCGAGTTCTGGCAATTGATCATTATTACCAGCACGGTATGGATGACTGATAGTTTTCTTTCTTGCAGGTAAAAATGCCTTTATTCCAGTTGGTCACTTTTATTCGACTACGAAAATCAACATCTTACATAGTAAAAGTTATCAAATGCCACTTGACGACATTTACACGCACCAGCGAGAGTGATTCTAATTCATCCAGTGACATGGTAGTTGAGCTCAAATGCCATTTGGTCACATAAAAGTCTCTGGTTCGGGCAGGTAAAATTTATTTTCAAATGTTTTCAATACTTCAACCAAAAATTGGACGTTATCTCTATTTCCAAACTGTAGATAACGTTCCTTAGTAACAGAATGACCAAAAACCTAATTTTGAGAAAATTTGTTATTTGGTCACTTTTACCCGGTTTCCTACAAATGCGCGGGAGTCTATAATTCAA
Organism: Leptopterna dolabrata; assembly: GCA_954871275.1. NCBI lineage: Eukaryota > Metazoa > Arthropoda > Insecta > Hemiptera > Miridae > Leptopterna > Leptopterna dolabrata. The sequence goes on along the minus strand of OX940983.1, from coordinate 16,491,272 downwards.
TCATGAATTATTTTGTAGTTACTCATGAAGCATAAGGCAAATAATAAACCGTTGTGAAATAATTTACCTGTATAGGTGCCCCTTCTACGTAGATAGTATAATGAACCGTTGTGCAATAATTTATCTTTGAGTAATAATTTACCGTTATGTAATAATTTGCCCATCAATAATACTTCAACGGTTGTTCAAGTTGCAAAAGTACCTACCAACAAACTCCAGCCCCTCCTACGCAGATGTTACAATGAACCGTCTTGTAATAATTTACCGTTGTGTAATAATTTAACATTGTGTTATAATTTACCCATCAATAATACTTCAACGTTTGTTCAAGTTTCACTACACTATCAACAAACTCCAAAAGAGCCATCATTTTTCAAATGGAATAACGTCACAGAGCAACTCATCACACACTCGTCACAGAGCAACTCATCACACACACGTCACAGCAACTCGACTTCATATTCCATGAAGATAATCAGGTGCTCCCTAGCAATGATCATCTCGGGCCAATTCCAGATTGTTGAAGCGTCCCTAGTGATGATATTTGGGCTGAATGTATACAATTTCATTCACCCTCCTGTTGGAAATGCCTGTCGGTGCAAACTTCTGGGCCTTACTGTGAACGAACGGCTGGACTTAAAACGATGGTTTAAAAAACTCCCAAGTTCGAGAACTATTTAAAACCGTAAAAAAATTCGAGATAACGGCGTCCCCGAGATTTCATCCCCTATTTTTCACCCCTTAGGGATGACTGACAGTAACGCCGAGCTTCGAGGACCAACTAGACCCCAAACGGGACCTACACACCAAATTTCGTTAATTTTGGTTCATGGTAACTAAGAAAAGTGTGAAGTACGGCGGACGGACAGAAATTTTTTATTGCATTTTTGGATTTTACATACCTTGAAACAGAAACCATCAAATTTTGAGGGGGTTTAAAAAATTTTTTTTTCATGCTCGAGTCCAAAGGTTCATTATTGAAAATAATAAACCAAAACACGAAATTGTCGCATTTCTATAGGATTTTTGCATATTAGGTATCCTAAAGCATTCTACAGAAATATTCAGCATTCTACAGTCACTTATAAATTGAAGAGAATTAGTTCCATTCTGCATCGATTGTAACTCGACCCGGTAGTATGGCCGACATCAGTGATTTAAAGAAAACGACTATTTTTACCAACATCGCCGAAAAAATTGATGTATCAACTTTTAAACGTCCGTACCGTCGAAATGGCTGTTTTAATAAAAAGGTGTGTACAATGAAAGTTGTAGAGCATCAAATCCTGCGTTCAGCAAGTCCCTTACATGTCAAGTTCGGCCAAGTCTACAAATAGCAGAGCGGCCTGACAAGTAGCTACCCTACAATAAACCGCCTACTTCACATTGAACCTGCCAATAGGTACCCTAAATGAGTTACTTACACATTAGATACTGGAAATGGAAGTTCTTGCGATTTTTCTGACGTGGGGGTGATCTGATGTGTGTTGACGATTGAAGAAACGACGCGTTCTTAGTGTAGCTGCTGAAGGTTGCCTAGATGGTTAGGCATTTGCAGCTGGCTTCACCTGCATACGTATTCATACATTAAAAAAAAAAACCAGTCATGCAGCATGACTTAATGAGCGAATTTTCAAAGAAATATTCGAATTAATGGCTATGGTTTTGAATAAAGGAAAACTTCGGTCTAAAATTTGGTTTTCTATGTATATTCTCTTCGTATTTATTTCAATTTGTACGTTTTGTCCATCCTGATTCTACCGTTTGTTATGAGTAGATTCCTTGTTCCTTCTGAATGGCCTTTCCTCTTGACTACGATTTCAGGCCTGGTATCTAAAACCAGTTCAAGATTTGCTCTACTAGGTAGGTAGATCCTTCCTTCTTCATTGATATTATTTTTATCATGTTAAGTACCTACCTACCTTTGAATATCAAATATTCGTATGATACAGATAATAAATTGATAAGATACCTACCTAACCTTCTTCCTCCTACTGTTAGTACCTAAATAGAATAATTTGAAATAGATTTTTTCTTTCGTCTTCCTTCTAGTAATACGTGGGCCGGTACTTGTCTATCTATGAAGGTATCATAACAATTACATGTCAAATGGGAAATTCAAGGAGTTGTACTAATCGTTTGCCTCCCCCTTTTTTGCTTCGAACTCTCGTCTTCAATTAATACTTCTCACATTTTTCAATCTGACCACTCTATGTGGGTGGGGGTGGGTAAGAGTTTAAAGATTATCCTAGTTTTGGGTAATTTTTGCGCACTTTAAATGCTCTAATTTAAGAACGGATTTAGATATCTAAAATCCGATTTCACCATCGTGTTCAGCGTGCAAAAACCTTTAAAATGAGGGGTCACTTGTTAGAAAATAACATTTTGGGGATTTTTGGGTAATTTTTGCGCACTTTAAATGCTCTAATTTGAGAACGGATCAAGATATCTAAAATCCGATTCCACCATCGTGTTCAGCGTGCAAAAACCTTTAAAATGAGGGGTCACTTGTTGGAAAATAACATTTTGGGGATTTTTGGGTAATTTTTGCGCACTTTAAATGCGCCAAAACCCTCCTTAGAGTAGGCCAATTTCGCCCATCTTCGAACTTAGCCTTTCGATTGCCAAGATAGATTTTTTGTGCAAATTTGAGCTGTTTATCTCAATTCTATCGAGAGTTATCGTCTGGAGTGACACATATATATATATATACATATAAAAAAGTGTTAAATTTCAGGAATCGTTTTAGAATGGTCTGAAACGGATTTCTATGAAGAAAATTTCCAAAAATTTATATTATTTAAATTTCGAAGCCATTGCAATAGCTTCATTTTCTTTGAAAATTCGCTAAAACAAAGCCACTGCTACCAATATAATACAATTTATTATGACATTCATTATGCCATTACTAATCACTATTGTGAGTATGTAGGAAAGGAATAGAAGCCAGTTTTATTCGATCAATAAACACGGTCTAACCCCAAACTGATTCCAAAAAGTCGGGTCGGGTTTCCGAATTCTCCAGTTCTAGAATTTCCTAGCTTTTCTTGTTTATTTTCTATAGTTCACTCCTAGGAATTGTTGACGCAGGTTCATCGTGTAAAATCCCACACTATCCACATATTGATCCCATTTTTCGATAGATAACCACTGTGTGATGAATTTAGAGTTTTCATCACGGTGGCGTGAAAGGAGGAAAAGTCGCAGGCGGCGGTAGTCCACCGATCATCTACGACTTTGGGAGGAGATAGAGGTGGGTGAGTGAATTTACCTAGGCGGCTGTAGTCAACCGATCATCTAGGTAAGGAGAGGTGCTTGTCTAGGCGGCTGTAGTCAACCGATCATCTAGACAAGGAGGAGAGGAGGTAAATTCTCAGGCGGCTGTAGTCAACCGATCATCTGAGAGGGATAAGGTAAGAGAGAGAAGAGAGAGCTGGTTAGAGGAAGTGTCGAATGAAGCTAAAGCTCCAGGATCCAGGGTTATATAGGACTTGGAGGCCTCTCCCTCCAACTCCCTGTTGGGAGTTGGTAGTGGGGCTCCAGGTTGTGTCCCCTGGATTCTGTTGCCTGTCTCCCCACTCAGATGTTTATTAGCGGAAAGTAAGTTTTACATAAGGATATTGGTGAGAGCTTAAAAGTTGCTGGTGGAGTGTTCCCGGGAGGGACTCACGACAGAGGTCCCCCCAGTTCGAACCAATGTTTGAGAAGCTGAAGGCGTAAGGTGACAGAGGCTGAGGGCTGCGGCAAACAAAAGGGGAGCTGAAGGCGCAAGGAGACAGAGGCTGAGGGCAACGGCAAACAAAGGTGGAGCTGAAGGCGCAAGGTGACAGGTCTTGACTTAATTCTAGGAGTAAGCATAGGTAGTAAGTGGTAAGTAGGAGTAACATAGTATAGTAAGCATAGGTAGTAGTAACATAGTAAGTAGGATAAGTGATATGAAATATAAGTAAGATAAGTACAGGAGTGGTGTAGGTGAATGATATTGACAATGAATACAGTAGTGGTGTAGGTGAGCTGACATGATGACAATGATGATGATGAGATAATAGACTAATATTTACAAGGTTGGTATGTACAAGGTTGGTATTTACAAGGTTGGTATTTACAAGGTTGGTATTTACAAGGTTGGTATTTACAAAGTTGGTATTTACAAGGTTGGTATGTACAAATTTGGGTGGGGTTGACAGATTGGAACGGGGTGTTGAAGTCCGCCGTTCCCTGGGTGTGGATAGTGTGTGGTGAATTGTAGTGAGTGTGTGGGTGGAGTGAAGTGTGTGAGTGAAGTGTGTGGGTGGGTTTGGGTGGTGGCTGCTGCGGTGAGGCGGCCACGGCGGGGCTGTGAGGTTCGGTACAGTGCGTGTGGGTTAATAAGACACATGCACTGTCCCGAAATCTCAAGGCCCCGCCGTGATTCCTCAGAGCGGGGCGGAGGACTTGGCCGCCGGGAGGCGGGGAATGCGGGGACGCTCCCTCCGTCCGTTTCGCCGCCCGGGCCGTTTTGTCCCGGCGGAATCTATTATGGATATCCCCGGCGGTGGTGGGGGGGGAGGGGGTGTTGTGGGTTTGGTGGGTTGGGGTGTTTGAGGGGGAGAATTCGAAATTGGGGGGTCGAAAATTGAAAATTGGGGGGCGGAAATTTGGGGCTGAAGATCGGGAGGCGGGGGTTTGGAAGTGATAGGGGGGGTTTTGATTTGAACGGGGGGTGGGGGGGGCATGAGTTCCGCGAGGCGGAACTCGTGCAGAATTGAGGACATTAAAGGGTCGGTGGGGGTGTAGGGAGGGTGTACCCCGGTGGCTTGTGCTGCGCGAAATTCGCGCAGTATGCGCCACTGGGGGTACTTCCACCGCCGGGGCCGGGGAGGTAACCCGGAGATCCGTGGCGGAACAAACAAAAGCGGTGATGTCGGCCCGGGCGAAGGGGGTAGGGGGGAGAGCGGGTCCGGGACGAAAACGTCCCGGAGTATGGCCGCCATTTCCGGATCCGAATCGAAATCCGGAAACGGCGACGGGGGTGATAGTTGAGGTTGGGAGAGATGGTTCATGGCAAACGGACGGCGGGAGACTGATGGCTGATGTTGGTTGAGGGAGAACAGGGGCGGGTTTGCAGCAGGCGAAAGGTACGGTGTGGGGTTTCCCGTCCATTAGCAGGGTCGCGGTGGTCGGTGTTGTGCGGATGACTTGAAAGGGCCCGGCATAAAGGGGCTGAAAGGTTTTATGCATGCCGGGCTCTTTCAAGTACATGTGAGTGGAAGTGTAAAAGCATTTGGGGTAAGTGGTGTCGTTTGTCGGTGTTGAGGTGTGGAGCGGTTCCCTGTTAATGGACGGGGTGTTGTGTGGAGGGAAATTGTCGGCCGGTAAACGAATAGGGTCACGGAAAGCGTGTTGTGCGGGACTTGTGTTGTCTGAAGGACGGGCGGAAGTGCGTAGGCTGAGTAATACGTAGGGGAGGGTTTTGGTCCATGAGGGGGATGTGGCTGAAGTGGAGATGGCTTGCTTAAGGACCGAGTGCCACCGCTCTATTTTCCCGTTGGATTGGGGGTGATAAGGAGTGGTGCGGATTTTTTGAATCCCGAGGGAACGGAGCAGGTCGGCAAAGTGGGCTGATTCAAACTGCCTCCCCTGATCGACCGTGAGTGTCCGCGGACAGCCGTAGCGGCTGATCCACTGATTGAGGAAGGCCGCGGCGACGGCGTCCGCGGTAATGTGGGCGAGTGGGATACACTCAACCCAATTGGTCGCACGGTCGATCATGGTGAGGCAGTACCTCTTCCCCTCGGAGGGGGGAAGAGGGCCGACCAGATCTAGATGGACGTGTTCCCACGGGAGGGAGTCGGGAATGGGTTGAGGAGGTACATGGGGGTGAGCCGAGACCTTAAATTGCTGGCACTTCTGGCACCCCAGAACCCAGGTACGGATATCTGTGTTCATGTGGGGCCAGAAGTACCGCGTCTTGATCAGGTCCCGGCTCGCCCGGATGCCGGGATGATGGAGGGAGTGATAGTGGAGGAACAACTGCCGCCTCAGCTCCGGTGGGACGTAAGGGCGCGGTGAATCGGCCGTTACGTCGCACCAGAGGTCGAGGGGAGGGAGTTGTTCCAATTTGGAGGCGGAGATGAGGTTGGAGAGTGCGGGGTCGGAAGATGGTGTTTGGTGGGTTTTGAGGGTTTGTGGGGAAGGGAAAGGCAGTAACTCCGCCACCGGCGCGGGGGTGGGGGTGGGGCGGGAGAGTGCGTCTGCTACGCAGTTGTCGGCCCCCGGCAAATAACGAATATCGGACGTAAACTGTCCGATAAATTCGAGTTGCCGGAGGCGACGGGGGGAGGCGGATTTACGATTTTGGAGGAGGGCATGTGTGAGGGGCTTATGATCAGTGATGACAGAGAACTGCCTGCCCTCCACGAAGTCACGGAAGTGCTTGATGGCTTCGTGGATGGCGAGGAGTTCTCTGTCAAAAGTGGAGTAATTTTTTTGAGTTGGGGACAGAGTTTTTGAGAAGAAACCGAGGGGTTGGGGGGTGGCGCCGGTGTGTTGGTGGAGTACTGCCCCGATGGCCCAGTCCGACGCATCGGTCGTGATGGAGAGGGGAGCATGGGGATCGGGATGGGCTAATAGAGCGGCGTCTACTAGGTCCTTTTTGCAATTTTGAAAGGCGGTTGTGAGGGCGGGGGTCCAGGAAATGGGGCGGTTATCGTTCTTTTTGGCCGGTTGTGGGATAGCGTGTATGAGTGGTTGTTGGTGTTGTGCTGCGTGTTTGATGTGTCTACGATAAAAGTTCAACATACCCAGGAAACGGCGAAGTTCTGAGACGGTGCGGGGTTGGGGGAAATCAGTGAGAGCATGTACTTTGTCCGGGAGAGGCTTGATCCCGTCGGACGAGACTTGATGGCCGAGGCAGCGGACGGAGGGCTGGGCGAGGACGCATTTTTGAGAGTTGATGGTGAGGCCCTCGGCGGAGAAGATGTCGAGGACTTGCTTAAGGTGTGTCAGATGTTCGTGAGGGTCCCGGGAGGCGATCAATACGTCATCCAGGAAGCAAAACACGAATGGTAGTCCCCGCAGAATATTATCCATATAACGCTGCCACGTCTGGGCCGCGTTCCGGAGGCCGAAGCCCATTTTTATGTACTCAAAAAGGCCGAAAGGTGTTATGATGGCGGTTTTGGGTACGTCGGGCGGGTAGATATGTATGTGGTGGAAGGCTCTGGAGATGTCTAGGGTGGAGAATATGGTCGTGTTGTGGAGGTGTGAGGAGAAGTCTCGGAGGTGGGGGACGTTGTAGAGGTCCGGAGTGGTCTTGGCGTTCAGGCGGCGGTAATCGCCGCAGGGGCGGATATCCCCGTTGGGCTTCTGTACAATATGTAACGGTGAAGCCCACGGGGATTTGGAGGGGCGGATAATACCATCTGCTATGAGGTTATCGAAATGCCGCCGGGCTTGGGACAGTTGGAGGGGGTGGAGGCGGCGGGCTTTTGCTGAAATTGGGGGTCCAGAGGTCTCAATGTAGTGTTGTGTTTGGGAGATATGTGCTGAGGGGCGGCGCTGGGGTTTATATTGGAGGAGGAGCGTTTCGAATTGAGTTGGGGGGCGATCGACCGTGTGGATGAATCCGGGGATCGGCTTCTGGGTAGAGGGGTCGAGCAGGCGCGCGTTACGGACGTCAACCTGGAGGCCGAAATAAGCGAGGAAGTCGGCCCCCAGGATTGCTTTCTCTACGTCCGCCACGGTAAACTCCCACTCGTACGCGAGCCCGCTCATGTGGATGGATGAGCGGTACGTCCCGTACGAGGGGATGGTGGTACCGTTGGCGGCGTAGAGGAGTTGCCGGTAACAACGCGCCTGTCGCCGGAGAATATTGTTCGGGAAAATGGAGAGCGCCGTCCCTGTGTCAACGAGGAAAGGGACATTCGTCTTTGAGCATTTTAAGAAAAGGCGCTGGTGAGCTGGGGTGGAGTGCGGTAAAATGGCGGAGGCGGTGGGCTGATGTGTTGGTGGTGGTTGGTCCCCTGCGAAGGAGACGCGGGGCGGTCCTTTGCCGTTCCGGAGAGGGGGAACGGTAGCGTCGGCGCGAGTGGCGGCCGGAAGGGTGGCTGCCCTGGAGGCGGGCGTGGAGGGGCCGTTCCGGGGTGGGGGAACGGTAGCGGCGGCGTGAGTGGCGGCCGGAAGGGTGGCTGCCCTGGAGGCGGGCGTGGAGGGGCCGTGCCGAGGTGGGGGCACGGTTGATGGTGGGGTGAGGGGTTTGGCGGCGCTGGCAGGCGCGGCCGGGAGGTTGGCAGCCGTGGCGGTGGCGTAGGAGGGGTAGCGAGGCTTCGTGGTGGTGGTGTGAATGCGGGCGGGGAGGGGTTTGTCATGGTCCCCCCCGTGTTGGCGAGGAGGGGGGCCCGCCGGGTTTACCGGCGGGCGGCCGCGTTTCCCTGCTTGGAGGTGAAGGAGCAGGGGGGCTGGCATTTTCGGGCCTCCCCACCGAAGTTAACATGATGGAAACATCGGTGGGGGGGGTCCGCTGGGAGGTAGGCGGTCTTGGTGGGGCGCACGGAGGTGGAGGGGGCCGCTGCGGCTGGAGATTGTCCTCTGCGTTGCCGAGGGGGGGACGTGTTGCGGCGTTCGGGCGAGCGCTGGCGTCGGTGGTCGATGGAGGGGGTTGGCCGGCACTCGGTGGAGAGGGAGCGGCGCCGGTGGAGGGAGGGGGGCCGGCGGCGCTCTCGTGACGGCGTCCGGTCCCGCTGCGGGGTGGGGTTGCGTGGTGCGCCGACCTCCGTGACGCCGGCGGCTGCGGTGAGGTCGTGGACCGTATCGGCTAGCCGCAGAAGTGGTTCGTCTGGGCCGTCGAGGTGGCTGGCGAGCGCCATTTGCATGGGGTGTGGTAGGGCCCGCAGCCAAAACGTCCGTGCGATGTCGGCCGTCATCACGTCGTGCAGTTGATGACGCAGACGGCGGTAGAGGTGGGAGGGCTTCAGATCGCCTAGGTGCTGTGGTTGGGAGAGCGCTGCGACACGTGCGATCTTCGACGGCTGGTACAGCGAGACGAGGCGGGTGCGGAGGTCATCGTATGCGGCCGTGGCGTCGGGAGAGATGTCCGACGTCTGTAGGAGGATCTCGTACGGGAGCAGTGATATAATGCGGGAGTAACGGGTCCGCTGGCTGCGGATGTTGGCGGCCGAAAACGCAGCGTCGACTTGAAAGAACCACAGCGCGGGGTCGTGCGTGTAGAAGGGGGGTAGCGACAGCGGGAATGACGCCGAGGCCGTCGTGACGTCGGCGGCGGCGTGCGCGGCGGCTGCAGCGGCGGCGGCAGCGGCGGCGGCGGATGCGGAGGAGCCGGGTGGCGAGAGGCTGGTGAAGGGGTTTTCGGCTGCGTCAGTTGTCGCAGCGGTCGGCGGCTGCAGCAGGGATGGCCGGAGGAGCGGCGGCGTCGGTGAGTTCGGGTCCATGGCTGTAACAAAAATTCAAAAATGAGGTAGTTTTGAATTTGAAATTCGCAATCGGCGGGAGCGGAGGTGCGTTGAGAGCTGGAGTTGAGCGGTGAGGTTGGGCCAAGAATTGCGAATTTACACTGACTGTTTAAATATGAATTTAAAATTGGGGACACCGAACTAGACTGGGGCGACACATGAGGTGGTAAGAGGATAGAAGGTTGGATGAACGTCGGGTTCACCACTGTGATGAATTTAGAGTTTTCATCACGGTGGCGTGAAAGGAGGAAAAGTCGCAGGCGGCGGTAGTCCACCGATCATCTACGACTTTGGGAGGAGATAGAGGTGGGTGAGTGAATTTACCTAGGCGGCTGTAGTCAACCGATCATCTAGGTAAGGAGAGGTGCTTGTCTAGGCGGCTGTAGTCAACCGATCATCTAGACAAGGAGGAGAGGAGGTAAATTCTCAGGCGGCTGTAGTCAACCGATCATCTGAGAGGGATAAGGTAAGAGAGAGAAGAGAGAGCTGGTTAGAGGAAGTGTCGAATGAAGCTAAAGCTCCAGGATCCAGGGTTATATAGGACTTGGAGGCCTCTCCCTCCAACTCCCTGTTGGGAGTTGGTAGTGGGGCTCCAGGTTGTGTCCCCTGGATTCTGTTGCCTGTCTCCCCACTCAGATGTTTATTAGCGGAAAGTAAGTTTTACATAAGGATATTGGTGAGAGCTTAAAAGTTGCTGGTGGAGTGTTCCCGGGAGGGACTCACGACACACTGCAATTACTCGTGATAACTCCATCCAGGTCACTAAGGCGTTTACCCACAATACTTGACAGAACTGTTCAGTTTTACGCTGCCATCGATCTTGTGCCGATAACGTAGTACGCTCATCACTAATTACATAATCTCATTTAAAACACAAACCATTAATTAACCGTTATTGTCATACATGTCAGCCTTCTCAATCAGATGCGCAATTTCATATTACCTATCCCTTTTAAATTGATTTAGAGACGAATATAAAATCGACACGAATATTCACTTTGGGAAGCGAACTCTCACATTTTGGTTAATCAACCGAGTATCATTCACAAGAGGGGTTCTGAAAGTATTTTGCTCGTTTGACCTTAATAAGTTCACTAACCGTAAAGCTGTATTCGAGCTTTTCCAATTCATTGTTCACGTCCGTGGAAATTGTACAATCACTTTCAACGATGGAGGTGTGCCAGGACAAAATATGCGTAGGTATTTATTTGCTAAGGTGATAGACGTACTGATGTTATTGTGCTACATGATTCCGTATTTATGTCCAAGGATGGTTGTGGTCGGATTGCGATCTATGATTCTTCGAATTTCTTTCGGATTTGGATGAGTCTTCAATTTGTGTTGTACGTAACACCCTCTTTTCTGTAGATACAAGTTTCTAAGTTTAAACTCGGGTTTTAGTGATTTTATATTTTATTTTAGCCACATTTGAATGAAAAGTTATTCAGACATTATCTTTTCGTCTTCCCAATCAGGACAGCCTGATAGCTACTTAATACCTAACTTGATACTCAAGCCTGCGTTGGTATATTATAATGAAAAGTTATTACTTATCCTCCGTGTTGTACCGGGGCCGTTGTCATGAGTACTTCCAGGTTTTGGTGGTCGTCTTTTTCGATGCTATTCTCTCAAAATTAATATCAGATTTGGTTTCTTGAAGCCCCCAAACAGCAGATATTCAACCAAGTAGTACCAAACCTATCACACTTTTATATAGACAGCAAATATATCAAAATATCAAAAACAAAGATATCAAAATTATCAACTAAGTGGTTTTCGGTCACTAGGACTTGTAGGTATGTGATTTTGAAGTATAGGTGGCATGGAGAAATCGGTGATCGGTGGATTCTGGGGTAAGGGTTATTGCGGTATTCTTACCGTATTATTCACGATTTTCAGAATACCTTTGTTTTGTTTGTTTTTCACCGTCATGGTAAGAAGAAAATGCTACTCCACAAAAATATGGGTTCAGGCCTCCTTAACAGGCTGGCGAACAGCCAAGAATTCTTTTCAGCCCGCCTTGCATTATCAATATGCTGTTCGTCATTCAAAACTACCATTTCGGGAGAAGTTTTAATCAACAGTTCCACCGACGTAGACATCTGGATGCAACCTAAAATATTCGCTCAGTTTCGTCTCGTTTGACAAATGTTTTGGTGGATGCGTGGGCGTCCGTGTAGACAAACTCTGCGTGTTGGTGTGCGGCTCGCGAAGGGCACATCCATCAAACCAACAGGTCGCCGGGACTCCGTCTCGACCTTCCTGAACGCCCCTTTCCATGTGTCCGCGCATGCGCAGTCTCTTCGTCATCGGTGGGAGAGTTTGGCGCGTAGCGACGTCCTTATGGTATCGACGCTATGGTATCGACGCTTCTTGCGAGTATCGTATCGAATGAAGAGCCTCGGTACGAGTCGATCGACCTGTTGGGATTGCGTTCACTGTAGAGGGTTTTTGCTACCACAACGGCGCGCTGGAAGAGACCGAAACGGAATGGTGTGATCGGGCGAGCAAATTCCAGATGCTATATTTTTCGTTTTCCTTCTCGTCACACATCTACCGATTGGTCAAGTCACGCTTGACGTTATTCGTGAAGTCGCCGATGGTGATGCGTCAATCAATCCCGATAACCTATACCTGAATTTGGAAATACGACTTCCCTCGTCATCGGAAACATATTCAAAATCGAAGGTTCCAAATCGTTCTCGGCGTAACTGGGGAGTCCTCCGTTGCACACTGATCAATTCTAGGTGTGCTTCGAACGTTTCATTCTCCATCGATGTTCTCGTGGTTATAGTACAGTGTAATTCAATGCATGACGACATTCGATGCTTCGAAACAAAAAACGCAAAATGGTCAAGATGGAAAAAATGTGGGTTACCTCCTACTCTGTTATACATGTGTAACTGTACTATTTGTTCTACTCATCGACAAAAACGGACAGCACTCCGCAATCTGTACGGTGTGCTGTGTCGTGTTCTTTTAACTCCAGCTGTTGTACTCGTCGTTTGCGTGAATGATTCAGATAATTGTTTGGCAAATATGTCATTATACGTGGGTTTGATTTGAAAATTTATTCTTTTCCTTCCTTCTTAATATCTGATTTTCGCACCTAAACAGTGTGCAGCTACTTAAATTGTTCTGTTGAACAAGCTGATGCTTGATTAAGGGGCCGGGGTGTCCAAGTGGGCTAGAGCGTCCGATCTTTATATCCCCGTTTGGGATAAAAGTTGGCGAAAAGCTTGCATTTACATGATCATCTTCACCTCTGGTAATAATCGTGTGAAGCCTACAGGGACTATTGATTGAAATAACGTTCGAGTGAAAAGTCCCCCCGCCGGGATATACCTACCCATTGAGGTCGAGGTCCAGGGATATATTAGGAAGTGGGGAGGGGAAAATGAAATTGATTGCTTGATTAAAATCGAACTTCAATCTAATGTTGCCAAAAAGCATTTCTAAATTTTGCGTTTCCCACCTTTGATTGATTGTAAATGCAGGTCTGATTAACCATTTGGTTTCACAAGAAGCATTTAGACTTGAGTTGGACTTTTATAACAGGCTGATTGACAGCTCCCTCAATCCTCTCCCTGAGAAAATTTAGTTTACCTGCTGGAAGTCAGAACTCCCCCCCCAGCTTCGCAAATCATGGATGAATAAACGTTTGACCCTATGTGGCCTATGTGCTTCGGCTTCTCAGGACGCCATAACTCACAACCCAATCGTCCAACTTGGCTGAAATGTTGATGGTAGTTCAGGGTTAGGTCCTAGTTGGTCATATGTGAATTTTTTCCCATTCGCATCAGTATGAAATTAGCATGCGCAGACGTGGATACCGTTGAACCGCCATAACCCACAACTCGATGTCCAAACAAACCATCTTTCTTTCTTTAGTCTGGTCCAATAGTCTCCAGTGTTTCATGTATTTAAATCATTTTTTCAAACCTTCTCAATACGGGAATGTCTCTTCTTAATTTCCCCAATGGGCCCCGGGTTGTTAATTGAAAAAAAATCCTCTCTTGCAAAACTGTCCAAGAAAATATCCTACAACATACTACCTAGATATTATTAACACGGACAGCTAATTCCACCCGTAGTCCCAAGGCCGAGTCGCGTAATCCATGTATTACTCTAGACCTAGACCCATATGTTATAAATTTGTATCTGTTGCATTATCTCAACCAGTAGAAATCATTGAAGTGAACCAAAGTGTGAGCGAATGTGTGTAATTATTTCTGTAATTTCTTCATGGCTTTTCACTTTTTGTTTCAGGTAAGAGCAAGAAATTTATTATGATGGCTTTGATTGCATATTTTCGTAAGTATGTACAGAAGTTTTTTATTATCATCGCTATTAGACGCCTAGCTATAGTGAGCTGGAATGCAAACTTACCTGAAATGAATTAGTTGTTACCCAACCAACATCACGGCTAATGAAAAGCGACTTTCGGTTACGTTTAATCACGTAATTCATAAGGTTAAAATGTTTTTGGGGTTCCAACGGCTGGATTAATCTCAGTCAAAACGCTCACTGGAAGATTCATTTCACCGTAACCAACGACACAGCCAACTTTCCACGAACCGTTTCAAGCCCGGGTCGTATAAAAAAAAGGGGGTGAAAAATAGAAGTCGGAACTCATTAATTAGCGAAGTTCAAATGCCGTTTACAGATTCCTCATGTTCATTCAATTTCCCCGTTCATTTGCCGAACCTATTTCGAGCGTTAATCAAATCAGGTTCTTGACGTTCAGGCCCTAGAACTCTCATCATTCCAGTTCTTGTTCTTCCGTGGATTTACGTTATTTTATCCAATTATTTCTAAATATCTGTTATACCTGCTAGAATAAATGGCGATGTCTGTAAATAAATTATTTATTAATCCTATCTACTCTAAACTAAAGGAAGTTACTGTCCGTGGCTAGGGAAATGAAAACGCAGCAAGTTCTCCCAAAACGGTTGATTAGGTTCAGTATTATAGAGAATCCAAATCACTGTTCTTAACAGATGTTGGTCTCTTGCGAATGGGCTATGAGATAACGGTTTTTAATTATGAAAAATTATTGGGAAGGTGCAAGTTGATCCTACTGAAAATTCATCTGAATGTATGTATGGTTGGTCCGTGGATGTGGCGAAGTTTCGCTGCAAAACAAGTACAATGTGACCGAATGTGAGTTATGGTGAAAAGGAGAGTTATGGTGGAGTGAGGTGGAGTGAAAAGGAGAGTTATGGTGGGGGGGGGGGGGGGAGTTTGTGAGTTGGGATGTTCGGGTTTCTGTCATACCCGAATTTCGAGGGGGCGTTCAAAACATTTACTTTCCAGTCATGGGAAAGCTCTTCACTGGAGGGGGGGGGGGGGGGGTGTGTTAAATATTCACCTGACTGTCATGATTCTACTTCCGATTTTCGGAGAAAATACGCTGTTGCTATGGGCCCAAAAATTGCAGTAGGGCACATGAATTTTTCTAATATTATTCGTTTAGAGAAAGGGGACCTACCTATTGTGTTCAATGTTTCATTCTAGACAATATCTGACCTACGGGATGAAATTTCACATTTTCGCTTGAAAGTTCGTGAATATCAAGCGAACGGGTAAGTTCGAATGTGGGCGATTTTCGATGGTTCAGTTGAGTCAGATTTGAGTTTTTGTGGGTCAGAAAGGTAATATCAAGTTAGGAAAAAAAGGCCAAAATCTCTAAAAGTCTGGATGATAAGTTTAGACGGACGGGTCAAATTTGAGTTTGTGTGTCAAATGTCTGTAACAAAAATGCTAAAATCACCAACAATTGGTACTACTAGTTCATCTTGAGTGGTGTAGAAATTTGGCGAGACAGACTCTTTAAAAAATCAAGAATGTTTTTCATAGGATTAGTCATTGAGTTTTTTTGTGGTAAAAAACCACTTAAATAGTTGGAATTTTTTTGTGGTTTTATGATTCGAAAAAAATTGCTTAAAAAATCACCAAACCTTGCTATTAAATGGTTGTAGGTATAGGAATTTACTTTGAAAAATCGCTCATCGGTTATCGGACATTTCATTTGAGCGCGTTAAACGTGCGACTCAGTGGAGGGGCTCAGAAATTGTTTTCCATTATTAAATCGAAGATGTTGTTGAAATTTAAGAATATTTTCATTAAAATTTGACTGATCTATTCATTATTCAAAAATTTGTTACTTTTTGGGACTTCTTTTATTAGAAAATCCGCTCATATGTTCTTGCTGCATGACTGGAACTCATCTGAATACTGGAATTTGTCCTTAACCGAACGTTTTGACGTACAATAGTCAGTTTAAACCCGTTTTCGACTGTGTTTTCAGTGTTTTGCACAAAAAGGTGGGCAAAATACAATGAAGCCCCAGTTGGGGGGAAAAGCTGAAGAGTCCTCGTGACATGAAAGAGACGTTCATATCATCAAGAGGCGCGTTCGTGTGAGAATTCATTTAGTAGAATTACCAGATTCTAAAAGGTCGGAAACAAGGCTTCAATTCCCTCCTGGTTTTTCTCATTAGCTGCTCCGGTGAACAGATTAGGTTTTACTTTTTCAGTTATTTCATTGATGTTGTAACGCACCTCAACAAAAAGCGTATTCTGGTCGGTTTTACCTCCTTGGTGTTTACTCATTTCAAGTCGGAGGGATTTCCGAGCGAATTGAGCATTTCTCAAATGCCGTGCTTCCGAAGCGTTCGATTTGATGCTCATACTCCACAACGCTGCAAATTATCACACAACCAACTCGATTTCATTGAGCGTTGCGTGATTATAATTAGGTGTTCTCAAGCGATGATATCCGGGCCAGATTTTTTCCTTTCGTTCACGGTCGTTCGTATTGACGAAGCTTTTCGGTGCAGACGAACGGCTGGACGTACAATGCTACGGGTGGTCCCAAAAATTGCTGAACTTCGAGATCAATTTAAAAACATTAAAAGAACCATGCTCTTCTCTTGAACGTTTTCGAGTTACGGCGTTCTGGAAATTTCAACCCATATTTTTTTCACCCCTTTGAGTTGGCTGACAGTAACGCCGAGCTTCGCGGACCAGCTAGACCCTAAATAGGATCTACAAACCAAATTTAATTAATTTTGGTTCATGGTAACTAAGGGAAGTGTGCGAAGTACGGCGAAAGGACGGAAATTTTTTATTCCGTCTTCGGATTCTACGTACCACATTTGGATGGGGGTTACAATTTTTTGTTTTTTCATGCTCGATTCCAGTGAGAGAGATATTTTTATTTGGGGGGGGGGGGGGGGGGGGGGGGCTAAAGAGGACGCAAGACTTCAGATGTTAAAACCCTCTCTAACCTAATCCTCCCCCCCCCCCCCCCCCAGAAATGGAGTAGTGGGGAAATGGAGTAGGGTGGTCAATTACGACGAGGTCCTTGTCACGTGGTTTTATTATTCTCTACGATTGGGTCCTCAGTCAAGACCCGCAAAGTTAATTTGACGGTTTTAATCTCGAATAATAGGTTGCTATTTCTGACAAATTATTTCGATAAGAGAAATTGTCATTGAATTGTCTGGGTTCACATGTTAATACTACCTCCTGTGTTATTATACAAATTTCTGGTGATTGCAGCCATTTTCACAGGTTTTTGACCCGCAGATATTGAATTTTGAGAGTTGAAACTTCGTTAGAACCTCAATCCTTCAGTCATGATCAAAATCAGCTTCATGTTCATTCTTCTCGCCATAAAAAAACATGGAAAACTATACGTCACTTGCCCAAGTTCACTAAAACCTCAAAAATACCTAATTAGCACCCATTTTGCTTCCGAGTCTGCGAAGCAGCGGAAGCCTTGTGTTCACTTTCGTGAGCCAAAAAATTTTTGTCTTCAGAAATCAAAATTTCCACTTGCATTTTGCGTTTCAAAGCCTACTGAACAAATTTGGTTCCGTGTCTGTCGGTCTGTGAGTCTGTGAGTCTGTGAATCTGTGAGTCTGTGAGTCTGTGAGTCTGTGAGTCTGTCCGCATTTCCTTGTTACAGCCATAACTTCCACGATTTTGAATTGATTCAGCTCAAATTTTGAGGGATGGTGCGGATAAGGCCCCTTGAGGTCCCATACAAATTTCAACATGATTGATCCAGCGGTACGGCCTGCGCATGCGCTAACGTTAAATTCAACAAACACGCATAACTTTCACAATTTTGATTCAATTTCGCTCAAATTTTCAAGGGTTGTTTGGACAAGGCCTAGTGAGTTCCAGTATGAATTTCAGCATGATCGGACCCTCGGTGCGCTCTGCGCATGCGCTGGCGTGAAATAGATTCAATTTCCTTGTTACAGCCGTAGTAACCAAAGATTTCACCCAATTTCAATGTAATTCTCAGGGATTAAGCGGGTAGGGCCCATTGAGGTCCCATATAAATTTCAACATGATAGAGCCAGCGGTTCGCCCTGCGCATGCGCTCTGTCTGTCTGTCTGTCCTTCTATGCACGGCCAAACGGCTCGACGGATATCGACCAAATTTGGCACGAATATCCAGTAGGCTCCCAAGTTGTGCAACGTCGCATTTTCAATTCCCTGACCATAGCGGAACTATGGTCGACCATGGTCAACTCCTGAATGGCTTGATGGATATCGACCAAATTTGGCACGAATATCCAGTAGGCTCCCAAGTTGTGCAACGTCGCATTTTTAATTCCCTGACCATAGCGGAACTATGGTCGATCATGGTCAACTTCGTTAATTGAAATGGTAACCCCTATTTTTTATCGCGTATTCGTAATCTACGTGAAATTCTATGTACGATCGACCCTTCGGACTACCCCCGCGGTCGACCATAGCGCATCCATGGGCCCCTCCATGGTCGAATCCCGAATTGCTCAACGGATATCGACCAAATTTGGCACGAATATCCAGTAGGCTCCCAAGTTGGGCAACGTCGCATTTTTAATTCCCTGACCATAGCGGAACTATGGTCGACCATGGTCAACTCCTGAATGGCTTGACGGATATCGACCAAATTTGGCACGAGTATCCAGTAGGCTCCCAAGTTGTGCAACGTCGCATTTTTAATTCCCTGACCATAGCGTAACTATGGTCGACCATGGTCATCTTCGTTAATTGAAATGGTAACCCCTATTTTTTATCGCGTATTCGTAATCTACGTGAAATTCTATCTACGATCGACCCTTCGGACTACCCCCGCGGTCGACCTTAGCGCATCCATGGGCCCCTCCACCTCCATGGTCGAATCCCGAATTGCTCAACGGATATCGACCAAATTTGGCACGAATATCCAGTAGGGTCCCAAGTTGTGCAACGTCGCATTTTTAATTCCCTGACCATAGCGGAAATATGGTCGACCATGGTCAACTCCTGAATGGCTTGACGGATTTTGATAAAATTTGGCGTAAATACCCGGTAGGCTATGGGATTTTTCCGTCGTTTGTTGGTTCCACGATACTGCGTACAGCGAATCTCAGATAGCGAGCGAAGCGAGCGGTCAGGCTAGTTATGTATAATGGACGTAATGTATTATGGAAGTCATGTTATGTATAATATGTATATTTCATGTAATGTTATGTAATGTTATGTTATGTAATGTAATGTTATGTAATATGTATATTTAACGTTATGTAATGTTATGTAATGTAATGTAATGTAATGTAATGTAATGTAATGTAATGTAATGTTATTTTGCTTCCGAGTCTGTTCTATTTTATAATGGGTCACTCTGATTGTGACGAGGAAGCTCCTGTGCCATCACCTTGGCAGTGTATTTGCCCATGACACCCTTGGATATAATCCGATCGGGCTGCAAAGTTTCGGGACCCAACTAGGCCCAAATGGAATCTGTGTGCGAAAGAACGATTGTTGTAGACCGAAAACTAAGGTAGATGTACGGTAGACGAACGACGGACGAACATTGCATTTTTGGAACCTAAACCTTTGGGTCCTACTTGTTCTGTCGTTTAAACAGTGTACTTGGTCGCTTTGGAGGTCTCGGTTTTCTTGGCGAGTACCGCGATTGGGAAAACTTAGACGAGATTGCAATCAATCCCTTGGCTGTAGCCTTTGCAGCTTCAACGAAGAAGTGGTTCGAAAATCAAACGAAATCGCCCATGCGCGCACAGCCGCCCTCGCCACTGCAACATCCTGAGCCCGGAAGGTGGATCACCCCAGCTGCCTCGGTGTGTAGTCCGAGGCGATGGTGTGTGTAGAGGGGGGGGGGGGAGGGGAGCTACTGCGCCAAAACCGCCCCTGGATGAGGTGGACGGGCGATATGGGCGGCCCGGCGAGGCGGGGGATCACCCACATCATACGTCTTCCGCGTAACGATCCCCCGTCCGACCCCGGCGATCAAGCGTGGCCGCGCTAACGAGACTTTCGAAAACATCAGTTGATTTGACCCACGTCAACACCTCGGGTTTTTCATGAAAATCAGGAAATGAGAAGAAGAGCACCGCTCCACGTGACTGTTCGCGTGGCGATGCGCTAGTACCTACTTCGTCACGTTGTTTTTAGTGAATTTTCAAAGAAAATATAGCTGTTTGGCTCGTTCCAAAATTTCAGAGATGCTCCTCCCTGTGAATCGGAAACCCTCCAAAACATCGGTCGGATATCTAAATAATAAATTTTCACTTTTTCATGTGTGCGTGCAAACAAAAAGGATTTAAGCAACATAGGCATGTGGGGGTGCTGTCAACAAATTGTGGTGGGGGGGGGGGGGGGCAGTCGATTGCAGTTGATCCCAGTCCGATTAGACGCACCCAGCGTACCACGTTCACAAAATTGTAGTCCGCGAAATCCCCCTCAAAAAAAACTTTATGTAGCCATGTGCGTTGTCGTTAACCATGTTTTTTTGGTCGCTGAATCGATTGCGAGTAGTTTCTAGCTGCATCGAGTGATCAAAACCATAATTTTATGGTTCAAAACACCCAAAAGTTATTTTTGGACATAATTTTCTGCACGACATACCACTCTGGTCTCAACGAGTGCCCCAGTCAGGCCGTACTGAATGCTCTGGCAGGTTATCATTAATTTTAGTTCTCAATTTCCCAAAGTATTTCTGTGAAAATTCGCTCTTTAAGCCTTACTGCATGACTGGAATTCTTCTTCATGTATTAATTTCCAAAATTAATCCAACATCCGAATTTTCCAACTTGATTTTCAAAGGTCTTGTTCTGATAATTTTTGATAACTTTTTTCACGCCCACAATGCTGATGTTGATAGCATTCCATGTGGCATCGATAGTTTTCATGGGATGGAGTTTGCACTGTGGTACTTTTAAAGAAATGCTGAACCATCTCTGTAACATTTCTATAATTCTTCTCGATTCGGGAACTTTTGAAATTTTTTAGCAGTCGATCGATTCGTTTGATGTGATTGGAAATAATACCAATATTGTATATTGTTTTGAATGACCTGATGTTTGAAGCAATATATTTTTGTGAGGTCGGTATTTATTGAAATTTGATGATTTGGAATGTACCAAATAGTTTTAGTGGCTTAAAATAAACGTGACTACAGCTGTAGTAGACACTCCTATTAAATAACTTATTCTGTCCGTAATTTCTTATTATATATACCTACATTGAAATTTCCCCTAATTGGAACCATCAATGGAGAAGTAATACCGATGAAAATAATGTTTCCCTCGGTATAAGCTCCCCCTATAACGGTTTTTAACCCACCTGTTGCTCCCGTCCAGCCTCTGGAGATTGAAATTCAAATAAGGCCATTTTTTCATCGCATTCTATGTATTACGTAAGGGTCAAGTGTTACTACTGTCGCGATTCAGCTGCGGATTTCATCATTCTTATAATATTTCTTATTATCTTATTATATAAATATACTCAAATGCTTATAAATGTATTGTTGTATACTAACGAATTGTCAGGTAGCAGTATGAGGGCGAAGTTGATAATACACACAAACAATAATGCTACTAGAAATATGTTGGCACTTGCAGTATAAATTCTGAAAATGAAAACTATTGCTTACGCATAGAGTTTCTAGATCATCTAAGCACAACGCATACTCACGAAAAGAGCTTGTAATGATGTAGTCTTCATTATACTTCTCAAAGTCGTAGAAATGAATTATAACTATAACGTTTCATTCATCTGGAGGTTCCACATTTTCAGTTTTCAAATGCCTCAAAGAGTTAATTTTCCAATTCGCAAATTGCGTTGTTCGTTCTTTTTGGAACAAACTCACGGTGATTGGATGAATGTACGAGCAGAAGAAGCTTTTAATTTTCGAACGTAAGTATGCACTTGTGATGCTAAACATGAACTGCTTACATACGTCTTTCAATAATGTTATAATTATGATCGATGATTGCTAAACAGAATAAGTGAGCTGGCTCATTTCACCTTTTAGATTATATACACTTATTTGCATTTAAGAATAACGAAAACATAAATTGTCAAAATCCCCTTGTAGATAACGAGCAATGGCTTTCACCTGCTCAGTCATTTCTGTATTGCTCTTATGGACCAACTGCATGGAGTTGGTAGGTGTACCCTCTGCTAAAAGTAGGAGAGAGTACAAGTCGGCGGAGAACCGGGAATGCGCCAATCCCTTGAAAACGTACTAGGAAAGCGCCAGTTGTGGATGTATGAAGTTACAGGAAATCGCCAACTGTGAAATTACAAAGTTATCGGGAACCCCCGCTTACCAACTGGACATTATCACGTAGAAGTCAACGTTCGTATAATAGTAGAAATGTGGTTGTCGCCATCGTATCAAAACAGTAGTAGTAACAAAATCCGTTCGCCTGTGTTTGTAAGTATATCGGCACCACGAAGGTATGACAGAGCTTTGTCAATATTTTGACGATTTTTAGGAATGCTTTTGGTGTATTATTTTCAATAATGTCCGTCAATAATGTTTCAATAATTCCGTTTCAAGGTACTTAGACTCCGGAAATGGAATAAAAAACGCTGCAAATTATTACACAACTGTTTATTATTTATCTGCATAGATGCCCCTTCTGCGTAGATCGCTGTTTTCTGTGCCTACCCTCGTGCTTCCCCTAGGAAACACCTAAATCGAGTGCTGGAGCCGGCCCGGGAATTACAGTTTCATAAAAATGCGCGGGATTCAATAATTCATTCTTAGTTGTTTGTTGTTATTCATGAAGCATAGCGTTTGTTCAGGTTGCAAAAGTACCTATCGACAAAATCCAGAACAGCCATCATTCTTCAAATGAAGTAATTATCACAGAACAACCAACTTGACTTCATATAGCCATCAATGATTATAATCAGGTGTTCCCTAGCAATATTATCTGGGCCGGATTTATCACTATCATGTTGACGAAACTTTTCGGTACAAACGAAATGGACATATTGAATGGAAATTAATGAATCAGTAAGTAAAAACGCTGCAAATCCCTGCACAACGGTTTATTATTTTGTATAGAATACCCTTCTGTTACAGATCACAGCTCTATGTATAGATAACCCGTCTATATAATATGATATGTACTATTCTACACATATTATGTAGATCGCAGACCCTCCGTAGGTTAGTACCTAACCCCGTACTCGTTACTAGGTACCTACCTAAATCACGAGTTAAATGTTGCTAAAATAATTCTGCCGATGACAAACAGTACCTAACAAAAAGAAACACACATAATGAAGTTCTGAAAAGAAATTGTTGATGAGGAGTGAAAAAAGTTGCAAAAGTACCTACCAACAAACTCCAGCCCCTTCTACGTAGATGGTATAATGAACCGTTGTGTAATAATTTACCGTTGAGTAATGATTTACCGTAGTAATAATTTACCCATCAATAATACTTCAACGTTTGTTCAAGTTTCACTACCTACCAACAAACTCCAAAAGAGCCATCATTTTTCAAGCGAAATAATATCACAGAACAACCAACTCGACTTCATACTCCGCCAATATAATCAGGTGATCCCTACCAATGATTGGCCGTATTCACAAATTCCTATTGTGGGCGCGTCTCTGGTTACGAGATTTGGTTTGAATTGTATACAATTTCATTCACACTGGAGTCGAAAATGCCTGTCGGTGCAAACTTCGGGGCCTTACTGTGAACGAACGGCTGGACGTACGATGCTCCGGATGGTCTTAAAAAACTCGCAAGTTCAAGAACTATTTAAAACCGTAAAAATATTTACGTAAAAAAATGGTATAGGCGTTTTGAAAATTTCAACCCCTATTTTGAACCCCTTAGAGATGACTCACAGTAACGTCGAGCTTCGAGGACCAACTAGACGCCGAACGGAACCTATAACCCGAATTTCATCAATTTTTTTTCATGGTAACTAAGAAAAGTGGCCCGTACGGCGTACGGCGTACGGCGGACAGACAGAAATATTTTTATTGCAGTTTTGGATTCTACATACCTTGAAACGTAAACCATCAAATTTTGAGGGGGGGTAAGAATTTTTTTTTTCATGCTCGATTCCAATGGTTCATTATTGAAAATAATAAACCAAAAGTAAAATCTAGTTTTTGAACCAGAACAACGAGAGTTACGCACGCGTTTCGATTCCATTTTGAGAATTTTGACACCAACCGCACTCCCCTACGATAAGTAGTTTTTGTGTTCTATTGTTTTTAATTTCCTACACCAGTGACGTCATTGTAACCCTCTCATCTGGGCGGGACCCCCTTGCCATGTGTGACGTCACTCACTTCTTAAAATCATGGAGTAAAATCTGTCTTTCGTAGGAGAGATCATAGGTGCAAGTTGGCTTCATAATTCTTATAATGGGGGGGGGGGGGGGGGATACAGGATAAAAATAGACTATTCTATTTTTATCCTGTAGTTTTTTGCTATGGATTTCCACTACTCCGCCGCAAGTGATTTAAGTTATACTCAGGATGGAATCTGCTTCCATTTAAAAAAAAAAAAAAAGTACATTTTTCAGTACCATGGGTATAGCTCATTGTCTTCGGTTTCTGACGTCTGGTTCAGCAGTTATCGATGAGTGTAATAGCTTTCTATTACATAAGAGAGGAAGGAGCCCCTGCCAGCTATCTGCCAAGACTCCCCGCCTTCCCCTTCACCTCACCGCCGAAGTCGTGGTTGGAGGATCCCACTGTTATCGCAGCTCTCGAGGCGGCTGTTACAGAAGTTGAACTTTCACTCGTCCTTCACCTTGGAAATGAGGCGGGAGAGGGAGGCGTGGTGCCGACTCTCAAGGGCCCTCTTCTCTGGGGGATGCATCTCTGATAAACAGTTTACTATCATGAGGGAAGGGAAGGGGTGGAGTTGCTCTCACGAATATTCATCCGGAATGCTGCATAATTAAACGGCTTGACCGAAGATAAGGTTCTGTCACTGCCTAGGTACTACTGCAGTGTGACGAAATAGTGTTTATAATATTATTACCAACCAGTAGATGACAATCCTACACCTCATTTTAAATAATACAGTTTTTTCTCTTCTATATATTGTTGTTGACACAATTTAAAAAGTGTTAAGCAAGGCGTCGTGTCGTGAGAACAAATTATAAATATAGAAAATTTGAAAGGTAGGAATCACTGGTAGTTTTACAATATAAGTCTCCAACACTGTACAATTCCCGCTGGATCAGGTAGTCGATCCCACATACAATTAATTTAAATTCTAACGTGGGTTCCTCGTTTTTCTTGAAACACGTGTGTCTACGTTGTGCTGAAATATAGAGGGTAATAAGGAACTGGCTCACTCGAAATATGTAATATCAGAATCCTGCGAACCAGCAAATCTTCAAACGAATATCGATCAACCTCCTGCAAGCATACGTTACTCCCTTGCGGTTTCATACCAGCTCCACCCACCGCTTCCCGCTTCCCGCTTTCCTCTTTATGTTCCTTTTGCCAAAGACATCTTTTCACAAAGCTCCGGGGGAAAAATATGCTTGGCGAAATAAAATACTCGGGAACGTCATATGGTAGTTCACTTCCATAATGGGGCAACAAGGCCCATTTACCATTCCAATTTCCGTACGGTCTTTGAACATTCAAAGGTTTCACGTTTCTTTTTCGCGCACTTACGATTTTTCTCTGCCTTTACCCTTTCCATCCCATCCAAATGTATTCCCAAATGGCACAACGTTTGTCTGTTATTGTCATTTTTTTTTTAAGCTTGATCTTCGAACGTCAATTCTCGTAGTTGTTCCTCCCATTCATCCTTACTCGTTCATTATTGCAGCACTCATGTTTCTTCAATGAGGGAGTTTGCAGGGGATAAAGGTGCTGCCAAAATTCTCGAACATAAACTAATACCTAACATAAAACCCCAATATAAACGTAATATAAAACTACACGTTGACTCACAAATTAATCATAAATAAATTTATGAAAAATTTCGTCATCCAGAAAAAAATGAACTGTAGATAACAGACAAGGAAATAGGCACAACAAAGATGACACGTGTAATGTAGTCATGTGAAGCTTGTGTTTATTATAGGAGGCCCAGAATTTCCAGGAATGTATCAAAAACAATGCGTACAGTAAAGCGTTATGATATCATAACACTTTTCCGTACAATATTGTTCAGGGAGTCCAATACGGCAACAGCTTTCGGACATCTTCATTTATCTCTCTGCATCTCAGACAGCTAGCTGTCCATCTTTTTCTCGCCCCACGGATTATTCAATTTCATTCTGATTTCTTGCCATGCATCTTGTTTTCGGAGTTTATTGAAGTACTGCGGGATTGGTCCCACAGAACTTCATGTGTTCTGTATTTCTGTATAAGTCATAAACTCAGCTGTACGATCTTTGTACCACTCCATTGCACGGTTCGAGAATAAATTATTCCCTCGCCGCTCTACAAATTCCGGCTACGAGCCAAAATAGAGAATGTGTGAAAAATAGAAAATGAAAACTGTGCACATCTATGCTGGTGTGAATGCCCGCACTAATCCTCACATCGTTCCGAACATCTCTTTGATATGACGGGGGAAAATAGCCAAAGATTGATCGGCCCCGTTCTGTTCTTTATTAATGAAGTTGTGGAGGGCATATCAAGTGATTTTGAACGGAACAATGTTAGTTACGGAGTTGTTACAAGTGGATACGCAGCGTTAGACCTCAGATTGGTTGCAACCTGTTTTCGACCACCCACACGTGACTGGCACCGTTGCTTTCCGTGTCAGTGGCATCCGTGTTGAATTTTTCGCTGGATCCTCCACACAGCACCTTCTCTTTCCGTGTCAATGGCTCAGTGCTCAATGCTGCGGTTGGCTTCTTTTAAATTCGGGCAGTGATCCCCCGTATGTCTCGTTTATGAGTTTAAACTGGGGTAATGATGCTGTATTTAATAGATGAGGAAGAAGAGAAGAAAACTCGGCGCTCCCAGCCAAAGGCGCCAGAGCCAAACGGAGCCGGACATATTTGAACAGGTAGCTTGTTTCTCCCTTCGTTTACAAGGCATCAGGCCTTGCCGATATTTTTTTCACTGATACTGCCGATACGGCACGTTACTTCACGGATATGCGTGAAACCTTAATGGTCTTAGGGGATTGCCAGCTCTCTCATCTAAAAAAAATCAAATTTAAAAAAAAAAATCCACATGAATCCTTTTGAAAAGTAATGAGTTAACGAGTTCCTTTGACCCCCAATAAAAAGTGGTTGACATGTCGGGGCTCAGTCAGAAGGCAGGAAGAACTCACATCTCCTTCATTATTCATTGGCACAACGTTTCAGGTCTAATGTGTGACTCATCCTCAAAGGAACCTATGAGTAGCCCATGAAAAATTGAATAAAACTAAACCATGTAACTATCGAAAAAGGTGCTACAATTCCGAGAAAAATTGAAAGTAAGTGAATATCTGGTAGTTGAAAACCAAGAAACATAGGTACAGGTGCAGGGAGAAAGTATTGCAAGGTAGGTACAGGAACCATTGTCAAAGGAAAGCACCTAGAGCCTTGATATATTAAATGCAGTGAGGAAAAACAATCAAAAGGTATCATTTGCCAAGATATGTATTCACACCTCAAGCTAAAAGTTCTGAAAGTACCTTAAACATAGACAAAAATGTGGCCGGGAGCTGGAATCGAACCCAGGACCTTCTGAGTAGCGGTCCCGCACTTACCGCTTTGCCACCAGTTCGAGAGCCTTAGATAAAACTTTAACCATGATATTTGGGAGTTGAGGATCATTTTGTGTTTACCAAAGAGTTGAAGGGAAGTGTTATTGAGGGAAACCACAAGTTTCATTTTGGAGGATTTATCGAGATGCTCCAATACAGAACATTCAAACGCATTGAGAACTCACGGATGTTGCATGCACGCTAACGTCAATGTTTTATTCAGCGGTTGAACCTTGGCAACTTCTTGCCTCCACGAATAAGTCAAGAGGTAAAACTCATTTGCGATGAATGGCATCATGTTGTGAACTTCCTTCAGCAGTTTTCATGCAAAATGTACGCACCATCATCATCCTCTCCCCGAACAACTTTGCAACACAATTCAGGGGCCCTCCATTACCGCTCAAAAAGCATTATCAAGCTTCTTATTTTTCCCCCCACATATTTAATAAGCTCAGGGAGTATGCGTTTCAGAGGACTGTGTCATATAACCACTAAAAGTAACAACCAAACACCAACAACACAAATAACAATCAAATTTTTATTCCATGTCCTTGCTGTCTGTGTTAGGTGGGTAGATATGTAGGGAGACGATGCATGAAGATGGACGAGTGTACACTGTACAGGTTCCGCGCATCGACTTGTTCATTCGGAAAGTTCATTAGACGGCTTTGCATGTATAAACTTCCGTTTTTGAAGGTTAAAAATCAGTTGTGGAAACAAAAAGAATTGTTGAAAGGAATAAAAATAAAAAGTATTGAAAAAATAAAAAGTTTATTGTCAGGTCTGTGTTACAGCAAGTTAATATATACAGAGCTGAACCTCTTGCAGGGAAAGATGACTTCGTTGTTGTGAGCTGTTTAAATAACTGCATGAACAAACAGAACAAGGTTCAAGGTTCGAGGAACAAAAATGTAAATATCTCTCGTTCCGGTCGTTTCCGAATATTCTCCCGACGATTTTTCAACTCTCTAGAACAGGAAATCGAGAATGAAAATCCGACATCCTAATATTCTAATGAGTTCAAATTGACTTCGGACTACGTATTGCGTGAGTTTTAACACAGAATGTGTTTTAGCCATGGACTAACTAGCCAAAAAAGGTAACGAAATCTGGGACGCTGTTATGAAAAATTTCTAATGATTTTCACGTGCAACCGATTCGTTGCTACGGAACTTTAACTTCGCCAGTTATCATCGTACAAATACCGTTCACCACTCGTTGGATAGCTCTCGATTTACCTAACCTTATTACGTTAACCACTGCGGAATGCGTGGCCGACAAGCTGCGGTATGAGCGTGATTGTTTAAATAATAATAATTGTTTACACCACAGGTGATCATTCTCAATAATTTATATTGTCAACACGATTGCAAGCTTTATATAAGTACCGATGATACGGAACTAAGGATCGTGTAACCTTCAACCGAAGATTGAAGACGGTTTTATGTGAAACGCGTGAGCTAAAACACATTCTTGTGTTTCTATAATTTCGTCCGAAGTATGTAAATAGAGGTAACCGGGGGTCCAGGGGGCTCGCCCCCTGGCGAGGCGCGGAGCGCCGAGTTTTCATAACAGTTTTACATTTTGAGGCGCTTGGAAGATAACTTCGGTTATTAACGTGATATGGGGTGAGTAGTTCTGGATTTATTTCTGAGCACAATCTTCAAGCACAAATTCGATGGATATTGTCCAAAATAACAGGGGAAAAATCACAGTTCCCGAAAATCGTTGGCCTCTATGACCGATTTTTAAGTACTTCGTCCACTGGAGGGATCAGGGGATCAAAACCATGTAAAGTAGTGGAAATGTCCCACGTGGAGTCGTACGCCTGTGCCCACCGCGTTCCCCGCGTCATTAGTGAGTCCGTCAGTAAGTTCAAAAAGCTCTGAAGCGCAAGTGTGAATGGGAATTCTGATTTTGGAGGACTACCGTTTTCGTTTTGATTTCAAAAGTGGGCGCAAGGGAGTCAGGAGGATTGGTGCGGCGATGCTGCTTCCTGACGAGTGCGCATGCGCCAAGACTTGGACGATTTTCCTCTCCAGTTCCGGTTAGCTTCTATAATGTAAGTTCAGTCTTGGCGGCATGCGCACTCCTTAAGGAAGCGGCCATCGCCAGCTTGAATCCTCCAGACTCTCCTGGCTTTCGTAACCCGAAACTTTAGTTATTGCTTCCTAGTCAACCATACTAGGAAGCAATATATATAGTGTTACTAAGTAGCGTTGCAGTTTTTACCAAAAATAGAAGTGTCATAAATGATACCACATTTTGATAAGTAGAGAATTGAGCATAGCTAATAGAATTAAATAAATTATTTACCTACCGAATGGTGACCATGTGTCTCCGACCCAAAATAAATGTTGGAAGGGGCATCTAATACAGGTAAATAATAAGCCATTGTGTAATGATTTGTAGCGTTTTTTATTCCATTTTTTTTATTCTACGTACTTTGAAACAGAAGCCATCAAACTTTGAGGGGAGGAGATTAAACCTTTTTTCATGCTCGATTCCAAGGTTCATTATTGAAAATAACTAAAATGCGCGATATACGGAGAAATGAACCGGGCGTTGAAAGCAGCAATGATGGAGTGTGATCATTCTGACGTCAGGCGCATCTTTTGCTCAGCTTATTTGGCCCAACTTGACGGAATTTAGAACTGTCCACCTCTTCATATTACCTAAGGGCGCTGAATCCAATGTTGAGGATAATGATAAGTCAGAATGCCAATTATAAGGTACCGTTCGATGATTATCAAAACGTTCCACTCATGCAGCATGGCCATTATGAGCGGATTTTAAATTTTGTGCCCCCAGCAACTCGAATTTGCGACCCACTTGTTGGAATAGGTATCTTGACTAACGAAACAGTATTTTTCTGTTTTAAGCCACGTTCTTTACTGCTGCAGGTGATGTTCAATGTTGGTGAATTCGGAATACGCGTATTTCATTTCATAGCCGAGGTTAGGTTCGCCAGGGAGGACACGTATTTAATAAGTACATGTATATGTATAATTATATGTTGGTCTTGTAAATATAGTTATGGTGCATAATTATGGTAGGATGTGTAATAGATATAGTTGCTCAGTAGACATGTGCAAGTGAACACGCTCTTCTCCTCGATTGCACTATATTGTTAACTACCCACTAGTTTGTTCAAATAGTTTGAAAACGGATGTATAGGTATCATTTAGCTCATACCTTCGAGAATGACGAATAAACCGTCGAAACGTTGGGATAAACAGCCTAATTATTTCTGATCGAAATTTTATTACAAAAGCTTTTGCTATCTACACTCGACTATTATGTAATTATGTATTGGTGTACGTGTATGCGTACATTTGAAAAATGTTGGAATCCAGGAATGGATTCATAATGGTTTTAACGGATTGGTATTTGAAATTTGTTTCCAAAATCATGTACGAAAAATTGTGGACTCAGCGGAAGAACATTCGCTAAATCGGTGGTTTAATGAGTGAATATTACCATTTTAATGCTTACAAGAATCAAGTGTCGTGTAATTAGCTGGCGCCAGAGATTCCATGTTGGCAGTCCAAGGAAAACCACTTAGGTACACGGATTACACGTTATTACGCGTATGAACAAATCATTCTCCCTCCGAAGGGCTCAACTCTACGATGAAGAACTTAAGAAGCTCTCACATTCTAATTACACGGATTTACCGGAGCGGGGATAGACTTTGTTGGAGAAAATTAATTTAAAGAGGATGAAGAGTCAAGTTTCGTCCCCATGGGAACCCCCCCCCCCCCCCCCCCCCCCGAGAGCAATTTTCCAGGGGAAGATCAATAGCTGCTCATCTCGTAATGGAAGGTTTATGGCTCTTGGAGGTCTACCGGATGTTCCTCTCGCGTCCGTTTGCGCGGCTTTTGCACGGAGTAATTAGGGAGAAACGTGATTCCCTTGAGGGGAGCGAAGGAGGTCCTAATTTTGCGCGCTAAGTGAAACGGTTGCCTAAATTTCGCAGGACAAACAGCAACTTTTGGCGGGATATGAACGGTGTAATTGAACACACTTTATCACTGCTAATCTAATAGTGAACTAGTAATCTGTAAAAATATTTTGAAGTTCTTCCCCCTCGGATCGCCTGTGTGCATCGAATTATGATAAATTAATAAATATACACTTATATCTCCACTTATTTGCTGTAAAATCTGTTGCCAAGTATGTCTGATTCTGACGAGTGTGCTTTTTTCACTTGACAATTTCCATCTCCGTTAATTTGAACAGTTTCCTGTCACAACTGGAACGTGCGCGTAACTTTGCTCCTAGATGTTGTACGCTGTGTACTTGATTTAAAATAAAAAATCTGCCAGTTTGGGTGGGCAGTAGCTTCCTCATTTATTGTAGCATGGACGTATAGAATCAGTTGGTAAACCCAGTGGAAAAGTATCGATTTTTGATTATTTCTGCGGTAGAGCTACCATGATTGGTCCGACGGCAATGAAATTCATAGAGGCCATCTAAGGGCCTGCACGCACAATCCCTGGTAATGCCGGTAATATTGGTCTAGTAGTTATGGAGTTTTGCCTTTGTCAACAACGTCCGGCAACTAACCCCCACCTACACACCAAATCTCAGCGCATTACGACAATTTCTTGGGTAGTTAGGGGCTCTCCTAGGATTGCATGCGCAGACGAGTTACAGTACTTTTCAATTAATTTTATATGGGACCATCTGTGCTCCAACCCAAGCCTTCCCTACAAATTTCAACTCACTACCACTGTCTTTTCGGTTACTTATGGACGTTACAACGAATTGGCAAACATTTCGTGTTTGCGCATGCGCATCCGAATGTTATAGTCCGAATTTGATGAAATAGATGTATGGAACCATCACGGTATCTTTCTGCATCTGCCTCCGACTTTAAGCTCTTTTCGACGATTTTTAAGGGTAGTTATGAGCTTTACAAGGATTTCACGCAGACGAAACTTATGGTGCTTTTTTTGATGAATTTGGGACCATCTGTGGCGCCAAACACGAACCTACCCACTGAATTTCAAATCATTAAGACCATTATTTCGTATAGATTCACCTGGGAAACCACAGACCACAGACTAGACACGGAACCAGGTATGTTCCTTGATGTCTGAATCGTAAAATGCGAGCGGAAATTTAAATTTTGGAGGACATAAATTTTTCGACTCTTGCACGAATACAAAGCTTCCTACCTTCGGTAGTGAGGGAGCAATTCGTAGCCTACGTAACATTTTCTCTTATCTTCCACACTGGGTTGCACAAGCGGAGTATTACCTACCGTAGTCTCTGTAGTAGTAAACTCCTGATTATGGATAATTTATCCTTTGGAATCGAGCATGAACAAATTTTTAACCCCCCTCAAAATTTGATGGTTTCCGTTTCAAGTACGTAGAATCCGAAAATGGAATTTAAAAAAGTTGCTTCCGTCCGCCGTCGCCGTACTTCGCACTATTATTCGTTAACATGAACGAAAATTAATGAAATTTAGTATGTGGGTCCCATTTGGGGTCTAGTTGGTTGGTCCGCGAAGCTGCGCGTTACTGTCAGTCTTCTCTAAGGTGTGAAAAATGCGGGTTGAAATTTTGAGGGCGCCCTTATCTCGATTTTTTTTACGTTTTTAAATTGGTCTCGAACTGAGGAATTTTTGAGCCTCATCCTTCCAGCGGTTCGTTAGCAGTAAGGCCCTGAAGTTGAACCGATAAGCTTCGTCAAAATGTTCGTGAATGAAACTGTATAAATCCGGCCTAGATATCATTGCTATGGATAACCTGATTATAATCACGGATGGCTGCATGGAATCTTGTGGTTGTTCCATGATATTATTTCATTTGAAGAAAGATGGTTATTTTGGATTTTGTTGGTAGGTACTTGTCTACTTTTGAAACTTGAACAAGGAACGTTAGGATTGATGAATAACGATAAATAATTATTTATAGAATTCTTGAATCTACCGCATATTAGTTATTTAACTGCAGTTCCTCGTTATGGGTGGGGGGGCACGGCGTTATAAATTGACCTCAGAAAACAGTGATCTACGCAGAAAGTAAATCTATACAGGTTAATAATAAATAAACGGTTGTGTAATAATATGCAACGTTTTTAAATGTTTCCCGCTCCTTGAGTTATGGAATGTCAAGTGTCCTTTCACTCATTACCAGTATGTACTTGGGTATTATTCTCGATTTGTACCTTCATTCTACTCAGTTTTAGAGTGGATTAATGTCTACCTGTGAAACCTCCGGATCGTCGCTAGATCGCCTCGTTGCTCGGGTTCGCTGGCACCCAGTTATGGCGGGAACTTGTGTGATGGAACAGCTCGTGGGATCTGTTTAGCGTCAGTTCTCTCCCCCTTCATTGAAGAAAAAGGTTCCCCTTCCACAGACCCTCGTCGAGAGGGTGAACTACCCTAAATCTAAATCCAAACCCTCCCATGTTCTTCTGACTCAGTGTCCGCTCGCCGCTTGTACATAACGCGTATCTCTTGTGTATATATATTTGTACAGGAAATCTCTTATTTTTATTTATTTATTTTTCACTCCATAAAAATCCCAAGTGTCGTTTTTCTCCGTGTACAGTGTTACCTTTTCTCCCCGATCTTCCTTGTGTACAGTGTGATCAAACCCAGTGAAGAGAAAGTGTTCGGAAGGCGTCTTTTCTGACCAAGCGTTGCCTCACTACCACCGATCAGTCCTACGAACATGTACCAGCCCAGAGCTAACATGGTGCGTGAATATCCCTTCACTCTATAATTGGTACATTTACCCAAAATCTGTAACTACGAGGTTACAACAGATAATTTCCTTCTATTAAAAATAATGTATTGTCATTGTGCGCTTGAACCAACATCCTCTACTTTGTCTATGGTTTTCAGCACGGATTGCAGCGGCGTACTTTCTTCTTTTTTTCGTCATCTAATTCTCTCATGTGTAATGTGGATTAACTTTTTGCGTTTTCACATTCTGATTCTATGTCAGACTTCGGTGTTTGTTAGTTATAACAGAAGGTCAAAGCTTTCGTACAAAATTAATATTTCTACCTACCTACCTACATCAATCCAGCTGCATTGCAATGGATAAATGATAATCATGATAATATTTCCATTACACGTTAACATCCATGGAACCCAAAATATCCCGAAAGTTGCCGCTAATCCGGAGATATCCTTGAACCTCTAACTGTTCGAGTTGAAGATAAGTTAAAATGAGCGAAAAACGTTTAATCTCGGGGAAGGAGCAAAATTCTTCCAAATTGGAGCGGAAGAAATATTGAATGAAGCGTTGATGAAGATGACGAAGGTTCAAGATGAAGTGGATTATGTGGGTTGGGGTGGGAGGGAGGGGGTTCCCGTTTATAATTAAACTTAAGCATAATCGTCGGGCATAAACGACCTTCGAGCTCCACCGCCTTCGTCCTGCGTTCATTATTCTGTCAGATTGCATCTCCATTGCTTCTGAGTTAGGGTTAAGAGATTTCTGGTGTCGAATTTTTACAACAATCAAGTTGAATTCATTTCTTCTTTTGCCGAGGATCGACTCTTCATACTATTTTGTAAGTTCACCTTAATGTAAAGTAGGTTTAGGTTAGGTACCTACTCTAGTACCATGATTTTTTACTACCTATCCTACGCGTAGTTGACAGCCTGTTTACATCCTAGAGGCACAATATTCAAATACTAAGTGACGCTTCTAAAAAACCCAAGTTTTTAGCAGAGCCAAAAGGTCATAAACAGATACCTAGTGCTAACACATTTTGATTTGATGACTATCTCCATAATAATACGCCTACTTTGAGAATTCATTTCACATAATGCTATTGGAAAAACTATTCATTGAACAGAAACAGTATGCCTACATGGATTGTTTTTGTTTTTTTCTCACTGGAGTTTTTCCGAGCATTCCCCTGCTAGTGTCGCCTTGCTTGTTAACGTCAGTTTTATCGTGAATTTCGGTGAAAGTGTTCGGGAACATCAAACTCTTTGCCTCGTTAGTAAATGCCGTTCACAAAAAAATAGTTCTAGTATCAAGGAACAATGAATAAAAAAAGTTGCGGAAAAGAAAAAAAATATTCATAACTACTAATTACTTTTAAATGGTGAACAAGAATTGACCCATTATTTTGAACCTCAGATCCAATGAACTATCATCGTTACGTGCCCTAATAAAGGAGCTCCATGATAGTGCGAGTACTATCATTGGGTCGGGTTTCAAATTATGAATTCAGTGAGTGCGTCAAAAACAGTAGTAAGAGAAAAAACGCTACAAATTATTACACAACGGTTTATCATTTACCTGTATCGATGCTGATGATTTTCTGTGGTCAATACCTACCCTCGAGCTCCCCCCCAGGAAAGCCCTAAATCAAGTAGTGCATGGAGCCGGCCCGGGAATTACAGTTTCATAAAAATGTATTGGGAAGTTTGTGAATTAATTGATTGATTGAAATTTATTGCGGACCATCTTCTTCCAATGATCTTGTGCCAATTTATTGTATTGAATTGCATGCAATCCATTGAATTCCAAGTGAATTCAATAAATTGATATATTGATTGAAATCCAGTTCCAGTTGAAATCCAATTCCAAGTGAATTCCAATTCCATTTAAAATCCAGTTCCAATTGAAGGCACACAAACAAGTCTATAATATTCCCCACAACAATCCCAATGGGAAATTTGTGAATAAATCGATTGATTTGATTGCATTGAAATATCCATTTAAAACCATTGGAAGCGCCTACACCCCCCACCCCCCAATATTGGGTGAAAATTTTTTGCGGTGTCCCTAGCAATGATATCTGGGCTGAAAGTATAAAATTTGATTCACCCTCCTGTTGACGAAGCCTGTCGGTGCAAACTTCAGGGCCTTACTGTGAACGAACGGCTGGACGTACCATGCTCCTGGCGGTCTCAAAAAAACTCCCAGGTTCAAGAACTTTTTAAAAAGTAAAAAACTCGAGATAACGGCGTCCTGGAGATTCCAACCCCATTTTTTCACCCCTTAGAGATGACTTACATTTACGCCGAGCTACTCGCGGACCAACTAGGCAAGTGGGACCTGAAAAACAAATTTCATCAATTTTGGTTCATGGTAACTAGGGAAAGTGCGAATTACGGCGGACAGAAAGAAATTTTTTATTGCATTTTCGGATTTTACATACCTTGAAAAGGAAACCATCAGATTTTGAGGGGAGGTTAAAAAAAATTTTCCACGCTCGATTCCAAAGGTTCATTATTGAAAATAATAAACCAAAAAATGACTCTTGCTTTTGCATTACTTTCGTTCAACTGCAGCCACACCATGTGGTGTTCTCTCGATTCCAGTCTGGAGCTCATTAGGAACCGCTGATCTTGGAAACATTTTGTAGACCATCAAAATAACTCTTTTTACGTGTCTATGGTATTTGGCTTGAATATGAGATGTAGAATGTTCATTATGCTTTAATCCAGATCCTGACCTGATCCTGGTTTGCCTAACATGCTGTTTGATGCCCTATATATTATTAGTTTACTTTTGGAATGCAACGAGGGATCATAATACCTGTTTCAACATCCCTCTCAGTACGACTATAGTCAGATATTAAGCAGAATACTTGTGAACATGCTTGTGTTTCATTGGTAACAAATCCGGGAAGGTGGACATATTCCTACTGCAGGCATTCAGTAGGTATTGCATGCTTGGTGAATAAATTAATCTGCGTACGCCTGTACTTACATTGGCGTTCCAATT
This sequence comes from Leptopterna dolabrata, assembly GCA_954871275.1. Classification (NCBI taxonomy): domain Eukaryota; kingdom Metazoa; phylum Arthropoda; class Insecta; order Hemiptera; family Miridae; genus Leptopterna; species Leptopterna dolabrata. The sequence continues at coordinate 16,454,107 of OX940983.1, read as the reverse complement.
CAGTACATATGCAGTCGGATAAATTTCACGAAACCCCACACATTGCGCATTACTCTAAACTTGCGGTTAAACTGCTGAATATGTTCGCAATGGGGATGGTGTCCCGATTGGGCGGTAAAATGGGACTTAAAGTGGAAATCAATTAACCCGGATAGTCCCACCGAGTCGTCGATCCTACAGAGGACATCGATTAGCCCCAACTCCCGCGCTAAACCAGGAAATGGCGATTATTCAGTGAAACACCTGTCCTATTGATTGATCCCTCGAGTGTCACTAGGAAACAACTAGTACAGAAACTCGATTGCGCTTCATCAGCTTGTACGATATGCCTACGGGATAAATATATTGGTCGGTTTTTGGTGATAAATATCCTATCTCTCCCATTCTGCGCTCATTAGTCCCTTTATTCTCCATTTTACCTTCATTTCTTCTTAATGCTACTCTGATGAAATTGTTAGATTTCAAGGTACGTAAAGATGCAGTAGTCGCCGCTTATTTCGGTAGAATCGGGCCAGACCAAAATTTATCATTATATATATATTATCAGGCAACCGGAGTAGGTGGTGGATAGGAGGGGATAGGAGGGGAAGGGGAAAATCGTTCTTAAGGCAGTGTTTAGACCTGTGCTTCCTCCGCTTTATCTATCAGTCCGGATTTCGTGAAGCAGTTGCTGATATACGTTGCAGTAAGATTCGACCAAGCTGTTGTGGGGCATGTGAATAGCGTTCAAAACAGTAATTTTCTTCGCGATGTTGTTATCACTCCCCTTTCCTTCAACTATCATATCGATTATTTTCCATCTCACGTCAGATACTCCAATGAAATGGTTAGATATCAAGGTACGTAAAGACGTGATGTACTTCCAAGTAACACTTGTGGCAGTGTGTAACAGTTGGGGGTGGACCCTCGAGAGTTCCCCTCCTAGACCAGCGAGATTATCACCGGTTATGAAGGGTTATCGATTAGGCTTCCGCTCACCGATCCCGTCTCCACCGGAAGAAAAATGTATCGAGAACAGCTGCACTGCTACACTCCTCCCCGCACGACATACTTCTGGGTAGCTGAAGTATGAGAGGGAAAAGGGGGAATGAAAAGTAGTGTGAAGTTCTGGTTCAGGAAACGATCTGAACAACTTCAAGGTTACTAACCTCCATCGTGATGGTACTACCTCAATAATCTTTACTGGTGGAGAACAAAGCTCCGACATACGAGTATTGGCGGATAATGTTGTCAGAGGTTGGTGTCCAGTGAATTGTGCTCATCTGGGCAACCTCTAGGTTCTAGGTGATCAGCCTCCATCGTTGGGATGGAACAACTATTGGGGCTTGTCGAATGGGACACGGCATCAATCGCCTTCTGATGAGCTCAGTATATTTTAATTATACTGAGACTCTAAAGGGGGGAATAGGGGTGGGGAAGCCAATAGATGTATGTATTATCAAAGGGACAGGTTGTTAGTAAAGGAATCCTTCTAGGAAATCTTTGGGCTTATCCTTCTGGTAAGCCCAAAAAAAGTGGATGGAGTATGGTGAGTTGCTCAGCGCATACTACCAAACCACGCTCTGCTACCATGTAACAGTGGAGGGTGGACCCTCGAGAGTTCCCTCCTAAACCAGCGAGATTATCACCGGTTAAAAAGGGGTGTCGATTAGGCTTCCGCTCACCGATCCCGTCTCCACCGGAAGAAAAATGTATCGAGAACAGAACAGAAGGGTTTCTGCCAGACGATCTGGGACTAATTATGGATTACGGACGGGCTCTTGGAGTCATTATTTGGGAGGCCACACTCTTATATTATAGTTTTGAATCTAGCCTAGGCCCCGTTCAGAGCCATTGCAGATTTCGTGGCATTGTGTTTTACAGCTTGTGATGAGACTTAAAAGTCCAATCCAGTTGATTATGTGTACTGTGTGATATGAAATTAATATTATACATTTCTGCCATGCAACTCCTCGCAACACGCAAGAAGTAGATGGTCTGTTATTAAAATTCACGCCATGTAGATGATTCAAAGCTGGTACTTCCAGAAAATTGCTGGGGTTTTCCAGCTAATGGGTGCAGTAGGTATTGCTTGGACTCTGTGTCGGCATTTCTCCCACAGGCGGGCTGTAATACCGAAATTAAGGCCGAGTAACCCTTTATAAGAAAGGGAAGAATCTTGAAGCACTTTGCGGTTAAAGGGCGGCTTGATAGATGATCCAGAAAATGGCCTGTTTACTGCAAGCCCAGTCACGAAGGCCTTGGCAATCAGACTAAGTTGGAATTTTCTTCCCTCGCCACCGCGTGGAATGGAATGATCTTTTTGAACTTTGAAACCGTCTCGGCCCTGATAAGCTATTTTGAGGCTCCCAGAGCAGTAATTGAACCAAAATGATTCTCGCATGTTTCGACACATTCCCCCCTCCCACAGCCGGATTATTGACGATGGTGGTGGCATGTTTAGGCACTTCATTTGGAACTTCAATTGACGCCCAAGAAGATGTACAAGTCACGCAATGTGTTTATGAAATAATCTGAGTTTTTATGGTAGAAGATTGAAGAAACATGCACTGTGTACATGTTCTGCCAGGTTTACCTTTCAGAACAGCTGATATGTTTAGTATTACATGATTTTAAATTCGGAGGTGGACTGGCAACCTATTTAATGATCGTACGTTACTTATCTGTGATCACACAAAACACGTTGTATGCACGCACGCATGTCTTTTCTCTTCTAGAGTTTCAATAGTAAATCTGTATTTGTTAAGGTCTAGGTTGATGTGCATTCGAGTCTTCCCGCCGACAAGCTCACAAATCACATGAGGGGGGACAGTATTGATTAAATATGAAACTGTCACGTGATGTAAACATATCATGTAGTACGAGGTATTTGCTCTATTATATCGTGAAATGTCAAGGAAGATTTAATGAAGGAATGAAGGGCCTGTTTTGTCTGCGAATGACGGCGCTGCTTGCGTTAGCATTTTGGTGTCGCATTCCAAGGGTCGCTGGTTAGAATCTAGCCAACTTGAGTATTTGTTTACCGCTTTATCTTGATCAATCTGTTCTATGTATGGAGAGGATTGTTTTGTTTTTCCTAGCGACCTGACACTAACATTATTCAAGGCATCCTTTGACACTAGAGTGGTAATGGTGACACCGAGTCTCAATCTCCAGTCTCTTCTGTTTCAAGATAAATTTGTTCATTATCACAAGGTACGATAGCAGTCTGTAATAATAATAACTACCGATGTTGAAGTCCGAATCGTGCGACAAACAAAGCGTGCGGGGAAGCCCGTGCAGAATCTAATCCGAACCCGCAGATAACAACGCACTCAAAGGCGATTTTATGGAAAACAGCTAACGAGAGTATTAACTCCCCTTTGTGATGTTTCCACTCGCAGTAATGGCGCGTGTGCATTGTGATCTGGAGGACCCTTAATCTTAACCCTCGTTCTGTTACCTCGGTATCTGAGACCCCCCCCCCCCCCCCCGCTCCCTTTACCTTCAGAACTGAGCATTGGAGTCACGAACAGCTGGCAAATTAGTCGGAAGACCCCGTGAATATTCAGGGATAAGTAGGTAGGTATATTATGCAAGGTATTGATTTTATCCATATGAATGCGCCTACTCTCGTTGTCAATTCTCGATGTTGTGAAGGGAAGGAAATGTTTTACTGCGTTATCCGACAATCATTATGTTGGAACACAAGCTCGTGTTTATAATATTTCGAAAGCCTCAAGAATCCATCCATTCTGCCGTACTTTTCCAAGTATTTGATTTTTTTGAGTAAAGCCTACTGTTTGTTTAATATTACCATATCTTCCAGAGGAATCCTTCGTCGCTAGCTGGTTGAGTACTGGAGGCGAACGCTTTCGATGTAAGGACATCATCATCAAGACGTCGATGGAACGAACACTCAGTACTCAACCAGCTAGTGACGACGGATTCCTCCGGGAGATATGGTAATTTTACTTATAATTTTACTTCGAAAATTACCCGATTTAATACACATGTTTGGTTGTTTGCTTTTTGTAGCACTGAAACGTTACAACAGTATTATTATGGACATTTTTTGCTTCCTTGTATGCATCGAGTTGAATATGACCCTAAGGACGCAATAATGGGATTGGAGTTGAGATAAGGTGCTGAAATTGTACTTCACATTTTGCGCGGCGCAGACCCGCACGGTGGTATGTTTATCGCGGCCAGATTTGCGAAGACAACCGCGGACGTCCTTAGAAGGGTCACGTGCCGTTGGTAACTCCCTCCTGTTTCCCTTCCTATAATCACATTCTCATTCATCGGCGCAGTTTATGTTAGAACTCACGAAGAGTTGAAATGACCACTGTTCCCCTCTGTTTTTTGTGCATTTCAGTGGTACGGTCAAAATCCCGGAAGAACAACGTCCAATCCTAGTGAGTCACATCCAAAAGCCATTATCATGGGACACAACAGGAGCAAGAGCCTTGAGGAAAAGCGATAACCGAGAGAGCGATGTATATGCATGAGCTGACATGAAACCTGACTAAGCTGTTCGCGGGCAACATATGCAAATCTCTATTGTGCCCCACAGAAAGTGAGATAGCTCAAGTTTTAGTTCCACCTCTTTCCTCCCTAAAAGTTGGAAACCAGTAGTCTGATCCTTGTGGGATTCGCCTCTGCGGTTTTCTAGACCTCTTGGAATGCACGATAAGTCGTTTTGTAATGTGGGTGTGGGTGTAAGATCATGATATATTGTGATCACACCAAGTTCGTGGTGGGAATATATTATAATGTGTCTAGACTCCTGATTCTAGATGGCGGGATTTGTAGATGTTCAAGTACCTGTTGCTTAACTAAAAGGAATTTCAGTTTATTGTGCCATGCCTGGTTGTGATTCTATACTAGCTTACTAAAGAAATCACGAGTTCAGAACGTGAAGAGTTGGTTTCTGTGAATCTATCAGTTTTTGCTCCATAATCAGTTCACCCCAGGCCATCACAGGGGTCATCAGTTGCTTCTCTCAGTAAAGGGAGCCCTTAGCTTATCTCGACTTATAGATTCCATTTGAAGTTTGTAATCGCATCCAGAAGCTTGTAACGTTTTATGCACAATTTACCCCGTCTTATTTAATGTTTTCAGCTAGTTGAGTAAGTACGATATTCATAAATGTGAAAACACTGTGCTTCACAGGCACCCGTTTCCGACTTGAGGTCCTGGGTACGCCCAGCTTCTTTCTCATTACTAACCCTATCTGTGTACATTTGCCGACAGTCAAGTCTCTAGACAGTTTTTATTCCATTTCACAGTTATGGTTTATCCACTCGCCCCTAAGTACATTCCCCTGGTTTAGACACCTCCATCTTCACGACCGTTAAAAACCACAAAGAAGAACTGGGATGATGTTGGTGTTAAGCTGACGTCCTTTAAGATTTTTTATCTGTGCATCATCTGTCTTGGATAATCCTGAATGTTCAACAATATTATTAGGAATATTGTGTAATAACGCTTGGAACTGTAGGAGCGTGTAATAACGCTCGGTTTTCTATATAGATTTATTTTCGATCTCTTGGACTGAGGCTAGATTCCATTCGTCACATTCCAACCAGGATCCCGATGGATGCAAACAGGTAGGTACCTTTGCGAGTTTGCGAATAGTGTTTCCACCTTCAACTTGTTGATCACTATTTTTCTTCATCCCCAGCACTCCTCTCGAAGGATAACTTCCCAACAACGGAAACCCATTTCAGTAGCTCTCCAGACCGTGAAACACTGCAACTCTTACACTCATTCTACTTGTTACTTTCAGTTCTCCGTATTTTACGTTGGCGTACTGCTTCGCTGGATATGCCTAACAAAACATATTTCGCTCGTTTGAAAAAAATTATGACCATAAAACAAACCTTACTCCATTTTGTTCTTTTTTTTTTGGACGTCCTCGAAAAACTTCATTAGCTGTCCCGTTGGGGGAGATTTTCCAAGATTTTCCTCCTGTTGTCTTTCCTTCACTGTTTTTATTCGTTGAAGTACTCGTATTTTAATTTGTTCCCCCATTTCAATCTCATCCACCAGACGACCGTTGCCGTCAGCCTCACGTGGATGTGCGTTTAAACCATGTTCTCTCCCTTCGTTCTTTTCTTCCCCTATCCCTTCCCCCCGTTACGTAAATTGTGCAAGCAAAAAAAAAAAAAAAAAAAAACGTAAAAGCTGTCCCAGAAGCCTCAGCAATCGAAGGGCTCTTATTAAACTCGGCGAGGGACGTAATTATTCGATTAAATGTAATTTATTGAGGGGAAATGCGTATGATCAACGTCTCTCGGGGCGGTTATTTCGCTTGTCAAATGATTTTCGAATCATTCTGCGTGAACTATGAAGGGATATACCGAACATAACATGAGCTTTTCATGAACATTTGGACCATTTATTTAAGATAATAACATCATTAGCATACTCCTATAATGTTTGATCAAGTTCGCTCTTGGTTTGATGTAAGTTTGTTCTTGGTTATACGCAGACATTCCGTGCTGAGCCATCGCACTACGACAAATGCGAGTTCCGATGGTTAACGCAGCCACAACACCGTGAACCTCACACCGAGAATAATAATAGAATATTCGTGACTTGGGGAACGCGGTTGGGCGTACGACCTCGGCCAAGGACACGGCTAGACATGTGAGCCGGGACCTAACTCACGATTGACGATAACTCTCAAGGCCAACCCTGAATGCTTTCTTGATACCTACCTATTACTATCGTTCCCTATCTGTAACATTGCCTGCTAAATTTTGGGTTTGGGTCACTCACTACTAATTATGCCTCTACACAAGCTTCAGCTCAAGTTGGGGTATTGTTGTGAAATGCCCGTATTCGTAGTTATAAAAACGCTGCAAATCCCTGCACAACGGTTTAATATTTGTACAGAATACCCTTCTGTTACAGATCACAGCTCTCTCCATAGATAACCCGTCTATATTACATAATAATATGTACTTTTCTATACATATTATGTAGAACGCATATCCTCCGCATGTTAGTACCTAACCCCGTGCTCGTTACTAGGTACCTACCTAAATCACGAGTTAAATGTTGCTAAAATAATTCTGTCGATGACAAACAGTACCTAAAATGGCAAAAAGAAACGCAAATAATGAAGTTCTAAAGGGAGGTTGTTGATGTGGAGTGAAAAAAGTTGAAAAAGTACCCATCAACAAACTCCAAAACAGCCATCATTTTTCTAATGAAATAATATCACGGAACAACCAACTCGACTTCATACTCCTTGATTATAATCAGGTGATCCCTAGCAGTGATTTTATCTCGGACCAATTCCCGATTGGTAGCGCGTCCCTAGTGATGACACGAGTTAAGTGTTGCTAAAATAATTATGTCGATGAGAAACAGTAACTAAAATGGCAAAAAGGAACGCAAATAATGAAGCTCTGAAGGAAAATTGTTGATGTGGAGTGAAATAGATGCCGCTTCTGCGTAGATCACTGTTTTCTGTGGTCAATACCTACCCTCGTGGTCAAGTATAATGAACCGTTGTGTAATAACTTGCCCATCAATAATACTTCAACGGTTGTTCAAGTTGCAAAAGTACCGATCATCAAAATCCAGCCCTATCTGGGTAGATGAACTGTTGTGTAATAATTTACCATTGTGCAATAATTTGCCGTTGTTTAATAATTTACCATTGTGTAATCATTTACCCATCAGTAATACTTCAACGTTTGTTCAAGTTTCACAAGTACCTACCAACAAAATCCAATAGTCCATCACTTATCAAATGAAATAATATCGCAGAACAACCAACTCGACTTCATACAGCCATCCTTGATTATAATCAGGTGCTCCCTAGTGATGATATCCCGGCCGGATTTATACCGGTTGATTCACGATCGTGTTGACGAAGGTTGTTGGTGCACATGAACGATGCTCCGAGTGGTCTCAAAAAATTGTTTAGCTCAAAACAAATTTAATAACGTAAAAAAAACCATACTCTTCTATCGAGAGTTTTCGAGATACGGCGTTCTGAAAATTTCAACCCCTATTTTGAACCCCTTAGAGATGACTGACAGTAACGCCGAGCTTCGAGGACCAACTAGACCCCGAACGGAACCTATAACCCGAATTTCATCAATTTTGTTTCATGGTAACTAAAAAAAGTGGCCAGTACGGTGGACAGACAGAAATATTTTTATTGCATTTTCGGATTCTACATACCTTGAAACGTAAACCATCAAATTTTGAGGGGGGTTAGAATTTTTTTGTTCATGCTCGATTCCAATGGTTCATTATTGAAAATAATAAACCAAAAATGGTGGATAAACCAAAAATGGTGGATCCCGCTGTCAATCCAGTATTCATAATGCTTTATTTATCATGAGCCACTAAAACTGATCCACAAATGTTTCTCCATTTGGTCGTAGTTCCACAGATTTTAAAGTTTTCAGTAAATCCAAAAATCCTGAACTGAAACAGAACTGAACAAATTCTTGAATCTGGCAACCCTGGCAGTTATTTTTAATGTTTGGCTGTACGGTTCCTCCAAGATCACTAACTGGTATACCACACCATTCCGGTAAGGAGTAATGCATCGTCTTAAAGAAAATCTGAGTTGAGTGGGAATGTTGAGGAGGATTCGACTAGAGCGCATATCGTGTTGGTATCTCACGTCATCAATACGTACCGATTTCATTTTCTGTACATGCAAAATGGAAAAGAAGCACTAAAATCGAAACCAAGCTTTGTTGGGGTACTCGAAAAAGAAAATAATAGAAGGGAGAATCACCCTTCGGCAACTGAAGGTCGGTTTGTGACGTGAAACTTCATTTCACGACATGACAGAGCGGCGCAGGGATCATAGGAAAAGGGAGACATGGCTTGGAGTTGGTCCCTACGGTATGCTATTATTAGAACCTGCAGAACCAGGCTAACTGCCGAAACCGACGAGGCAATGTGTTTCGTATGACGAGAGAAGTGCGGACTGGTCATTCCGCCTATGGGCCGGCAGGGAAGTGTGTACAGAACGATTTCGTCGTTTCTATCGCCAGTGTTTTCGCCAGCTCCCAAATTCCCCTCTATCGAATGGATCGTTTACAAGGTGAATCGTTATGTATCAAGGAAGGAACTGCCCAGTTGGAGATGACAGAAAGTTGGATTATTTGTTGGTTATGCTGTTCTGATCGTACAGCCTTATCAACTATGAAAAACCGCATACGGTATACCCTGCTGTACTACTGTTACTAACTGAATTAAGTATTGATGGAAGTCGGTAATGGTAGTGGTACATTTAGATAACTCTAAATGTATCGCTATTATTACCAACATCCCTCAGTACGCTAATTCAACCTGTCTCGTCTTCCGAATACTTTGTACGATAAAAACCGCGTTTTTCAACGTCCTGGTAAATCGGCAGAGTTTTTCCAAACGTTTTGCGAGGAGAAGGGGGGGGGGGGCTTTCCAAAAAAGTGGCTGCGTGAGGGGTCTGAGATGATGAATAGTTCTTAAAATCAATGTTGTGACGTCACCGACTCCCCTCTTTCCAGCTAGTCCTTCACGACACGTTATAGTTCAACTAAAATATGGATACAACAAATTTTATAATCAACATTAACGTAATCTGTCTCCCTCTCTCTCTAAGGGATTGTTATTATTGGGTTGTGTTATAAATCTATTTGGCTGTGGACAGTATTAGAGGCGTTGCTTTTCCTATTACAGACACCCGCCCTGTTACTGTATCCCGCTGTCAATCCTGTTTAACTTGAGCTATTGACATTATGTTGATTTGACATTGCAAATCTCCTTCCCAAATCGGTGATGAAGATGCATTCGGTTTGATGGGGAGCTTCCAAAGCTTTGTAATTCTCTTCACACGTTTTGACCTCCCGTTAATATTCTCCAGAACTTCCTTCAATTTATGGCCTCTTCCTTGATGAAACGGCTTCATTTCTACATCCTTCTAGGCTTCTCTGGTGAGTGGGGATGCGAATATAATTTATCGCGAGAAGAGCCGCGTCCCGAACCGGCGGCCTGCAGTTCGCACTCGAACCGCCTTTCATTTTCGTTCCGATAATAACCCGTGATTAGCCGCCTCAAACACACAAAGCCCTCGCGTGTTTATGTAATCACCCCTTCCTATAGACCACATTACCGCCATCGAGTTTGGAAAACCAGCAATCGAAATGAAATTCGGCATTCGTATTCCTGCCCAGTTTCGTCTAAAATCAACTGCGAATTCGGCTTTATGGATATCATCTACGGAGCCAGATACAGTACGATTATAGAGATGCGTCTTCCTGGGTGTAACTCATGACATACTCGACTGGGTCTTGCTTTGTCTGCTGAATGTAGTATAATTTGCTGTCAATTTCTGTTTTTGAAACCGTCTCACAGAATCTCACTTCATTTTGGCATATTTATATTCGTTTCATAATTTTCTAATACTGCTGTGTGAATGTACATCTTATAATATTCCTACTTTCATACTTTGATAGCTTAACCTTTTCCACCACGTTTGTACTTGACGAGTCACTCAGTATACAGCATCACCATTTCAGTGAAGAATTATTTAACACAGCCTTGCACATCTTCCGGAGGTTGACATTGGTTTGAATCACTGCAGAACGTTCTCTTCTGTTTATATTTAAGCGGCAGTTGTTGTTTGTGTATGGGTGTTCCGCGACAGACGGCTTACAAATGGTTAGTATGACTTGAAATTTTGAGACTCTACTCGTAGGATCATGAGAGTTTACAGTTACTGGCTTAAGTGCCACGGCGCCGGCACAGTGGCATTCGAGAAACATCTAATTTTGGTCGGAAGGTTGTTTCATAAAGATTTGAAGTAATTTCGTCCAGAATATTCAGCATTTGTTTTGAATCTTACGCCTGATGTACGTACGATCTATACGCAGCTATATTTATATGATGAACAGTTGTTAAACGTAGTGCGCTTCCCGAAAAAAGAGACGAAGAACCTTCCTCTTCATCAGAAGGCGTGAAACTGTTATGGTGACGGAGTGTGAAGAGCATCATGGTAATGAAAGTGGTAACTCGAGACGATAATGTAGCTGGTCGAGGGAAAAGGGTAGAATGGGAGAGAGCTCGAGGCTGAAGATTAGTGGCAGACAATAGAGGTGGCTCTGACGGTCGATGTCAGTGTTGTCGAAAGAACCCTACGAAAATTGGATTCTTGCCGGATTATAGTAGCACCTGCAGAATGTTCCTTTACAGGCACACCCATTAACAGTACAATATTGTAACCATTATCTCGTTTTTACGGAATCAGTCTCTCCTTTTCTTCTTGTTGGCTCCGTCACTCGATCACCATGATTTTTGTGGATACCACATAATATTATGTTATTGGCTGATTATAATTATCAGCTTCTATCTCAACTTATCATTTATTGAGTGATTTGACTCAAGTTAACTACTGAAACTGCTTCGAACCCTCTGAAGGCCTCTACTGCAGCCCTTTGCTTAGGGGAATTAGTATTGGGAGTGAATGAATGGGTTGGTTAGGCTTTCTCAATGGTTTAATTGCCATGAATCAAGGTTTCCACAAAGGAAGGTGTCTCCCGATTCAAGGCTGCAACCTAATCAACCGAACCCATGAAAGAGCCTCTAATCTTGCCTACCATCACACGGTATTAACTATACACTCGTTGGTAATTGTTTATGAACGTAGTTAGAAGGCTTTGTTGTTGAATTCCAATTCGTAATCTGTAAATTTATTTTGGCTTAGTTAACTAGCTACCTTTCTAAGCAGATGTTTAGTTTTTCCTCCACACAATCCGTTGAGTAAGACTCTCTGTTTACAAAATTCTGAGCTGTATTGTACTTTGTACTGTTCACTATACCTAGAGGCATCACCAGATTATTTTTCAGTATAGAAATACCCAGTTGCATGTCTCCAATTTTTTTCGCTGCCACAAATGCTACAAATTCTTATGTATTGTACAAGTCAAGTATAACTCGAGTTTTGAGTGGCTGTTCTGTAGCTGGCCTGTTGGAAGGCAGCAATAATAATAATCATTCTGTTCCCATCGGACCAACACTCCCTTTCAACTTGTTAACCCCGGAAGCCGTCAATTACATTCCATTGGTTTGAATGTCTTCTCTGTGTTTTGTGCGCAATGTTCATTTCAAAAGCACCAAAGAGAAGGGGGGAAAGGTTGTTACTGGAATATCCCTCTCCTCTTCACAAACTCCATTATTCATAACCTTAGCTCCCCCTCAGCTCTTCCTCACTTCTTGAAGGCATCATCTGTAAAATACTGCTACGGCAATTATCATTTTAAACGAACCTAAAACCCCATCCCGCTTCGTTTTACTTCATCCTTTCATGTAACGAGTTCTTTTCATCAATGGTAAAAAGCATACTCGTATCCCATCCCTAGAGTATAATTTCTTCCGCTGAAGATAAGTTTACTTATGAGTGAAATCTTGGAAGACTCAAGTTAATACGCTGTCAAGTATAACCGAGTATAGCTGTTAAAATGTTACTACGATATAGGTACTTATCGATTCGAAATCCCTATAACAATGGAAAAGTCACAAGTTTTCACTAGTTTGAGAATGTAGCTAATATAGTGGAAAGTGGGTGTTTTCTAGTTCCAAAACGCTCCTGAAACTTTTTTGCTTCTTCACTACCGGAAGGTAGGGAACCTTTTATTCGTTATTGAGGTAAAAAAAAGCATGTCCTCCAAAATGAAAATTTCCACTACCATTTTGCTTTCAGACATCAAGGAACATTTTTGGTTCCGTGTCTGTCTGTGGTAAATTCCTTGTAACGCATAACTACTCAAAATAATGATCGAAAAGCTGCGGGTTGGGTCACGGACGGTTTCACACCAGAATCGTTGAAAACCTACTGTTTAACTTTCGTCTGCGCATGTGCAAACGTGAAATACTTGAAACGACCATAACTACCTTAAATATCGTTGAGTTCAAACTTGGAGGGTCAATCAGGAATAATACTTCGAACCGTATGAATTTCATTGGAATCGTACTGTAACTTCCATCTGCGCATGCGCGAACATGAAATGTTGACGATTTCCTTATAACATTTCTAGCTGCGCGAAAAATAGTCGTAGAGAGCTGAACCTACCCAACGAATTCTGTTAGTCCATGTGACCTGAGTTGTTCAGCCTTTAAACCTTGCACGGGTACTGCACTGTCCGCTGAATGAAACTACCCAACTATTCTATACGTTCATGAGCACTGCTTTTTATTTTTTTTATTTTATTTTTTTTAGAGCTTTCGCGTAGCAATTTGATTTCAAAAATGGGGCCAGTAATAACACCCTGTTACTGAATTACTCAAGTACAGTACTCCGATCGCCGATTGCATCGTTCAAGTTATATGGAAGGTTGGTAGGTACTGAAATTCAAGGTGATTAATAAAGATGATTTCCAATTAATTACATAGGCGCTTAATGTAGAACTGAGGGTTACCTAATGTTGATCAAGTTATATGGTAGGTTGGTTGGTACTGAAATTTAAGGTGATTAATAAAGATGATTTCAAATTAATTACATATGTACTTAATGTTGATCTGAGGGACCTACTGTGAAACTTCCCAAATGCATATTAATTGAATTCGCGTGGTTCTTACACTGATGTTGCGTGATTTATGATTGAGTCACAACTCGTCCAATAAATATCCCCCCCCCCCCCGTGTACTCCGCGTGCTAATTTATAGGTTACTTTGAAGGTAAGGGGTCAGCCTCTCAATATATCGGTGTACACGGTGTGCCACACCGAATGTTATATCACTTCCCAACCTGGTGCTCCACCTTGGACAAATAACTTTCTCCCCCATCCGTCCTCCCATGTGGGGATTGAGTTATTTATTGAGTCCCCTGTACAGCTTGGACGGTCGATACATGTGGAGTACACACCTTTTAGCGAAGTCTTGTTTTCCATTACCATTTCCCGATATAAAATCGTTTATTTTAATATAGCGACTAGTTACACAAATGTAATTTTACAAGTAGCTATCTAGTTTTAAAAGAGCTGATTCGAGCTGATGTTCAACTACTAAATACTATTTACATTAATTAGGTACAAAACTGTGTAAATACAGCATACACAGCCCCCCCCCCTCCTTCTACAAAGCAACCACAGAGCAGTCCGTCAATTTATAAATCACGATTTATCGAAGCTGTTGATTCTAATTAATATTGTCACAGTCCGTTTACTTACAGGGAGTGTGTAGTGGATAAATCAGCGGTTATTAAGACTTGCAGATATCGTTAGGTACAGTAATCGTTGCATATTGCATCTTCCAGCACGTTGTACGTAAAAGGAGAATGAACATTTCAAGTACACCCCACTGTCATTTGGTATTTGATTGGTGGATCAGAGCGAAGGTTGTACATTCAATACATCGAAATTCTGTTAATACATAGATGACACTACTGCCGCTGGCACTGAGTAAACACGTCAACAGACCGTTTCAAGAACAATGGACAACAAAAGTGAATAAGGAGGTGGGCCTGGAAAAAAATCGACGGTAATTTTGACGGTCATCGTTAAATGGCTGTCGTATTGACTGTTGTGTAGGATAACCAGGTTATTGACGTTCGCGGTAATGGCGAGGAATATTCCCAAACGACACTTGTTGATCCGGTCAACCGCGGAGAGGGTGAGAGAAGGAAAATATTTTGCTGAAAGTTCGTTCACGGATAGCTTTCATAGGTCAGGGATGTTTGCTTTCGACACAAATGGTGTTGTGTCAGTATGACTTATTATATCGAACCATGTTTGGAGAACATGTTTTCTATAGGTGCGGAGTGGATGAATGAACTCTTACGAAATGAATGATAGAATACTCTCTTGACATGGTTTCCGATCATTTATTTAGCTTCCCCAGTTTTTATCTATAAATTGTTGAGCATACATAGCAGCGGTTGGAGTGTGCTTTTACGTTTACTACGGTGCTTTTCTGAGCTTCTTTCTTCCATGATCATTTGTGTGTATTTTAAAACGTGATGGGAAATATTTTTACACGTGCATGTTCCACTGAGCGTAGTATTGTTGGTCAGTGGATTTTGGAAAAAAGTCGAATGAAAAATTCATTGTGTTCATTTTGTATTGTTTTTATGTTCTAGATCGCACCTTCGGCCAAAAAGTTATGGGGAGTAGAGGAACCGAAAGACGAGCCCAAGGGCATTCTCAACCTGAACGAACATCAGATGTGGAGGGACTCCACGTGGAGTACATCAGGTAAGAAATAGTATAGACGATCATTCGATAGTTCGATTGAATGAAAATTCACTTGAATTCAATCGGTGGAAATTGAATTTGAGCGAGTCACACCAGCTGCAGTAAAACCTTGATCCGCGCTCAAGCACAAAAGGGTGCTCAGTGGACAGGTTCAGTATTCCTCTTAAATGGTTCGTTTCTATTGTATACTCAGATTCTGCTGACGTTCTGGTGATTTGAGGAAGTCGTAGGGGGTAGGTTATGTTTGCGATAGTGAGGGTGTAGGGGCTGCTTATTTGTTTATTTCCTGAGCGTAATAATGCTCATATCTCTGTTGCCATTTGGTTCCCGTTATCAACCTTTATTACTATCACTCGTCTCTAAATTCCATCTCTCCTTCCTAAGTGTTATGATCGCATTAACGTTCCGAATGCGGGATATTAAATGACTCCTCAAGAACGGTAATGGTATGTTCGGACGTCAGGTGATCAGGCCCCTAAATGATTATTGATAGAAATCTACCTCTCCTCATTTAGCTCGTCTTCCCATCGAGTTCCCATTGGCCTTTATTGGGTCTCGAGTTCGTTAGCATTGATCTCCCGGCCATGTCATTGCACTGGGTTCTTCTGTTCATGCTAGTGAAAATTAGGGGCGGAGCTGCGGTTGACATAAAACATTTGAACCTGTTTAGTCACATTATACCATTTTTCACGTTTGTTTAGTTGGGCAGATTTGTGTTGAGTTCCGTATCAGTTACTGAACGGGCAATTTCGTGGGTTACAAATTCTCATTTTTTGGCCAAATTCTGTTCAGTAACGGAAATTAACACTTATAGACCACATATTAGAGAGAGAGTCGGGACACCGTGGCAAGGAATCTAGGGGAACGCATCATGGACGCTAACTTTTTCAGGATGTCACGTGGTCTTAGTACGGTATCCTTGGATAAAACGCACGGTGTCTTATCATAACCTGACGCCCAATTGTTTTGAAGCATGATGGCGGATTCTACTCCAGTGTTAATTTTCATACTGTCAAGAGCTGGTATAAGCGGGGTTTTGGCAACAATCTTCGTATATAAATAGGAATGTATTATTCCGAATTTTTCATCAAAAATGAAGTAATTAGCAGTTACATCTAATTGTAGCGAACGATAAATTAGTGCGGTTGAAAAACCTTATTTGGTGTGCGAGAATAGTCACGCATTATTGCTCAGTCTAGGTTTCAAGAAATAAAACCCTGTACTTATCACAACTACAGTCGACTGTTGCCACCGAATTTTTAGTGAAAATCACACTAAAAGGACATGTATATAGAAATACGATTTTATATTTAATACGAAATGGCCGGTTAAGAGAGAACTGTATTCACTACAGACAACTTTTGAATAACCAACTTACCTCATCGATCGAGGTGAATTCCTATCAGCAGTGGCTTCTACGTAGAATTCGAACGCAGAATTCAGGTCGTCGCCGTCAATCAAATTGTTGGAATACAGATCGATAAAATCGTTTAATTCGTCTTCCATAGTAAAGTAATAAATAAATAAATAATAAATAAAGTAATAAGTAATAAATAATAAACAAATAAAAACTACTGCTAAAAAGCTAGGTCGATTGATATGATGTCTTGATGAAGAAAAAATAGGATTGAGTCAGCTTTAACCAGCTGTTATCAGTGAAACCTTCCAGGGATTACACGGAGAAAAGTTGTTCGTACGGCCGTACGAGAAGGGGTTCGTACGTCCCGTGTTAGCTAGTTCATGCGTTCTCCGCCTGGTTCGCGGTAATCGCACGGTGTTAGGACACCGTGCTAAGGCCGACCGTGGTAAGGAAAAACTCTCTAATGATGTGCTTTTGTCGGAAAGTCAAGGCAGAAAACGAGTGTGAAATTTGAATTTCTTAGTTCCCGCTAGAATCCCGCTTAGAGCGCCAGTCCATCATTTAAACGATGTGCAGAACTACAATAAATGGATGGATGGAACCTCAAATTTATAAGTAAATTTAAAAAACTTGTCCTCGAAACCAAATTGAGAAGAGTTTCACGGAAAGTCATAGCAAAGGTTCTTGAAGGTTGCCAAGAAGGTTCGTCAGTTCTAATGTTGGGTTGTTGGCAGCATTGAGAACCTTCCTCAGAAGCTTCGCTCGTTGGGCCAACAGCCAGTCAGACGTCAACAGACCTGATATGTTATTTCTTGCAGCATTTTTACTTTTAATCACCCTCATTATTAAAAATATCGCATATTTTTGAAAACGATCTTCAAAGGGCCATTTTTCCGAGAGATCTGAATTTTTTTTCCAAAAATAATAATTGTTGACGAAAATTATCCTTCCAGGATTCTAATGGTCACTCGATTCCTTAGTGGCATGTGGGCTGTTAGAGCTGACTATTGTGCTTTGATGTTCAATATTATGTTACTGAAGTAAATTATTACCGTTGATGTTCCATCGCCCACTTGATTGGTAATTTGAAGTCCCGTAATTTCATACAGTCGAGATTAGCAATCTTCAACATTTCAATGTGATTGAATTGAGCGTTACACCATCCTAAAGCGTCGCGCTTTTCCTGCGAGGTGGGTTTACCTTATCCAGTTCTAAAGCCTCCGCGATCCCACCATCATGACCTCCAAGTAATTCCCCTGCGTCCAACGCTACTTGTCATCTGACCTTTTGCAGAGGACTCAACGACTGTAGTTGAGCAAACAAGTCCCCAGCGTTTTCTTGGGATTATGTCCACCCCTGTGACCACCCCGTACGTATCCCTCCGACCACGCCCTTGTTTGTTTTGCAAAGAAAACCCATCTCGATCTGATTTATGGATCATTTCCTACACCTGCGTCTTTCGAGTCAGGTGTACATATAGTTTACTACACCAACGTTGCCCACAAGCGTTGAACGAGCTGCTATTGATCACTAGATCAGTTCAGTAAACTTCTTTGTTCTAGAGATTTTCATTTCGCAGATCTAGGTAGCTATATTTTGACTCACTTTGAGTACTAGAATTAGGTTTCCAACTGTCTTAAGTCCTTCATTTTGAACCACTTAAGTTTGGTATTGAAAATTTGGCGTTATCAGTCGCCAACTCATTGAACTGATGTCAGCTGCTCACCTTGACCATTCTGTTCGGCTTAGGGTTGGCCTTTTAAACCTTAAAGTGCGGCAATTTAACTCAGTAAATGAGTTGTGACAAATGCGGCGATTGCGCTAGTTAGTAATAACTTGGAAACTTCAGACAGAATGTGCTTTCCCTGCGGTCTTACACTGATGACTTAGGATTTTTCTTCCGACTTGACCCACGAGCTTAATCGTCGAATTGACCTAAATGAAAAGAAAACTTCTTTTTGTCGCTTCTTCTTCTTCTTGTATTTTTCTGCCCATTAACCACTGTCTACCCCTTCCCCCTTCAATCTCAGCGTCTTCCTGTCCTTTCCTTCCCGTTCCGAGATTTCTATGGGCTTCTCCTACTAAATCCTTCTCGGTCGGAATCAGGTCGATTCGCCTTCAAACCTCTAGAGGTCCTTCGTCTAATTTACTGCGGTCCTCGTAGGATTTGGTGGAAAAAGGGAGTTCGCCAGTCACCACCACCATCATTCTCTGTTATTTGTGTTGCCAATGTCACATCAATCTTGAGTTTCCCAGCTGGATTTTTCGAAAATCAGGAGTTAATTTCTAGATTGATTTTGTCCCATTAATTTTACGACTGTAGTGGCTTATTTTACAATGAATTTGGGGGACCGCAATGCGCAACATGCGTATACGATAATCTTTGATACGGTTTATTTCCGTTAATACCTGTTTATAATAATTCGAGTTTTGGCACTTTTAAACTGAGATTATGTTCACACAGTTTCAACCATATTTTTGATATCAGCGTCATTAGACGTACACGTTTTTAGATCAGGGAAACTCGGCGCTTCGCGCCTCGCCAGGGGGGCAAGCCCCCCTGGACCCCCCGGATGCTTACCGTTTGGAGCCTGCGGCTAAAAATCGAGAAACATGGAACATGCTTTAGCTATGTCTTCTTTCTCTGTTTGTAAATGAGGACTCGCGGTTCAGGTTCTTGCACAACTATAAAGGTTTATAGCACTTATGATTACTCACTACTTCTCAACTCACTATTTCTCACTACTTCTTATAGTTGTCATGGCGGCAATGGATACGATGTATGTTTTCTAATTAGCTTCCCTGGTAATGAAGCTTCGACCCTCGCACATAAGATTGTTTACTAACCATTTATAACATCGCATTGTTGGATTAATATCTCGTAGATAAATATAAAACTGCGACATAAATGCGTGATAAATCGAGAGCTTTCCAACGAATGGAGAACGATTTTTGTCCGATGAAAACTAAAGAAGTTTCATTTCCCTAGAAACGACTCGGTTGTACGTGAAAATCATTAAACAATTTCGTCACCCATTTTTTGTGACCATTTTTTGTGACCAATTTTTCGTGACACATTCCGCGTGACATTTTTCGGCTAGTTAGTCCAAGGCTAAAGCATGTTCCATGCTAAAAAAGAACATTCAACCTGTTCGAAGCCAGATTCATCGCCGCCAAAGCCGAAAGTTAGTTGTGGGGGATCAAGGAGATTTAGACAGATGAGAACTAACTGGAAAACACCAAGATCCTCCAGAGAGCAGGGGTTCCGCAGATTCAATTAAACCCCGACCGCTGAAGGGGATCAACTTTGCGGTGCTCTAGTGACGAACTACGCTTTTGGTGTCGTGATCCAACTACGCCAAACCCGGATTTGGCCAACTTGAATTTTAGGTACCTAAAGATAACCATCTGGTGTGTTACGCAACGGTACTCAGACGGCGAATTTTCGCTTACGGGTGCAGTGACTCCATCAGATCTTGATGGGAGGGTAGAAATGGAGTACACTAATAAGCACTCACAGTTTCAACTGGTTTCTTGTTGAGGTTTTAACATTCCTGTAATTTCATCTTAACACTGGAAGCACAGGAGGAGTTAACATCTGCAACTCGAGCTCAACATCGTTCTTATCTTGCTACTTATTGATAACTAGTCAGAAAGCCCGTTGTATTCCGTACAACGGGCGCTAGGGCCGGTTGCTGCGGAACCCACACAGCTAATCATGAAGGGACATGGATTATATAACTTATGTGAGTCTTGGGCAGTCCAAAAGCGACACATTTTGACATGAATATGTCTTATGGCTGGAGGTCGGTTTGAAATTCTGTGCGGAAAGACGCAGAGTGTGTTGCTGGATTTGACAAAGTTTGTTTGTTTGTATAGCGGTTTATTCACCATGCATTTTTGTATAAATGGAGAGCTTCCCAACGAGAGAACGATTTCTTTACGACAAAAACTGACAGAGTTACATTTCCCTTGCTGCGGTTACATATTTCATGATTTTTCAAGTACATCCGATTCATAGATAGTTGTTTACTACAGTCAAATGTGGCAGCAAGAAACGCTGTTATTGGCCGAGTGTATAAGCACCAAAAATGCCGCGGAAAAACCCGTAGCTGAATTACAGTAAAGATTGTATTAAGTTCATAACAAACTTTATACTCAACGTTATAATGTTAACGACTAATTTGTTGTGCCATGAATATCGATGTACATACCGAAGCCGGGCACACACTGCGAACATATTCGGAGGGTCGACCGACGGCATTTAAAATGTCTGCCCTCGTTTCCTCTTATTTTGGATCCTTACCTTATGTTATACTCATCTATATCCGATGAGCCATGTGGTTCTGAATAACATAGGATACGCGGCAACAGAGAGAATCAGTGTCGGATATTTATCCAAAAGCCATCACATGGTTTTCCCTCGTGTCCGTGTCGAAGGAAGAAAAATGTGAGGGTTTTCAAACCGTCCCACCCTCAGTTGCCTGGAAGCAATAAGAATAAAATAGAGTGCAGTGAGAGTAATTGATTGGATTGGGGGGGGGGGAATTGGGAGCGGATTTGGCTCTCCCAGTCCCCCCCCCCCCGCCCTTTCATGCATGAGCCACTTCTCCAAACAATGGCAGGGACCCACTTTTTAATCCTTACGCAGCAGTCACATAAAAGCTCCATTCCAAATTGGAGCCACATGGGTTAAGAAGGGATAAAATCAGCCTCAGAGCTCACTCAGCTGATCAGGGCAGGGACCTACTTGGTTATCCTTACGCAGCAGTCCCACAAAAGCTCCTTTCCAGATTTGAGGCTCGTGGGTTGAAGAGGAAAGAAATCAGCCTCAGAGCTCACTCGGCTGATCAGGGCAGGGACCCACTTTATCATCCTTACGCGGCAGTCCCACAGAAGCTCCTTTCCAGATTTGAGCCTCGTGGGTTGAAGAGCAAAGAAATTAGCCTCAGAGCTCGCTCAGTTGATCAGGGCAGGGACCCACATTATCATCCTTACCTAGCAGTCCGATAGTAAGTCTTCCTGGTAAAACCCGTCGCGAAATCTTGAACTTCGGTTCTAACGAAGCAGCCACTCTACGTTGTCCCCAAAATCGTAGAGACCAAACAATCCCGTCGCGAAGGAAAGCCCCGTTTACGACGATGGACGATGGTTTTGGTGTCGGACGCAGCGAGAAAATCTTACATCAAATCATGTTTCGTCCGAAACCGCTTCAAAAAGTTATATCGCTTACGTCACGCCCTTAATTGCGGCGAAATCTGTACCTACATTCTGTCGTCGTGAAGGACCACCGAGTTTACGATGAAGGAGTCGTATTTGGAAAAAATTCATTTAGCCTATTGCACTCGCCGTTGTTTCATGAGGGAGTTGAAAAAACCTCAGTGTCCGATCTGGCCCTGATTAAAACACATTTTTTTCACACGCACGCCCGCGCGCGCACACACTCGCACGCACAGACGCGCATATTGATCTCGCCTTTCGACACTTCGGTTACATCAACCCCTATTAGCTGACGCCAATCTTTGCTTCCATTCCGCTCTCTTTGAAGTATGTAGTGAATAGGAACGACGTGGATCATCTTGCTGGTCTTGAATAATTTATTGCTGTCTATGGATTAAGATGATCGCAATTCACTACCATCCCTAGGCCAGTTCCGAGTTGCCCATTCAAGCCAGTACAAACAAATTATTGAGCAATGTATCGTCATCCTTACCAGCCCTTCTTTTGATATTGCGTAAGCGTGATGGGGGATTGATTATCATACAAACAGTCTGTTGGACCCCGTCGTTTGTACAATTCAGTTCACTCCTCGGTCTGAATTTCACTTTAATCTCCTTTTTGTTTCCCTGCGAACAATTACACAATCCCCCCTCTCCCCCCCCCCCCCTCGTCACTTTCCCACCTCTCGCTCCTTTCTACGAGTTATGGCCCCAACGACGTCAGAGCTATATTTAGAACTATTCTCAGAGGGCTTATGCAAGCACCCTTCTGAGAACAAGGGCTTATTCTGTGGGTTGGCGACAATACTATTTAAACCCAATTTATTATGCAACAATCCTCCCCCCCACTCGCCTTTGAGCTGTCCCGCTCTACAGCATAATTTATTATTATTGTTGTTCTGTTGCTGAATATTCGCGCTTCGTTCGTTAACCAACACATTTTTATGCCTAAACCTAATCGGGATTCGCATGATACCCATTCTTCGCGCTATATAATAAAGCCCTGAGCTCTTAAACCCTGAGCTTTAGTTTTTGGTAAACGTGATGAATGGAAATGGGACATAGGAGCTGTCGACTGGAACCGGGGCGATCAGTTTGTCGACTGGGCCAAAGGAATCGGTCGTTTTCCTAATTAGAAAGTGATTACCCGCTCACAAACTTGTTGCTCCTCCCTGAGATTGATAATCTCGTTTCTCCAAATCCCTTCCGTCCAAATCAGTTCTTTCACCGCCCCACCTCCAATCGCCTTAATCAGATTATGTGGACGGCTGGAGTTACAGGAGACGAATCAAACCAGTCCTATCCACGCGTCAAATTGGTGTCGAAACCGCTAATGCATTCTTCAAACATTCTTTCAAGTGAAGAAGAGCAAGCACTCCTGAGGGATGCTGTTGAATCCTTAGTATGGCATGCCTTGCTTGGATTGATTGAGGCATCTAACTAATCTGTATTTATCAATCAATCAGTCAATCAGTGCCTTGATTGAACTTACTTGGAGAATAAGCCACTGTAGATCAGGATCTTCCTGAGTAGTGAACACAGAGATTTATGATATTCCCTCAGCAAATTCATTCAAAACAAGATAGACCTCTCACATGACCCACTTTTACAATCTGCGATGTAGGATTTTTCCGATATCCTCGACGAAATCGTAAAAATCTGTGGTTTACCACACTCTATCGCCTTGGCTGGTCTCATACTCAGAGAATAAGGTTGATTGTACATTCTATCCTACTTTAGTCGGTTATTGTTTATAACTGTGCAGTATAATAAAAGGTGGTGGACTACATTAATTGTCTAGGCTCAGTATGCTCCTGAATGGATGTGGGTTGCATACTAGTTTTTGGTTTATTATTTACCTTTGGAATCATACTATTTTTTTTACCTTTGGAATCGAACTTCAAAAAAAATTTACCCCCCCCCCCCCCCCCCCCCCCCAAATTTTATAGTTTTTGTTTCAAGGTAAGTAGAATCCGAAAATGCAACTAAAAAAATTCTGTGTCCGCCGTACGTGGTACGTAGCACTTTTCTTAGTTACCACGAACCAAAATTAATGAAATTTAGTTTACATGTCCCGTTTGGGGTCTAGTTGGTCCTCGAAGCTCGGCGTTACTGTCAGTCATCTCTAAGGGTTGAAAAATAGGGGTTGCAATTTTCAGAACGCCTTGCTCGAAAACTTTCAATAGAAGGGTATGGTTCTTTTAACGTTTTTAAATTGATCTTGAACTAAAGAGTTTTTTGAAACCACCCCCGAGCATTATACGACCAGCCATTCGTTTGCACCGAAAACCTTCGTCAACATGATCGTGAATCAAACGGTATAAATCCTGCCCAGATATCATTGCTAGGGAGCACCTGATTATAATCAGGGCTGGCTGTGTGAAGTCGAGTTGGTTGTTCTGTGATATTATTCCATTTGAAAAATGATGGATCTTTTGGATTTTGTTGATGGGTATTTTTGCTTGCAACTTGAACAAACGTAGAAGTATTATTGGGTAAATTATTACACAACGTAAAATTGTTATATAACGGTTTATTATACTATCTACTTAGAAGGGGCACCTATACACCTAAATTATTACACAACGTTTTTATTTGCTTGATGTTTCATGAATAATAAATACAAATAATTAATGATTGACATATTGAATCCCGCGCATTTGTATGAAACTTAATTCCGGGGCCGGCTCCAGTACTCGATTAAGGCTTTCCTGGGGGGGGGGGGGGGGGGGGGGGGGGGGGGGGGGCTTGTGGGTATTGACCACAGAAAACAGTGATATACGCTGAAGGGGCATCTATACAGGTAAATAATTTATCTTTGTGTAATAATTTGCAGCGTTTTCTTACCGAAAACTTAATCATAATCACACTCGATAACTTTATGATGCTCCTTCATCTACTGACGGCCACCAGCCACAACATTCACCCTGGAAATTATAGTCTCGAGAGTAATACTAAACTTTATCTATCCTCTAAAACCCTTCTGCGTAAATGCGAATGGAAATGGGGTAGCCCGAAATTAGACCACCCTGAAGATACAGAACTAGCATAAATAATGTCCCCATTGGGCACAACTTAAGACTCTGGGACAGTGGGGTTTGAAAGCTGAAAACACAAAGAAGTTCCCTACTGGATGGGCGTTATCCTCGAAACATCGCGTGATGTCGACCCGAAAACAGCATTTTCAAGGAGGGAAACGCTGGAGAGATAAGCGGACTTACGACCAACCGCTGGGAGTAGTTCCCAACCAAAGAGATTGTCAACTCGAATGGCGCCGGGAATATGGAGTTTAACCTTTCTTTTCTTTCCTTCTCATCAGAAGCAGTATTTACTATTACTAAACTGCAACGTTGACTTCCATCCTCTTATGAAAAAATGCGTCTGTTGAGTTCGGTTATGTCAGTACACGCCGAGCAGCAGTTTAGCTGTTTGCGTTGCGCTTTTCTTAGTTACCATGAACCAGAATTAATGAAATTCGGTTTGTAGGTCCCATTTGGGGTCTAGTTGGTCTGCGAAGCTCGGCGTTACATTCATCATCTCTAAGAGGTGAAAAATAGGGGTTGAAA
The DNA here is from genome assembly GCA_954871275.1 of Leptopterna dolabrata. Taxonomy (NCBI): domain Eukaryota; kingdom Metazoa; phylum Arthropoda; class Insecta; order Hemiptera; family Miridae; genus Leptopterna; species Leptopterna dolabrata. The sequence continues at coordinate 16,428,774 of OX940983.1, read as the reverse complement.
TTTCCCGAACGCCGTAGCTCGAAAACTTTCAATAGAAGGGTATGGTTTTTTTAAGTTTCTTAAATTGATCGCAAACTAGAGAGTTTTTTGAGACCACCCGGAGCATTGTACTACCAGCCGTTTGTTTGCGCCAAAAAGCTTCGTCAGCTTGATCGTGAATGAAACGGTATAAATCCAGCCCAGATATCATCACTGGGGAGCACCTGATTATAATCAAGGATGGCTGGAGGAAGTCGAGTTGGTTGTTCTGTGATATTATTTCATTTGAAAAATGGGATTTTGGATTTGGTTGATACGTACTTTTGCAACTTGAACAAATGTTGAAGTATTATTGGGTAAATTATTACACAACGGTAAATTATTACACAACGGTTTATTATACTATCTACGTAGAAGGGGCACCTATACAGGTAAGTTACGTTAAGTTAAGTTAAGTTAAGTTGCACAACGGGTCATTATTTGCCTCATGCCTACAAATACCTACAAATAATTAATGGTTGAATTATTGAATCCCGCCCATTCGTATGAAACTTTTATTCCGGGGCCGGCTCCAGTACTCGATTTAGGGCTTTCCTGGGGGGAGCTGGAGGGTATCGACCACAGAAAACAGCGATTTACTCAGAAGGGGCATATCTATACAGATAAATAATAAACCTTTGCGTAATAATTTGCAGAGTTTTTTAATCAACGATATTCTACTCTTTTTTGGAAGGGGAATGTGGTATCTCTACCTACGTGCAGTGATATCTACGTGTGTCCTGCATATTTTTCGCGACGAATCCGGGGTTGGTGTTTCCAGCTAAAATTACACGCCCAATCCAAACTAATAAGCTAGCTCAGTGACAACTAGCCCCTGGACGGGTCGTCAAGACCTTAGGGGCCCATTCATGAACTTGGTTTTCTCATGTTTCCGTACTTATATTCTTTATTATGTACTAAATATGTTATTGAATAAAGATTCAAAAGCATAATTGCTAATGTTAATGTTTAAAGACTAATGCATTTAAAACCCGTTTTAATGAGGAATATCAGTTTATGGTAGGACACTGCTGTAACGGGTTACGTGCTACCCCGAATTTCTTCCATTTGGTAGAGATCTGAAAACTAGGTACCCTAAATCCGGACGACGGACGCCAGAATATTGTCAATAAGTCAACAAAGCAAACTTCGGTAATAATGGGTTACTAATAATTAAATTAAGTTCACTAAAGAACTTGGGGGTTTTGAATTAAATTTTCTTGATATAACTATCAAATTGGAGGGGGGCGCACATAAATTCTCTGTATTTAGAAAACCCACATATTATACTAGTAGGAGGTAATGAGGAAATCAATAGAAAATGGGTTAGTTTGCCATATTATGGAGGGATATCACAGAAACTAGGAAATATAATTGAAAAGAGGGGGTTTAGGGTGGGGTTTTACTCTAAAAATTCTCTAAAGAAAATTCTGGGTAATGTAAAAGATAAAATCCGGTAGACGATGGGAGTGGGGTTCATCTTTTGAAGTGTGATAGTGGAGTTAGATATTGTGGTCAAACGGGACGTAAATTCAGGGAAAGATTAAGGGAACTCGAACGATGTTTTAGGAATGGTTGTGGTAATTCGGCTTTTGCTAATCATATAAGGTCATGGATTTAACTTCAGTATTGATAGGAACAATTCATCAGTTGAGATGGTTCATTTTTGTAATAAAGGTTGGAAACTGAATGTATGGAACAATTGGAAATACTGAAAATTCATAAATTAGGCTCTTCTGTAAATGAAATAAATTTCCAAAATCATTCGCCTTTAATCGATTTATTTCTGTAAGCTTGATTATCTAGTATCACCTCATGGCGTTTGTTTCTTTTTTCTTTTGTCCTACCTCCTTTCCAATCAGAATGTACCTACCACCCTTCACTTGTGTTGTATTCCAGCCAATCAGGCTCCACCTCCCTTTTTCACTTCCTTGGCCTCAACAGCCAATGAGATTGCACTACCATTCTCTCGATTTGTATAAATAGGAGCTCAAGTTCCAGTCTATTGTGTGCTGATGATGGTTTAACATCCGACACCGGTCTACAGTTAGTTAGTTTACGTGGAAATAGACTATTCTATTTTTATGCTGTAGTTTTTTGCTATGGATTTCCACTGCTCCGCCGCAAGTGATTTAAGTTATATGGATTATTACGATGTTCCATAAATGACATACCGTCGAGATTTTTTTGCTACATTACTTCATTGCGAATTGGAAAAAATCCTTTTTCCTGCCTTATTGCATAATCTTGATAAAAATACGAAAACAACAGCATTATATTGTTCTCGTCTGGAACCTAATTTCGTTCTAACTGCAGCGGTTGAATGAATGTGAGGGTTCAGCACTGCGTCATCAGGGCTGATATGAGTTGCAGTGTCAATTTTTGTTCTTGCTAAAGTCGCACCTTCTTATTACCAGAATTAGTAACTCGTATCTGTCGTCGACAAAGTTTTCAATGGAACATCTTTTCTGCGGCGATCGGGCGGTGACGTCTTGATGTATGTCCCATCCCGGTCGGGTCCAGCCCCAGAATCCCATCCTCTCCCGGAATGCGGGTCTCCCTCCACTCCGACCCCCCGGCAGGACCTCCAGGATCGTGCCTCACGTTCCTTTTCCACTTCGTGGTCTGATAAAATGCAATTCATTCGGGTTGGTTGGGATGGGGGGGAGACCTCATTCCTGCCGATGGGTAAACCCGCCGCCGCCGATCTATACCGCACGATTTACTTTTAAACCGTTAACCCAACACGTCGCATAACTCACTTGCTGAAGAGACAGACATTCAGGAAGGTATTTCATCACTTGCTGATCTAATTCTGGAAGAAGGTAACGATGAAATGGGAAATTGATAAATCGGGTGTCTTGTTTCATTTTCGAACGAAAGTGAGGCTCCTCATATTTAGTCTCGAACGGCATTTGACTCCGGGGTGCGAAAAAATCTTATTATATTATAAACCAGCATGACCGCTCGCTTCGCTCGCTATCCGAGATTCGCTGTACGCAGTATCGTACTTAATTCCGACGTTGCACAACTTGGGAGCCCACTGGATATTGGTGCCAAATTTGGTAGATATCCGTCGAGCCATTCAGGAGTTGACCATGGTCGACCATATTTCCGCTATGGTGTAGGGGACCGAAAAATTCCGACGTTGCCCAACTTGGGAGCCTACTGGATATTCGTGCCAAATTTGGTCGATATCCGTCGAGCCATTCAGGAGTTGACCATGGTCGACCATATTTCCGCTATGATCAGGGAATTAAAAATGCGCCTACGTTCAACTTAGGAGGCTACCGGATATTGGTGCCAAATTTGGTCGATATCCGTTGAGCAATTCGGGATTCGACCATGGAGGGGCCCATGGATGCGCTATGGTCGACCGCGGGGGTAGTCCGAAGGGTCGATCGTAGATAGAATTTCACGTAGATTACGAATACGCGATAAAAAATAGGGGTCTTCACTTGAATCTTCACTTGAAATTTCCTTGTTCAGGTACTGTGGAGATGGATTATATGTACAACGAAATGTAATGTTAGGCTTCTGATCCTGGAACTTGTCATTATTATGATAAGTTCCAGGACCAGAAATCCCAGTGTTTCTAATAAAATAATCTCAAACTAAGTGAAGAAATGGATCTTTTTTTGGTTCGTTGTGGCGTTCTGAAAAATTCAACGGAAAAACACTAGGTGATGAAGCCTACGGGTCTTTCGATCCTTAGGCTTCCGAATGGGCCCCATTATTGACTCTCGGGTGACCCTTGCTTCTAACTTTCTCACTCCTCCATTCCCTCAAAGCTGGATTGGCTGAGTTGCACCTGAAGGGGGTATGCTCATGGGTCACAAAAGCGGTTTATGCGACTTATTTTTTTTTTTTTTTTTATGAAAATAAATTCCTTTCTGGCAACTTCTACACAAACCGCACTGTTTTACGATAGGTAGTTCTTTTTCTATGATTTTTCAGTAGTTCTGACGTGGGCAGGGCGTCCCGCCCAAGCGGAATGGGGGCAATGACGTCAGAATTACTGGAAACTTTGAAAAATTACAGAAAAAGAACTACTTACGTAGGAAAGTGCGGTTGGTGTCGAAATTCTCAGGATGGAATCTATTTTCATTTAAAACATTTTTTCAGCTACTCAGAAAAACATTGAATCATGAATATGTATTTGTTTCGTACTTCTACCAAATATTTGTCATGATTTTATACAATGAAATGAACACAGGAGTCGGTCAAAAAGAAGGCGGCTTTCAGTTCGATGAAAAAGAAGGCTAAGGTGGGAATCAAATTACATTTTTGATTACAGCGTACATTTTCTTGGTGTCGGGAATTAAGGATTGTACCCCAGCCCAAAAACATATCCATGTTAAAAAAGAAATACGTGCGCATAGCGCTTACTCCATTGGACTCCCGAATGCATTGCAATGACGGGAATTGCATTGCATAGATTTGGACTTCGTGATTTAGCAGAGTTGGCCACTAATAAATAGCTCTGCTACCATTCCCCGAAACTCCCCCTAAGCTGCCTGCTGATTTGGTAGCACGAGCTCTAATGTTGAAACACAGTTGAAATGCAACTCATACACGCATTCTAAGATGGAGCCGTCTGAACTCTTGATCTTGACTTGTTGCTCTGTTTGAAGGTTTAGAAATCGGAGGTGTTGGGGGGTTTGGACGAGCTCGTTCGAGATCCGCTATGGACCGCCCTTTCCAGCAAGATCCGCATCGTCTGCGATATCTGTTGTTGTGTTCCCTGGTCTCAGACACGCTTTTCTGGCGGTCAGCCCACATCGATCCCCCACAAAGCCGAATAAAAACACCTCTCACGGTCCCCAGGTTGTTTCGAACCTGTGATAACCGCCATCCGCATCCTCCCATATTTTCTCAGCCCAGGAATATTCATCTCTAACGATGAAAAGCTACGGGAAAGCCTTCGTGGTTTTTAATGAGCGAGAACTTTTCTCCCTTGTTAATGAAAAATTCGAACTCAAGTGCCCCGGGTGGGGGGGGGGGGGGGGGGTAGAGCTTTTTTTTGCCGTGTCAAGTTTTTCGGGTTAAGAAGCGGAAAGGCTTTGTGCGCTTGCAAACGAGGTCGTTCAGGTTTTTTCCCCTGGCCAAGTGAGAAAAGCCATGGTTGGAGTGGAGAAAACCCGGGTTTTCTCAATCCTTTATTCACCTGGATTAGTTTTTTAAGCCACGACAGATAAAACTTGAAGTTGCGAAGCGAACCCTTTTTTGTTTTTGCAATTGAATGAGAAATGGATAAATGAAGGACCTGCTGCAGTGAAATGAAAACTTATGAATGTTGAAGTTTCCAAACTTTGTCTATTAAGGAGAGCCTTGTACCGTGATCACCTTTCTTTCGACATACCTCGTATCTCCTAGTACGGTTGTATAGTTGTGAAAGTCGATGGAATCACTCGTAGGTAGGTACTTCTGGTCCGTCACCTCTAATATTATTAACTACCTAATATTGTAGTTAGCTGCATATAGGGTTACCAGACATAAAGACTCTTTTTATAATATGGTAGTAGTAATTTTTTTGTCGTATAGAAAAGAATGAAATTGATATAGTATGTATTATAGTCCTCTTTTTGGCCCCATAATTCCGCATACTATTCTTTTTTCATTTTATAGCCGAACATATATACTCTTTCTTCTTTCAGTTTGAAATCGCAGCAAACTATTAAACAACAGTTTATTATTTACCCTTCTAGATGCCCCTTCTGCGTATATCACCTACCCTCGTGCTCCCCCCTGGAGAGCCCTACGTCAAGTAGGCCTCCTGGAGCTGGCCCGGGAATTGCAGTTTCATGAAAATGAGCGGTATTCAATAATTCAATCTTTAATTATTTGTTGTTATTCGTGAAGCATAACGTCTGTTAATGTTTCAAAACTACCTATCAACAAAATCCAAAACAGCCATCATTCTTCAAATGAAGTAATATCACGGAAACACCAACTCGATTTCATACCGTGATTTCGTTTCCATTATTATAATCAGATGTTTCCTGGACGTCATATATATCTGGGCCGGATTTATACTTTCATCCACGATCATGTTGACGAAGCTTTTCGTTGCAAACGAATGTCTGGCTCAAAAATTTCTTTAGTTCGAGATCAATTTAAAAACTTGAAAAACCCCTACCTTTCTATTGAAACGTTGCGGGCGCCGGCGTTCTGAAAATGTCAACCCCTATTTTTCACCCTTTAGAGATGGACTGAAAGTAACGCCGAGCTTCGCGGACGAACTTAGATTCCCAGTGGGACCGCATACCAAATTTCATTAATTTTCGGTAACTAAGAAAAGTGCGAAGTAGGGTGGACGGACTGAAATTTTTTGGCCCCATTTTTGGATTCTACATACCTTGAAAAGGAAACCGAAGGAATATAAATATAAGGTTCCAAAAATGGAATAAAAAATTATTGTCCGTCCAACGTCTACTTCGCACTTTTCTTAGTTACCTACCGAAAATTAATGAAATTTGGTATTTGGGTCTCATTTGGGGTCTAGTTCGTCCGCGAAGCTCGGCGTTACTGTCGGAATAGCCAATCCCCCCCCCCACCCCCCTTGTGCAAATGAATCCGTCCAAAAAAACTGTGTGAGTAGATAAGTAGGTACTGAGTATGACTACTGAATAGGTACTAAGTAGTACTTAGAAGGTATTATGTAGGTAGTACCCCGCTCTTGGATGTGCATATAGAAGAAACCTGTTCCTTCCTCCTTTGTTGGATATGTGTAAAGAAACCTGTTCCTTCCCCCCAGGCATTGCAATTTCCTTCAACGCTGTTAGGTCTAACAAATTCTTAATTTCATTATCACAGTTCAGTTTGACGATTTCATGTACCGACTTCATAAAAATACCAAACATTGACCTATTTATATACCTACCTATATCTTTTTGTTTTATTATTTTCATTAATGTACGTTTGGAATCGAGCATGAAAAAAAAAAATTAAAAAAAGTTTAACCTTCCTCTCCCCCCTCAAAATTTGAAGGTTTACTTTCAAGGTATGTAGAATCCGAAAATTCAATAAAAAAATTCTGTCTGTACGCCGTACTTTTCTTAGTTGCCATGAACCAAAATTAGTGAAATTTGGTTGTAGGTCCCGTTTGGGGGTTTGGGGTCTAGTTGGTCCTCGAAGCTCGGCGTTACTCGCAGTCATCCTGAAAAATAGGGCTTGAAATTTTCAGAACGCCATAGCTCGAAAACTTTGAACAGAAGGGTAGGTATGGTTTTTTTTTAAGTTCTTAAATTGGTCTTGAACTAAAGAATTTTTTGAGACCACCCGGTGCATTGTATGACCAACCGTTCGTTTGCACCGAAAACCTTCGTCAACATGATCGTGAATCAAATGGTATAATAAATCCGGCCCAGAAATCATCGCTAGGGAGCACCTGATTATAATCAAGGATGGCTGTATAAAGTCGAGGTTTTTCTGTGATATTATTCTATTTGAAAAATGGGATGTTTTGGATTTGGTTGATACGTACTTTTGCAACTTGAACAAACGTTGAAGTATTATTGGGTAAATTATTACACAACGGTAAATTATTACACAACGGTTTATTATACTATCTACGTCGAAGGGGCACCTATACAGGTAAATTGTTGCACAGCGGGTTATATGCCTCATGCTTTATGAATAACTACAAATAATTAATGGTTGAATCATTGAATCCCGCCCATTTGTATGAAACTTTTATTCCGGGGCCGGCTCCAGTACTCGGTTTAGGGCTTTCCTGGGGGGAGCTGGAGGGTATTGACCACAGAAAACAGCGATGTACGCAGAAGGGGCATATCTATACAGGTAAATAATAAACCTTTGCGTAATAATTTGCAGCGTTTTTTAATCAACGATATACTCTTTTTTGGAAGGGGAATGTGGTATCTCTACCTACGTGCAGTGATATCTACGTGTGTCCTGTATATTTTTGGCGACGAATCCGGGGTTGGTGTTCGTGGGGGCGGCAGCGGCGGAGAAGGTTCGTTGAACCCTCCTGCACGTCCGTAGTTCGTGGCCGCCCTCAAAGAGAGCGCCAGGCCCGGCGTCTCCAAATACTCCGCCTCCCACTTCGCCGCCGCATTGTGCTCCCCCACCCATTTTCTCCCAACCTTCTTTCAGAGTTGCTTGTCCCTGCTCCCGTCGCTAATCGCTCAGCTCCTTCTCACCTCTTTTCTAAACGATCCTGACCTTCCCTTCCGTTCTTTACAAAGAAGTTCGCCACTCCTCACTGTAGAGCTATCTATACCTGGACATGCATACGTAGGGATAATCGATAACATGCTGGGTATCGATATTGCTAAGTATCAAACGTTTCAAGTATCGCTACCAGTAATTTTTTTTCAATAACGAATCAGTAATTTTAATTTTATTATTACGATTATTCATTATTATTAATTTCAGCGAATTTTCAATGAAAGTGAAGCTATTGTAGCGGGTCCAAAATGTTCATACATGAATTTTTGAACTTTTTATGTAGGCAAATCCGATTCAGATCATCCCGAATTCATCCCTAGATTTTAATTGCCCAACAAAAGGCTGCGTTCGAAGTTGAGCAGTTTTCTAAAATCCTAAGCGTGCCAAATTTGAGTTTTTAGCGGTGAGACATCGGTAAAAACGGCTAAAACCTCGAACAGTTTATTTAAAATCACTGAAAGTGGGATGGAAGGGTGGGTGAAGACGAAAAAATACTATTTCAGTTGTTTTTTCATACAGTATAGGGGTCAAATTTGAATTTTTGGGGCATGTAAAATTGGTGTTAAGGGTTAATCAATGTCAGTCAAAAATGTTAATCAATATCAGTTCACCTGATGTTGTGTGGGATGGTGATTCACGACAGATATATAGAGGGACGGTTTTTTTTTTTTTTTTTTTTTTTTTAGAGAAAAATATTTTCATCATCGAAACAGTACCTATTTTTCTCCAAAAAAAATAAAAATAAATAGAATTACTTAATGTGTCAAATTTGACTTTTTAATGGTGAAAAATCGGTAAAAATTGTTTAAATCGCGAAAAAATCGTATAATTTTCAACAAAGTGGAATGTTATCTCACTATATCATCATTTTACACAACAGCAGGAATGAAAATTCGCTCTTGTACCCATGCCGCATGACTGGAACTTTCTAATAATGATTTAGGTACTGTAAAAATTTATAGTTTAGTTTTGTCGGTTGTAAGGGGTCTGTGAACCTTGAAAAAGCCCGTCCAACTCCGTTACTCCCGCCCATCTCCTTCACCATTCGGCCCCTAGAATTGTTTTGGTGTGGGGGGGGGGGGGGCGATCCTGATCGTATCACATTTCAAGTACCATTTACAATGATAAGTTCGTTCATTCACGTTTTCTAAGCTGAGCTTTCGGTCGTTGTTAGGACCACTGAGGGTAGATGATTCTGTTCTCAGTGATCAGGACGCCGAGTATCCTCTCAGTTGTTCGCACTGCACGTGACAAGTTCCGGAGGCGCCCAGCAGTCGGGGGAAAAACTTTCCCGCCGAGGCGACGCCGCTCCCCGCGTTGCCATGGCCACCTCCACTCCCTGGCCCCTTCCGCAATCCCGCGCCCGCCCCACGGATATCAAACCCCCCGCTGTTGTGGGTCTCGGAGCTGTGGCCGAGGGACTTTGCCGGAGTAGTCTTAGGACGGGGCCGCCCCCGGTCCTTATCCTCCTTCATTTCCCCGTGGGAGGAGCTGCAGCAAGGAGCGCCACTACGGATGTTTGTTTAACTCCCCCCTCTCGTCCGTTCGAAACGACCTCCAAGGTCAAACCGACCGTTAAATTGGTTAATAGCTGCAACCTTTATCTGATGGATAAATCATCTCAGAGCACGTTCTGGTCCATCCACGCTCTAACCCTAGTTAACTTCCTCCTCTCTTGTAAGCCAGTAGAGGATCGTAACAGGAGGGTAGGTACGTTGCGAAAGTTGGCGTGAAAGCTTTGATTTTAGTTTATTATTCTGTGAATAATACACCTATATATTCGCACAGCAAACAATTTTTGGAACACCCCCTCAAAATTTTTTTACGTTTCAAGGTGCATAGATTCCAAAAACGCTGCAAAATCCTCGTCACATGGCTTTATTATTCTATTGGACATTTATTGTTTCTTTCGTGTGCAATAATTGAAATATCTATTTTTGTTGGTTTCCACCGAGTTTGCCCCTCAAAAACTCGAATTAGGCTCCTGTTTTTGACAAATTATCTTTGATCATTGATAGTGCCGTTTAATTGTCTTGATTCACCTGTTTATTTATTTATTTATTATGACTCGGGCTGGTGCCCTGTTTACAACAGCAACAAACAAGAAAATAGTACTCATGAAAAACAAAATAAAAAAGCTGAATATAAATTAAATATTAAACAAAGGAAGTGCAAAGGAAAACTGTTGATGCTACTTCTAGTGTTATCATACAAATGTATGCTGATTTCAGACAGTTTCCCTTTTTGACTCGTGAAAAATGAATTTTGGGAACTGAAACTTCGTTAGAACCTCAGTTTTCCACTCTTCAGTCAAAATCGACTTCGTTAGGTCTCCTCGCCCTAAAAAAAACGTGGAAAACAATACTTCACAAGCTCATGTTACTGGAACACCCAAAAACCCTATTTTTTCATCCATTTTTCACCCATAACACCCTTCGGTATATTCCGATGGGGCTGCAAAGTTTCGTGACACAACTGGGTCCCAAACGGAGCTTGTGTGCGAAAGAACGAATTTTTTAAACCGAAAATGAAGCCGGTATGCATAATACGGCGTACGGCGGGCGGACATCGCATTTTTGGAATCTACGCACCTTGAGACGTAAAAGAAAATTTTTGGGGGTGTGTTATTAAAAATTATTGCTGAGCGAATACATTCACAGTATAATAAACCAAAATGCCATGTCCATAAGCCGTATCATCCTTATCTACTTTATTTACAAAATCATTTTTGATTACTTTGATAAGTAAAGATCAACATCCAGTGGTGTAGTTGCAATATCACTACCTACATAATACGCAATTCCATCGTTATTCCTGATTACATCCATCGTTATTTTAGAAATGTAGGTAAGCATACACGATTTTAACACTAAATCACAACTTATAATACACACCCTACTCATTAGTCTATTCATATCATATTTAGTTCGACTGTTACAACAACAGTAATTTACAATACCTTGTTAGTAATATATTACCTACATAAATTGAGTTAGGTAATAGCCCTCAGTCGGTACACTTTTAAATACAATTTATGTATCCTTGGAGCTTCCTCCTTCCTTTCCACTCAGAATAATTATGTTTAAATAATATTGAACTATTGTACTATTTGCTACATTAGATTTTAATAAAATCACTCGGGGAAAAAACAAATCGATAATCATCTAGAATTCTGCCGAAAATGTTTTTCAATTCTCAATTCTTCGTTAATTATTCGTTCGCCCCCTTACGGAACACTCTAAATTTGTTTGTTCACCTGAAGAGTTGTTGATAACTTGCTCGAACGTCGAGGCGTGAAATGCGTAATAAAGGGTGTTTCCGTGGCCGTCGCTGAAGATGGGGTCGCCGATGAACAAAAAGGGACCCTTGGGAGACGAATTTGCCATCTCGGGATGAGAGCAGGTTTCGTGGCCTTTTGTTCGTTCAACCCTCTCTTCTGTCGTAACACATTAATTTGCTTCCAGTATGGCAGCCGGCCCTCTATTCAGGCTGCATGTTTATGGACTGCTGAGCTCCCAGAGCTCGAGGCCCACCTAGCTTGGAATATTTTTGATGAAAAAAAGAAGAAAAAAAAAGTTATTCACTGGAAGTCTTCGTGTCCTCATAGTCCACGCAAGGGGACTCTTTTAAATTTGTGTATGGATGGTCCCAGCGTTGCTTAGAATACTGTTGGTTTTTTGATGATATGGACAACACATCATTTTTGCAACGCACAGTCATATCCATATTAAAGCTTGATAAATGATTTCTGTGACTTATAAGAAGATGCCTACCTACTGGTGTCTGGTATCGTTGCAAGGTGCACGAAATCTGAATCCAGGTCAGAGCTTGAATGGTGACTCAAAAACTGGAAAAAGTGGCTTTGTGGGCTCCAACTGGACGTTTTCAGTTTGCTTGTTCGTTGTTTGTTCAGCTTGACTGTTGGTTTGTTGTTGATATTGACAACACATCAATTTCCATATAAAAGCTTGATAATTGACTTGAAGTATGACTTATAAGAAGATAAAGCCAAATACTCGTATCTATATTTTGGTGTCCAGTATCGTTGCAAGGTGCGGAAAATCTTAATCCAGATCAAAGCTTGAATAGTGGCCATCTGTAATTCGAGTGGATAAGGGTGAATGCTTCTATTGCTAGGTGTTTTGTGGTTCTACGTCCTGGAGAGTGTCTGTGGGTGAGACCTGCCAAATCTTTGGCATCGGTCGTCTTTTTTATTAAGGTATGTGTATTTGCTATTCAGTATCGTTGCTTTTTTTGCGATTGGTTGTTCAAAACTTTCATCTTAGGAGCCTGTCGCGAGTCAGTGTATGTAAATGAAAGCTAGGTATATACCGCAGACGAATGCTAGGTAAAATGCGGGACTGTCCCGGAGAACACGGGATACGTCAGGCGACCCTGGTTCGGTACCTGCCTATTGTGGTTTGTTGTCAAATTCCTGCCTGGTTTACTATCCCATATTCAACGTGTATATAAAATATTTGTGCATATACCACACACAGCTTGGTTTGACTCATCCAGCCATCGGATATCCCACGCGTGAAATATTCAGGTGCCGAGTCCCTTCTCATCGATAGTCCGAGAGAGAAGATTGTTCCTCATTTTAATGTCGAGCGACATGCCTGAACAACCCAGTGGTTTCCAATGGGGGCGCAGAAGTGTAATCAAAATGTAATACTACAGAAAGGGGGATCCTTCAGAGGCGCAACTAACAGGACGAGGTTGTGAAAGAGAGCAGGTGAGCTGAAGAGCAGGTGGTTGGTCCTCTTGGCAGATGGGGGCAACGCAGGGCTCATCTGTTGTGTCTGAGGTTCTTCTTTTTATTTCTGTCCCACAAACACGGCCGATTGGTGGGCCTTATCCGGGTTACCAACAAACGAAACATTGTGCGGCGCTTCGCTTAATATCCTGGATCATCTATTTCTAAAAGGTCCGTCCAGAGAAGACGGGGTCTGTCGCGACGCGTACTAAGTGACGCAGCAGTCGTCGAACTACGATATTGGGATGTCACTAAGATGCGATATCTTTGTGAGCGGTCCATAGTTTTTGTATATTACCAATATTGGGACACCTATAATGATTTGAAATCCTGGTATTTCCCTCATCAGATAAACTGAAAACCTATGTGGAGTTGTTTGGTGCCAAACATCCAAACATTTCCTGGTTGCGTGAGGGAAAATACCAAAATTTCATGCCATAATAAATGTGATAGGTTAGTACCCCGTCCCGAATTTGCTGATATTTCAGTTATGGTCATCTGTGAAATGAGTGTATTTGCGCTCAGTCTCTATGAATAATTGCGTCAGGTTCCATTGGTTGTGATGCAGCTCATTGCACACCGAGGCAGTACGCGGTTAATCCGCAGTTTTGTTAACTGGATCGCGGAATACCGCATTCTGTCTGACATGGACGTTACATAATATCATTGTACGGGTGGACGGTCAGACCGTCTCGGTCCAATTGATCGCTCCCGACCGGATGCAGTGTTCTTATTGCTTGTTTTTTGGTTTATTATTTTCAATAATGAACCATTGGAATCGAGCATGAAAAAAAAAATGCTTACCCCCCCTCAAAATTTGATGGTTTACGTTTCAAGGTATGTGGAATCCAAAACTGCAATAAAACGCTGCAAATCCCTGCACAACGGTTTATTATTTTGTATAGAATACCCTTCTGTTACAGATCACAGCTCTATGTATAGATAACCCGTCTATATAATATAATATGTACTATTCTATTATATACATATTATGTAGATCGCAGACCCTCCGTAGGTTAGTACCTAACCCCGTACTCGTTACTAGGTACCTACCTAAATCACGAGTTAAATGTTGCTAAAATAATTCTGCCGATGACAAACAGTACCTAACAAAAAGAAACACACATAATGAAGTTCTGAAAAGAAATTGTTGATGAGGAGTGAAAAGAGTTGCAAAAGTACCTACCAACAAACTCCAGCCCCTTCTACGTAGATGGTATAATGAACCGTTGTGTAATAATTTACCGTTGAGTAATAATTTACCGTAGTAATAATTTACCCATCAATAATACTTCAACGTTTGTTCAAGTTTCACTACCTACCAACAAACTCCAAAAGAGCCATCATTTTTCAAATTAAATAATATCACAGAACAACCAACTCGACTTCATACTCCGCCAATATAATCAGGTGATCCCTACCAATGATTGGCCGTGTTCACAAATTCCTATTGTGGGCGCGTCTCTGGTTACGAGATTTGGTTTGAATTGTATACAATTTCATTCACACTGGAGTCGAAAATGCCTGTCGGTGCAAACTTCGGGGCCTTACTGTGAACGAACGGCTGGACGTACGATGCTCCGGATGGTCTTAAAAAACTCGCAAGTTCAAGAACTATTTAAAACCGTAAAAATATTTACGTAAAAAAATGGTATAGGCGTTTTGAAAATTTCAACCCCTATTTTGAACCCCTTAAGAGATGACTCACAGTAACGTCGAGCTTCGAGGACCAACTAGACGCCGAACGGAACCTATAACCCGAATTTCATCAATTTTTTTTCATGGTAACTAAGAAAAGTGGCCCGTACGGCGTACGGCGGACAGACAGAAATATTTTTATTGCAGTTTTGGATTCTACATACCTTGAAACGTAAACCATCAAATTTTGAGCACTGAGAAAAATACACTATCACTGCACACTATCTCAGTGATAGATGAACATACCCACTATCGGTTTCCTATCAGTTCCCTATCAAAGGGTTCCTCCTCCGTGGCCCAGTTTGCCCTCAAGTGGCACACTATCAGACAACTATGAGGCACCTATCAGATAACTATCACATGACAAAACTCATCTATCGGGAACCTATCACTTGGTTTTGCATGCTATCAAAAGTCTATCAACATGGATGAAACATCCTTAAGTGATAGTAGTTGACATCCCATTCTATCAGATACCTATCAATCCGATATATCTGACCTATCAGAAACCTATCAAAATGTGGCAGTGAAAGAGTGAAAGAAAAAACTCTATCAAAATTGCGGCCTGTTCACTATCAAAAATCTTTCACTCATACAGAATGATAGACAGCACTTTTCATCTTCATCAAAAATGCGGCAAATACACCATCGAAAAACTATCATGCAATGAGAGTGATAGATAGCATTTTTCATCTCTTTCTGAAGAACTATCGAAAGGCTATCATTGGGTGAGAATGATAGATAAAATTTTTCACCTCTATCAGAAGCTCAACCTGGTTACTATCAAAAGGCTATCGTAGGATGAGAATGATAGAGGGAATTTTTCATCTCTATCAAAATCTCTACATGGTTACTATGAAAAGGCTATCACTGGATGAGTGTGATAGATGGAATTTTTCACCTCTATCAAAAGCTCAACATACGCTATCATTAGATGAGAATGATAGATGAAAATATTTCACAGTATTAAATGATCAGCTTTGATACCATGAAAACACTACCCTAGTTGGAAGACGATAGATAGGAATATACCAAACTATCAAAATGATTGGAAAATCATAGAAATCATCTATCATTGGAAAATATAGATAGGAACATTTTTTTCACCCTATTAAATGATCAGCCTTTTTAGAACATTACCTTCAGTGAAGGATGATAGAAATATTCCATTTGATGAAATCAACAGCCTTCATGCTATAAATGTGGCACTGTAAAAATCCCTACTCCTCCAATGGGGGGGGGGGGGGATTTTTTTTGAGACTAGTGAAGAAGGAGATAGTGTTCTTATAGGGTAATGATAGCGTTGTAATAGCGTTTTTATAGATACAGTTCTATCAAAAGGCTATCATTGGATGAGTATGGTAGATGGCATTTTTCACTTCTATTAAAAGCTCAACATGGTTATTATCAAAACGCTATCATTAGATGAGAATGATAGATGAAAATATTTCATACTATCAAATGATCAGCTCTGATACCATGAAAACACTATCTCTATTGGAAGATGATAGATGGAAATATTTCGAACTACCAAAATGATGGTCATACATACCATGAAAACACTATCGCCATTCGAAAATTATAGATGGGAATACTTCATCCTATTAAAAGATCAGCCTTTTTAAAACATTGTCTTCAGTGGAGAATATAGAACTATTCCGTTTGATGAAAATCAACAGCCTTCATGCTATAAATGTTGCAGAGAAGAGTGCGTCAGTGTTCTGTCAGCTTGTCAGACAACCATGAGAACACTATAACGTATATGATTCTATCCAATGAAAACAGGGACTACATTATTCCTTTCACTGCACATTGCACAGCCTGTGTGCATTCACAGGAAGCAGTTTTGGTAGGTAGGTACG
Organism: Leptopterna dolabrata; assembly: GCA_954871275.1. NCBI lineage: Eukaryota > Metazoa > Arthropoda > Insecta > Hemiptera > Miridae > Leptopterna > Leptopterna dolabrata. Next base: position 16,412,247 of record OX940983.1, on the reverse strand, counting down.
ATATATTGTAACACTATAAAAATGCTATTACAATGCTTTTGCCCAAAATCAGATTAGCAGATAAAGGATAGGTCTCCTTCTGGTATAATACCTTCCTGCACTGGACAGCAGTTATTCAGCTGACTATGCAGGGGAATGCCGCAGTACCTGAGGTACCACCTGTAATATCTGCAAAGCACATTCTTAGGAAGTCGTCGGATTCCATCATTGGAATGATGAGTCGAATACTCCTCAACAATTAAAAATGGGTACGTACATACGTACAAAAAGCCAATTTGACATTTTCAAATACCGAAACCTGTGATAGTAATGGTATAGGTTTTTGATAGGCACGAACTTTAATTTATAGAATGATATGGGTCTATCACAGCATTAGGTGTGATAGGTTATTGATAGATACGCAATTGGCTGATAGTGTTCTGATAGGTTGTTGATAGTTGTTTGATGGAGCACTCATAGTGAACTCATAGGGCTTTGATAGCCTTTGGTTGATAGTGTTTGAAAGAGTATAGTTCATATTTGGTAATTTATATCCGAATATCAAATTTCGTACTCAAGGTATCATCACATGAAGGTTTAGGTACATTTCAATGGTTTGGAACCAATCCTAGTCAGTTGAGAGAAGTCAGTTGAAACCAGTTTGTCTGTCTATAATTTGGTCGAGAAAGCATTAAAGTATGAAAAACAGAGTAGAGGTTTGTAAAATTTAAATTTTATAATATGAAGGGGTGTCTCTATCAAAAATCCTGTAGTGCTGGTATATCACAGGATAACTTGTGATAGGTTTCAGATAGATATGCCATTGGCTGGTAGCGTTCTGATAGGTTGTTGATAGTGTTTTGATGGAGAACTCATAGTGAACTGATAGGGTTTTGATACCCCTCGGTTGATAGTGTTAGAAAGAGTTTCTTTCGGATTTGCCATTTTATATCCGAATATAAAATTTTGCACTCCAGGTATCGTCACATGAAGGTTTAGGAACATTTCAATAGTTTAGAACCAATCCTACCCCTAACCATCCCGAAACATTAAAGAAAGTTAAAACCGATCTGTATGTCCATAACTTGGTTGAGAAAGCGTTGAAGTATGACAAACAGGGTGGAGGTATGTAAAATTTAAATTTCATTATATCAAAAATGTCAAAAGTGCCTCTATCAAAAATCGTGTAGTGCTGGTCTATCATAGAATAACTTGTGATAGGTTTTTGATAGATACCCCATTGCCCGATGGCGTTCTGATAGGTTGTTGATAGTATTTTGACGGAGAACTCATAGTGAACTGATAGGGTTTTGATAGCCCTCGGTTGATAGTGTTCGAAAGAGTTTCTTTCGGATTTGCAAATTTATATCCGAATATAAATTTTGCACTCCAGGTATCATCAAATGAAGGTTTAGGAAAATTTCAATGGTTTGGAACCAGTCCTACCCCTAACCATCCAGAAAGATTAAAGAAAGTTGAAACCAATCTGTTTGTCCATAACTTGGTTGAGAAAGCGTTAAAGTATGACAAACAGGGTGGAGGTACGTAAAATTTAAATTTCATTATATGAAGGGGTGCCTCTATAAAAAATCCTGTAGTGCTGGTCTATCACAGGATTACTTGTGATAGGTTTTTGATAGATACGCCATTGCCTGATAGTGTTCTGATAGGTTGTTGATAGTCTTTTGATGGAGAACTCATAGTGAACTTATAGGGTTTTGATAGCCTTTGGTTGATCGTGTTTGAAAGAGTATCTTTCGGATTTGCTAATTTATATCCTAATATCAAATTTTTGCTATCAATTCAATATCACAGTGAGGAGGTTTTGGGTTTTGGTGGTTTGGAATGAAACACTTCACATTCCTACAGAAATACGGACATGTCTGCTCGAAGGTGATAAGTAGCGTAAATAAGTTTATTTATTGTTTATTTGATTGATAATAATGATGTACTAACTCCCCAGTGGTAGGGCGTCGGAAACAAGTGAAACTGAGCAATGAATGTTGAGGTGAGAGAACTATCTGAGCAGGACATTATCTACCAAAGTTGCTCAAGTTGGAACCCAGATTGTCGAAAGAAGTTTATTTATATATAGCTTATTTGATGGACAATTATGGGAGCCTAACTGTACAGTGCATGGCCATTGAAAACAAGTGAAACTGAACAATTAATATTGAGAAGAGAGAACAGTTTGAGCGGGATATTACGGAAGTTCCTCTTCGAACCCAGATTGTTTCAAAAAGTTTGAAAATGTGGAATGTATTATCATTTCCCATTTTTCAAATCTATATGTGCATAATATGGTCGAGAAGTGTTGAGAAGTACGAAAAATCGGGTAGAGATGTTGTAAAATTTAAACTGTAATGCATGAAGGGGTGTCTCTATCAAAAATCCTGAAGTGCTGGTCTATAACAAGATAACTCATGATAGGTTTTTGATAGATACACCATTGCCTGATAGCGTTCTGATAGGTTTTTGATAGACTTTTGATGGAGAACTTATAGTGAACTGATGGGGTTTTGATAGCCTTCGGTTGATAGTGTTTGAAATAGTATCTTTCGGATTTGATAATTTACATCTGAACAGGACATTGTCGAAAGAAGTTTATTTATATATAGCTTATTTGATGGACAATATTATGAGAACCTAACTCTCCAGTGCATGGCCATTGAAAACAAGTGAAACTGAACAATTAATATTGAGAAGAGAGAAAAGTTTGAGCGGGATATTACGGAAGTTCCTCTTCGAACCCAGATTGTTTAAAAAAGTTTGAAAATGTGAATGTATTATTATTTCCCATTTTTCAAATCTGTACCCATGTGCATAATATGGTCGAAGAAGTGTTGAGAAGTAAGAAAAATGGGTTAGAGATGTTGTAAAATTTAAAGTGTAATAGATGAAGGGGTGTCTCTATCAAAAATCCTGTAGTGCTGGTCTATCACAGGATAATTTGTGATAGGTTTTTGATAGATATGCCATTGCCTGATAGTGTTCTGATAGGTTGTTGATAGTCTTCTGATGGAGAACTCATAGTGAACTTATAGGGTTTTGATAGCCTTCGGTTGATAGTGTTTGAAAGAGTAACTTTCGGATTTGCTAATTTATATCCTAATATCAAATTTTTGTAATCAATTCAATATCACAGTGAGGAGGTATGGGTTTTGGTGGTTTGGAATGAAACACTTCACATTCCTACAGAAATACGGACATATCTGCTCAAAGGTGATACCTAAGTAGCGTAAATAAGTCTATTTATTGTTTATTTGATTGATAATAATGATGTACTAACTCCCCAGTGGTTGGGCGTCGAAAACAAGTGAAACTGAACAATGAATGTTGAGGTGAGAGAACTATCTGAGCAGGACATTATACCTATCTACCAAAGTTGCTCAAGTTAGAACCCAGATTGTTGAATGAAGTTTATTTATATATAGCTTATTTGATGGACAATTATGGGAGCCTAACTCTCCAGTGCATGGCCATTGAAAACAAGTGGACCTGAACAATTAATATTGAGAAGAGAGAACAGTTTGAGCGGATTAGGGAAGCGGATATTGTTTAAAAAAGTTTGAAAATGTGAAATGTATTATTATTTTCCATTTTTCAAATCTGTATGTGCATAATATGGTCGAAGAAGTGTTGAGAAGTACGAAAAATGGGTTAGAGATGTTGTAAAATTTAAAGTGTAATAGATGAAGGGGTGTCTCTATCAAAAATCCTGTAGTGCTGGTCTATCACAGGATAATTTGTGATAGGTTTTTGATAGATACGCCATTGCCTGATAGTGTTCTGATAGGTTGTTGATAGTCTTCTGATGGAGAACTCATAGTGAACTTATAGGGTTTTGATAGCCTTCGGTTGATAGTGTTTGAAAGAGTAACTTTCGGATTTGCTAATTTATATCCTAATATCAAATTTTTGTAATCAATTCAATATCACAGTGAGGAGGTTATGGGTTTTGGTGGTTTGGAATGAAACACTTCACATTCCTACAGAAATACGGACATGTCTGCTCAAAGGTGATAAGTAGCGTAAATAAGTTTATTTATTGTTTATTTGATTGATAATAATGATGTACTAACTCCCCAGTGGTTGGGCGTCGAAAACAAGTGAAACTGAACAATGAATGTTGAGGTGAGAGAACTATCTGAGCAGGACATTATACCTATCTACCAAAGTTGCTCAAGTTAGAACCCAGATTGTTGAATGAAGTTTATTTATATATAGCTTATTTGATGGACAATTATGGGAGCCTAACTCTCCAGTGCATGGCCATTGAAAACAAGTGGACCTGAACAATTAATATTGAGAAGAGAGAACAGTTTGAGCGGATTAGGGAAGCGGATATTGTTTAAAAAAGTTTGAAAATGTGAAATGTATTATTATTTCCCATTTTTCAAATCTGTATGTGCATAATAATATTATGCATATATTATGGTCGAAGAAGTGTTGAGAAGTACGAAAAATGGGTTAGAGATGTTGTAAAATTTAAAGTGTAATAGATGAAGGGGTGTCTCTATCAAAAATCCTGTAGTGCTGGTCTATCACAGGATAATTTGTGATAGGTTTTTGATAGATACGCCATTGCCTGATAGTGTTCTGATAGGTTGTTGATAATCTTCTGATGGAGAACTCATAGTGAACTTATAGGGTTTTGATAGCCTTTGGTTGATAGTGTTTGAAAGAGTTTCTTTTGGATCTGATAATTTATATCTGAACGTCGAATTTTTGTATTGGTATATTGGTAGGTTTTGGTGGTTTTGAGTGGAACACTTGATATTCCTATAAAAATATGGACATATATGTGCTTGAAGGTGATTTCAGGAAGCATAACTACATTTATTTATGGTCTGGAAAATATAGATATATAAAGCCCCGACCATATAAAGTCGGGATGGATCTGAGTCAGCGTTTGCTAATGTGAAAAGTGTTGAAATTTGTGTTCATGATTTCCTTCTCATTTTTGTGCCACTCCAATGAAGATTTCCCTCACGTGATCCAGTAGTGTGGCAATGGATGAGGTAAGTGAGAGATAAATCTATTTCTACAAAAATACTCTGAAGAGTGTTCTTATAGATGATAATAGTGCACTGAGTTGCACACTTTCAATACCCTATACTGTGATAGTTTTCTTATAGTGTTTTGATAGAGTACGAGCCTGCACACAATCATACCTCTATCAACTTAGGCGGTGGAGGGGAATGACCCTATATAATGAGCAAGCGCTCCCAACCAGTATCAGTGCATTCTCAGCATTTGCGCAAGTCGTGTCGGTCTTCCATGCATTCCATTCACACCAGATTCCAGTCAGTGGTAACGAGTTGGTTGTGTGTTGTCTTTGCGAGTTTCCAAACCTCCATAAACCAGTTAAACATTGTGAGTATTGCACCATATATACGCCCGGTGTGGTTTTTGTTTGTAGCAATGTCCCAGGCTGGTGAAGTGCGTGACTTGCTCATAAGTTGGCATCTGCCTGAAGAGGCAATCGAGAAAATCATATGAAAATACCCCACCAAATCGTCAAAACACGGCAAGTTCATCGAGAATTCAACATTTTCTGGTTTACCTACTATTACCAAACATTTCCTTCACCTTGTTCAAGATTATTTCATGAAAACTTTAGTAGATATCTTGAAGCCACAATTCAATCATTTCTTCGTGAATTTTGGTTGCTAGAATGTGAATTTACAGTTCAAATGACAGTAAAGTTCCTGGCAAAACTAATGAGAAAGTGGGTAACATTTAAAAAAAAATTAGGTAAATTAAATTTCAAAAATGTGGTAGGTACGGATTTGTTGATGACTTTCTAGTTGTTATTCAGGTTGATGTTGATGTTGTTGGGGGGAGGGGGGGGGGGGGGTGCGACTACCTGGCAATGTTTGGGGTTAAATTAACCGTTATCCCAAGTGGCGGGAAAGGCGCAGATGGATACATAGCGCGCTAGAGAAGCCGTTACGTACACTTTCCCTTCTCGTTCCCAGTTTATTTATTGACCATACCTACTTTCAGGTTCAAGAAGACTTCATAACGCTCCATCCCCAATATCAGGAGGGGCTGTTCTACAACCTGTCGAACGTGCGGAAACAAATTGTGCAAAAAGCTACGGAAATTTCCCTTCAAGGAGGACAGGGGCCACCCAGGCCGACGCCTGGGTTCACAATGATTCCTACAACCAAGCTGTCGAAAGCGGAGGTTCGTTGAAATGTAGCATATTAATCTGTTGATTGCTCTTCGATGCTACTTGCAACCGTTGGCAATATGTAGGTACTGTGAAATTCAACAGCTAGTCATCCAGGACCGATTTGATTCCTTTTATTTGGAATGTATGTAATATCCTACAGATATTATATTAAAGAAACGTGAATTGCAATTCCAAGAAGAAAGTGTATTTTTCTAATTTCGTATTGTCAACATAGGTATCACCTGTGGTCTCATGATATAACTTGTAGTACGTACGTAGTGAATCGTTACAGTATGGATTTCCAATGTTCTTTCTACTTTTAATCGGCGGTTTATTGCAAATTCATCTTTACAACAAAAGTGAGGAAATTCATGAAAATGCCTTTGAGCGTTCCAGTTCAAAACCATGCCGTCGGTATGATTTTTTAAATTTTGGTTTATTATTTTCAATAATGAACCATTGGAATCGAGCATGAAAAAAAAAAATTCTTACCCCCCCTCAAAATTTGATGGTTTACGTTTTAAGGTATGTAGAATCCAAAACTGCAAAACACTGATAATCCCTGCACAACGTTTATTATTTGTACAGAATACCCTTCTGTTACAGATCACAGGTCTCCGTATAGATAACCCTTCTATATAACATTATGTACCTACTATTCTACAAATATTATGTAGATCGCGGACCTCCGTAGGTTAGTACCTAACCACGTACTCGTTACTAGGTACCTCCCTAAACCGTTGTGTAATAATTTACCTGTATAGGTTCCACTTCTACGGAGATAGTGTAATGAACCGTTGTGTAATAATTTGCCCATCAATAATACTTCAACGGTTTTTCAAGTTGCAAAACTACCTATCAACAAAATCCAGCCCCTTCTTGGTAGATTAGCCGTTGTGTAATAATTTACCGTGGTGTAATAATTTGCCGTTGTGTAATAATTTTCCGTTGTGTAATAATTTGTCATTGTGTAATAATTTGCCATTATGTAATAATTTACCCATCAATAATACTTCAACGGTTGTTCAAGTTGCAAAAGTACCTATCAACAAAATCCGGGCCTTACTGTGAACGAACGGCTGGACGTACGGTGCTCCGGGTGGTCTTAAAAAACTCGTAAGTTCAAGAACTATTTAAAACCGTAAAAACATTCACGTAAAAAAAAGGTATAGGCGTTTTGAAAATTTCAACTCCTATTTTGAACCCCTTAGAGATGACTGACAGTAACGTCGAGCTTCGAGGACCAACTAGACCCCAAACGGAACCTATAACCCGAATTTCATCAATTTTTTTTCATGGTAACTAAGAAAAGTGCCCCGTACGGCGTACGGCGGACAGACAGAAATATTTTTATTGCAGTTTTGGATTCTAAAAACCTTGAAACGTAAACAATCAAATTTTGAGGGGGGGGGTAAGAATTTTTTTTTTCATGCTCGATTCCAATGGTTCATTATTGAAAATAATAAACCAATTAAAATATTTCTTTCTGTCCGCCGTACGCCGTACGGGGCACTTTTTTTAGTTACCATGAAACGAAATTTTTTTTTTTTTTTTTTTTTTTTTTTTATAATTTATTTATTTATGTTACAACTGTATATATATATAACATCTAGCAACTTTTCTTTAATATCTTTGAGCGTTTTGTGGTTTATAGATCACTACCTACATCCACTACACCTCACACTACACTTAGTGAATCGTGACGAGGTCCATTGGTTTGGTCCTCTTCAGTCTTCGTACGTCCCCGCTGTTGTCCAGAAGGTTCAGTACTTCAACGTTTTGATGGTTGTGAAGCCGGCGTTCGTGCTCCATGGCATGTTTTTTAATAGTTTCACTGACAGTCTCCATCTTAAGGTCGCGATGGAGATCTGCCGTTCGTATGTACCAGGGTGCATCAACTATGCTCCTGAGGACTTTGTTTTGAAACGTTTGTATGGGTTTCATATTACTCTGTTTTGTGCAGCCCCATAATTGGCATCCATAAGTCCAGACGGGTTTTATAACTTGCTGGTATAGTAGAAGTTTGTTGTGGGTTGATACCTTCGAGTACCTACCTAACAACCAGTACATTTTTCTGAATCTTAAGTTGAGTTCCTCCTTCTTTTTCTTCACATGAGCTTTCCATCTCAGCTTGCAATCGAGTGTCATGCCAAGATATTTTGCTTCATCAGCGTAGGGAACAGTTTGTGAATTGATATATATCGGGATTACTTCTATCTCCCTATTTGTGAAGTTTATGTGTGTAGATTTTGTTTCATTTAACTTTATTCTCCATCGCTTTGACCAACTGAATACATTGTTGACAGCGGTTTGCACTTTCCTTGTGGCTTCTTCAGCAGAGTTTCCAACTGCAAGAATAGCAGTATCGTCAGCGAAGGTTGCTGTGAGCGTATCCACGGTTTGAGGTAGATCTCGTGTGTATAGTAAATATAGTACGGGGCCAAGGACGCTGCCTTGCGGTACACCTGCGTTTATTTTCCTCAACTGAGAATACTCGTCCTCATGTTTAACTCTGAATAGCCTGTCTGAGAGGTAGGACTCCAGGATTTGGAAGAATTGAGTCGGGAGATCCCTTTGTAGTTTGGCAAGCAGTCCTTGATGCCATACCTTGTCAAACGCTTGCGAGACATCTAGGAAAACTGCGGAGCATATTTTCTTTTCCTCTAATGAACATTCAATCAGATTAGTGATCCTATGAACCTGATCTATCGTAGAATGTTGTTCTCTAAATCCAAATTGGTGTGAGGGAATCAGGTTTCTTTCATCGATAATAGGTTTCAGCCGTTTGAGAAGTAATTTTTCAAAAAGCTTAGATATTACTGGCAATAGCGAAATCGGTCGATAGGACTTCTTGTCATCAGTAGGCTTGCCTGGTTTTGGTATCATAATGATCTCAGCTACCTTCCATTGCCTTGGTACATACTTTAGCCTGAATGAAGCATTGATAATATGCAATAATTTCAGGAAACCTTTCTCAGGTAATTCCTTCAATATTTTCCCAGTTATAATATCATATCCAGGGGCTTTTTTCGGATTGATCTTGGTCCTGATTTCATTCTTTATTTCGGGTAGTGTGACCGGTCGTATTTCACACTCATCGACTTTTTCAACTTCCGCTGTACTTTCTCCTGCAGTCTGCCTTGGAAACGGTTTGAATGTGTCCTCAAGGTACTTTGAGAAGAGATCTGCTTTTTCCTTTGCACTTCTGGCCCACGTTCCATCTTCCTGTCTGATTGGAGATATTAGTACTTTAGGTCGCTTAAACCCTTTTGCAGCTCGCCATAAGGAATACTCAGTATCACTTTCAGGCGTCAGGCTATGCAGATATAAGGCTAATGTTTCATTTTTAATTTTTTTCATCAATACTTTCAGTTCGTTACAAAGTTTATTCAAGTTTTTCTTATTTTCGGGTGTACGATTTCTCTTCCAGATTCTCCTAGCTCTTCTTTTTGCCTTCACTAGTTCCCTCGCTTCAATAGGGTAGTTTGTTTGTTGAGTGGTTTTTTTCTGATTCATTGGCGTACTAGCCCATGCAGCCTGTTGGACGTTGCTTAGGAAAATATCCACCTCTCCCTCTATTTGGTTAGGGGTGCTAAGTGGCACATTCAGATTGATTTTCTCGTCTAGATTTTCTCTAAACAGTTCCCAGTTCGTGTATTTGCTGCTTAGTTTTGGTGTTGCATCTTTCAATATCACTGATTCACTGATTGAGATGATTACTGGTGAGTGATCTGACATCAGACCATCACTGTCTTCGGTATGAATGTAGTTACTTGAAAGCCCTCTCACAACAAAGAAGTCTATTAAGTCTGGAACTTTTTTTATATCAGTAGGCCAGTATGTAGGCCCTCCTCCTGAGTGGAAATCGCAATGAAATTCTCGTCCCGCTACAAACAATTCCTTTCCCTTGGGATTTTGTACCCTTGACCCCCAGTATTCATGTTTGGCGTTGAAATCACCTCCCAGAATGAATACGTGTCCAATATCATTGAACAGATTTTTGTAATCTTCTTCTTTCAGTGAGTATCGTGGGGGACAGTAAACTGCAGCAACACTTACTTCACGATTCTTCATATACACTTTTATTGATGCTACTTGCATTTTGTCTTCCTCGATTTTGAGTTGTTCATAGTGTTTTATATTTTCTTTTATAATAATAGCTGCTCCTCCACGCGCCCGATCAGCAGGATGGATAGAGTGATAGAGACAGAACCCTTTAATTCTTGCAAACGATGATCGAACATAGTGAGTTTCAGATATTAAACAAATATCTATATGTTCGTTATTCATAAAGAATTCCAGTTCTGGAATTCGTTGATCAAGGCCATTTGCATTCCATGTCGCTATTCGTAGAGTATTTGGTCCATTCATCTTTTAGCGATATCTTTTTCTAGCCTATTCACTCGTTTGAGCAAGGCTTTGTTTTCTTTATTCTGCTCATCCATCCTGCTTAGAATGAGTGTCAGGATTTCTTCTACCGATTGTTTCGCTTTTGGCAGGGGTTTACCTTTGCCAAGAGCCTGGGCGTAAGTAAGATAATTTTTATCCTCTTTATTATGGACTAGGCTAATTTTTTTCTGAGATATGCTTCCCCTTCTCTCCTCAGTATTTAGGTTTTGAGGCTTTTTCGACTTATCTCGGAGTTTCTGAAGTTCTAGTGCTACCTCACATCCCCGATAGTTTGCTGGATGGTTTTCCTTACAGTTCACGCACTTTGGAGGTGTGTCCTTATTTTTTGTGCAGGTACTAGTGGTATGCTTTCCAGCACATTTCACACACCTGGGATCCATTTGACAGTATCGCTGAGTGTGATTGAAGCCCTGGCATTTTTTGCACTGCGGGATTTTGTTGGAGGTCTTTCTTAAATGTTCGATCTTGACCTTTAAATGAGCTATGGCATTAATTTTGAATATCTCTTCAATTTTTTCCTCTTTGTCAAACGTTAGAACAAACAATGGGAGGCCTCTCATAGAGGAAGTTTGTTCTCCTTGGTCGTTTGTTAGTTTTTCTTTTTTTAGTAAATTGGTTGCTCCCAATATTTTGAACCCTTTATTTTTTAGGTCCTCTATGATATCCTCAGGTGGACATGATGGATGGAGTCCTCTCGCCACCACTTTAATAGGCCTCTCATGCTTGTTTTCAAATGAATACCAGCGTATATTTTCTTCATTTAGCTTTTTGGATACTGCCCTATATGAGTCCCCATCGGGCACATTTATTTTACAGACATTGTTGTTAAGTGTAGTAGCTTTCCAATTCGTGTTTGTTACTACTGAGTTAATTAATGCACTTATTACTGTGAAGTCTTTAACTCCAGTAACATTGATTGGTGGTGGGGGATGATCCTTCTTTTTGTCAGATTTTTGTAAAACAGGGGCTATTTTTGGAACCTCGGGAGATTCGTTCGCTTTTCGTTTCTTATTTGCTTTTGACTTCTTTTTCAGAACCCAATTTGTCTCTCTTTCTAGTTCTTCCTCGTCTGTGAGATATTCATCTTGCTGGTTGCTAGGATGATTAGCAACATTTTGTTTTGGAGGTTGATTTGACTTCAACTCACTAATTTCGCGGTTCATATCTTCAATTTTTTGATCAGCTTGCTTAAGATATTCGCACAATGAAATAATAATATTGTAGAGCTCACCAAATGCAGTGTTGACATGCTCGTCCTGAATCCGGAACGCGGCGGTACCGGCTCTGTGTTGCACAACCGCCAGTTTTGTTTTGTCAACAATTTCGGCGATCGTCGTCTCGCCATCGCTTCTTTCCTCGTCCATCACTACCGTAAAATCATTTTCACCCGGCACGATGAGAATTATAAACTGTTTACTTTTCTCGAGAACGCCGACCGATGTTACTCGCTCGGAGGTTGGAGAAGAACTATGAAACGAAATTGATGAAATTCGGGTTATAGGTTCCGTTCGGGGTCTAGTTGGTCCTCGAAGCTCGACGGGGTTCAAAATAGGGGTTGAAATTTTCAAAACGCCTATACCTTTTTTTACGTGAATCTTTGTACGGTTTTAAATAGTTCTTGAACTTGCGAGTTTTTTAAGACCACCCGGAGCATCGTACGTCCAGCCGTTCGTTCACAGTAAGGCCCCGAAGTTTGCACCGACAGGCATTTTCGACTCCAGTGTGAATGAAATTGTATACATTCAAACCAAATCTCGTTACCAGGGACGATAGGAAATTTGCCGGAGATAAAATCATTGCTAGGGGCCACCTGATTATATTGGCGGAGTATGAAGTCGAGTTGGTTGTTCTGTGATATTATTTCATTTGAAAAATGATGGCTCTTTTGGAGTTTGTTGGTAGGTAGTGACACTTGAACAAACGTTGGGTAAATCATTACTCAACGGTAAATTATTACACTACGGTTCATTATACCATCTACGTAGAAGGGGCTGGAGTTTGTTGGTAGGTACTTTTGCAACTTTTTTCACTCCTCATCAACAATTCCTTTTCAGAACTTCATTATGTTTGTTTCTTTTTGTTAGGTACTGTTTGTCATCGGCAGAATTATTTTAGCAACATTTAACGCGTGATTTAGGTAGGTACCTAGTAACGTGTACGAGGTTAGGTACTAACCTACGGAGGGTCTGCGATATACATAATATGTATAACATAGTACATATCATATTATATAGACGGGTTATCTATACAGAGAGCTATGATCTGTAACAGAAGGGTTAGTACCCAACCCCGTAGTCGTTACTAGGTACCTACCTAAATCACGAGTTAAATGTTGCTAAAATAATTCTGCCGATGAGAAACAGTACCTAACAAAAACGCTGCAAATCCCTGCACAACGGTTTATTATTTTGTACAGAATACCCTTCTGTTACAGATCACAGCTCTCTGTATAGATAACCCGTCTATATAAAATGATATGTACTATTCTATACATATTATGTAGATCGCAGACTCTCCGTAGGTTAGTACGTAACCCTGTACTCGTTACTAGGTTCCTAACTAAATCACGAGTTAAATGTTCCTAAAATAATTCTGCCGATGACAAACAGTACCTAACAAAAAGAAACACACATAATGAAGTTCTGAAAAGAAATTGTTGATGAGGTGTGAAAAAAGTTGCAGAAGTACCTACCAACGAACTCCAGCCCCTCCTACGTAGATGGTATAATGAACCGTTGTGTAATAATTTACCGTTGAGTAATGATTTACCATCGTGTAGTAATAATTTACCCAACGTTTGTTCAAGTTTCACTACCTCCAAACGAGCCAAAAGAGCCATCATTTTTCAAACGAAATAATATCATAGAACAACCAACTCGACTTCATAGGTACCCCACCAATAAAATCAGGTGGCCCCTAGCAATGATTTTATCTCCGCCCAATTTCCGATTCTCGGCGCGTCTCTGGTAAGTAACGAGATTTGGTTTGAATGTATACAATTTCATTCACCCTGGAGTCGAAAATGCCTGTCGGTGCAAACTTCGGGGCCTTACTGTGAACGAACGGAGGGACGTAAAATGCTCCGGGTGGTCTTAAAAAACTCGTAAGTTCAAGAAATATTTAAAACCGTAAAAATATTCACGTAAAAAAAAGGTATAGGCGTTTTGAAAATTTCAACCCCTATTTTGAACCCCTTATAAATGACTGACGATAACGTCGAGCTTTGAGGACCAACTAGACCCCGAACGGAACCTATAACCCGAATTTCATCAATTTTGTTTCATGGTACCTAACTAAGAAAAGTGGCCCGTACGGCGTACAGACAGAAATATTTTTATTGCAGTTTTGGATTCTACATACCTTGAAACGTAAACCATCAAATTTTGAGGGGGGTAAGAATTTTTTTTTCATGCTCGATTCCAATTGTTCATTATTGAAAATAATAAACCAAAAAGGGGTTATAAATAAATCAATATTAAAATCGTCAAGTTCTACAAAAATCGATTTTTTAAACCATAAATGAAACAGTGCCTATGAATAACTGGTGAGTTAATTTCTAGAGAACATTTAAGAGCAATAATAAATTCAATCACTGAGTGAAGGGGCTTATTCCCTCTATCATTTTCCAACAGGGATAGTGTTTTCATGGTATGAACGATGTCCATTTTATACTTTGAAATATTTTCATTATAATTCTCATCTGAAAATAGCATTTTGATAGTTCAAAATGCTGTTTTCCATAGATACAGCCCCCCCCCCCCCCCCTCCGGTTCACGTAACTTGAATCAGTTTGTATGCCACATCTGTTTAACCAATTATTTATTTCCTACTACAGACAAGATCAAACAGTGTGAGGTGGCACTTCTGCTGCTCCCTACGCCGTAGCTGCAGGCCCAGTGGAAACCAATCGTCCAAGAACGAAGGCCACAGTGATTGAAGCCACAAGATTTTTTCCACAGCCATTCCGCCTAAACTGCATTTCCTCACCCACTATCCCTCTTCCATGCAGCGTAATGGTCCCATTTTCTCCTTGTCCTGTCTTCGATTTGAGTCAAATTACAGGGCACTGAAAACTGCTCTGCGTTCTGTTGCCACCACCGTCAATCCCCCCTCTCTGCCTATAAAAAAATTCAGCTTCAGCTGAACAATTTATTGTTAATAAGCTGGTTACCAGCTCTGACTTACAAGCCAGGAGCTCTTTACTCTGTGGATCGTACTTCCATTAATTCCTTGATTGAAGAGAACCAAAACTCTTACATCCCCTAACAACATAACTTACAAGCCTGGTTATCCTGATCCCAAATTTTGTGGACGGCCCTTTATTTGTCTAATTGGACCGTATTTTTTACTCTTCAGTTTTGGATAAGGCATTTGGGGAGTGCCACGTTTTCCTTACTGTTTGCTTCTCGGAACATTTCTACGCTTACGAAGTTACCCCAACTTGTGTTTTAAAATGGTTTGATTTAGAAAAACTCGAATTCCCCTTCCCCAACAACATGCATAAGGCACGCAGCAAACAATATGTCACCATGCGTAATTTTATCGCCCATTTAATCTACTGACTGGGAATTTTAATAATTTTATTCTTGGGGAGGAGGGGAGCAGGACCAGGAATTCTAAGATGTATTAGTTTCGAAAGGTCAGTAGATTAAATGGGCGTAGATTGAATCTAGTTACCATTGTTTTCTCTGCTCACTAGAAGGTGTAATCATCGTATAAAGCTGTTTTTCGTTAGAAATGTGCATGATCTCCACAATCCTGGTTTCATAATATTTATCTATCTGTTTACTCAATAATTACATTAATTGAAGATTCTATTTTAAATTCATTGAATTGAGTGTTTACTCAATGAAATTATTGAGTAAACAGATACAGATGAATTATGTAACCGGGATTGTGGAGATCATGCAAATGTCACAAAAAACATTGCTTTATGCGATGATTACACCCGTTAGTGAGTAGAGAAAATCATGAGCATGTTTGTGAAGTAATATGCTTGATAACGTTTCATCACTGGTACACTGAATTTAAAATAGAATTTTCGTCTAATAATAATCAAATAAATTGATTTTGTATTTACACTTAGGGAGGGGAGAGGATATTTTGTGGGGCTGAGCTAAGAACCCTAATTATTTCTTTTGCAATTTAAATATGAAGCCTATATTTCAATATTACTCAGTGATTTAAACTGAATTTTATCTAATCATAAGCTATACTATTATATTAGACTCACTCTGTTGTATTTATTTCGTATCTATTTGAAATTGACTCCAATCCTTTAATGTTACAATATAAATATTCTGTACATACTTAAAGTGAATTGTACCTAATCATAAGAGTCATCATTAGCTATAT
Source organism: Leptopterna dolabrata (assembly GCA_954871275.1). Classification (NCBI taxonomy): domain Eukaryota; kingdom Metazoa; phylum Arthropoda; class Insecta; order Hemiptera; family Miridae; genus Leptopterna; species Leptopterna dolabrata. The sequence goes on along the minus strand of OX940983.1, from coordinate 16,396,322 downwards.
TTCTTTATATTAGGCTGACTCTATTATATTTATTTCGTACCTATATTGAAATAATTGACTACAAACCTTCAGTGTTAATATGTAAATATCCTGTACATATTTGTTTAAATAGTATGATTTTAAACAGTAGTATTAGTAAATGTTCTTACATATGATTCAATATTCCAAAGAAACGAATTGAATTGAAATATTATTATTATACACTTGTGTTTGAAAGTCATCAAAATATAATTGCTGTTAAACTTCAAAATTTGTTCACGATTACTTGCATCCTTTTTCTCTTAGTTACTAGTTTATTACACCTACTTGTTTTTAAATTTATTACTATCATTTATTCAACAATTTTGTTTCAGTTGACAGGGGTGACGTCACTGTGAGTGAACTCTTCGTCCATCAGCATGCTATACCTGTGATAATTATGTCGTCATTAGGTTTAAATAGTAGCGCCTTTAGCTTACGCTGCATCCCCCCACCACCACCGCCATACACCTAGCTTATAGCTTGGTGTAAGGAAGAGGGGTTCAGAGTAACCTGAAGGCGCTATTGTTTCAACCTTGAGACGATCTATCACATGTATAGCATTCTGATATACGACGATTTGACCACACTTTCACAGTGATAGATCAAATCTATCACTGAAAGTGTGGTCACATCGTCGTCTATCACCTTTTGATAGATGGAAGGGATAGTTGTTTGATAGAGTTCATCTATCAGAAGGTGATAGATGAACTCCATCAAACAACTATCCCTTCCATCTATCAAAACTTACGAAAGAGTACTGATAGGAAACGATAGAGTTTTGATAGGAAATGATAGTCTTTCGATAGATATGGATGAAAGAGTACTGATAGGAAACGATAGGGTTTTGATAGGAAACGATAGTCTTTCGATAGATATGGATGAAAGAGTACTGATAGGAAACGATAGGGTTTTGATAGGAAATGATAGTATTTCGATAGATATGGATGAAAGAGTACTGATGGGAAACGATAGGGTTTTGATAGGAAACGATAGTATTTCGATAGATATGGATGAAAGAGTACTGATAGGAAACGATAGGGTTTTGATAGGAAACGATAGTATTTCGATAGATATGGATGAAGGAGTACTGATGGGAAACGATAGGGTTTTGATAGGAAACGATAGTATTTCGATAGATATGGATGAAAGAGTACTGATAGGAAACGATAGGGTTTTGATAGGAAATGATAGTATTTCGATAGATATGGATGAAAGAGTACTGATAGGAAACGATAGGGTTTTGATAGGAAATGATAGTATTTCGATAGATATGGATGAAAGAGTACTGATGGGAAACGATAGGGTGTTGATAGAAAACGATAGTATTTCGATAGATATGGGTGAAAGAGTACTGATGGGAAACGATAGGATTTTGATAGGAAACGATAGTCTTTCGATAGATATGGATGAAAGAGTACTGATAGGAGACGATAGCGTTTTGATAGGAAACGATAGTATTTCGATAGATATGGATGAAGAAGTACTGATGGGAAACGATAGGGTTTTGATAGGAAACGATAGTCTTTCGATAGATATGGATGAAAGAGTACTGATAGGAGACGATAGCGTTTTGATAGGAAACGATAGTATTTCGATAGATATGGATGAAGAAGTACTGATGGGAAACGATAGGGTTTTGATAGGAAACGATAGTATTTCGATAGATATGGATGAAAGAGTACTGATGGGAAACGATAGGGTTTTGATAGAAAACGATAGTATTTCGATAGATATGGGTGAAAGAGTACAGATGGGAAATGATAGGATTTTGATAGGAAACGATAGTCTTTCGATAGATATGGATGAAAGAGTACTGATAGGAAACGATAGGGTTTTGATAGGAAACGATAGTCTTTTGATAGATATGGCTGAAAGCGTACTGATAGGAAACTATAGTGTTTTGATAGGGAACGACAGTCTTTCGATAGATATTGATGAAAGTGTACTGATAGGAAACGATGGTCTTTCGATAGATATTGGTGAAAGTGTACTGATAGCAAGTGATAGATTTTTGAAAGGACACGATAGTCTTTTGATAGATATGATGAAAGTGTACTGAAAGCAAATGATAGCTTTTTGATAGAAACAGATAGTCTTCCGATAGATTTTGCCTGTAATGAATGGCAGAGTACTGATAGGAAATGATAGTCTTTTGATAGGAAACGATAGTTTTCTGATAGATTAACACTATCATAACTGATAGATGGAGGTATATCTATCAAAAAATGGCCACAACCCTATCAAAATACCCTATCAAAACCCTATGAATTACCGTCCCAAACCGAGCCTACAATTTGATAGATGGGACACTATCTTCAGGAACCAATAGAGTACTGATAGTTTTTATCTATCATACGGTCTTTCATTTATTGGGCCGAAATTCGGCCCAATAGACTATCACACACTATCGGTACTCTATTGGTTCCTGATGATAGATACCATCTATCAGTTTTGATAGAAAACACCCCCCTTTTTTTTCTCAGTGAGGGGGGGGTAAGAATTTGTTTTTTCATGCTCGATTCCAATGGTTCATTATTGAAAATAATAAACCAAAATATTTCTGTCTGTCCGCCGTACGCCGTACGGGCCATTTTTCTTAGTTACCATGAAACAAAATTGATGAAATTCGGGTTATAGGTTCCGTTCGGGGTCTAGTTGGTCCCCGAAGCTCGATGTTACTGTCAGTCATCTCTAAGGGGTTCAAAATAGGGGTTGAAATTTTCAAAACGCCGTAGCTCGAAAACTTCCGATAGAAGGGTATGGTTTTTTTTTACGTCATTAAATTTGTCTTGAGCTAAACAGTTTTTTGAGACCACCCGGAGCATCGTACGTCCAGCCGTTCGTGAGCACCAAAAAGCTTCGTCAACACGATCGTGAATCAAACGGTATAAGTCCGGCCCGGATATCATAACTACGGAGCATCTGATTATAATCAAGGATGAAGTCGAGTTGTTTGTTCTGCGATATTATTTCATTTGACAAGTGATGGACTATTGGATTTTGTTGGTAGGTACTTCTGAAACTTGAACAAACGTTGAAGTATTATTGATGGGTAAATTATTAGTTACACAATGGAAAATTATTAATCCGGTGAATTATTACACAACGGTAAATTATTACACCACGGTAAATTATTACACAACGGTAAATTATTACACAACGGCTCATCTTCCAAGAAGGGGCTGGATTTTGTTGATAGGTACTTTTGCAACTTGAACAACCGTTGAAGTATTATTGATGGGCAAATTATTACATAACGGTCATTATTCTATCTCCGTAGAAGGGGAACCTATACAGGTAAATTATTACACAACGGTTTAGGTAGGTACCCAGTAACGAGTACGGGGTTAGGTACTAACCTACGGAGGGTCCGCGATCTACATAATATGTGTAGAATAGTACATATGTTATATAGAAGTGTTATCTATACGGAGACATGTGATCTGTAACAGGAGGGTATTCTGTACAAAATAATAAACCGTTGTGCAGGGATTTGCAGCGTTTCTTCTAATGATTTTCATATTTTCAGGCGTTCATCCTTTAGACCGGTCATACATAAATCGTTCCCCACTCGTTGGAAAGCTTGCAATCTAACGGAAACATCCTCATGTTTCTTTTCCTAAAAACTCTTCTCTTTCCTCTGTCTATCTCTCTACCCATTGCGTTATGATTATTTACCTATGTTCTGCTTGTTGTTTCAACCATGCATTTTGCTAACCACAAATTCCACCACAAATTTATTTTCAGTTTGCTTTCCGTTTACTCAATTTCTGCCGAACGGAAGATGTTTCTCGCCATCCCTCCGGAAGGCTCTTCAATTCTTCTCTTATTTCTTCCCACACTGATTTCAACCCGTTCAAAATCCCTCCCTCCTCTTTCGTCCTATTGAATAATTTACATTTACGTTATACGACGACGTTCGATAGAATGGAAGGACCGCTCCGGGGGGGAGGTCGATGAATTATTTATACGCCCATTTTCGGAGGGGCCTGTCGCGGCCGATTAATGGGTAAATAGTTTTGACTTGATGTGAGTGGGGGCACCGGAAAAAGGAAATCTTTAAGAACCAGAAGAAGAATAATCGGATGATTTAATATCTGGCCTCCTGCTTATTCCACACATTACGGCGATTCGTCGCCTTGTTTATCCAACTGTCGTTTTCTCTCCTCCTCTTCGAGAGTTTTCGATATGAACGGATTATGTAAGTTGTTTGCTCCTAGACCTTACTCATTTACTTAGTTCTTATGTTTCGATTTAGTATTTCTATTTAGAGTTATGTTTCTCCGATCATCCTAGTACATTTCGCCGCTATTTACTAATATACCAACGCTCCTCAAATGAGCGCACTAAATTAATTTCAATTTTTACGTCCTGGCCAGGTTACCCTTTAATCACGTACTTGCCTCTACCTGCGGGAATTCCTCAAGAACCATCTAAAATGTATTTACTACCTAGTACTCACCTAATCCAGAAACGGTAGGTCATTGAAGGTTAACTCGTTAGTGCCTGCTCACATAGAATGATGAAATTGATTGTGGAAATCTAGAGACGCATGGGGGTTCCCACGGAACAAGTAGGACCCCCCCCCCCCCCCGGTAACTCGGGCCCCCTGTAGCGCGATTCTGCAACTCGCTACCTTATTGTCGGTAAGGAGTGGGTCTCGGTATCCCTCTCGTGTAACGACACCCGGATAGCGAAATTGGTATTCAGGAACTTATGATACCTAACTTGAATAACAATTTGTCGTTGCAGAATGAGATACCGACTTCGTTAGCTTGTCTCACGAAATCTGAGTCTAGGGCGAGCAATCGACTGGAACTCATTCCGTTTCCATGGTGATAAGCAGTGATGAAATGATTTGAAGAGTGTGTGTGTGCGCCGGAGTCAATGATTGTGTTTTGAATCCCCCGAATTCTCCGTGGCCGAAATAAGTGCTCATACCTTGGAAGTCAAAAATTGCAGTTTGGGATCACTTGACATTTGGGATAGGTTTTGATTTCAATTTGTTGTATCGTCTTGAGGTATTAATAAAGTTTTTACCGTTTTTAGCTTAAATGAAATATGCACTATGCCAAATTTATTTGTATAAATTCATGTATTATTTTGTTGAAATTTATGTTTTATAATTGGTAGGTACCTACCTACTCGGAAATTCTGATAAATATGCAAGTGAATGAATAACTACCTACGTTTAATACGTTATTTTCAAAATCCTATATTTTCTAATTTATTAACAACCTATTAAGGTCACTTGCATTTATAAAGAAAACGTAGGGGATCGGTATCTACAGCAAAATTAAATAGGCACGTACCTGGATTTCAGGGGATAATCCATTCAATCTGGAGCATTGGAGCAATGGTCGAATTTCGGTTCATGGCCAATTGTCGACTTATCCTAAAGGTTTTTCTGAACATGCAGGAATCAAGGGAATAAGGATTTTGCCCATCTCGTAGCACTCTTCTATCAAACCGAGGGCGATACCTCTGTTCCCTTTCTTGCAGAATTTTAATTCCCAAGCAAGGAATTCGAGCGTCATAATGCCTGACATTATTATCCAAAATTCATAAGCGCACGAAAAAATACGGTAGGTAACAACTACATAATATGTGGTGAAATGCGATTCTAAAAAGTAGATAACTACCCAAAGTGAAATAGACTATATCACTTAAGTCTTCTATATCACTAACTTCCTAACTACCTACCTATCAAGTAATTTTAACGTTGAAGTTATTTATTATGATGTTTTTATGACATCACTGCCATAAATTATTAAGTCACTAATTTACCTACCTAGTTACCCACGATAAGTACCTACATGGGGCTTATTACATCAAATAAAATTGAAAAAACATTCCAAAAGAAAAGTAGGTACACTTACCGTAAAGCTTTCTACCGCCGAAAAGCTACGTAGGCCAAGTTTTTTGGGTATAACAAGCTTTCGGCACGGATAACGGGGGGGTCTAGAGCCGTCGAAATGCAAACGACCCCGCAACGACAATTTATCGACGATTAAGCGATAGCTGACGTTATTGAGCCCTTACAGAATACCAATCGTCGGTATTTAGTGGCATCGATATTTTTTGTTATGCTAACGATATTTCATCGTCGTTACGATGCCATACCGAGTTGCAGAATCGCACTGCTGGGGGTTTCCGGGGTTGATTTTTCGTTCACCCATTCTCGAGGGGCCCCTTGTGACGTGTGTACCTACCAAATTTCAACCCTCTGGACCATCAGGTGCCGGAGTTAAGGGAGTTTGCTTGCCAAAAAAAGTAAGTAGGTACTGAGCAAATTTTTAGGTACTGGGAATAAATTTTTACTTCATCAATGCAAAAAGGTGTGATTCCTCTCCCCCCTCCCAACGCTTTTGTAAAAATTTACCAGCCTAAAAAACCTTTGCACCTCACTCTTGGATGTACACATAGAAAGAAACATGTTCCTTCTCCCTCTGTTGGATGTGAGTATGTATATGAACCTGTTCCTTTCCCCCCAAACCTTGAAATGTCTTTCAGCGCTGTTTGGCGTGCAGCTTTTCGCTCCCAAGGCGACAAGGTTGTTCCTTGGTGGGGGGGGATTCTCACCCTAGCTTCATAAATGTTTCCCTTTCGATCAGTCTTCCGAATATCATATCGAAGATTTCAGGAACAAACGTCTGCGATATTCATAGGTACTGTTTTGAAGAGAATTGAGGAATCGATATGGGGCTATCACCCAGCTCTCTTCATGGTGAGGTATCGATATGGGGCTATCAGCCAAATTATCTAGGACATAGTGCTGCATTTCGGGGGATTTGTGCTCAGGTTGGAAGAAATGCAACCGCTTACGTCGATGACCAGAGTATAAACTCACGTTTTCTCCGGAAGATTTTTAGATAAGTTTTTCAAGTAGATAAACCATGAAGTCGCGTGTGCTCTATAGATAATATCCGAAGCCCATGCCTAGGGTTTTCGATTGTTTCAATATGAGGAACGGAAAACCAACAGGGATATTGAATACGGCGGCTGAGTGGGTACCAGGAAGTGACAAGGGCGTGCCACACCGCTATACTTCACCGACAGGCCCGTATAAACAAAGTGTGACACGAGTAGAAGGTTACGCTGCTGTTATTGCCGCTGGCTTGATGTGTTTTTCTTTCTTCCCCCCCCCCCCCCCCCTTTTTTTTAAAGGAGTTTAGGACGCTCATGGGTTCTTCATGGACGTAGGTCGATTAGAAACGTTAACTGATGGTTAACACGGTACGAATCCCCCCCCACGGTACTGTCTTTGGGTACTGTGGGGGGTACTGTCAATTTGACGTTAAGAAATGTAATCAAGGAGTTGTGAATATATACATGGTTTAGTAAATTTTAGAAGGGCTCACTCCAACTATCGCTATATTGTTGAGGCGTGAGGCGTCCAGTCGTATAATTTCATACAAGTAAATAAGCAATTCATAAATGTCTGGGAAACTGGAGAAAACCACATTTTGATACGAGCTAGCTGTATGTTGTATGAAAATGTTTATAGGAGGTTGCTTTTATTTTTTCTTCTCAAAAACCCACCCCTCGTTCTCTATGCAGGAAACCACATCCACCCCTAGAAAATCCCGTTGAGGGAAGTTGGCCTCACTGTCGGTGAACGGTTGAATAGGCAAAACGCAGCTTCCTCTACTTATCGGCCTGGAAAACGTAAACAATGGTGGCGGGTCTATCGGATGGTCGCGGAAAAGGAATTTTCTTGACGCCAGGCAGGAAAAACGATGCTCTAGGGACCGATTTCTGGGAGTCGAGATGAAAAACCTCGACATCCTGTAAGATAACTACATCCGCTTGTCGACTTTCTCAACCTAGTCAGAATAATAAAACAAGCTTAATAATCAACCTTTTCTCAGTACTAAACAACTGATGTTTGACCTCATATTACATTCCCTACCATTGAGGGACACCCTATAATTTGCTATTGGCAAACATTTCAGCGATAATTACATATAATAATCACTCTTGTATCCAATTTCCCTCTGGAGAGGTCAGCCAAAATTATAAATGATTTTATCTATTTCGCTGATAGGTGTCAATTAGTGGTCATATCATTCTACAGTTAGATCACTTAGGCAACGTCCTTTATTGTTACTTTTGGTAACCTGCCCCTCACCTTAAGATATCTCAGTTTAGTTTTAGATATTTTATGTTTTATGAAGTAGTTTTATGAACTATTTTATTATTAAGTAGTCCTGACTGCATTTTAAATGCAAAATAACGGCTGTAAATATCTACATAATGACAAAAATATTGTTTACAGGATTTTGCCAATCTGCAGATCTGTCAGACCCTAACAGCTCTATATACCAAACAGCTCGTTGACCCTCCACAACAGGTTCTGTCAGATCAACCTTTAGGTACTTGTCACAAAAATAAGTTGACAAGTTTCATGTTTTCTTCTTTTCTAATTAACCGATATTTATCGGGAGTGGGGGGGGGGGGGGGGGGGGGGGGTTGTCGGATTTCGATCGCAATTCACATTCCTGCTCTGGATTAGGTCCATTCGTGAACTAGGAGAAAAGCCATGTTCCCTGTATTTTTAAGCCTATGGACCTCCCATACGTAATGGACTGTAACCGCCTCCCTGTGAATTTCAACGTCGAAATGGAACGTAAAGGACTGGGATCTCCAGAAATATATTCAGTCTTGAATTCAGGATTTTTCCATGCAACGATGTGCATTTTGAAGAGTTGAAGAGTGGTGACGGTACTGGCATAACTTGGTATGGAAATGGCTATGACTGTTCCGTATGTATGCCCGCTCATCTTATTTTGCGTCGCCCCTCCGTAGGACTGACATTCTACTTTACTCGGACTCGGAGATAACTAATAGGATCCCTTCGTCTGTCTTGAAGCTTCCAGCAGCGTAATTTATCATTTGATTTATACGAGAGTTATATATGCATTCCCATAGTCACTGAATGTATTATATCGAGGTACCTGACAGGATGTAGGAGAGAAGATGTGATATTTATAGGCTGCATTTGATGTGATGCTATCCTTCTATTCGTGAGTTACAGGATATCCCATAGCCACTGAATATAGATTGTATGAAGGACACTGAATAGATCATACAGGCAGCACGCAGCAGGGTGGGCAATGGAAAAAATATATATTCGTAGATTTGGTTCTGACACCATGGATTGGTTTCTCCAGGTATAATTTGAACTGAGGGAGACGTAATCTATTCTTAGCTGCCGTCATAGGGCATAATCTCTTGAATTAAACCATTATAGTTGATGAGAATTGGTTACTCATTCCTTTATTATCAATTATCAATTTGGTTGGAAAAAAATCTTCTGCAGAAAGGATGCAACTTCGTATGAATATTTATCATAATCGTATTTCTGCGTGACCGCTGACATTTTCAATATTTCTCAGAGCTGTTAGTACCCATTGAATACTACATTCATTTAGGGGGTTGGTCTATTTTAATTAGGCACAATTTATGCTTCGGCAGCTTTGGCCAGAATGCGAATTTATAATATCGAGTGCTGCAATTAACTTATTTCTACTTGAATTGCTAAATTCTCGCTGCTCGTCAGAGTCAAAATACATTTTCGAGCAGAAAAAATGAAAAGTTGAGCTGAAGAGAAAAGGAAAAACGTTTGTCGAGTTAATTACAATCGGAAAGAAAGATTAAACCCTCGACGGACATCGCATAAATATTTATCAGTTTTCTTTCGTTTTAACCCCCTTCGTACTAAATGGGGGTGAAAGATGAAAAAAAAAAAAAAAAATTGAATGAAGATGAATGAGAGAAGAAAGTGGATATTAGTGAAAAGGGCCGCCCCTGAACCTCTTCCTCCCTTTCCGTTATTCACTGCGTCTATTAATGAACTGTTTGGTATCAGGAGGGTGGGGGGATTGAAATTTTATTAATTAACCAAAAACGTGGAGTGGGCAGCGAAAATGTTTTTTTCCGTTTCTGGGAAAAATTCAGTTTTAATTTTCGAAGGTCTCCCAGATGTACATTATTAATAGCAGCCTAATATCAGGGCTTGCTGGAGTTTTGAATTGCGAACGAGAAAAACCTTGCAGTAAGGAATTTTGTTTAAATAACGTGCAAAAAATGTCCGAATTCATAATCATATGCATGTCTCTCTATGGCGGTCGTCACTAAGAGTATCTTGTTTTATTGCACTGAGATCAATTCCAAATATGTAGGTCATATTCTTAGGTAGGTTAGGTTCATAATCTTATGTCAGTACTGTAAAATAAAAACTAAGCAAATATAATGAATAGACATGAAAATGTTTAATTAATGGCAAATATTATTGAGAAACTGAAGCGATTATACAAGCAGTTGGCACATACAGCTCCGCTGCTCAGCGCAGGTACAGTTAGTACTTAAGAGGACTGTAAGCTAATGTATATTATATGTTAGTGATGAAGTTTAAATTAAGTTTATAAGTACAATACGCTTGTAATTAATTTATATTTCTAATAAAGCTTTATTTAAAAAAAACATTCAGTATAATAAATAAAAGCTGTTTGAATGACAAGCAATTAATGTATGTTTACACGTCATAGCTTTTACTAAAATATATAATATGTAGATGTCCCGTGGAGTTATTAACCACTTTATACATAGATTACGAGATACAGAATAAAGATATAAATTCATTAGTTCCCAAAGAAAAAGGTTTTTTGATTTTTTAATCAGAAAAATTCCAGCACCATTCAGTTATGGTTGTTTGTTGTTACAAAATCTCGTAGGTATAAAGTGTCGTGAGTCCCTCCCGGAACACTCCTATCATATTAAGTTCTCACCAATATTCAAACGCCAAACTAAAAGCTCCGTAAATAAAGACATGAGTGGGGACAGGCGACAGAACCCAGGGTTACTCAACCTGGGGCCCCACTACCAGCTCCCAGCAAGGAGCTGGAGGGAGAGGCCCCCAAGTACTATATAACCCCGGATCCTGGCGCTCAAGCTTCATTCGACACTTCCTCTAACCAGCTCTCTCTTCTCTCTCTTACCTTACCTCCCAGATGATCGGTTGAATACAGCCGCCTGGGAATTTCACCTCCTCTCTCCTCTCTCCTCCTTCCCCCCTTGTCTAGATGATCGGTTGAATACAGCCGCCTAGACAAGGGACCTCTCCTTTCCTCTCCTTCACCTAGATGAACGGTTGACTACAGCCGCCTAGGTGAAATTCCCTCATCCACCTCTCTCTCCTCCAAAGTCGTAGATGTTCGGTTGATTACAGCCGCCTGCGACTTTTCCTCACCTTCCTTCCACACCACCTCTCTCTCCTCCAAAAGTCGTAGATGTTCGGTTGACTACAGCCGCCTGCGACTTTTCCTCCTTTTCTATCCTTTACCTAACTTCACTCACTCACCTTCCTTCCACGCCACCGTGATGAGAATTTTAAATTCATCACATAAAGTTTTATAATTTAGTTGCGAACTGTGGTTTGAGCTTGTTTTAGTGGAATTAATTGAGTTTATAATTTTATTATAACGTCATGGCTCTATTTAAAATATAGTCAAAGTTACATTACCCTTAAGAAGTACTTGGGTATACTTATCTAGGCAATCGGAACATAGCAGCTTCGGTTCTGCAGGTTTGGCTCCGCTTTGTTCAGTAGTAGTTGGTTCCGCTTCAGTTATTGTAATTTCCCCCCACTGTAGTCTTGGGTGATTTCCAGCCAACGCCAATAGTTAATCAAAAACTTCTCAAATGAAGTTTGTTACAAGGAGAAATGATTGACCTTTTTGTTCTTGGGAATGACAGTAAATGCCTCCAGGAAATAATCCCTCCCAAAACAATTATTAATAATATCGTGAAATTCCCGATACGTTTTGGTTCGACCTAAAATCATTCTGGAGAAAGAGCCTTGAGAAACGTTTCAAGCCAGATGGAGCGAGTCTTTTCCTTCTAAATAGGGGTCAACTGGTCACAAAGTGTGAGAAGCTCGATAACATTTGCGAGTAATAACCCGCTGGAACTAAACTTGAAGGTTGTGTCGCACATTCTTTTTTATGGGCCCGACAGAGGTGACTGTTATTATAACGTCAATTTTAATGACCGTCTCACTGTTAGCGCGAAATTCTTGCTTTAATATTGGCGATATAATATGGTATGAAAGTAACGGTGCGTTGGAGTGTTTTCGGCCTTGTTGAGCTTTTTTATTTTGGAACCAACTGGTTTTCAAAAAATATGGAGAATGAAGGGTTGAGTTGCCAACATTATTAAAATCCAAATGCGTCGGTAAAGTTTCGTGTCCTGTTTCTCCTTTCGTGTTCTTATATTTATCTAATGAATATTATGAAATATTGATTGTTTTGTACGACGTCGAAGTGTGGTCCAAATAGTCTCTACAGTAATGTTATAATCAGTTACTATAATTGATTTTAAAATAGTCAGTCATTCATTTTTTAATTTATCAGGTACAACCATTGATTGTAAGACCATGCGGACGATTATCTCAATTTCAGTTCAACGGCACTCGTATGAATAGGTCATGTGGTCATGCTGCATGGATATAAATCGTTTACTGTACCTATCGTCACTTGAATAATCTCACTGATTGTGATAGGATTCATTCATTTGTCCCAACACCCTTTCGCAGCTGTGTTACACAAGTCTGACTGCAGTCGTGAAAAACGCTGATAAAACGATTTTTCTGATGAAACGTCGGAGGTATAGCGAGAAAGGAAATAGGCCGTCTCATCTTGTCGAGGCCTCTCGTCTATCATCGAATCCCTCCATTAGTTCCTATCAAGCTCGCCATAGCCCGCGAAGCGTCTATGGCGCTAAGAGACCCTTCATTTTTCCCATCTTCTTTCTCCACTTGCAAATCTTCCTTCGTTTCTCTCAAGCGCAAAGTGATGAATGTCCGTTTTTTTCCTGCGGTGAGGAATTGAAAAAGTGCATTTTTATCGAGAGGGAACCTTTCCTTCTTTATTGCCACCCCCTCCCCATCCACACCATCACTGGTCCTATCAAACCGCACAATCTCTCCGTTCGAAGGAGATTTTTCCCTGAAATGCTCCTTCCCTTCGCCTCTCCATAATTCATGAAACGTTTTCATCTGAACTGACTTTAAACAGAGCGATTATTTTTCTTCAGGCGTCATCTAGAACAATTTATGGGGTCACGGCTGACTTCGTATCTTGTTATTCGCTTATCTAACGCTTATCATTACACGAAGTTTATACTTCGGATCGACTCGTTTTTCTTCGTAATTTACGAATGTCCTACCAATAATCCTGACAAATAGTCTTCTCGAACCCGCTCAACCGTTGATATCCCTCATAGAAATCGCTGCGTCAAACTGCAGATGTTAAAGATCCAAGAAATGCCGGTAGGTCATTTTCATGCAATAATATAATAATTCATTCGTAAATACTGATGATGCAAAAATGATTGACAAGCTCTGTGGTACCGTAAACATTGTATCTCAAATTGGTCGTTTCTTTTTTGACTGCTAGTTTCCAATTTTGGCGTACATCAACAAACCCTTCTTATCCTCTCTTAAAGAGAGGTTCCTTGTTTTCATTCTAGTATAACTTAGAATGAAAATGTAGTGTATTTTCCTTGTCTTATTCTTGTCAGATTTGGTGTATAATCTCCTGAGTATAATAAGTACTCATCCGTTATTATCCAGACTTTAATAGACTTTTTATCCGGTATTTAATAGCCTTTATTATCCGGACTTTAATAGCCTTTTTTGAGGTGCTTTACCTCCCATCACCGCTTTTTAATCCTTCAGGAATTCAACTCTATGGACTTACTGTAAGAATGGTCTGTGGCATGAGTGTCGTTATTCGACTGAAACCTTTGTTGATAAGTACTGCCTCACCTACCCATCCAATCTTTTGTGACTCTCGGATTCTCCTTTAGTCAGAGGTTCCGCTTCACCATGTCCTACTCAGAGAGGTGGTTTCAGGTGTCTCACGGTGAATGCGTGCATTGGCACAGCGTGACTTCATGCATGCCGAAACACAGACACCAGGGATGAAGCCCATTCAAATGGACCGCTGTATCTGAAGTTTTCGCCAGGGTATTGGTGTATACTATTCTTATCAACTCGTACTTTTATACTTATGAATCTTAGTTCTATTGTTTTGCTTCCTTACTACCGCAGGTAGGGAAACTTTGCATTCGTGCAGGAGTCGGATAAATGTATGTCCTCCAGAATGAAAAGTTCCACTCGCATTTTACGTTTCAGGCATCAAGGAGCATATTTGGTTCCGTGTCTGTCTGTCAGTGGCCAAATCCTTGTGCCGGGCAAAACTATGAAATAATGGTCGTAATGAGTTGAAATTCGGAAGGTACGTGCGGGTGCGGGTTCGGCAACAGGTGGTCCCATATCAAATTCATTGAAAAAGTACTGTAACTTTCTTCTGCGCAAACGTGAAATCTTTGTAAAGCTTGCAACTGCCCTAGAAATAGTCGAAAAGAGCTGAAAGGTGGTGGTTATATGCAGAACGGTACCCTGATGGTTCCTTATCGATTTCATCTAATTCGAACTTCAACATTCGGTTGTGCTTGCGCAAACACGAAATATTTGACAATTCCTTGTAACGCCTATAACTACCCGAAAAAATAGTCGTAACGAGTTGAAATTTGGGGGGTAGGTGGGGTTGGAACACAGATGGTCCCATATCAAATTCATTGATACGATAAATAAAGTACAGTAACTTTGGTCTGCGTGTGCGAAAACGTGAAATCCTAGTAGAGCCCATAACTACCTTAGAAATTGTAATTCGTTGAGATTTGGAGGGTAGGTGTCGGATGTTGCTGTCACAGGCAAAACTCCAGAACTATTTGACCAGTTTTAGTGAAATTTCCAGGGATTGTGCATATAGGCCCTTAAACGGCCCCATATGAATTTCATTGCAGTGATAGCTGTACTATAGAAATAACTAAAAATCTGTTTTTTACCAATATTTTCACCAACTGATTCTATACGTCCATGTTGCAGTAAGTGAGGATGCTATACTGCCCACCCAAGTTGGCAGACGTTTTTGTTTAATTTTTGTTTGCTCATGTCTGATAGCTCTTCTGTTCGTTTTCAGACCACGCTGTCTCACAGCCGATCACAATGGTCGCCCGCAGATCAGGGAGCTTCCCGGGGAGCGAAGCCGGCAACATCCTCTCGCCCAGATCCTCCGAGACCAGCGGCCTCGGCGTAAAAATGGTCGAATACGTCCTCGGCACGTCCCCCACGAGCAAAGAGCTTGAGCCAAGAATGCGAGCACTTGTCATGGTAAGATTTCATAGCAAACTCCTGAACTATGAGCGTTTGTATTGGATATGGCGAGGAAACCCGCTTGAAACCAGTCCAATGCACCTTCGAGGACGAAATATGGAAATCTCGCCCCGATCTCATCCTTTCGATATCCAGGGCCACGCCCCTCCGATTCGTATTCGCCAAACGTCCGCTGAATAACCAAAATCCATAAGGGCCCCCCATAATTCAATCCTACACCGTTCCGATGACAAACAGGTCGCGCGTGACGGCGCGCAAATTGATATCGAGGCTAATTCCGACTGGATCTATCCAATATCCACGTCAATTGATTTTTAGTGGGGTTTCTTGCGTCCCTTGTGATTGAAGTACTGTTCAGTGTTATTCATTGCGTTCAGTAAATCGTAAATCCGAATTTCAGTTCTATCACGTCTCACTATTGTGTCAGGGTTTTTCTTCGTCAACTTAGTTCATGTGTAGAGACGTCGTTGAGCGAGAAACTAATTAGAAAAGAATGATTAAACAGAAAAGGCAGAAGAAAAGAATAAAAAGACGGGATTAGAAGTGTGTTACATCAAAAGGGCCTTTGAAAGAGATTCCCTGCTGTGGCGGTTGTAATTGGAGAAAAAGAGCCTGAGGTGGACGAAACCAGTGAGCAGATAGTCCCTAATGTCCACATGCGACTAAGTACTGGGTGACCTAGATTCAATGGCCCGATTTCGGAGGACAATAACAAATCATTCGTGGTTATCACATATTGAGGAATTACAAAACATCCTGAATGTGGTACGGCAACAGACACACAGACAGCTATTGCCTGTCAAGTTGAAATCAGTTATATTGAAGTATTCGCAGCACCTCTACCTTCATTCATGATTAGTTTATGCAGTGAATTCAATTTCTGAAGGTTTGGGATGGTGGATCTGGGCTTGCGCGTTTTCACTTCAACATTTCTGGTTCTTTTGTATTAAGCATGTTGTCAGTTTTTTAAAACAACTCACAAAAACAATTTTCCGTGGTTTGATCTGTCGTTTAAAACAAAAATTGGGTTCATCATTTTTTGAAATAACGAAGTTACTCACTACATTTCCATCAAAAGTTGTTTTATGAACCCAATGGCTCTTTGATGATAGCTGGACCGCCTTTTTTTCTAATTGATGGGAAGAAAGTGAAATTGAAGCTTTGTTGGGCTGTTGAGGGGCGCGTGTCGATTACATCACAGTTCATTCAGTATCTAAACCAGCTTGTATGTTATAGGTTATATTTTCGCCCCCTCCAACCGTAGCCATGCCCATAATACTTATTCCAGCTTTTTGGAAAGCTGTCGCAGAGATCTGAGTTGATCATAATGCTAAAATGTACTAGGAATGCTCTTCAATCTTTAATCCGATGGGATGAAAAATACACCCGAAGATTTGGTGTAAAAAAAAACTCCGAAAAATCTTAAAACTCCAAGTTCGTGTTTTTCGTTTCGTTCAGATAATCCCCACCCCCTGAATCTCTCTTTAATAAGATTGTTTAGTACTCATACATAGAATAGCTAATCTGTTCTTAATGGCTAAAAATGATTGTCAGTGCTAAACGTGAAAAGTGGGCGACCTGTAGTTTCCATGTTTTATCTTATTTAATGGACGTCGCTCTGACGAAAACCGGAAATGAGGATAAGGC
The DNA here is from genome assembly GCA_954871275.1 of Leptopterna dolabrata. Classification (NCBI taxonomy): domain Eukaryota; kingdom Metazoa; phylum Arthropoda; class Insecta; order Hemiptera; family Miridae; genus Leptopterna; species Leptopterna dolabrata. The sequence goes on along the minus strand of OX940983.1, from coordinate 16,379,413 downwards.
CGGTTGAAATTAGAAAATTAAATCAAGCCTGAGGTTCTTTTTTCACGTCGTTCCATCCATTTTTTAAGTCCAAGTTTTTTTCCCGTTCGAGTTAATTTCATTTAAGCTAACTAGGCTGGGGATTCCTTTTCTTCTATTCATTTTGTTTCTACTTAGGACAATGGCTACATTTTTATTCGACTTGTATACAATTTTGATATACGACTATAATTTGGCTGATGTAGGTACCGGTACCATTACTCATTTGTGGGTTTAATTATTACTTTCCGCATCGGGTATATTACATTTCCTCCCCTCAGGACGGATCAGCGCAATTTTCTTACATCTATGGGTTGCTCAACATGATGTTTTGTCGTATTTTGGTTTTCCTTTCGTGAATTTCGCAGTAGTATCATCTGTCAACAACCTCTAAAAACAAATAAGAAAGATGTTTTTGAAACGTCGTTAATTTCCACATGGAACAAATTATCCTGTCGTCATTAACACACAATAACGTTACATCAACAACAAAAAAGGCTGGTGCTGACAATAATTGTTTGATCACCAGTGCGGTAAAACAGTGCGTTTTCCTCTCGTTGAAACTAGACAACGTTTCAGTTCTTACGGGTTTCCCAACTTATTTGAAATAGATGTGATTTGAGTCGAACCATCCTTAAAAAATTCAGAAGAAACATGAACGTGAATAATCTTCCCTGTTATTACTTTATGGTAGTTTTAAATAATCAACTTCCTAAACAATGATAATATTTTTGAAGAGTTTCCAATTGATAATTCTTGTAATGTTACGAAATTATGATGATTATGATTCTGTCATCATTATAACAGAACTAAATGAATCAGCTGTTACCATCTACTAAAGAACATTGTCATATACATGGAAAAACGCTGCAAATCCCTGCACAACGGTTTATTATTTTGTATAGAATACCCTTCTGTTACAGATCTCAGCTCTATGTATAGATAACCCGTCTATATAATATAATATGTACTATTCTATGCATAATTATGTAGATCGCAGACCCTCCGTAGGTTAGTACCTAACCCCGTACTCGTTACTAGGTACCTACCTAAATCACGAGTTAAATGTTGCTAAAATAATTCTGCCGATGACAAACAGTACCTAACAAAAAGAAACACACATAATGAAGTTCTGAAAAGAAATTGTTGATGAGGAGTGAAAAAAGTTGCAAAAGTACCTACCAACAAACTCCAGCCCCTTCTACGTAGATGGTATAATGAACCGTTGTGTAATAATTTACCGTTGAGTAATGATTTACCGTAGTAATAATTTACCCATCAATAATACTTCAACGTTTGTTCAAGTTTCACTACCTACCAACAAACTCCAAAAGAGCCATCATTTTTCAAATTAAATAATATCACAGAACAACCAACTCGACTTCATACTCCGCCAATATAATCAGGTGATCCCTACCAATGATTGGCCGTATTCACAAATTCCTATTGTGGGCGCGTCTCTGGTTACGAGAATTGGTTTGATTTGTATACAATTTCATTCACACTGGAGTCGAAAATGCCTGTCGGTGCAAACTTCGGGGCCTTACTGTGAACGAACGGCTGGACGTACGATGCTCCGGATGGTCTTAAAAAACTCGCAAGTTCAAGAATTATTTAAAACCGTAAAAATGTTTACGTAAAAAAATGGTATAGGCGTTTTGAAAATTTCAACCCCTATTTTGAACCCCTTAGAGATGACTCACAGTAACGTCGAGCTTCGAGGACCAACTAGACGCCGAACGGAACCTATAACCCGAATTTCATCAATTTTTTTTCATGGTAACTAAGAAAAGTGGCCCGTACGGCGTACGGCGGACAGACAGAAATATTTTTATTGCAGTTTTGGATTCTACATACCTTGAAACGTAAACCATCAAATTTTGAGGGGGGGTAAGCATTTTTTTTTTCATGCTCGATTCCAATGGTTCATTATTGAAAATAATAAACCAAAAACACCTATGATTATTCTTCTTCGTTCTTGAATTCGTAAACTCACAATGATAAGGAAAGTTCTTACAATTGAGTTTTAGCATAATTTTCTGTTTTATCTCACGTTCATGTTCGTGAACTTAAAATTGAACCAAGGCAGTTTATTACTGAACCTATCAATAAATTACTGCTTTAGGAATTAGTGTGCTGAAACATGGAAGATCGATTGAATACCTCAGTTATATAATTAATTAGTAACCTATCTATTTGAATTCGTGGGTTCATTGTCAATTCGTGGCCCTGTTTTAACTCATTCTGTATTTTTATTTTCATATTAAGGATTTGTCAATAATACCTATCAGATAAATCCTTACGTTATTGTATAGTGTGTACTCTCTCGATTTCAAGCTACACCTAACTAGTCATGTTTTACCCCTTAGAACGATGGCGGAGAAAAGAAAGACAAAGAAAAAGCCCCCTCATCTCCTTATGACGCTGCCAACAAAAAAGAGATGGAAAACGGAGTGACTCAGAACGGTGTCCAGAACGGGCTAGACGATGACAAAGGCTTCAAGTGAGTTGATAGTTTATAATTTATTATTAATTATTTTATTTTATAGTTCCATTGAATATGAGGCTGATCAGTAAGCATGAGAACAATAATTGTATTCTATACTCATACTTACATTGTCTCTATTAATGACTGTTCAACTTTAGCCGAAACCCGGCCAAACCGTCTTACGGCATGAATAACGAAATTTCTGTTTAATGTAAACATAAACAGATTACAAGTTAGATAAATAATGTCATTGGTGATCGATTGATGTAGCAAATGTTTCTTCATACTCGTTTCTTCGTACTGGCAAAGAAACGAACACGAGGAGAAGTAAGAGTATGAAGAAACGTTTGCTACATCAGTCGATCACCAATAGAATAAATCTGTTAAACTGATGCCATTCACTAAACATTCATTAATTGCGAGGGAAATTCAAGTCTTTATGTTTACATACGACTATAGCTAGGTCTGGCATACAACTATTGTATCGTGTTGCTCCTATGTTTTTGAACATTCACTGCGTACCAGGGCTCCGGTGGCATCAGAGTGCGTGCTCATCTCATTCTTATTAAGTTTCTTCTTGGAGTACATAGGATGGAGGCCTACGCGTCGCGTCGAACCATACGTACCACCACCGGCGCCATTTGGAGGCGAAAATCCTCTTTTGCAGCCAACCCTGAGTGCTCATCTGTGGGTCTACAGGTTTTCCTGTACAACGTCATTCCGCATGAATTGGTTGTCTTCGTCAAGAAGGATAGTTCCTTCCATCTTATCTACTCGTACATTCGAACTTACCTCCTCAATAATTTGAATTCCGTCACACTGAATGAAAATATCACGTCTCACTCAATACCCATGCTTCCAATCCTCCTTGAAGTTCTCCATCGTCCCTTTTGGGGATTCCAGCCTCATTCACTCATTTAAACGCGTCGCCAATCTGATTGATAAAATTCATCTCGCCAAAAAAACTCCCCAGTTATGGTAACATTTGTAAGCCGGGTTTGAGAGGGTGAAAAATGAAAGCAGGCAGAGGTGAACGTGGATACCGCGTGAATGGTGGAGGCGGGTTGTGTAGTCGAAAAACAAATTAGCGCCAGAGAACGTCGTTCCTGAATTTAATCCGGAGCTTCGACTAATGGAATACGATGGAAAGGGAGGTTTCGATTTTATGCATGCGCCCTGGCATCCTACAAATGAAACAAAAGTAGACGGTCCCAAATCCAACAAATCTCTTTTATTGGCAGAATATCTAAACAGGGCAGAAAAAAGATAGCAATATGTTCTGTGTTGGTTGGGAAAATAGTCGCATTTCAGCTGTGAGATAGCAATATGTTTTGTTGGTTGGGAAAATAGTTGCATTTCGGCTGTGAGATCGGGAAGCTTTTTTGCTCACTTATTGACCTAATGACGGATTACAGGACGGAGTTAGAACTTCGATCATTCTTCAATCGTAGAACAAGGTGTAGTTTTTTACACAGCCGCTTGACCAAGTTATGGATCTTGCTGCATGGTGGTCTCGAATTTTCCGTTTTGGCTTTTCGACAATTTAATCAATTTGTACTTTGACAAAATCGGTTATAGTTCAAGAAGATCGCTCTAGTTTCCTTTTTTCGATTTTGACATTGTTGTAGTCGGACGCCTGGGAGCAGACAGCCCTCCCCTTCTGATGAAGACTTGAACAAGAATAATCCCGTCGTCGTTCTGGACAGTGCCCACCTGATGGGGCATTTCCCCCAGGGCCATCACCTCCTGGAGCCCTTCGAGCAGCCCGTCATGCTGGACGGGACCGGAGTCTTCGAGGGAGGAGCCCCCCAATATCAGCATCAGCAGCAGCAGCCGATGGAGTCTCCCAACGTGCTGCCTCCTTCGTTCGATGTACAGGTAAGATGCTTCGATACTAGATTAACTATTCCTGTAGTCTGTTACCAACGGGTCTTGAACCTAAACGCACCTCCCACCGACCAGGCTTAATTAAGAAAATAAATCGATTTCTCTGTGGTGGTTGCAATCAAGTTTTCAACTCCTGCGCATCTTCGGGAAAAGAACAACACACGCCAAATTACGAGAAAGATAAACCTAAGTGCTGTGTGAGTTTCCCTGCGTCGTGTTTATTTCAGGGTTGAGGAAAGAACGCAGACTGGTTATGTTATATTTGAAGCGAGAGCATTCAGGCTTTGGAAATTTTATTGAACAGGAAGGACTTAGCGCATGTTAATACTGACGTAGTCAGTAGTCATATTCTTCAGCTACGTTTTTTCCTTTTTTAAACAAACCGCAAATTGTTTAAATAACATAAATTCATAATAGGAGACATGGTGCATTGGGATTTGCAACTTTCATTTTACCGCTGACGCATGGGGATTTTCCCACCGTCACAATTCACTCATCGATATCAATCTTTGATATGAAAACAGTCGGTTCTAAACAAAGACAACAACAATATCTTAAATCTCTCCATCTTCGGTAGCGAGAATTGATTACCAATCATTGCAGAAACAGTATATATAACAACTAACGGACTCGTTATTCCACTAACCTATGCTAGTGAGTCGGCTGATCATTAGACACGCGTATCTCCAGTAAAATGAATACAGCGTCTACCTCCCGCAAATTAGCTGTTTTTGGATTTTGTGGCGCCCCACTAACCGGTTCCGTCTTGGTACCAAAACCTATATAGCGATACCTGACAGTATACCCTGAAAATATGAGGTCGTAAGATCCCACTATTACCTGTGTTTTGGCTCCTGTAGCGCCACTTCTGGTTACTGTACCGTTCAGCCTGTACTGTATCATTGTATGACCATGCATCTAGGTTGGACTTAACTTACCTACATTTTGTTCCAATATAAAAGAAAGATAATAAATATATCACCGAAGTCGAGTTGAAATAAAATGTATGTCTGGAATGAAATGTATGCTAACGAGAAAGTAACCAACAGGAAGCTACACTTACATTGGTATGTGCTTCAAGTTTCAGTCTTGGTAGCTACGAGGCCCTGTTAGTTGCAGTCGATTACCTAACTAGTTATAGTAATGAAAGCACTAGTCAATTATAACGGTTGATGGTAATAATCCTATTCCAGTCTCCGCGCCGTATGTAAACAAAAAATACTGTTATTAAGTAAGCACGTTTTAAATGTGATTATTTCGACTTTTCAATTTAGCTGAGATGTCAAAGTAGTCACGCGATTAATTTATGACGAGAAATAATTGCCCTTTCAAGACTGATTAAACAAGAGGAAAGAATACAAATCAGGTCTCGAACCAGATCGGGGTCTCTGCACTTCCTCTATGAATTATCGTCCTACATATTTTTATATAACTACGTATTCCAGTGATAGAAATTCCTAAGATACCAAGAATTGGCGTGGACCAAATTGCATTTGATTTCTCATTGGTTGTTTTTGAAATGAGTGGATTAGTTTTTGATTTTAGGGGGGTTTAACACATAGGGGAGAGTGGGGTAATGCCGTGCACGACAGTTCTCAGAATGTGGCTCACTCTATTGAGGCGGAAAGGTACTTAAATCCTGGTGGAAGACGTGGGAACGAACTTGTAGCATTCACGCGTTGCTAAGGTAATCCCACTTGACGCTACTGCTGTGAATGTGATTCAACCATTTTTCATCTATATTTTGAGTCTCGGGAAATAAGCGCTGTAAGCACCATTTTCAATACTTTCTTTGATTTCTCAACGTCATTCAATAAAGAATTTCATTGGCTTTCTGATGGGATAATCAAAATTTCGATTTGTGCGAAATTGCGGTCAGCGTCAACAAGTAATCAAAAATGTAAACACCGGGGTAATGGCGTGCACTGAGTTGGGGTGATGGCGTGCACTTTCGGAATGCACGTCATTACCCCGAGTTCCAATTTTTCAGTTGTTTCCACCACTTTTTCTCAAAAAATCTCATAAAATATAACTAAGTTTCATTTAGACTTTCATAAAATACCTAATTCTAATTATGTCTAACTCCTGATTTAAGAAACTCAAGACTGAAATTTCATGTGATAAAAAGTCGGTTTTTTCAAACGCTTTTTTAAAGTAGTTTAATAATTTTTCTAACCAATGCTCATTTATAATAAAGTTTGATATTTTTTATGTGTATTAAACATATAAAAACATGTAGGTACCTCCAAAATCAGTGAGAAAAACATGGCAGAATGACAGAAGAGGAGGGGAAAAACTCTATGCACGGCATTACCCAAGGCATGCACGGCATTACCCTACGGTGGGGGTAATGCCGTGCAAAGCACTTTTTTCACATTTTGGGCTGCTATTCTATTAATAATGTTTCGAGACGGAAATGCTTTTGCACACTCAATGTGGAATAAATTTCAAAGCCACTCATGTAAAATAATAATTTTTATTACGTTCCGTCTTTCTGCTGTAGCATGCCAAAGTTAGGTGCACGGCATTACCCCACTCTCCCCTATTCGTCTCCTCAACATGATCATTTTAGCGAATTTTCAAAGAAAATGAAGCTATTGCAATGGCTTCGAAATTTAAATAATATAAATTTTTGGAAATTTTCTTCATAGAAATCCGTTTCAGACCATTCTAAAACGATTCCTGAAATTTAACACTTTTTTATATGTATATATATATTTATATATATATGTGTCACTCCAGACGATAACTCTCGATAGAATTGAGATAAACAGCTCAAATTTGCACAAAAAATCTATCTTGGCAATCGAAAGGCTAAGTTCGAAGATGGGCGAAATTGGCCTACTCTAAGGAGGGTTTTGGCGCATTTAAAGTGCGCAAAAATTACCCAAAAATCCCCAAAATGTTATTTTCCAACAAGTGACCCCTCATTTTAAAGGTTTTTGCACGCTGAACACGATGGTGGAATCGGATTTTAGATATCTTGATCCGTTCTCAAATTAGAGCATTTAAAGTGCGCAAAAATTACCCAAAAATCCCCAAAATGTTATTTTCTAACAAGTGACCCCTCATTTTAAAGGTTTTTGTACGCTGAACACGATGGTGAAATCAGAATTGCGATATCTCATTCCGTTCTCAAACTGGAGCACTTTGAAGATTAAGGAACGTGGTTATTTCTTCGAAAATTCGCTCTTATAGCCATGCTGCATGACTGTGGTTTTTCACAGTCAGCACCTTCCAACTCCTGTGACCAGTCGTTGCTATGCATTGGTTACCTGCAGTGTGTCAATAATCAGGTAACACGGGCTCCGTTAGCCTATCCTCTGGAATACGGGGGTACAGGTATACGTATTTACCTTGTCATTATTTGGTATTTTCTGTCTTTGAAGGTGGAATTATGAGTAGATTAACATTTTTAATACCCTTCCAAAGCCCACGTCCACGTTTTGTGCCCTACTGCTCTACTTTGATTCAACCAGTAGAACCTGAAAGGTGGTGAAACGACCTAGTTTCTATAGTTGTCCAGATTGGTAGGTGCATGTCACTCACAAATTTGTGTGCATCGAGAGTCACCCTTCATAATTTCGGTCATACCGTGTAATGTTGTCATTCTCCGCACGTGGCTCATGTCGATTCGAAGTTGGCGGGAGAGTGATCCAACGTCGGCGAGATGGCAGCACCTGCCGAGCTGGAAGGAGCTTCCTCCCGTAGCCGCTAGATCGCTCTTGCCTGTCCTCAGTTCCCTGCTGACTACTGCCGATGTTCTCCCTTCGACGTAATAGCTTCAAATTCGATTAAATCAACAAGCAGCTACCTCCAGTTGTTGATGGCCTGCGTCGCTTGTTGCTACGTACAAGTCCACTATACAGGGTGAAACAATTTAATGGACTAGCAACCAGCACATTATTTCTCTCAAATTATGCGTAAAAATGGGGCCAACGCTGTTCTTTGTGATTTTTTCCGTAGAATTCGAATATATGCGCCAATGCGTAATACTCAAAAATCCTATATCACAAAAATAGTTTTGTGTTACCTACAGGAATTTTGGTTAATCTGTGAATAATATACCTGTGTATGCGCTCAGCAAGAAATTTTTTGGAACACCTCCTCAGTATTATGGTGTATTATTCTGTGAATACCTATGTATTCGCTCAGCAATAAATGTTTATAGCACCCCCTCACAATTTTTTCTTTTACGTTTCAGAATGCGTAGATACTACCAAAAATGCAATGTCCGTACGCCGTTCGCCGTATCATGCATATCTACTTCAATTTCGGTCAACAAAATTCGTTCTTTCGCATACAGGCCCCATTTGCGCCCTAGTTGTATCCCGAAACTTTGCAGCACGACCGGAATATACCCAAGGGTGTTCCGGTTGAAAAATTGGGTTTTTTGGTGTTTGGTTACATGAGCCTGTCAGGTATCGTTTTCCATGTTTTTTAGGATGAGGAGACCGAATATGAAGTCGATTTAGCCGAAGAGTGGAAAATTGAGGTTCTAACGATGTTTCAACCTTAAATTTATGTTAAAATTTGGTCTAAAATCGTCATTCTTCCGCACACAATTTGGGTTCCCATTTGGGAACACATTTGGCTCCTAGTTGTGCTCCAAAACTCGGCAGCCCGATCAAAATACAACCAGGGGTGTTACCGATGAAAAATTGGCTTAAAAATAGGGTTTTCGAGGTTTTTTTTTGAGGTTTTAGTGAACATGAGCTTGCGAGGTATTGTTTTCCATGTTTTTTTAGGGCTAGAAGACCGAATATGAAGTTCATATTGACAAAGAGTAAAGAATTGAGGTCGTGGCGAAGGTTCATATTGTATGAGCCAAAAACCTTGGAAATTGTCTGAGGTCATCATAAACTTGTTTAATAACACTAGAAGTAGTTTCAACAGGTGACTCAAGACAATTAAATTGCACTATCAATGGTTAAGGATAATTTGTCCAAAATGGGAGCGTATATTGTGTTTTTGGGGGGCCAAAATCGGTGGAAACCATCAGCAATAGCTATTTCAATAATTGCACATGAAAGAAACATTAAATTATTTCCAGAATTTCTGTAGGTATGTCCAATAGAATAATAAACCCATGTGACGAGGACTTTGCAGCGTTTTTATTCATCAAAAACTCTGCAAACCTGTGTGAGGATTTGCAGCACTTGTGATTAAAAAAAACGTGCATAAACGAGCGCAGACATGGAAAAGTGAGACTTTACGAATGAATTTAACTGCCACTTCCTATGCATGCTTTTCAGGGTTTTTTTCCCCGCTGAATCACTTGGTGTTGTTCGTTCTTGGTTCCGGCTCAGTTAGATGGGGATAATTGCATTAAACTCGCATTTTCGGGGAAAAATTGGTGTATGTATTGTTGAAAGAATACATTTCAGACTAGAAAATTTAAAAAAAAAGTCACCCTGTATATGTTCAAGAAGTGTACCTAGATTTCAGAATGTAGATGCCATTAAAGGTGAAGGTCAATCATTTCTTTTTTCTAGTATACCTGCCTAACTCTCTGCCGAAAAATATTCCCAAATGTCGTTACCAATAATACATACTGAAAGGGATCAACAGTATTACCATTATGAAGACAGGATTCCATAAATTATTGATACCAAGTTCTTATTTAGCCCAAATCTTATGACCTCTGGTTCATATTGAAAATTCCAGAATTCAGCCTCCTTCCGCTTTTGACTGTTCGGCTAAGCTCTCACTGGAGCCGAATACGTGCGGCTTTTTGTAGTACGAAGTCGGCCTAACAAGAACAGTCCTGACCTAACGAAGTGAATCTAAGCGCTCACAGCCAAGCGTTCTTCAGACGATAACACCTGGCAAAAATTATGGTGTCTTGTCAGTTCAGACATAGCATTTAAAACAGCCGTTTCGACAGCATGGACGTTTAAAAACTCACTATACCTATCAAATTTTTCAGCGATGTTGGTAAAAACAGGGGTTGAAATAGATCATTATTTTTTTCTAGAAAGATATCTGGTCACGTCCTTAATTTTTTATTTTAGAAAATAAAATTATGTACTGGTATTTGTCACAGAGTAATTTTAGTCATTGTTTTCTTATGCGGAAATTTAAAAACGTTGGGAATAACAGTAATTTTTGAGAGAAAAAATTCTCAACTTCATGGAAAATACCATTTTATAATCTGTCGAAGGTTACTACACTTTAGGATTACTACACGATTACTACATTATTACGTTACACTACGATTCCGATCGTAATGAAATCCATAGGTGATCATCAGAGATCCAAACCGCACATAACCTCCAAACGTTGGATCGTTCTCATGGTAGGATAATGGTGGTTACAAGTAACTGCGTAAGGACAGACCAAGAGACAGACGAATTTGTTCTCTGATATCAAACGCAAAATGCGACTAGAAATTTCGATGTTGGAGGAGATACTTTTTTCAATCTTGCATGAATTCAACGTTTCCCTACCTCAATAGTGTGGAGAAGATTCTGATTTTGGGACTGGCAGGAAACGGGTTTTCTGAAAACTACAAATGACAACTTTGAAATTTAGACCTAAAGTGATATTTTGGGTAAAAAAACGCTTGCATACGAGTCTGCAATGCATTGGGACATTTTCATGTCTTTACCTATTGCTTTTGACATTATTAATATTAAGAGGTAGGTACCTAATTTCAATAAAATAGACGATTCCGGATTAATTATCTTCTACACTCACGATCATTAGTTTGTAAACAAAATATGAGAACAGTTATGCCCATAGCTCCGCTATTCGTATAGTCAATATGTTATGGAGAACATGAAAATGTTCGTTAAATCGAGAGCTTTCCAACAAGTGGTGAACGATTTTTGTGGGTTAAAAAGTGTAGAAAATGAACAAACCTAACAACGGGGTCCTTGTAAGCGGAAATCATTATAAAGGCACTGTAACACAATTTCGTTACGCAATTTCGTGACAGTTTTTTGTGCTATGTGCCAGGGCAAAGACATGAAAATGTCAATAAAGGTCAGTAATAACTGTTATTTGACGAGAGAGATCATAGTTTGTTCGCTGAGACAATTTGACGTGGTTGGAAATCAATCACAAGCCGATTTGAGATTAAATAGGGCGCATGCGCGGCCAACACCCACCACGTTCTAAACCGTTTGAAGCTGTGTTTGAGTCGGTGGCGAAAATTATTCTTAACGATCAAACGACCCACAACTTGTTTGCAACAGTTTAATGGACACTGCGTACTCACCACCAATCCACCATGGATACTTTTACAGTTAGGCCCGGGTCCCGAAAGTCACTGCGAACGCCCAAAAACAGTTGCAAACGGTTTCTTACAGGAAAAGTGGCTTGAGTGAACAAACCTAATGGAAAGCACAACACTTCACTACTTCAACATTTTATCGGGTTGAATGGCTAGGATATTTGAAACACGTTATCAAACCGAAACTTTTATTTCTTATTTCTCTCCCATTCTTCCTCCATCTTTTGAAGTAGTGCTGTATGAAATTTGCCCAGATGGCTCTTGAGAATAATCAAATGAGACCCTGCCATTACCTTGTTACAGTTCTTACACTATAGTAAGTGTCCCTATGTTCATCATAACCGAAAGCGTCACGGATCACCTAATTTTTTCCCGCCCCATTACAAAAATCATCGACACGAGAAAGCGATACGTCAGCAAGGGGAGCTTGGATGTGACTGAAACTAATGAACGGTATTATACGGAGTGGGAACGTCTGTTTGTTTACTGTATGTGTTTACTTTCTTATTGTTATTATTTGGGATAGGGATTTGGGATATCACAGTACTATGGCCTGAGAGAAAAGACACTTCATTTTGTTGTGGGGGGGATATTGGTCTTCAGAATAACAGTTTTTTGTAACAGAAAAAATATCTCTCATCGATAAACTGTTGATTTTTTTAATTTATGATAATGGGCATCGGTTAGTTTTTTTGATCTTTATTAAAGAATTTGTTGACACACCCCCCCCCCCCCCCCCCCCCCCCCCGTACGCTTTTAAGCTAGCAACGAAGGATGGTGCAAACCTAAGCTACTTCAATTACATGCCAAATAATGCGATTGCAACTATGTCCAGCTTTCCTAGAATTTTGTTCACCACCGGGTCTTATTTAACTGGCCAATATAAGCAGGCTGTTAGTAAAACAATTGATTCATGGTCAGACGGGGTGATGAAATAACTGGTCAAAAGCACAGCCTCAGCGTGTCAGCTCTGCTATGAGGAAGGATGATTGCGACGGACTGCGTCAGTGCACAAGCCGTTGGACAAAGTCGTACGTAGTCGGTCCCAGTGTGATCCTAGCTTTCATTATGTAGCTCAGTTTCTGTCAGTTGCGTGAAAATCATACCGAACGTGGAATAATTCTTGTATATAGTGCTACAAAATACACCACCACCACCACAGGAAGAATAATTACTTAAATAGCAGCAACAACAACAAATTCCTCTGAAACCGAAATTAACGAGCGGATTTGAATACCGGTGATTCACTCCTGGCGTCGGCCTGTCCCTATATTTACGTTTTTTCCTCTGTCTCTACCCGTTACGCCCTTAGAAATTTGTCTTCTGCTATTTATATGTCCACCCCACTCGTCTACTGACAGTATTAGCTTGCCACGGATAAGAGATACGGCAGTTTACGTTTTTTGCTCCTCTGCTCTAACCTTTCTGCCTCAGTATTCTGCCCCGTTGACTTTTTCCGCCTCTACCTTCATCGCTCTTATCTGCAGCGATTTATCAAACTTCATGCTTCGTACTTTAAAAAGGTAGCTGAAGTATTGCACTTTAGGGAGGAATACCTGCAAATTTTTGCCTTCCAAAATGGAAATTATCCGGCTTTTAATGTACAGCACACAAATGTTTACAATTCGCATAATTCTAGAAGTGCTCTACAGGTTTTATTGAATTCTTCAGTTGAATGTTCTCTATCTATACACACTGAAACTTGTCAGAATCCCTAAATATGTTACTGTGGTGCGGTGGTATTTCCTGGATGAACTGCACATAAATATAATGTTGTTTCTAGGACATTCCAATGAAACTCTCTACGCAATTGAATCGATAGTACCTCATAGCTATTCGTATTCTAGTAGCAGTTTATGATGATTCCCAACGGTAATTGCAACAAATCTCTTGATGGATTCATAAATTTATTAATGTCATTGTGATTATGTGGATACGAGAAAGATGCAGAGTTTCCACACTTGGAGAGTTTCTTCACTTCTCATTTTCTGGCGTAGGCGCCTGTTTTCTGGCCCCCCGCTTCTGCCTCTTGAACTTTACAGTATATTTCGGGCACCTTGCCCTCCTCCCATTTCCCTCATAATGTGAATATATCGTTGTTTTCTTAAGCCTTGCCAGCTTTTTTCATACCTACAGGTTTTTTCTTCTTCATTTCCAGTCTTCCCATAACGTTCCACCAACACATTAGCTGCTGTTTAGATTCTACTCCATTTCATCTATACCTTTCATTCCCTCCTCCAGCTTTTCCTCAAGCTTTCCCCCCCTCCATCCGCATTAATCAGCGTGTCCGGAATAGATATTTATGCTTTAGTTGGCTTTTCTTTGTGGTGTTTGATATAATCATTTAACGTCAATGCTGCGTGCTGAATAAGTCGATTTTTCACTCTCACTGTGTGGGTTTTGTATGTTCTGGATGACCTCAGTGGATACCTAACAGTGAATAGGATTACCTTTATCGATGAATGGGATTAGCAGGTAAGGCTTGTTCAATGATAGTGTTGAGGGTTGGGACAGGCACGAAAAAAATAGGCTTTATAAACCGTAATTGGTACGCATTTTTGGTTGTATAAAATTTGTTGACAATGAAGTTCATTTGGATGGAGTCAGTAAACCACAGAACTCTTCTGAACAACCTGGATAATGACTGTTCGCTCTCAGAATTTTGGAACCCATCAGTTATTACGAACAGGATTTCTAAGTTTTCGGGGTAGATCCGCCATTAAAAGTGAACTTGTTACGAAGGAGAATGCCTCCCGGCCAAGGCTACTCACCCCAAGAATCATGGGAAATACAGAAAAGTTTGGAAGATTCAACAAAAGAGGCAAATCTGAAGAAAACAAGAAATAATTAGGTGTTTTCGGGAGCTCTAATGATGGCTATTTGAAAACTCTTCTTTGATTCTGTCATTCTTTGAATGGTTATTCTATTGAGCAGAATACCTTTCTCTTCTGATAATAATTTCGAAGTATCGGCTAGAGAAAGGACATAGAGTTTCAACCAAGTGTTGTCAAGCAATATTATGACACGTATTTTAAAATGTTTTTAGTTTGTCTTCGATCAAAACGGTTTTTGGATGCTTGTGGATCTATCACGGTCTCGTGGCGAGCATTTCTTCATTAGGTAGGGATCGTTCGGTTTTATCGTTCGATATTATTATTTATTTTGTTTTCCCACCACCTCAGGAATATCAGCACTGTTGTCCTGGTTCGTTGCTCCGGCACAGCCTCTTCATGGTTTGTTATACATAACGTCTTGAGCGGCTTCATAATTCCATACCGTGTTCCTTGAGTTCAGTAATCAAGGGACCTCCGGTCAACCGCAAACACTCCCCCGCTCTGAGTGTTACAACAAGGCCGCAAATACCACTGAAGCCCAAACGTTAACCACTGTCCTGAAATAATACGTTGTCCATCTCGTTGTCGTCGCTTTTCTTCTGTAATTTACGTATTTTTTCCGATGACGAGCGACTTTTGATGGGTCCCTGACGAAGAATATATAATACCCTCCAGTAGGAAATTGGGCGATAGCAAAAAAAAGGTTCCGAAACACGATTATTTGTTTTGTGATATAAGTGAGCATCTACTACTCGTAAAACTATCGCCATACTACGTACTTATTGCAGTGCATCAATGATTGATGCACTAGTTTCTCACTATGCTGACATAAACCATGGTGCCAATGTTTTCTAAACAATGATAAATTCTTTCCGTTGTGTGCCAATTGAATTCTTGATCGATCAGTACCACTCTGACGGCTCCAATTTCATTTTATCTGATCCTTACGCCACTACACATTCTGGCGTTTCAGAACAATATTATAGTGGTTTCACTTGATTTTTCATAAAATGTACAAGAAACCGTCATGAATGCCTGTTGAGACTTTAGTTGCCGATGTTATTGCGAGGGTTACTAAAATTCTTCACGCTGAGAGGTTCAACACAATGCAAATATGTAACAACTTATCGATTGACTTAACTATTCTTAGGGTTGCCGTATGTATTTCTTACGGATCCGAATTTTACAACCTCTGCCCGTGTCTGTGCCGTATAAAGGGTCCGTATTTGTATGTTATTGTATAAGTGCGTCCGTTGTTTCTACCCCCCGGAAAGTGGTGAAAAAGGGAGAAGTAGGTGTACAGCGTTACTGGCTCCATGGGTTGTAGCATCCTCCTTGAATCGGAGACCTCGAATTTTTCTGGTCTTTTCCTAGTTATTATTCCATCTTGATTTTTAATAAACGATTAAAAACTATTTAAAAACCTGTTCCCTACTATCCTCATGGTGGGGATGCTAAGTTATAATTTTTGTTGGGAATAGTGGTGGGAAGGAGGTGTTCATGCTTAACAAAATATGGCGACCCAAGCTATTCTCTACTACTAGTGTTTGTTTCATGTGCTCCCAACGAACTATGTTTCCATGGATTCATAATTTGGGAAAGAAGATATATATACGTCTCGGTTTTGAACTCCAGTTTCTCTTTAGAGGAAAATGCCCACTGTTTACGTGCTCAGTTTACCTCCCACCCCCTCATTGGTATTCAAAGGAGTCGGCTGGCCATTTATCTTGATAAGAGGCGAAGCCTAGGGGATGACACTGCTGACGTCCTCGTAGAATATGCTGCCGGAGGAAATTTTGAATTTGTGTGACTGAAAAAGAATGCTGTGATGCTTTCTACAACGCACCACTTGAATGGAGCGTACAACTTAAAGAAAGTCATTCATTTTCAATAACAAAACTTTAGAATCGAGCATGCGAACCCCCCATTTTATGGATTCCGTTTCTTCAAGGTTTAGAATCCGAAAACGGAATAAAAAAAATTTCTGTCCGCCGTACTTCGTTTTTTGGAACGTCTCTCAGCAGTAAGGGACGTCCTTATGTATTTTATCTGGTCAGAAGAGGGCAACGCTCAGCCGAGAATGAAAAGAGCCATATTCAAATCCTTTGCAGACCATCCTGAATCCAAATCCATGAAAAAAACCATAGGTGTATGTAGGTTTGTCTGTGTATGTATGTATGTATGTGTGTGTGCGCGCGCGCGTGCGTGTGTGTGTGTGTGTGTGTGTGTGTGTGTGTGTGTGTGTGCGCGCGCGTCAGAATCTTGTGTGCGCTGCCCAGGCCGCAGTTCTCGACCGATTTTCTTGTTTCTTTTTTTTTTTAATTCAGAAAACGTCTGGTTGTGCCATACGTCGCCGAAATTCCGAAATTTACTTCTAGAACGTTAATGCTGAGAAAACGTGTGCTTGCGACAGAATCTTGTGTGCACTGCCCAGGGCTCAATTCTCAACTGTATTACACGTTTCTTTTTTTGTTCGACGCAGAATTCAGTCAAGTTGTGCACTACATCGACGGAATTTCGAAATTTATTTCTATAAGGGCGAGGGGGAGAACGTTGTATTTTCTGCAAAATCTTGTGTCCGCTTCACGTATTCTCAACTTTTGAAGCTGCCATACGACATAGGTTATGTAAAAAACATTAGGTAGGTAGGTGGCAACAGTTAACAATATTCTTGGGGAATTGTTATGATGATAACATCACCTACTCTAATATAGGTAGTCAAACATGTACGTAAGCTGTTCATACCGCGTCACTACTCTTGAAATGAGATAATTATATTGCACATTGAATTCATCATCATCATCATCGGTCAGTTACTCATATATAGTTCCAGACGATTTGCATTGAGTGAGAATTATCTGTACACCACCATAAGGGACGTCCACTGTAATGCATGCATTGCTCTGGAGATGTTTGTTAGTTACCATTAATCAACATTTTCAATTTTATCTCATCTACAGCGTGCACGGACCGATCCAGAGAGGGGAGATTTAGCCCCTTTTTGACACCAGCCGCACTTTCCTACAATAAGGAGTTTTTTTCTATGATTATTCAATGTTTCCAGAAGTTCAGTGGAGGAGGGTTCTGCCCAGGCGAGAGGGGTGCAATGACGTCAGAACTTCTGGAATCTTCGAAAAATCATAGAAAAGTAACTACCTACTTATCGCAGGAAAGTGCGGTTGGTGTCAAAATTCTCAGGATGGAATCTGCTTTCATTTAAAAAATAGAATAAATACTTGGCCAAACCCGCACTTCCCCTCTGAGTTTCAGCACATTACGACCATTATCTCTTATAGTTTAGCCCTGGACAAGGAATTGACCACAGACAGGCAGAAAGAGAGCCAAATATTTTCCTTGATGTCTGAAACGTAAAATGCGAGTGGAAATTTACATTTTGGAGGGCGTACATTTTTTCCGACTCTTGCACGAATACAAAGCTTCCCTACCTTCCGTAGTAGGAAGCAAAAAATAAATATTCACCGGGTGAAGAATGCAGATGAACGAATAAACCAAAGGAAGGCAGGTACCTGTTTTTCTCGAAAGGGTTATGGGGTGTAGAGTTCGGGGAAGATTAGCGTAGTAGGTGACTACAACAACTGCTAACGGTGCTGAACCTGAAAGGGTCAGGTATATTTTTTAAACTCAACAGCAATCACGCCACATGAGTACTGGTCTCTGATTGGGTATCGTCAACATTCGTTTTTTTTGTGTGCTCAGCGCCTGCCCCCTGGGCAGTTAGTTTCAGTGGATCAGTCCGGTTCGTGACAGTTGAGGTTGTGGTTTTGTTTATTGGTGTTGAAAAGTTATTCATTAGTACTGGTTGTGCCTACATTTGGATACTGAAAAACTGTGCCATCACAGCTGTGAGTACCTTCATGTATTATGCCTTTAGATCGACTTCCCAATGTGTGTATGTGGGTATTACTGATACCTCTTTTTTAAATAACCTAATGATTATTATGCTGAACTTCAAATTGCTTCATCAGGAACGCGCAGTGGTTTTTTACTAATGTCTTTCGAATCGCGAAAAACTCACGGTTAATTATTTATCTATCCATTTTACTGTTATTCATTCATTGAAATTTAAAAACGGTTGGGCATCAAATCTCGTTCCCTGCATTTAGTTCTTTCATACCTAACGGTCCTAAATTTAATCATAATCTCTTCATTAAATTGAACAACCAAACCTTTTACTTACAAAACTAGCGTTACTACGTACTCAACCTTGATAACTCAACACATTATACTTGAATAGGTAGGTACCCTAGTTATCTGCTGAGTAGAGAAATTTGCTTTAGTCGGCATAGAAACTTCATTTTTACTATCACAGGCTTTTACTTAACTCCCTCTGTCTGTTATGGCGGTCAAATCTTGTAATCGGTTTTTTGCCCAGTTCCCCGATGTCCAATAATTGAGCTGAAATTTTGCATGGTCATCTGTCTTTGATGATAATACATGGAAAAAATAGTAAAAACGTGCATTAATTAATTAGAAAACAATATGAAATTTTGCCTTAGTAATATATTTTTGATACGTGAATCGATCATGAAAACATGCATTAATTAATTAATGTGTCCCGCGCTTTTATTTCTAGTCATACGAAATCCCGGTAGCATAAAAATTGATTACAAGATTTGCTGAAAACTAAAAAGAGTAAAATTAAAATAAATAATTGAACTTTTTAAAAAAATACGCTGTTATAACTGATCTAAAAATGGTAAAACAATTTCTTTCTGCAACTCGGTAACACTGGAAATTTCGTATCTACAAGATATAAGTATGGTTTTTTCAGTCCTCCTAACCTCCCACAGTTTTATTTTTAGTCATAAAAATTCCAGTGTTCCGGGTAACAGAAAGAAATCATTTAATTATTTTTAAATCGTTTCGAAATAAAAACATATTTCAGAAATGTTTAAATTTATTTTTATTTCCCTGCCGATTGCATCGGTCAACGTGGGTCACAAAATATTATCAGCTTAGGTCAGTATAATGAATCGGTTGCGGTACATACAATCTATTCCAAGACCTAAGAAACCTAACAAACTTTCAAGTTCTCCGTTCAGCCGTGAAAATCAAAACTAGACATCTTACGGAAACCCATATAATAAATATAGTAAAATTGATCCTGTACTTATATGACTTGGTAGACTCATTTTCCCCAAAACGTCATGCATATTTTCCAGTGAACCGAGATCTACTCGGGACAGATTGGTAACAGTGTAACCGTGAGGGATAACCACCTCCACGGCAGGTATCAACCGTTTATATTTCGTTGTCTATTCACTCAAGCGATCAATCGTAATTAAAGTTGCACAACGATGATGATAAGATGTTTTGGGTGCACTGTATTGATTAAAACGGATGGATTCACTGATTGAAAGGAGCCCAACTTCAGAATGAAGCTTTGATTGTGTTTTATTGAGCGGAGAGGAACGGAGCCCCGAGGCGCCTTTGAGGCGAACGAAGGCGCGTCAGATGGACCAGGATGATGAAGGTTATCAGTGACCTTCACGTCTCCAGACTGAGGCACAAGAACAATGCCAGTGTACAGGCACACTGATGTGTAAAACAGCAAAACAACCTGTCGCTCCGTCACTCCCATCGGATTAATATCTTTTTCGGGCGTCTGCGAATCCACGATATATTAGTACGTCGTTTCGTCTCATTTCCTCATCACCTGTCAACTCGCTTTGGTATTTTGGCCCATCCCGAGTCGATGTAGTTGCAAATATATATCCAACTCTGTTTGTATCGTCATCCAATGCATAGGGATATTTTTTGGTTTATTATTTTCAATATTGAACCTTGAAGTAAAAAAATAAAAAAAAATAAAAACTTGGGTATATTCCGATTGGGCTGCAGAGTTTCGGGGCACAACTAGGATCCATATGGAGCCTGTGTGACGAATTTCTTAGAAAGAACGAAATTGAAAACGAATTTCTGAAAGAACGAATTTCTTAGATTGATATAAGGTAGATATGGACGATAAGGCGGGCGGACATTGCATTTTGGTTTATTATTCTGCGAATAATACACCTATGCATTCGCTCAGCAAAAAATTTTTATAACACTCCTTTTCCGTTTCAAGGTGCGTAGATTACAAAAATGCAATGTCCGTCCGCCGTATCACGTGTGCAGGCTTCATTTTCGGTCTAAAAAAATTCGTTCTTTCGCACACAGGCTCCATTTGGGCCCTAGTTGTGTCCCGAAACTTTGCAGCCCGATCGGAATATACCCAGGGGTGTTATGAGTGAAAATGTGTATAAAAATAGGTACTTTTTGTGTTTCAGTAACATGAGCGTTTGAGGTATCGTTTTCCATGTTTATTAGGACGAGAAGACCGAATATATGAAGTCGATTTTGACCAAAGAGTGGAAAATTGAGGTTTTCCCAAAGGTTAGCTCCCAAAATTGATTTTTCTATGAGTCAAAAGCCTGGGAAATCGTCTGAAACCATCAGTTTGTATAATAGCACTAGAAAAAGTGTCAACACGTGGATCAAAACCCTACCAATGATCAAAGATAATTTGGAAAAAACCCCCTGGACCCCCGGATGCTTACTGCTTAGAGCCTACGGCTAAAATTCAAGAAACATGGAACATGCTTTAGCCGCGTTCCGAGTTTTTTCAAACAAAAGATTGAAACATATTCATTTTGCTGAAAATGTTAACTTTAGAGTAGATAGAAACTTGTGAACGGATGACCACTACGGACTCACCACTACGTATCCATAACCAAGTGACTACCAAACAAGCGCCATTGTTTACTATCCATTTATAACATTCATTTATATAGTTATAGTATGAAACTAGGAAATAAATACCAAGAACAAATACGAAATAAATTCGTGATAAATCAAGAGCTTTCCAACGAATGGAAAACGATTTTTGTCCGATGAAAATGAAAGAAGTTTCATTTCCCTAGCAACTACTCGGTTGTACGTGAAAATCATCGTTAAAATTTCGTTCCACTTCCGCGTCACCAGTCCCGCGTAACGTTCTTCGACTAGTTAGTCCAAGGCTAAAGCATGTTCCATGCTAAAAGCCTAATTCGTGTTTTGGGGGCCAAAATTGTGGATCAGAAATAGCCATTTCAATAAATTAATTCACATGAAAGAAACAAATGAACGGTCAACATTTCTGTAGGTATGTCCAGTAGAATAATAAACCCATGTGACAAGGACTTCGCAGCGTTTTTGGAATCTATTTAGTAAAAAAATTTTTTTGAGGGGTTGTTCAAAAAAATTTTGCTGAGCGAAAACCAGCTCTCTCTTGAAATTCGGTGGTTTCCGTTTCGAGCTAAAGTCACATAGAATCTGAAAATGGAATTGGGAAAAAAAAATCTGTCCTTACTCGTATTACGCACTTTCCTCAGTTACCATGAACCAAAATTGATGAAATATGGTTTGTAGGACCCCATTTGGGGTCTTGTTGGTCCCTGAAATCGTGTTGAATCATAGCTTGGGAACATCTGATTATAATCACAAATGGCTGTATGAAATCGAGTTGGTTGTTCTGTGATATTATTTCATTTGTAGAATGATGGTTAGGTATTTTGGATTTTGTCGATAGGTACTTGTAACTTGAATAGAACAAATGGATAATAATATAATTTTTATTAAATCTGCCGCATGTTTTTTAACTGCCCGGGTGCCTTCAGTACTCGATTTCCGGCTTTCGTATGCGTGTGTGGGGTTTGTTGGTGGCGGAGTAAGTATTGACCTCAGAAAACAGTGATCTACGCAGAAGGGGCATCTATACAGGTAAATAATAAACCCTCTGTGTAGTAATTTGCAGCGTTTTTCTGGTGTAACACGGTGGTAAAGCCAGAATCGTAGATGAGGCCATTTATCGAGGTCCGTTTCATTCGAACATTTCCTTACCGTGAGATGGTTGCTCGCTTGTTACACCTATATACTAGGTCTTTGCCCTATCCCAAACGTAAACAAATCTGGTTGGTCGAGGTTAGATGAGAGTTCCTGCGGTAATCGCCTTTGATATCAAAATCCCTCTGAAACGATGTTGATAGTTTATGTTCGTCTAATGAAGGAACACATCTCAACGCCTTCACTATCGGACACCTCGGGTAACGACCTAGTGATTACCAGGATTCCTTGATAACGAAACCGTGCTCCAGAAACCTAATGATGCTGTACTTAAACTACGAAATGTATGAAAAACTATGTACCTGACCCTCAAGAACCCAGACCCTCAACTTGCGTAATTTTGTTAGTGGTAGGTAGTAGCGGCAGATCTCAAACCTCTTGTCTCCATATAATTTAATATTCTTCATTTACTCCATGACTAGGGGACACTAGGGAATGTTAGTGAGGTGATAGCTAAACTCCGCTACAAGTATAAATATTTGATGGACCTCTATTCTTGGACATGATTTATTTTCGTTCCCCCCGTGTACGGTAGTTTCTCGACTCCATTACGCATTCAGCGCTCGATGTGGTTATGCATCCGACGAGGCCTCGACGATCCGTCAACTCCTCGTGATTTACAACTCGAGAAACTCCGGGTATGACGGCTCCTGGGGAACTAGAGCCTCGCAATCCTGTTTTAGGGGTTCGCCGAAAGAACAAAACCGCGGTCTGCTTACAGTTAATATTTCCCTTGACACTAGATCTTGTTACAAAAGCTTGGTTTTTGCGAATATGAATAAGCGTTAGTGCTTATCGTGTAAAGAGGTTGTTACCAGTTGTCAACCTCCAGTTTCATGTTTTTCCGAAGCTTCACCAATCGGAGGCTACCTACGTTTGACGATGATATTTCTGCTCAACAAAATTGTAGAAAATTGAAGTACGAATTGTACTGAATTGAAGTACAAAATTGAAGTACAAGTACTGAATTGAATTGCAAATTGTTCAAAATTGAAGTACAAATTGTACAACGTACAAAATTGAAGTTGAAGTAAAATTTTTTCTGCTGGATTGCGTTGTGCGTTCGTGCCAAAGTTTCATCGAAGGCAGCAAAGTATAAATTGTTTCACAGCTAAATATTATTGATTGCTTTTTTATTTTTTTCCCCCCAGTTTTTATTTTATTTTAGAGATCGTATAGTGCTCCAGATTTGAGAGCTCGAAAAGGATTTTCACGGAGATGAGCTCTGACCCCTTTCTCAGGATTTTGGACTACGATGATTCCGAACGACCGAAATGACGCAGAGTGGCACCGCATTCTGGGTGCCTGGCAGATGGGGTCATGGCTTTATAATTTTAGCGAGTGGTGTGTGCGGTACCGTACGTGGACTGACGAGAGAATCGTTTGATTGAAGTGTTTCCGACGTTCCATTGTGCTCTTTAGTTGCTCCCAGCAACTTTCTCGATGTAACCAGGGGCAGTAGTAGGAAGGAGTGGAATCAGTTGTCAGGTGTGGAATTAGTTGTCATGGATAACGCTGAAACCTCTAGGGCCTAAGGTAAAGCAATTCCTAATGGCTTATGAATTCATTTTTTACATACTGTTTTCTAGCTTCCCTAGAGCTAGAAAATAGACATCCATAGAGATAGAGTATTTATTTATGTTGTAGTCAATGTACAACAATATTAGGCATTCTGTATAATGACTAATACATTATTTATAGAATGATTGGCTGTTCATGACTAGATTGTGTAGAATACTGAGTGGTGGGGCTTTTGAGGTTCTCAGGGAATGATACAACCTTGCGATTTATGTATTTGTAAACCATAATCAGGGCTACGAAGAACACCCAGAGGTCATTAAGACAGCAATAAGTAGGTACATGCAGTAGTATGAGACGTAATGGACCTAATTATATTTATGATTATTGTTTTGCATGATGTGATTTAGATGAAAGATATGTGGAAAATCGTGGAAACATCTATGCAAAATATCACAGATGTTTCATGGTTTTCCACATATCTTTTTTGTCAGTCACAATAATGTAAAACAGTTATCATAAATTGTAATGTAATTAGGTACATTATGTCTCATACTGCTGCCTGTACCTACCGTTAACTGTCTAATATCCGCTGGGTGTTCTTTTTAGGTCTGATGATGGTTGCGACAGAGTGTAACAGTGGGGGTGGACCCTCGAGAGTTCCCCTCCTAGACCAGCGAGATTATCACCGGTTAAGAAGGGATATCGATTAGGCTTCCCCAAGCGACCCCGTCTCCACCGGAAGAAAAAATGTATCGAGAACAGCCCACACTGTTACACTCCTCCCCACGTGACATACTTCTGGGTAGCAGAAGTATGAGAGGGAAAGAAAAGTAGTACGAAGTTCTGGTTCAGGAAAAGACATCTGAACAACTTCAAGGTGGCTAACCTCCATGGTAATGGTACTACCTCAATAATATTTTACTGGTGGAGAACAAAGCTCCTACATACGAGTATTGGCGGTTAATGTTGTCAGAGGTTGTTTTCCAGTGAATTGTGCTCATCTGGGCAACCTCTAGGACTCTAGGTGATCAACCTCCATCGTTGGGATGGAACAACTATTGGGACTTGTCAGTTGGGACATGGCATCAATCGCCTTCTGATGAGCTCAGTATATTTTAATTATACTGACACTCTAAAGGGGGTAAAGGTGGTGGGGAAGCCAATAGGTGTATGTATTATCAAAGGGACAGGTTGTTAGTCAAGGAATCCTGGGAAACCTTTGGGCTTATCCTTCTGGTAAGCCCACAAAAAGTGGATGGAGTATGGTGAAGTGCTCAGCGCATACTACCGCACCACGCTCTGCTACCATGTGACAGAGTGTAACAGTGGGGGTGGACCCTCGAGAGTCCCCCTCCTAGACCATCAGGATTATCACCGGTTATGAAGGGATATCGATTAGGTTTCCCCAAGCGACCCCGTCTCCACCGGAAGAAAAAATCTATCGAGAACAGCCCACACTGTTACATGGTTTATAATAAATCGAAACGTTGGCCTCGAATTAAAGTTGCATAATTCGCTGCCTGAACCTCAAGAGCCACACACTTTGTATTCAACAGTTTTGCAGTCGATATATCCAGCCTTATTGTATAGAATGACTAGTCATTATATGTATAGAAGGCCGAATTTCACACGTTGTATATAACATATGCATTCCGAGTAAAAAACGGCCAGGAGCCGCCTTTGGTATTAGCTAGGAATTGCAGGAATGGTTCCGAATAGAAGAGCCTAGGAGGTCCTGTGTCAATTTTCCGGCCTTGCGGAGTTGCAGATCCCGCTGATCTAAAAGGTCTGTGCAGTCTAAATAATTTCACAGGGTAGCTTTTCCTTCTTTTGTTCATGGCAGTTCTGTCATAACGATGCGATGCGATAACTTTGTTACTCTCAAATTTCCATTGGGACGCCTCCTCAGCAGTCATTGTTTTCAGACCCGTACTGCCATGAAGTTTCTTGGTTTAATTTGTCTTCCTCCTCAACAAACTGTTAGGCCCTTTCCCATTTGAAAGAGCAGAGAAACCATTCATTGGAACAGAGGCACTTTTCTACTTTTCTGGGCTTTGTTCGCTGAAGAGCTTCAGAACTCGTGCCATTATACTCAACCCGGTTTACTTCATTCATCTTTTTCATTCTCCTGTGGGCTTCATCGGTGAGCTCTTATTCAGCACTTACGAAAAAATAACGAGCAAGTAATACATTTTTATAAGATTTAATGTTCCTCTTTTTTATCTCTTGCGAACGTCTAACGTTTGTTGAGACATCGATGCTTTGTTACCGTAATTATTTGGTCGGGTATGAAGAGGGGATGGAGATGGCCATTGTGTCTTAGACAAAAGGGGTTGGATGGCGTTAGGAGCGGCGGATTTCCATTCATCTCCAAGTCACCATCCGTTTCCTATCCGACCCCCTGAGGACGGCATCGTTTCAAATTAGCTCTCAGAAGGTCGCCAGTCATCCCCCGACGCTTTCGCGTTTTCGGGTTTGGAAATCCAAATAATTGATTGTTTCCTTCGGAACGATAGATTACTCAAAACGGACGGCTAAAAGCAATCGGAAAACGGGGGGAGGAATGGCAGGTATCGGTAATGATGGATCGTTTTCCCAGGGGGTCGGAGAGGTAACTTTCCTCGAAGTGACTGATGTGGGGCTTGGATGGAAGTCCCCCCTGGACGGTCCTAAATTCTAATTGCGCCCACAAAAAGAACACGGCAATCCGCTATTTGTCACGGGATCTGCCACAGATCCCGTAGAAAGCCCGACGCCTAATCTTCTCCTTCCCGATTTCCATTAGTCTTTACTCCATCATTAGAATTCTCAGTTGGCGGCCATTCAAATTGTAATTTGGATCGTTTGGCTGAATGGATTAGTGAAGACTATGATGAAATACCTTTCGTGGACGTAACTACTTCATTTCGTGCTGCAAGAAGTCTTCCGTTTCGCCTAGCTGTGGGTCCAATATTTATACAGCTTGTACAAATTTGTACAGATTTAATTACCATTAAGTTCACTCATATGAACAACTGCGCGTTGAATGATTAGTTAATTCTCGTACTACCTAGGTTGAACATTTTTCTTCGAAACCTCATCTGCAGTTACCCTCAGCAACATCTAATGTAAGCTCTACCATGTCATTGCTGAGTTTGTAGGTTACGCCAACATGGAAACCAAAATAAACGTGAGGATCGTGGATTTCATCTCGAAAGGTTGACAAATTGAAGTCGATATTCCATTAATAGTTTACTTTAATGTAGATTGCACAATTATGTATTATGTATGCAAAACATTTTATTACTTCTTGTAATGAAAAACGTGTGGTTCGCTTAATGTTTATCTGATGTCATTTATGTAGCAGAGATTTATATGAATGTGGGCGTCATGAATGTGAACTTCGAGATTCCCGTTGGGCACCTATCTATCTTGCGGTCAGAGCATCTCACCTTTCATTCGTTCCGCGAGTATTGATTTAAACATGATACCAGCAAATTAAATATTGAAACCCAACGGTCGCTGTCAATATTGAGTTTCATCGTGTAGAAGTTTTTGTAGTAGTTGTGGCTGTTCTTGCTGTCTTATAGAAGCTTCGCTCCTCATCACGGGATTATTGGATATTATGCAATTTCTATGTAATTTTACGGTGTGAGTTTAGTAGTGACGTTATTGTTGAGTGGATGAGAAATGAACTAAAAATTTTCAACGGGCTACTATGCGAGGATTTACTGTACTGTACTGGACTATCGTCATCAATATCGGCCTTTACTACTCCTGGACATCTCAAATCGGTCCGCTGCGGACCTTTTCAGTATGCGACCGTCCCGTGAACGAACTAGTAATACCCACTCTCAACGATCACTGATTGTATATGGTGCCACAATCACTTCCCATTCATTCGGATGCAGCTCATGTTCATTGTACTCATGCACATGATCCCTTTCACCCTATTCAACTCATCAAGTGGGGTCTTCATAACTCGTTCTCGAGCCCGCCAACACTGTAGAGGTCACTCAAAGGCCTTCGTTAGGGATTGTTGTATATTATGCCCTCGATAGGCCCGCGTGTGCTACGAGTACTTCGGCCATCTTTTCCCTGTCGAAATTCCACCTTCCCCACCAAAAGAATCCCCAGACCATCCACTACCGACCCGTTCAAGATGTTGGTCTTACCCTCCTTTATTCATCTCCCACGTGTCCCAATATTTTTCTTCTCTCACCTTTCCTTTCCTTTCCTGCTACTCCTCCTTTTCGAACAATGTACTTCCCACTTGGTGGCTTCGGGAAGTGTCGGTCCTTATCCGGTTGCTTCGGGCAAATCCTCCTTGGAATGAGCTCTTTGCTCACACCTTTTTCCATTGTGCCTTTCTATTCACTTCGTACCTCATCATTCTTGATCCCCCACTCACATTTTTTCTAGGTCTTAAGAGCTCTATTTCATATTTTGTCAAATTGTTTTCACAATTTTCCTCATTTTGAGCTCTTCATCTTGCGGTAGAGAGTAGGAAACGTTACTAAATACCCACGTTCGAAAACCTCGAAATGTCTTTGTTCCCTGAAGGCGTACAGTGGCTGTTTGAGAGGCGATGTATGATGGGGGCGAAACTCGAGCTGGTGATTTTTGGAGGTCTCATAGGGTGTAGTAATCGTCCGCCCTTGCTCGCTCATCTGAATCATTTGCATTGCTAAACTTGGTTTGGTGAGGAAACCTGAACATGACCGCATAGCAATACGTTTCTATGGAGATGAAACTTCGATCCAATGCTATGAAAAATTTTCCGACTTCGCCCCCACTATCCGTGTGGAGTAGGAAAAAATTCCGTGAAGCAACGGAATGAATGAGTGGAAAAGGGCGTAGGGAAAGAATAATGATGGGATCCTACGGAATGAATGAGTGGAAAAGGGCGTAGGGAAAGAATAATGATGGGATCCTACGGAATGAATGAGTTTATGGCAGAGGGATGAGGCTTTGGAGGTAGGAAATAGCCTTGAATGGAAGCTTCGGCTAAAAACCCACAGAGGGGAGTTACTTTAAAATTCAGAACGCATAACCGCGGGGCTTAAACTCGAGACCCTGAAACTTCGTTCGATATCCTTTTGTTAGTGAAAGTAATTTTATCCAGCGCGGTGCTTAGCTGAGAAATGCGGCTGTGCAATGTTGGGGAGGCAGGACGTTGTGTAGTTCGGGTCATCCTTTGTAATTAATGGCAGTTCTTAGTTTGCAATTGAACGGTGCAACATAATAACTGAACTTGCACATCTCGCTAGCGTAAATAGAGATTTTGTTGAATATTATTGATATTTTATTGTATTCTGTACTGAAATCTATATAACTACACTCAGGCCCAACTCAGAAAGTAATGTTGGCAAGTAACATGATTGAAAGGAAAATGACGAATCACATTTCGCAACAATCGGAGGTTTCGAACCTAATGTCGTCCCTTGGCTGTGAAGATTGAATACTACTGCAGCTATTTAAAACTGTTGTGAGGGTGTTGATTGATCACGTCCTTGCACTCCTGGTGGCGATGGTTTCGGGTTGCCTAGACAGACCTCCGCCAGTAGATGATGCGCTAGTACAATGATCTGTAAAGCAGTGGAGTACAGTATAACTCTGCTGCGAGTACGTCAAGGACAAACTAATTTTATGTGGATTAGGTACTTACTATTCGTAAGTAGTGCGCCAAGTAAGTAGAGTACTATTTGTATGTCTAACCCTTCTCATTATTGGGCCCTTCTGTTCCTGGCGACGATTTACGGCGACGCGGTACGTGGGCTGCCCTCCGTCGCTGGCCTCCAGACAGACCCATCTTGCGGATCCTCCGGGAACTACTGGAAATCAGCCGTGTTGGCATAACTCGGACTCCTGACTGAACTCATTCTGATTTCTATACGATTTAGAGTATTGATGTTCCGATATCATGAGAACCGAGTCCCTAATAATTACCCCGCTCTAAAAACGGCTTATAAACAACGGTTTATTATTTAACTGTGCAGATGCATCCTGTATAAAGTGCAGCGGACGGACAGACCTTTTTTTTTAATTAAATTTTCGAATTTCACCTTGGAACTATCCGATTTGGGAAGGTTGGTGGTGGGGGGGGGGGGGGGGGGACATGTTTCATGTTGGATTCCAGAGGTTCATTATCGAAAATAATAAACCAAAATTTTGAAGGAAATGTCAAGTTTGTGAGATTTTCGGTATTCTTCAGATACTCGGTTTGTAGGAATAACAAGCTATCCATGTTGCATAAATATGCGCACTAACTCATGTATACTAATTTGTATAGGTGCTGTTAACTGTGTACTGTTGCATTAATTTGTTGGCATATGTCAGCAAATCTTGGGATGACCCCCAGCCCAAAAACATCCACATTGAAATAATTATTCGGATGTGAAAAAAAAAAAAATTAAAAAATATCCCCCTTTTAAGGGGCGGGAGAAGCATTTGGCAGGAATGCAGGGTCGGAACATCCCCGCAGCGAAGGCGTAGGGAATGTTTTGAGCCTTTCCTGAAAAGGGCGGCGGTCCAACAAAGATACGTCGCGCCCGACGGTCATTCCGGGATCCTTATGGCGTGGTAGGGGGAAGGGGGGTGCCATGTTAGAACCTGCATCTTCCGCCCTTTGAGCCCGCCTGACATTTAGCCATGAAAGGGCCTCCTAAAGCCCTTGACGTTACAATGTCTAAAATGCCACTCAAATGCTAACCATCCTTCGCTTGAACTTTCCTCTAATGAGATCGCTACTTATTTTTTCGAGTTCCTTTGTTCTCTTATAATTTTTTTTTCTCTCTTCTCTTCCTCTATCTTTCAAGCTTTTTATCAGTTTTCCCGAAATCCATATAAATGATTTTAGCGAATTTTCAAAGAAAATGAAGCTATTGCAATGGCTTCGAAATTTAAATAATATAAATTTTTGGAAATTTTCTTCATAGAAATCCGTTTCAGACCATTCTAAAACGATTCCTGAAATTTAACACTTTTTTATATGTATATATATATTTATATATATATGTGTCACTCCAGACGATAACTCTCGATAGAATTGAGATAAACAGCTCAAATTTGCACAAAAAATCTATCTTGGCAATCGAAAGGCTAAGTTCGAAGATGGGCGAAATTGGCCTACTCTAAGGAGGGTTTTGGCGCATTTAAAGTGCGCAAAAATTACCCAAAAATCCCCAAAATGTTATTTTCCAACAAGTGACCCCTCATTTTAAAGGTTTTTGCACGCTGAACACGATGGTGGAATCGGATTTTAGATATCTTGATCCGTTCTCAAATTAGAGCATTTAAAGTGCGCAAAAATTACCCAAAAATCCCCAAAATGTTATTTTCTAACAAGTGACCCCTCATTTTAAAGGTTTTTGCACGCTGAACACGATGGTGAAATCGGATTTTAGATATCTAAATCCGTTCTTAAATTAGAGCATTTAAAGTGCGCAAAAATTACCCAAAACTAGGATAATCTTTAAACTCTTACCCCCCCCCCCCCACCCCCTTAGAGTGGTCAGATTGAAAAATGTGAGAAGTATTAATTGATGACGAGAGTTCGAAGCAAAAAAGGGGGAGGCAAACGATTAGTACAACTCCTTGAATTTCCCATTTGACATATAATTGTTATGATACCTTCATAGATAGACAAGTACCGGCCCACGTATTACTAGAAGGAAGACGAAAGAAAAAATCTATTTCAAATTATTCAATTTAGGTACTAACAGTAGGAGGAAGAAGTTTTCCTTTATTCAAAACCATAGCCATTAATTCGAATATTTCTTTGAAAATTCGCTCATTAAGTCATGCTGCATGACTGTTTATTTTAATATGAAAAGAAAAGGCTGTGCAACTCATCTCCATTATTTTCTATCAGGGGTCAGAGGAAGCGGTGTACAAAACTTAGCAGCTCTCCTGAATCGTGTCTACGACGTGACAGGAAATCCAAATTGTGCCCCATTTATCAGCGTAAACTTGATAATCACAAGCTGTACTCAGTTTATGGCGTTTTACAAATGCGTTGTATCACACTGAGAAATATTTCGATTGGGTCTCATAATAAATACATAATTCGTAGATTTTATTAATGATGAAATAGTCAATTTTATTATGGAGTTATTCGACGACGTGCATTGTTCCAAGTTTTTTTTAAAAATGGAACGGTCCAGCTGGGTTGGTATTATTGATATTGATACTTCTTTGATCCTTCCCGCTAGACCACAGGCTGCACTCCTGCTTCGATTTTCGCAAATTCAGTGGGTTCTGGATCCAACAACCAACTGGATCCATTATGATTGAAACTTTTTTTATTTTTCCATTTCACTTTCTTTGGCAGTTTTAGGTAGTATTTACATCATAATATTGTTGGGTGGACTACAAGTACTACATTTTTATGTTATTTATAAAGACATTCGTTGGTTTTTACATATTTTTTTCCTTTCTACGAAATTCAAAAATAGTAGAATATTAATCAGACTCAAGTCAGTTGGAATCGTGTGGGTAAATATGGTAGGTCCTTAAAAAATCCGATTCGGATTTCCTGGCCTAAAATCCTATCACCTGCTTTAAAAGACCTATTTGTATTTGTAACTGAATATATAATAGAAGTTTTCGAGTTCCAAGAGTTTTGCAAAGCGCTTTCCGGTTTCTTTTAGTTCAGTTCACCGTGGACGTTTAAGATGGCATGGTTAATTCCAACTTTACTCTCTAAAGAATGGATATGCCCGCTTTTTTTCGCTCAGTTTGGGATTTGATTACAAGTTTTGAGTTTTTATTATTTTATCGGTTTCAAAATATCTCGCTGAAAAGTGTGTTGTGTGGGTTACGACAAGAAGTCCAGGTGGATATGATATTAGATTTTCTGCTGTCCAGTAAAATTAGGATTTTATGGATTACAAGTGCGCTCGGGAGGGTCGATTTTATTGTAGAAGTTCGACTGCCTTCCACCTGAGACGCAAATGCATGAAAGCGCCCGTTCACAATACCTGTGTGTTGACATTGCTATGGGAATCTCTTTCTCTATCGCATCCAGGTTCTTTACGAAATGAAATATCTGAAGATTTGTAGTCGTTGGCAGACTCCTCAAGGCGAACTGGGTTAAAAATAGTGGTCATCGTTTTAAAACTGTTTCCCCGTGCCGTCTGTTGAATCCTCGCCTTAATTTTTCATTAACTCGGCAAGCGTGAAGTAATGAGGTGCCCCTGGGACACCATTTATCCTCGGGAAGAGCATAAGGTGGAAAATGGCAGTGCTAGCCCCCCCCCCCCCCTCCCTTGCGTTTCCCTTCAAAACAGGAAAGGAGGATGGAAGCACATAAAAGAGTGGCAATGAAGGAGGCGTCTAACACTAACAGGAATTTGTCATTTAAGAAAAAGGGTGGGCGTTTTCTTGGGAGCCTCCATCTCTGTAACTGGGTATTTCTGGGGTGATTAATCTGAGGAGACGCAGCAACAGGGATGTAGAATGTTGAGCCTAAATAAACCCATATGGTGGCGTCTCTACCACAAAGTGCCTGTGGCGGGAGTGACAAAGGGATTAATAGTAATAGGAGCGTGATAACTCACTCAGAACTATAGTGGGTGAACATTTCAGTGGAAGGGCGAGACATCAAGGAGGACTTCAGGTCGCAGTTGCTTTGAAACGGATTAGTGTTGCATCAAGAGTGGTTCCGACTCCAGTTCTTTTTTAGTTGAAGAAATAATTGGCAGGAGTATTGTGGGATGGCCGTGTATCTGATGACATTCATTTACAACGTTCATTTGCAACCAAGATTCATGCCTGTGCCTTCCCATTCAACGACTGAGAATAGGTGAGGTATTTCTAGTTGGCATCGTATTGGAACACCAACGTTTTGCTCTAATGAGCGGCTGAACTTGTATTGATATTGAGTGGTGTTATTTATAACATATTTTGGACTTCCCTGTGAGTTGAACACTTTTCCTGGACAAACGATCTATTCGACCAATGACCTCGGTGAATTGTACTGTCCTTCATGCCTATTATGGCTTCGATACTTAGTATCGGAAGAACACCCACAACGTGTTCACCCACCTTATTTTTACGTTATACCTGTTATTCGAAGATTGATCACAACCCCTGCCTGTTTTCCTATGAAGTTCCTGTTTGGCTTCAGGTAAATATTGAATTCTGGTACCCTTATATAACACGTAAATAGAAGCGCTGCAAATGATTACATCACGCCTTATTATTTACCTGTATAGATGCCCCTTCCGCGTAGATCACTATGTTCTGTGGTCAATACCTACCCTCGTGTTTCCCCCAAGAAAGCCCTGAATCGAGTACTGGAACCAGCCGAGCAATTACAGTTTCATAAATGTGCTGTGAATTCTGTCATTAATAATTACTTGTTGTTATTCGTGAAGTATAACATTTGTTCAGGTTACCAAAGTACCTATCAGTAAACTCCAAAATAACCGTCATTAGTCATATGAAATAATATCACGGAACAGCCTATCGATTTCATACTCCCTTCCTTGAATGTAATATGCTGTTCCGTAGCAGTGATATCTGGGCTGGATTTATGCAGTTTCATTCACGATCATGTTGACGAAGCTTTTCGTGCAAACTTGTTACTGTGCACGAACGGCTGGGCATACCATGCTCGGGTGGTCCTGGTCCCAAAACATTTCCATGTTTGAGAACTTGGGGGGGATAAAACGAGACAACGGCGCCCTCTGGAAAGTTCAATGCCTATTTTCCATTCCATAGAAATGACTGACATTAACGCCGAGCTTCGCGGACCAACGGCACCAAATGGGACCCGCAAACCATATTTCATTGATTTTCGTTCATAGTAACTAAGGAAAGTGCGAAGTGAAGCTGACGGGTAGAAATTTTTCATTCCATTTTCGGATTCTGCGTACTTCGAAACGTAAACCATCCAATTTTAAAAGGGGGTTGAACTTCTTTTTCCATGCTTGATTTTAAAAGTTTACTATTGAAAATTATGAACCAAAATGATGGATTACTTATGTTATGAGACATTTTTGTTTGTCTGAATGAGCTAGATTGATCTTCGAAGCTGTTGACTCAGTTGATAATTATATTTTCAACTTCGGAAATATAATCACCAAATAGCTATAGCTTGTGATCTAGTTGAAATTGCATTGTATCGAATGATCGATACTCTAGTGTTCGTCTATTATGATTAAGATCCAACTTGAACATTTTAGAAGATTTGGGTAGATTTTCTGAATGTACAAGGATCAGCAAAAGTGGAAGCACAACTGTAAATCCTTCTTTCACGACTGTGTCCACCTGAATCTCCGTTTCCTCTCTGTCTCGAAAATATCTGAATAAACTATAATTCTGACTAATATTTTCAATGATATTAATTAATTTGTGCCTATTCCCGGATGAAAACATCCCTGGATCATTGCTGTGATGTAATTGCTTGAGTGTTCTAAATTTCATAAACTAGATCGATAAAGTTGTGAAGGGGGATCTGTGGTGTTAAAGTCGTTCTTTCTCGATACTGGAGACTAGGGACATCCTTAAAAATGGAGTAGGTATTAGCAGAAATACGAATTATATGAATTATTACGAGGGGGAGCAGTTTGTGAATATCCCTCGGGCAGGCATCAGAACTTTCCAGTGATGAATTTCAACACGCTCAACTTGAAGAACTTCGCATGGTTATAAAGGGATTGTTCATGAAGTGGAGATTTCTAAAAATCGAAAAAGGTTTTAGTCTGCCACTTTGATCGCGTTTTTAACCTCACAGATTAAAGGGAATACTGACGATAGGGGTTTCTCTGAAGTGGACTTGAGATTGAAACAGAAGTGAAAACTGTCCTTCCAGAAATTCCCTCCCAACTTCAGTTGATATTTGCGCTTTCGGTACATAGACAAACACTCGTAGTATCCAACTACAGTGCCTGCATTTTAAATACTATTCACTATATGTAACGTAATCAACATCATTCAATATTGTTTTTCTTCTGTTTCAGGTAACAATCTGGTGCTTCATTCGTGAATTATGATTTATTTAGGTAAGTCTGCATTTTATAATTTTCGTCTAACTGTTGGGGACTGACAAAGGAATGTAGATTTTCGTTCTTCTCTTCATATGTAACGAAGTACAATCTTGAACACCTGTCAGAATATAAAAGCCAACAGGAGTTATTTTTAGCTTCGTACCTACCAAGGCTTCGAACCGACCGTAAACACAACCTTGGCAGAGAAATACTCTGTCATGGCGAAGTGTGAATGAATAGTCTCAGTGACGGGCGCATTGCCAGAATCACGGTAGGTAAAAGTCTATGTTTGAAGGCTATCTGAATTTCAATACACTGGATTCGCCGTGTAAGGTTTAAAATAATTGTGTTGCTCTGGATTTCGAATGAGTACTTATTTCATTTTTTTTTTTTTTTTAAATACATACTGAGGCATTTTTCCGGCTGAAAAAAAAAGTCGTCATTTTGTTCGGGATTCTTAAACATCCAGGATTATTAGGCATAAAGTTTGCCGAAGAGGTCAGACTAATCATTCGCCAACATCTCTTCGGTTGAATAGATTTGAAAATGGTCAGAGACGTCCAAATTTTCAAAGGTTCATTTATCCCGTTGTACCCTGTTTCTTTTGATAGAAGAGCTAACAACAAGGCGACTGTTATAGAAAGTCATGAAAGAACAAATTGTATAGCCACAGCATAGAAAGATAAAAAAACTGCATACAAACGGGTAATTTCTAGATATCAATAAAGAACTATGTTGTTTATTGTAGCGGTTTTGAATAATTTCATTTCCATTGTGGATTTAACGGATGGTTGAGGCAATTCCGAAAGTAGATTGTAAAAAAAATTT
Organism: Leptopterna dolabrata; assembly: GCA_954871275.1. Classification (NCBI taxonomy): domain Eukaryota; kingdom Metazoa; phylum Arthropoda; class Insecta; order Hemiptera; family Miridae; genus Leptopterna; species Leptopterna dolabrata. The sequence continues at coordinate 16,342,744 of OX940983.1, read as the reverse complement.
CAGAATTTGAATATGTTCCTATCCAAGTCCGGGATTATAATGAGGAAAACAGTTGGACGATTTTCTTTTATGATTAACTGGCGACTAATTCCTTTTTACTGGGACGCCCGCTTGATAAGGCAGTAAGTTTTCTGCTTTGTTTCTTGAAAATTGGCTCCTTATCTCGCCACAGTAACAGACACCACGAGCTGTTCGTGATTCGTTGTTCAGTAGTGAGGCTAATTAATTGAGGTGAATTGTTATCAAACATTACCATCCCACGATGTATGTGTATTTCTCTCTTTCTTATACTCAAAATTTGAATTTATGGTTCGATTTGAAGGAATATATACCTGCATTTTATGCATTTAATTATTTAATTAAATTTAATTATTTAATTTGTCGCACAGAGAATACAATATAGAATTAGCGAATTAATGCAGTGACGTCACATTTAGACTTCAGTGGATACCAGTTTGTGGCTTAACTGACGTTATTAATAGGTATGAACTTTTTTTATATCTTTGCTGGCTGATTGAAATTTCTCACTTATTCAGTTTTGTATGCTGCATCTCAACCACGAGGTGGGTGATCACTGGTCTGTTACCAGACATCAGTGGTTCAGGCAAACTGATGTATTTGCTGATTTGAACTTGTATTTTCTTGCTTGAAATGAGCTTGAGAAAGTTATAATTCTTTCACCATTTAATTGGTGAACGATCGGGACGGCCTGACTTGAACGGTCGAGAGGCGCGGCAGCTGCCCTGGTATTCCAGAAGGTAAAGCTTTAAAATAGAAAACGCGGGCAAAACGAATATAAAAGACGTTGGCGGCTCAAGAAGTAAAAACAGGGGAAGTGGTACCTAGGTTTCAAATTAAACCTTTCAACCCCGAAGGTGCGGGGGCCCAAGTTCTCATTTCGAAGGAAGAACCAGCGTGTCACGTCCAAAGTTTTCCATTTCATTCCCCTTATCCACCTTGAGAATCCTTTTTTCCACTGTCTGCTGTTGACATTGGGAGGTGCAAGCGGTATTTTCGCTTGAGTCTCATTTCACTCAGTATTGCATTTTCTCGACCTGGCTCTGTAGGTGGTAACGTTGGGATGTGGCTGTGGCGTTAGGATCGATCGGTCCGTTTCCACTGTTGTTGCCATCACTTCGAAATGAAATCCCTCGTCTGATAGCACTTTGTCTTATCAGTACATGGGTATTCTCAGAGTTCCTTGGTGCAATTGCAGGTCTGGATCGCGCTTACGTCTTACATAAAGCACTAAGTACCTACCTACTTTGTCTATCATGTCTACTTTGTCTCTACGTTTCGCACTGATTCTTAGGGTATGTTCTGAAGATACATGATCCGATGGTAATAATAGGTGCGAAGTTATGTTTACTACACTTTGGTAATATTATGTATGCCGAATTACTGTTAGCTTCCTTATGTTGGATCTTCATCTCTTCAAATTTATCGAATTCGTTGGTGTTATGAGAATGCTTCTTGTGGCCCATTTTTCCTACCCCTCTCATACCTTTCCTACCCCACTTCTTACGTGTCACATGTCTTGCTGAAGCGGGCTTGAGAATCACGTTGACCCTCATGCTGCGGTAGATTGTGGGAATCATTGAACCCTTGTAGTTGAAGGAAATGAGATATTGTTTTATTCTTCCAGTTCTTACGATCAATAAAATGCTCTATTTGCAGTATGAATGCAGAAGAGACTACATTCCGTTTCCTCGCGGTATGGGCAGTAACTCTCACGGAGGGGGAAATTATAGACATATTAAATGGAAAAGGCAATTTGATCCATTTAGTGAAATATATCAGAGCTGAAAATTACCGCAAGTTCATGGTTGATCAGTTTAATTATGAATAATTTGGAAGACAGGGACGGAATAGCAGTGGACGAAAAAGCCATAAAGTATGAACATCGAAAAAGTCGTGAATACTGTATATTTATTATTTTCTTTATCATTATGTATATTATTGTCTTTATTATTATGTAGGTATATTATTGTATTATTTAATATTATGGTTATTGTACTTGAGTATTGTATTATAGGTATTGTAAGATAGAAATCGAATAAAAAGTGGGATGTGGTAAACAAAATGAGATAAAATTAAGGTAGGATATTAGCAATGTAAATACGAGCCATATAGAAAAAGTAATTAAATGGATAAGGGAAGGGAAATAACGCAGTATTAACGTTTAGCGACAATAACAATTTAAGAACTGAAGATAAACAGTAAAATTAATAGAGTAGTAGACGGGTTTAGTCAGTTGTTATTAAAACGCACGCTCTTGGGCAACGGGTATTATCAAGCAGTATAAGTAACACACATTGTTGTTGTACTCAAGCTTGTATTGCTACCATCAGTTTAAAAAATGCTTCTACTACCTAACCAACTTCTAATCTTATGAACTGTTCCTTGTAATACCAGACATTCTACGCGATTTTGCTTATTAGGGCGTCCCTCAGTAGTAAGAGACGTCTTTATGAACTTGATCTGGTCAGAAGAGGACAGTACTCAGTCGAGAATGAAAAGAACCACTTCAAATCTATTTCAGACCCCCCTTAATCCAAATCCCTGAAAAAAAAAAACCATAGGTGTGTGCGTGCGTGCGTGCTTGTGTGTGTGTGTGTGTGTGTGTGTGTGTGTGTGTGTGTGCGTGTGTGTGTGTGTGTGTGTGTGTGTGTGTGTGTGTGTGTGTGTGTGTGTGTGTGTGTGTGTCTTGTGTGCGCTGCTCAGGCCGCAATTCTCAACCGATTTGCGTGGTTCTTTTTTCGATGCAGAAAACTGTCTAGTTGTGCCTTACGTCACCGAAATTTCGAAATTTACTTCTAAATTGGGGGGTGGGGTGCTGAAAAACATAGGTTTTGGCTAAATGTTGTGTGCGCTGCCCAGGGCTTAATTCTCAGCTGATTCCTCTTTTGGTTTGGTTCTCAACTGATTCTTCGTTTGATTCTCGACTGATTCTCCTTTGGTTTGATTCTCCTGGTGGTTCTTCTTTTGTTTGGCGCAGAAATCTGTCTAGTTACGCACTACATCGCCGGAATTACGAAATTTATTTCGATAGCGGTGGGGTGGAGAGAACGCTGGATTTTCTGCAAATCTTGGTCTGTTGCCCAATGATTTCAGTTTTTGAGGCTGCCATACGACATAGGTATATAAGAAACATTAGGTAGGTAGCAACCTAATCCAAGATCAATCAGTCAATTTATTCACAATATTCTTGGGGCATTGTTATGATGATAACATCACCTACTCTAATGTAGGTAGTCAAACATGTATGTAAGATGTTCATATCGCGCCACTAGTCACGAAATTAGATGATTAAATTGCACAATGAATTCGTCATCATCATATATCAGAACTTCCAGATGATCTGCAATGAGTGGTAGTGATCTATACGCCACCGAAAGGTACGTCCACTGGAATGCATGCATTATTACTCTAGGGTTGTTTTATCCAGCACTCTTAGTGATCGTACGTGAGTTACGACCACCTCCATCTTCACTTCGCTAACGGTATCTACTACAGAACACTATAGTTACCCAAGCCGGCCATAGTACACTGATTACCGCCTTTTGAACCGCAGAAGAGGCATAACCCTGCCATTTTCATTGGTTGCCGAAAAATCACTATTAGCCCTGCAGCGTGCCGACCGAGATGTTGCGTAACGTTTTTGACTGGAGTTCACGAACAGCCCTTGCTCTCGTTACGTCGTACAGTGCATATCTATATAGAAGTTGATATTATGGTTGATACAATTTTTTGGCGTTCGTGTTTGTTTAGTTAGAACTGTGGAGTCCACAAACTTAGTATCTACTCTGATGATACGCAAACATCTTCAAGGACCGTTTATCTTGATTCGGACAGACTACTTGTAGGGAACTAATGAGTTTATTCAGTCCTAATATTCGTATAACTTAATATATGGCATTCTTTCTTGGAAGAACCTTGTAAATATTCATTCGCAAGTTGGATACGGCATTACAGATTCCTGACCCTTGACCTTAAAGGCCGTCGAACCCGTGCCGAAACCGTGTAAATTCCCAGCTCGGCACCGTCACTAATGACGTGTAGAATCGCTCTTCAGCCAAGAAATGCCTTTGGCAATGGTGTTCGGTGTTTTTTGTTCCTTCCTCTCTATACTCAACTCCTGCGATTATTATGATTGTTTAAGACTGGGTTCAAGCTATCACGCTCTGCTCACGTCCTGGCTACGTCCCCCCCCCGAACCCCCTTCAACGACCAGCGGAGCGGGAAATCGACGGTTGAAACCTCCGGGTTTGGGACGAACGCGGACAGTGGCCCGCCTGGGAAAATATCCCTCTCGAAAAGAAGTCGTTGTTTCTGTATTTTGTGACGGTATCGTGCAATGCGGGATCGTCAAGTCGTATCTCCTAAATTAGCCTCAGGTCGGGTGGCACGACAGTCACATCCTTTGTGAAATCCTTCAACCTCAAAGCTGTTGAATTCGTAGGAACAAACAGCGGAACTTGCTACAGTTACTAGTAGTACATCGTGTAAGCTCATCATGATTCATGTTTTAATATCATGATATTTAATCATGATCTAACCCCCAAAATCATTATCATGCATGCACAGCATAGCTTCCACGTGGACTTTCCCATCCCGTGTCTTATTCATGTGAGGTAGTGTGCTCCATCTCCCTCCATGCCCGAAAGAAAGGAGTGGATGATGATTCCATAGTGTGGGAAATTGTATGAATGCCCACCCAGTTGTTATTTGTGGGAATAAATAAATAACGGTGTTCCAGCGAAATTGAAACTAATCTTCCCGCTTGAGGCCTTATTACCTCGAAGTAGTTTTGAATTTAGTCGTCCAGCAAGCATTCAGGTCACTTTTTCTCAGGTATTGTTTGCAATGCCCATACTCCACTTTCCTACTGATTTACATTTTTTTTTAATTTTACGTTTACAGTTACCTCAGGTATTGTTTGCAACGCCCAGACTCCACTTTCCTACTGATTTAATTTTTTTTTTACATTTACATTGACCTCCTGGAGCGTAAAATTTATATATTCATCTGGAGAGACCACAGCTGGCACCAAACAACTGATTATGGTAAATTGAATGTTATAAAATTGTAATTGCTAATGAAAATGTCATAAAATCTTTGGGAGTGAAAGAGTTATATATGGATGTCTAAGTGAATGCTATTCAGCTAAATGTAAATGCATCAAGAAAACACGGACGGTCACTTGGAAAAGGGTTACAGTGCGAGTTAAATCGTATAAGGTTACGTCAATGATTGGAAAGTTGACGGAACGAGAGCGACCCTTTTTCCTCCTGCGAGGGCTAAATTAAATCGAGTACTCTTAATAGCTCTTCCATCTTCTTCCTTTTTATTAAGCCATAAAAACCTAGAAAAAGCACTAAAAACCCATTGAAAACCCTTTACAGTGGATCGGTGCAGAGCACTGCATGTGTACTCTTCTCTCTTCTACTGATGGCGTGCTTGTGGTACCCATTTCGTTTTTCTAATTTTGGTTTTATGGTGGAAGGAAGTTTTACAGAGCTGCTCTGAATCGAGGAGTGGCCGTTTCAATGTAGTAAAAGTAGAATATTTTAGTGAATGATTCTTTCATGACTTAATACTGACTAATTAATATGAATTTGAGTGCTACAAAATCCTCCCACTATTTCTTATTTTCTTTATATGTTTTGTTAAGTAGGTACCTACATGAAGTTAGCGAAACCGTTTAATCTTGTCCCAAACCGTGGCTCGTAAATGTATTATTAGATTAAGAATCTAGCTCACTCAAAAACCCTAATTTTCCATGATTGTGCGATACCTGAAAAATGGCCTCGATAATTAAAACCCGCCGTTCGAGGTTTACCTACCCACTAATTAATTTAACTTGTCTTCAGCAGGTGAGACCATAATGTGTTTTCCTCATTCTTTTCCCCTTGTGATAATTTTCGTGAAAAATCCGATTTTCCTGTGAATTTTTTTTCGTCCTTTCTACTCCTCCAGAGTTGCTGCGCGGGAGGGCCCGAACATTTCTCTCTGTTTGAGGCAGTTAATTAACACGAGTCGCTCTTTGAAAAAAAAAAAAAAAAAAAATCTTCCGATAAGTGCGGCCTTTTTTGTGTGTTCGAAAAATTGAGTAGGGTTTAAAAAGTAGCTTCAACAGGAGTTAAATGAACCTAGGTGTTGTATAGTAAAGTACAAATTAGGTATCTACGTCAGTTTTGATCATTTTTCGTAGGCTCACTCTTCCAACTGGTTCCCTACAACTGGGCTCCATAAAACTTTCGAGTTGCATTTTTGGAATCTGCGCACCTTGAAACGTAGGAGGAAAACGATGCAAAGTACTTGTCACATGGGTTTATTATTCTCTACTGAATACGGCACGATTGGGACCTCAGTGAAGAGACCCACTAAGCTAATTTGACGGTTTTAAACTCGAGTATTAGGTTACCATTTCTGACAAATTATTTTCGATCGGTGAAATTGTCATCGAATTGTCTTGATTCGCCTGTTAACACTACCTCCTGTGTTATTATACAGATTTCTAGTTGTTTAGAATGAAAATAAAACAGATATGGATGATACGGCGGACGGACATAGCGTTTTTGAATCAGCATACCTTGAAACGTAAAAAAACCCTTAGAGATGACTGACAGTAACTCCGAGCTTCGAGGACCAACTAGACCCCGAACGGAACGTTAACCCGAATTTCATCAATTTTTTTCATGGTAACTAAGAAAAGTGCTACGTACGGTGGACAGACCGAAATTTTTTTTATAGCATTTTCGGGTGCTACATACCTTGAAACGTAAACCATTAAATTTTTAGGTGGGGGGGGGGGGGGTAGAATTATTTTTTCCCATGCTTGAAAATAATAAACCAAAAAGTGTTAGAGGGGGGGTGCTCCAAACAAATTTTCCGAACCGAATACACAGGTGTATTATTCAGGGAATAATAAACCAAAATTTAGAGCGGGTGTTCGAGAAATTTTTGCTGAGCGAATACATGGGTATTATTCACAAAATAACAAACCAAAATCTGTCCGCACCCCACTGTACGTTTCTTTCTCCAAAATGGTAAAAACCTTTAAAATCACAAGTGTAGTTAAGCGGGGCTAGTAATGTTTAACGTCCCTCAGATGCACAACATCTGCTGTCGCGCTGAGAATCGGATAAAACAACCTTTCACTACTGAGCTGAATCTTTATTTATATGCTTTTTGAAGGATATGCTTTTTATTTACATGCTTTTTGAAGGATATACTTTTTGAAGGATACCTATGCTTTTCATTTATATGCTTTTTGAAGGATATGCTATTTATTTAAAGTAAAATGTCAAGTTTATGTATACCCATTTACTTTTATATGAGTATAGGGATATGCTGTAAGTATAAGGTTCTGGTTGAAATTATTATGAATACGGCTCACTGAGTCAGTGTTGGGATACCCAATCACTTCAGTTGAAATCTCCCAACAGATGAGACTGAGTTGATCTGGTTTCAGATCACCGCGAACAACCCGAACGGTCATGAAAGCCATACAAACTCCGACCATTCCGAAAGTTTTCTGCACTTCTCACCTGCGAATGTGTCCGTTAGAAATTAGCAACAGACGGTCGCTGCGAACAAGCTTTTTTATCATCTAGTTGGGGTTGCATTCGCTCTGCAGGTCTGGAATACAGTGGGCAGTCAAGTCAGACACCCGAGTCGTGATACGAGCGAGAAAGGAACCCCTAGTAGAAATAGTCAGGAGCTCTTTTCGTCATATGAGTGGAATTGAGCGACTCGTCAACAGTTCATTCGTTTCGGATATCCACTAATATTCACGGTCACAGAGGACCTCAGGGACATCTGAAACCTATCTGAGCATCTGACGAATATGATGTACTATCGAGACCTCTTTCTGGGTCGACGAGGTTGCATTAGTGACCTGGTAGATGTGACAGCCTTGGCACAATACCGATTTTGTTTTACGGCTCGTGACGGGAATGGAATATTTCGCTAGCTCTGACTCGGGCGATGGGTGAGAGGCCGCTCAGGTGGAAGCGCTGCTGTCTGTCATTTTATCATTTAAATATGATGTCAGAACTGTGCGGTCATTTGGACAACATTAAACCAACAAGATGATCCCACTTAATTCTGATCACAGTTATAGTTAGTATTTATTTGTTCTTCTGATTTGTTCGAGGTTCAGCTTCCACGAATTGTTGTAGTGTTGTACTTGGTTATACGAGCATCACCAAACTAGCTAATGTACGTTGGAAGTGTAGGTACCTATGTTGATCTCACGACGTGGTTTTTACATCGCTGTACCTTCCTCTGAGAACAGTACTGTATGATGCCCACGAATTCCTTATTGTCCGTGAGCTAGCTATTGCAGCAAGCTGTGAGCAAACCCTTTATTAATAAGCGTTCTGGTGCGCTTTGTTACATTTGAAAGATTGATACGACAGAGTCGGATCACGTATTCATATTTATTGTTGCTCTTACTGATAATTATTTTCAATATTCACAGTCGTATCAGGTAGTCAGTTATAATGTAATTAATGTAATAATATAATTCATGTAATGGGTTTTTCCCCCAACACAATTGACGACTTCTAATATTGCGCAATTGATGTTATTGCACGGGGTTTTACAGTTAGTTCATAAATAAGGCTACGGTTACTATGGATGCGTGTTCTGACGAAAATATGTTCTGACGAGTTCTGATGAATTCGCTTGAAAAAACAAACGCTTGGTTTCCAATGAAAGTGGTTACTATGGGAGGGGAAGCATCGTCAGAATACGCACGTCGGCGTCAGAACGATTTGAGCGGTCAAACTAGTTTGAAATTTTCGTCAGAATTCGTCCGAATCGGTCTACCCTTTGCAACCTGTACCTGTCCATTGGACTAAAGAACTAATAGTATATACTAGGTCCTTGTCATTCAACTTATTCCTACTTAAAGTTACAGCCAGTTCAATTAAACTTTTCGAGTTTTTTGATAGTTCCAATTTTCATTGAAGTAAAAAGTTAAAAAGTACCTATAGAATGTGGTTTAAATGTTACTTACCTTAAGGTTAAAGCGAGTCTGTGTTTTGGCGAAATACAGTCGCGAAAATTTGAGAACTTTTCGATATTTTTTTCTACTCCCTTCAGTATGTATTCGAATGTTTCTGGTGTCATCCTGAAATACTCGAAGAACTTTAATGGTTGGTCCCTTAATTCTTCAAATAACAAATTGAACTCTCCTTTCTCGTCTCTACAGTCAAATAGCTGGCTCTCGTGCTCCGACTTTTCACTATTTAAAAGTAATAACTTTAACAACGGATTTTCAAGCAGATATAACTCATCAAGTTCGTCCATATTTGGCGAGTCGCAGAAACGTACTGACGATCAGAATATTAGGAAACGCGTGCAGTGGGGCCACCCTAGTTCTGACGAGGATTTCGTCAGAACACATTTTCGTCAGAAAACGCATGTATAGTAACCGTAGCCTAAGGAAATAGGTTGCGGTTCCCCGTCCGTTATGAACTACGATTAGTACGTCCAACTTCAGGTAACGAAGCACACCACAACCTTACTGTCACTTGATTATAAGCCCGTCGTCCAGCAGCATTATATTGGTTGCTTTGTACGAGTACCTTTAGAATGATGGAAGTAAATAGGTAGTCTGCTTATCCAGAGTCGTTCCCTTGACGCACTGTCAAAGGGCCTTAGAACTGGTTTCCAACCACTTACCAATTCCAAACATCCGTTCCGTTGACTCTGGTTCAGTAAGCTGTCGTTAATTGACAGACTGAAGCGAAGCCTAGTACCGTTTCGTCGGGGCATTTAAATCCCCTGGCCTAGACGATTGGAGATGGTAATGATCTTGAGAACCGGTCTGTACCTTTTGATGAAACGGGAGGCTCATCGACCGTTTCGTTTGTCTTATTGTGGGAGCAGTTAAATCATTTGGACTCCGTTATTGCTCAGTTAAATCGAGAGTGAACCTTTTAAGTTTGATCGAGTAATTGATCTTGAAGTTTTTCTCACCTGAACCTTAACTTTTGGTCAGGTTTCGATCGCTAACAAAATCGGATGACAGTAACCTTCCGTAACCGACTGCAAGCTATTCACGTAAGCAGTCATCATTCTATAAATTACCTTTCCCGTAGCCTATATTATTTAACTCATTTGTTACTGGTGTAGGTATGGATTCTGTTTTCGTAGTGGATCTAATCTTTTCCATCTAACAATAAAAACAGTACTAGTGCAATTTAAGCCATTTTGGAAAAATAATTTTGTATTAGTCGGAGCCCGTAGATCTAGCTATGGAGCATAAGAACAATACGCTAGTAATACTCATAGGCCGTAAACTAAGCGCAGGTGAAAATGAACTGTACAAGTCCATTATGCTTGTACTGTTCTTGCCCTCAACACGTGCACGCACTAGCTGAGAGGCGTCCAGCTGGTTGCTTTTTGTGTGAAATTTTTACCGTGGAATCATAACGTTTTACAGACAACCGCTTTGTGTTTCAGATGTTTTACAATGAATTAACATGATGTAAAGGTTACGTGTTTTCACTTGAATTTTGTTGAGAGTAAAAACGTTACACGTCCAGTAATTTACTTTTTAATCTTATGTCCATGTCAAGTTATTTTGAAACGCAAAAACAGCTGGCAATGTTGATGGAACCTGCAAGTATGGTACCTGATGGCTGGCCTATCGTTAAAACATTGATAGTGATTCACCGGATAACCAAACCTTTGGTTACGAATATATCGAATAGCTGATTTGGGACATTTACTGTCGTCATTTTCACCTATTCCGTCCTTTCATCGTTTCAAACTAGGCTGCATACGAAGGGGCCCGAAAATCATCTCATTTTGGATGGAATAGCACTGCTGCAGTTAATAGAGCATTACTTGGACCCTGAGCTACCAAGAGCATTGCTTGGATCCTGAGCTACCAAGAGCATTACTTGGATCCTTAGCTACCATTTGCATGTTTCAGATGTGCAATATGATGATGCAGTTCACGCAGTATTGTCACACATGTTGTTGAGTAATGCATGATTACACGCAAGCCCACCGGGTTTGGGTCAGTTACTTGTATGGCTGTTAGTCACCCTAATTTCTCCAAGTTTTCACTAGTAACTAGAACCTGAATTGATGAGGCTTGTGTCTTGTCCATCCCCAATCTCATATAACTTTCATGTTAAGTAGCAAAGCCATTTCAGGCTGGGGCTTCACGTTCGTCTTCCACTGCCAGCGTCGCGGACGTTAACAGCTGTTCTCTGATTATAGAATCATAGCGTTCTGATCATTTCGCTCTTGTCTACTCATTGCCTCCCCCCCGTTGAGGTACGTGGGGCACACTTGGACTTGTCACGGCGGTCACCCATCCAGGTGTCTCAACGTCGGTGATCTTACGGGAACCGGATCATTCAACCGGATAGGGCCCTTCGGATATAAGTTATACCTGTATAACATACGGGAATAAAATAAAATCGAATGTTTCGAGAGGGAGAAAGTTTACAGGGGTTATCCCCTAGACATAGCGAACAATAGGCCATATATAGGTCATTAGCTTGGATTCTAAGGGGCTTCCCTAAAAAAAGTTAAAGTTCAGCGTTTTGTCCTTCGTAACTCAGAACAAATCATCGTCCTGCGGAAACATTATTCACAGTTTACCTACGTCGTAGTCAATGTTCAATTTGTATTTCACTCGTACGGTATGTGAAACATTTCGTTCCCTCAACCAAAAGCGGTGGGCGTTCAATGTGAGTGAAATCGGAATAAGGCGGCGGGCTGACCGATAGTTGATTAAATGCGAGCGTTTATATACAACAGTGGTTTGTGGTGGGGGTGCAGAAGGAATTTCAATTTCGAAAGGACAAAGGACGCGAGCCGAACGTTTTATGCGCTATCTGTTGGACCAGCTTCGCGCACCGTTGGACGGAAGGGCCGAGTTCTTTTCATCGTGGGCGGGCGCCAGAGGGCGTTTTCTTTAAACCACAATAGAAACCAGTTAGAATATTGTGTCGACACCGGAGTGTCTCCCGGGCTATTAAGTTAGGGTCGATTCATAGGAGACTCGATATTTCAAGACAATAAAAATAAATGATGGTGGGTTCTCGGGGTTTCTTTGTTCAGTACAAACCCGAATTTCGTTTGTGATATAAAAATTCCATCGAAAATGATTTTCGAACACCGTTGAACTCAGGGAACTGTTGTGCTACGATTCTATAACCACTCCGCATCAAGATATCCAATTTTAGGTAGTAAGGGCGAAAGTGCCGTTATATGCCAACAAGTTCCACTAACGTAGCAAGGCCATGTTAGAATTTTCAAATTAATGTAAGGTCAACAATGTGTTAGGCTCGGCCTGAATGATTTGAGGCATATAATAGACAGACTCAGTTCTCTAAAATTTGGTGCATTTATGTCCATTTTTGGTGATTTATGCCGGCATTTTGGCCGCTTTCATGGTATATTTGACCCAACAAAACCCACATTTTGGCCCAGTTTTGTTTAAGAAAATTTTTCATCAACAAACATATTGGCAAAGTTTCGAATATTCTGCAATTTATTTATTTATTTATTATGAAAAGGGGAATAAAAATTATAATATATAATTTTTATTAAAAATCTAGGGATGTTTTCAGAACGCTAAAAACAAAGAGGATCGATGTTTTTTCAAAAATTGACCTACGAAAATTTTTGAACTAATTTGTATAGCGTAGTTTCAATAAAATTCGCTAGAAGACGAACGGATACCAAGAAACAATGATGTATACATTTACCTGATGTCCAGAACGTAGAATCCGTATGTAGAAATTATTTTTGATTTAAGAGGACATGGAATTCGCTTGGTTCTCGCACAATAACTGAGTAACTGAAACGTTATCCGTATAAACAAAGAGTACAAAGTTTTGTTGATTGAACCATTTAACGGCTCTATCTTGGTGAGAAATAATTCTGATTTCCCAACGTGGTTTTACGTCGATCGTTCCCATCGATGTTCTGAGACGACATGTCAGTGTCTGCGTGCTGAAAATCAATTTTCTTCGGTAAAGTCGCTCCACTTGCTCGCGTATAGGAATAGCCTATTTCCGCATGGGTGAAAGAGAAATCACGGTTTTTGTCGTCAGCTTCGGAGTGTACAATAGCATGTTTCTCGTTTTCCCTGGTTAACGTTCCGCCTCCGTCGCCGACTACGAGATTTGTCGGATTTCAATCAAAACCCCGCCCTCTCTGTGGAGTTTCCGTACGTCGCGCGCAGGTGTTGGTCTGGTTTTTCTTGAATGACACCTCCATTTCCCTCTCAGCCGCCATATTTCACTATCCCCCCTCTCCGTCACCCTTAAGGCCACGTTTCAACATATTTCCGGTAAACTCCAGAAACGTCCTTTCTTTTCGCTTATAACAACGAACGAGTCCGTATGAAAGTAGCAATAACATAGTACAGTGTTTACCTCATTCTTGTACTTGATGTCAAAATATTCGTTAATTTTGAATTTAATTAAAAAAATAAGCAAAAATGGCTATATTAGGTACCAAAAGTAAAAGTAAAAAAAAAAAACCAGTCATGCAGCATGACTTAATGAGCGAATTTTCAAAGAAATATTCGAATTAATGGCTATGGTTTTGAATAAAGGAAAACTTCTTCCTCCTACTGTTAGTACCTAAATTGAATAATTTGAAATAGATTTTTTCTTTCGTCTTCCTTCTAGTAATACATGGGCCGGTACTTGTCTATCTATGAAGGTATCATAACAATTATATGTCAAATGGGAAATTCAAGGAGTTGTACTAATCGTTTGCCTCCCCCTTTTTTGCTTCGAACTCTCGTCTTCAATTAATACTTCTCACATTTTTCAATCTGACCACTCTAAGGGGGTGGGGGGGGGGGGGGGTAAGAGTTTAAAGATTATCCTAGTTTTGGGTAATTTTTGCGCACTTTAAATGCTCTAATTTAAGAACGGATTTAGATATCTAAAATCCGATTTCACCATCGTGTTCAGCGTGCAAAAACCTTTAAAATGAGGGGTCACTTGTTAGAAAATAACATTTTGGGGATTTTTGGGTAATTTTTGCGCACTTTAAATGCTCTAATTTGAGAACGGATCAAGATATCTAAAATCCGATTCCACCATCGTGTTCAGCGTGCAAAAACCTTTAAAATGAGGGGTCACTTGTTGGAAAATAACATTTTGGGGATTTTTGGGTAATTTTTGCGCACTTTAAATGCGCCAAAACCCTCCTTAGAGTAGGCCAATTTCGCCCATCTTCGAACTTAGCCTTTCGATTGCCAAGATAGATTTTTTGTGCAAATTTGAGCTGTTTATCTCAATTCTGTCGAGAGTTATCGTCTGGAGTGACACATATATAAATATATATATACATATAAAAAAGTGTTAAATTTCAGGAATCGTTTTAGAATGGTCTGAAACGGATTTCTATGAAGAAAATTTCCAAAAATTTATATTATTTAAATTTCGAAGCCATTGCAATAGCTTCATTTTCTTTGAAAATTCGCTAAAAATTAACCAAACACCAAATTAACTAAGTGTTAATGAATGGTATCTCGTGGAGAAAAAACCTTTCTCAATAGTCCAACGTTTTCTTTCAAAAAATTTGTAAAATTTGAGTTACAGTCCTCGTGAACAAATCGTCAAGTAGCTTAATCTCACCAACTTGAAAAATCGTAAGGGCCTGCTGAACTTATCAAAAAATGATGTTCAGTAATTCGGAAAATGGAAGGCGCTTTGATTGTTCAGAAATGTTTTACAAACCGTATCCCTAATTTGATTTGATTGGTTGTGTCTGGTGAGTAGATTCCAGCAGAAATAAAAAGTTTCATTATTTATTCGCAAAAATTAGTTCAAAAAGGAACTTCCGAAATTCATAGGAATGAGCTACAGACTCAGAAATTACAAATGTGCCATTTTATGGATGATAAAAGTGTGTTGCAAGTAACTATTTGCGGCAAGTATCCTATATTATTTCTTGATTGATACCACCGCAAAATATTCTCAGCTCATTCATCTGCTGTTTTCAATGTGAAGGTTGTGTGAAGCACTTGCGAATCATCGTAGTGGAGTTTGCCGACGCATTATCCCTACCGGTCGCTGTCCAACTCCTCTGCGAAGCTTGGCGAATCGTTCGTTTGTCGTTTCATCAGGCCGATAGCTCCCTCATGATTTCATCGCCTGTTTATCCTGTGGCCCACATTCCATCACTTTCTACCATGGAGGGTGGAGGGACCCATCTCGCTAATCCGCTTTGCCCCCAACATGAAAACCCTCTTTCTATTGTACCAAACAATTATTCCGTTCTCCGTCCGTTGCTCTCAGAGGGATTGTATTCGTGATAGTCAACTTCCATTTCTACCGAATGTACAAGTCTGTATAGTTACTCATATCTTCAGTAGTTCAATGTGCAGGTTGGTGTATGTTCCCACCTCGTCTCATTGACCTTGCTTATTTTTATGGTGTCATACATTTTAAATATTATAGTCTCTTCTTGAGTCGACGCATTACAACAACAACAACAACAACAACAACAAAAACGCTGCAAAGTCCTTGTCACATGGGTTTATTATTCTACTGGACACACCTACAGAAATGTTGGCTGTTCATTTTTGTTTCTTTCATGTGAAATAATTTAAATAGCTCTTTCTGATGGTTTCCACCAATCTTGGCCCCCAGAACATGAATTACGTACGCTTTTTTTTCTTTTTTTTCCAAATTATCTTTGATCATTGGTAGAGCCATTTAATCGCCTTGATCCACGTGTTGATACTTTTTCTAGGTTATTATACAAATTGATGGTGATTTCACACGATTTCCCAGGTTTTTGACTCATAAAAAATCAATTTTGGGAGCAGAACCATTGGTAGAACCTCAATTTTCCACTCTTTGGTCAAAATCGACTTCATATTCGGTCTTCTCGTCCCCAAAAACATGGAAAATGATACCTCAAAAGCTCATTTTACTAACATGTTACTAAAACACAAAAAGTACCTATTTTTATACACATTTTCACTCATAACAGCCCTGGGTATATTCCGATCGGGCTGAAAAGTTTCGGGACACAACTAGGGCCCAAATGGAGCGTGTGGGCGAAATAACGAATTTTTTAGTCAGAAAATGAAGCCGGTACATGTGATACGGCGTACGGCGGCGGACGGCGGACGGACATTGCATTTTTGGAATCTACGCACCTTGAAACGGAAAAGAAAAAATTTTGAGGGGGTGTTATAAAAATTTTTGCTGAGCGAATACATGGGTGTATTATTCACAGAATAATAAACCAAAACGGAATGTGAGAGCTATGTGGGTTTTTCCGCTGGTACTCCGTTATCAATACAACGCCTGCTGGCGCAGTTTATCCAACCTTGCTATTCCGTTTGCCCGATTGGACCATAAGTTCGAAGATAATTCGGAACTGGCTCACTCAACGGCCCATAGAGATATTCCGAGCAGATCTATGGACTACCAGCCAATATAATGAGAGGTTTGGTCGGGTGTTTAATTCTGTGAACTGTTGTGTTGAACTACTATGTTCAGCTGCGCTCCTCTCAGTTCGAAAGCAAGTGGCAACCGGGTTTTGTATCCGAGACGTTTGGGCGAGTATATCAAATCAGTTGGACTAATCCGTATTTGGTTTAGTCTAAGGCTGTGTTCTGTAACATAATGTCCTATAACAAATCTCTTTGTTGCAACCTCCTCCGCCGCAGGAGTTTCTGCCTCGATGGATCTGCTACACTGGAGGGGGGGCCCTTCTCGGAGGTCGACGTCCCGATCATTGGAGTTCGTGGACCTCAAGTCTCCTTATGGTGGTTCCCTCCCGCAATTCGTTCATGACTCGCTTTGGGGCCTTCGCGCCTTCCTTTGTCATTCCACCCATCCAATTACTGGTCTCGCGCTGCCGCGTTCCTCTTCAGTTCAAAGTGCTTCCGAGGCGATTGTTGAGTGCGAGCAATAAAAACCACATCTCGAAGTCACACCTAGCCATATCTCACGAGTCTAATGGTATCTGAATAGCTCTGGTTCTCGCCTTAGACCAAGACCGATTGCTCTTAAGTAAAAATCCAGTGAAAGCTAAGTTTTTTCATCAAGTTGTTCAAGTGAATATCCGAAAAACCTCCCTTTAAAATCTAGAGTCTCACTACCGCCCCACCAGGGAGCCTGCTGATGGTCCAGCAGATGACCACCCTGAGATCACAAGGCCATATTCTCCCTCCCCCTCTTACATACACATTAAATTTAATGTAATGCACACATTACATATCCCGAGGAATCTCTACTAATTTTATTAATTTGTAACGAATTGATGATAAAACATACGGCTGCAAGGTTATTATATCATGATTCATGATCATCATGGTGATTAATACACTTGGAAGATGAAAGATAGGCTGAAATGCCTCTCCGGGAATCAAAACCAATAAATTAGGTAATTAATCATCGAAGTATCTAAGAGAGTTTGACATTGCCATGTCTGTTAGTTAGTATTACCCCCTCCCCTTTACCACTTCTAACTCATCGGGTCCGTAAACATGAAATCATTACTTATAATTAGATTGTTACGAGGTTCAGTATAGTTTATGGGTGCTGTAGTGTGATTAGGAGCAAACTAGGAGTTTGAAGGTAATAAGGCTAAATTAATATTGAAGCACTAAGTATGTGAGTCATAATTTTGTAGCTATTCGGACTTCTCTGAGCGGGTATTCATGGTTGAAAATACGTATGATTCATGGAAGGCTGAGCTCCCGACTACCTAGGGAACTCCGAATGGGAGGTATTCGAGCACAGTAAAGCCATTAGCATACAAGGAGAAGCGATGTTCCTAGAGCGGCCTTCGGGATCGTACGGAGAATCACAAACGCGCCCACACAGTTATTACAGGCTGTTTCTTATCTTTCGCCGCAACAACAACCGCGATTTGCATGTACGCAGTAAATATCATCACCTTGTCGAGCTATCAGTCTCAGTGACGCCAGTCCATCATTAAATTTCCATCAACGTGGTATCCCTGCTAACTGCAACTGTAATGTCGAGCCGAAGATGTATGAACGGACCACAGATACGATTGGATGGATTTGTTGGTTGAGTTGGCCATCTGCAAACCGTTTTGCAATGATGAAAGACCGTTTCACTTAGATTGAGGAGTCCCCTTCATTTTACACAGGTAGACAAGGTTTAATCGGACCCAGCTCGAAAAATATATCACCGTTAATGAAGGTCAGAGGCGGACCATGATTGCTCTGATTCACTGGAAATGAATAGACGGTTACTATCTATTTTAATGTATTATAAAACAAATAATAGGTGCTGTACGAGGTGGCTCCCGTCATTACTTGAAGGTCTCATAGAAAATTTCACGCTCATCTACCACACCGAATTTTGTAGGTCCCTGACTAGACTGCCTTCTAGACAAAAAACAAATTTTGCAACTTTTTTGGGACTTTTTAAACGCAATGCTAATATCAAAAACCGAAATTAACGTTGTTGTAAATTGAAATGGACGTCGACTGAGATGAAATTAAGCCATCCAGTGGTGTTGGTGTTTTGACTTTTTACGAATTTACAAAATTTCATAAAAACTGAGAATTCTGAATTATTTAAGGGAATGAATTGAAACAACTTGACCGTCTTGGTCGTGTAATACTTCAGTTGATAAAATTGTTGAAGTTAACCGTTCATAGGAAACCTTTCGAACAATACACAACATTCGATGAAACCTGCTTTCTCCAAAGTGCAACAAAATTTGTTCCTACCGCACAATTTGATTCGAAATTTGATGCAAGGAAGAGGGAGATCGTGTGCATTTGTATATATGTTATCCCATGATTGAATCAAAACAATGGCAAGAACAAAACCCCTGTGTCCTAATTTTTAGCTTCAAATATTTTCAGGCTAACTCACCTACTAGTCGTAACGTGACTGTGGTTCTCGTCTTCTTTTGTGGTGATAGACCTATATTGTGGCCGAACTTGTAACAAATAGACGAATAACAATTTTAGTAAATTATTTTCCGTAAATTTTGGAGCATTCATTTCGAAATCACCTAGAGAACTCATATTTTAATATACACCTACAGGAACGGATTTGTAACTAGCAATTTATTGAAATCAACCTTCAGTTTGAGACTATAGCTAAAATGACCAATTTGATTACCCACAAATCTCTGTGATTATTAAAAAGTTAGTCCATGCTTTGGTTTACGGCCTGAATTCAACCATCCTCAGTTTATGTATGTTAATTGTATTCTCAAATGGTAAACCGCTGCTTTCATCTCTAAGAACCTATTGATTCCTTAGCTGTTGAACACAATGTTGTCAGCTGAATTATTCAGTTTTACTCCTTCTATCTTCCGCGTTCGTTTGGCCCAAAAGAAAACAGGAGAAAACGGAAAAACCTCAGCGGGTTTTCCTTATACCTTTTTTCCCGAACTCCTTAGTACCCCTCTGCATCTCCGGAAAGGGCCCCGCGTCAGCCTTGGAAGAACTCTCGGAAAAGATTTTGGCCCTTCCCATAGTTTCTCTTATTAGGACTCTCCGCGCCCTTGCCCCATTACCGAAATGAATCGTCTAAAACCAACCCCTTCTTAGGGGAGACCGTGTCGGGGGCTAATGCTGTTGTCATTTAGGCTCCATACCGCACTTCCCCTTCCAGCCTCATTCTCCCAAAGTCTACCTAATATACCTAATGGAAGCTAATTTCACCCTCTTTTTCTCCTACCAACATTTGGCTTTTCCCCTGTCGGGCGAGCCAGCGCCCTTTGCCAGCGCCCAGACATGCGATGCCCCGCCCTTTTTTTCGCTCTTTGAAATTACAGTCTCGCGAAACATAAACGAATGAACGGCCTTTCACCAGTTAGCTGGTATCAGCTTCTCCATTATGTAATTAATCACTTCCGAACCACATGATTATAGCTGTGCGATACATTTGTAAGATTATTTCTTGCCAAGACTACTAATAAATGTCCCTGCAGAGTATATTTGCTAATAGAAATAATGGGGTATGCCCATGGTCATTTTACATTTTTAGAGAATTTCAAAGAAATTGAGCTATTGCAATGATTCTACAATTTTTAGATGAGTTTTTGAAACGTTGAAATGAGTTTTAGAAATAGATATTCATGCCCTTTGTCACTCCAGGCGATATCTGACTTGGCTCCAAGGTAAACATTTCACCAAAAAAGTGAGTAGTATCAATCGGAACGATTAGTGTTGTGTCATTTTGTGGTATTAAGTAGTGAAAGGTTCCGCTAAAATGATTGAAATGGCAGTAAAAAGGATGAATTCAAAGGTGAGCATTTTTCGAAAACAAAAAGTGGGTCACTTTTTTCCCGGGTAAACCAATACATTACGCAATTGCTATTTTATCATCAAAATGTTATAGGATGCTACCTAAAAAATTAGCCCATACGGTCGTGCTACATGACTGGAACTTAGTAGTATAAAAAGTGGATCAAATTTGAGTTCTTGTGGTTGTAAAATCGTTAAAACAAATTGCTACCACCAAAACCACCACTTTGTTCTTTTCATTTGCTTGTTTGATTGTTTGTTTATTTTATTGTATTTTTTGTTTTGTTTTTTGTATTGTTCGTATATTTTATTTGTAGCAAGGTACGAATGTCTATTTCTATGCGAAGTGTGCTGGAATTTATGGTTATGTAGAAAAGGGAAGAAAATTCCCGTGTAAATTAAATAAATAAATAAATAAAAGCATATATACAATGGTAGGCCGTATAGAGGCTGGAGGCGGAAAAAGTTCATTTCAATAGCCATAAATATTTTTCCGCAAAAAGTTGATCAGCATGTGAGTTGTTTTCAATTGATAAATTGCTTCAGATGAGGCCATGACCTCCCATTTTTAAATGAAAGTAGGTTACATACTAAGAATTTTGAGACAGCACCTCATTCTTACGATGACTAGTTCTTTTTCTATGAGCTTTCAAAGTTTCGGCAACTAATGACGTCACTGCACCCCTTCCTCCTGGGCGGGTCCCCCCTTCCCCTGAGCGACGTCACTTGTTCGAACGCTCATAGACTTCATATACTTTGAAAGCTCATAGAAAAAGAACTATTACTGAACAGCTAAAACTTTTGGAGCGTATCGTAAACTCAAAGTTTAGTGTAAGTTTTTTAGGTATATCATTACATAGATACATACGTACTTCGGTTGGATCTTTTCTTTGTGTTGTTAGGTATCGACACATGAAGTTCCTCTACTTGTACCACTCCTCCGGTGGTATAAGAGATCCGAGCCAATACCCTCAGCATTCGGGAAAAACGCCGGGTCTTAGCCGCGTCTTCGCTTTTAGAAATGGGTCGTGCAACAAAGCTCAACTACCTCTCCAGCACGAGTCCAATGTAGGGTAACCCTTACCCACTATCCTGGCTTCATTTTACCCTCCCCTAATCACGAAAATAGAACAGCGGTTGAATGAAAGATTGCCGAAAGGGGATTAGCTTATTACTTCATAAATAAAATACGTGATCACATGATGTTGATTTTGGTTTGACAAATAGGATTATTTCACAGGTTTTTACAGATTATGAAAAATAGGAGTGACATACCTTTTTTAAGGAGAAAGAAGGACCACTTGGTTGGTATGAGGTGGTGGCGGTGTCGGAGGGGGGGTGGGGGTTGCTGGGACTATTGCAAATGAATATTATGTTTAATTTAATGTAGTTTAAGTTTAATGTACAAATAATGCCATGTGTTTACATAGTTAATCTCAGAACCGCGAATGTACATCTGGAAGGGGAAAAAACCCCATGTGTCTTTTCAGATAAGGTTCAGGCGGCCAACTGGGAGGGAAAAAACTCCCTGCCATACAGGGGGATATATCTACCATTATCCCGCGTATCCAGGAGGTAACCTTCTCTGTGACACTTCAGTTCTATCTAACCCTGACTCATTTATTTCGCGAAGAGGGCGTTGTAATTGATTGCAAAACATGTTCATGTATTGTCTTTATAAATGTCTTTGCCACTATTCATGGGCAAAACGATATCGTAAAACATAACAGTTGTTGGTTTCCCGCATTTCATCGTGCCTCATGAAACACTAAAAGGGTGGTTGGAAGGTTCAGGGGCTGCTTTTCGTGCTGGATGGGGGGGGGGGGGGGGGGGGTACGCAACGCTGATTTCGTATTCTGAAGACCTCCCCTAGCAAAGCCCGCTCGTCTGTCGCACTCCACCATTTTCTCCAAAGCTGTGATTCGCATTTTCGCCGTCTCGAAAGAAAAAGGGAGAAAACATCGCGTGGAATAACACCTTTTTGACTTTATGGAAAAGAAAGGGGTGGTGGAAGGGTGGTGGGGATTTCTTTCTTGTTCTACACAATGTAAAATAGGTTCGTAGCTTATTAGCATTTTTACGACTCGGGCGGGGTTTACGCTTTGAGCAGGTGAGCTTGAAATGGGGACGGTTAGTTTTCCACTTGTCTCCAAATCATTGGTCCCGTTGCATAAAACCAAACTACTACAGAGAACTTCCTATAGTTCGAAATCCTATGGATCGACTAACAAACACTGCAAAGTCCTTGTCACATGGGTTTATTATTCTGTCGGACATACCTACAGAAATGTTGGCTGCTCATTTATTCTGTCATGTTCAATAATTGATGTATTTATTGTGATGGGTTCCACCTATTTTGGCCCCGAAAAATACGAATTAGGCTCCTATTTTTTTTTTTTAAACATTATATTTCATCATTCATAGTGCCATTTAATTGTTTTGATTCAAGTGCTTCTAGTGTTGTTATGCAGATTTATGTTGTACTACTTCTAGTGTTATTATGCAAATTTATGGTGATTTTAGGCGATTTCCCAGGTTTCCCGGCTCTTAAAAATGAATTTTGGGAGCTGAACTTCGTTACAACCTCAGTTCTCACTGTTCGGTCCGAATCAACTTCAAATTCCGTCCTCTCGCCCTAAAAAACTAGGAAAACGATAACTCACAAGCTCGTGTTCACTAAAACCTCAACAAACAAAGAAACCTTTAAAAAACCTATTTTTACACCCTTTTTCACCCCCATAACACCCGTTGGTGTATTCCGATCGGGCTGCCGAGCTTGGGAGCACAGCTAGGACCCCAAATGTGTTCCCCAGAGGGGACCCAAACTGTTTACGTAAGAGCGACGATTTTAGACCGATATTTAATGCAAATTTAAGACTGAAACTTCGTTAGACCTCAATTTTCCACTCTTGGTCAAAATCGACTTGTTATTCGGTCTCCTCTTTGGAAACGCTCACACGCTCATGTTGCTAAACACCATAAAACCCCATGTGATGAATTTAAAATTGGCGTATTTTCATCACGGTGGTGTGAGGAAATGCCCAGGCGGTTATGAGCGAATCACCACCGACATCTGAGATCTTTTTGGATAGGTTTTGCCTAAGCGGTTATGAGCGAGTCACCACCGACATCTAGGATCTTTTTGGAGGTGTCCAGGCGGTTATGAGCGAATCACCACCGTCATCTGGAATCTTTTGGGAGAATTTGCCTAGGCGGTTATGGGCTGACCACCACCGTCATCTAGGATCTTTTTGGAATGGATTGAGAGCAGGGTAGGAGAAGAGAGAGTAGCCAGCGGCTAGAGGAAGCGTAGAATGAGTGAAAAGTCGAAGGAGGCGAGTATTTACGTTACTGGGAGTCGTCTCCCTCCATCCCCTATTTGGTAGGGGATGGTGGGGACCCAGGTTGTGCTCTGACTCCTGCGGCTTGTTCCCCACTCGTATGGTTTATTTGGTAAGAACTAAAGTTGGCTTATGAAATATTTGTGAGAACTTAAATCTGCTAGGAGTAGTTCCGGGAGGGACTTCGACATGGGTCCCCCCCAGTTCGAGCAAAAAATTTCCAAGAGCTGAGGGCACAGGATTACAAGTGGTGAGGGCTATGGCAAACAGGATGGTGCTGAAGGCGCAAGGTTACAAAAGGCTGAGGGCTATGGCAGACAGGAGGAGTGCTGATGGCGGTGGAAAGTGAGCAAGTGGACATTCGGATGTGGCTGAGGGCCCAAGTTTACAAAGCTGAGGGCTGAGGCAAACAATGTAGGCTGAAGGCGGTGATTGACAGTAGTTGAGATGGTGGTTTGCTTAATACTAGGTAGAAAGGTGGCGAAGATTGGCGTGAAGTAGTAGTATGTACAAAAGTGGGTACTTAGAGCTAGTATATACAGTTGCATGAGGAGAGTATGCACAAAGAGGAGTGACTTAGAGCTAGGATATATAGTTGCCTGAGGAGAGTACGTCCAAAGAGGAGTAACTTATGGCTAGTATACAGATAAAAACAGCATGTGGCTTAGAGCTAGGGAATATACTGGTGAATGAGGAGAGGTTATGTACAAAGAGAAGTGACTTAGAGCTAGAGAATATTTACATTGCCATATAAGGAAGCTCGATATTTACAGGTGTGTTTTAAAGATATTTACAGGAATCATATTTACAGGTGTGATATGTACAGGTGCTGGGTCCCCCCAGTGAGTGGTGGGGGGGGGGGGGAGGGGTGAGGCGTGGGCCGTTGCAATTTAACCCTGGCTCGCAGGCGAGGGGTGGAAGCCTTCCGAAGGGGGTTGGTGAGGGGAAAAAGTTAAACCTGGCTCTGAGGCGAGGGACGAAAGCCTTCTAAAGGGGGGTTGGTGAAGGGGGCGAAGCGGCCAGCCCCCAGCATCGTGGGGTAGAGGTGAGACGATATTTCAGTAACCGATATTTTGTAACCGTTACTAGCCATCCAGATATGTAACCGATACTGAAAACCAAAAATATCGGTTACAAAGTATTAGTTAGCGCTGAAAGTATCTGTTAGCAGTATCACAGAGAGAGACTTGGATCTTGGAGCAGAGAGGAATATTATAATACAACAGTATTCGATAAGAAAAACTGAATACTGATACGTTAAAAGAGACAAACCCGAAACAGATACTATAAACATAAACGCACTGTATCTGATGGGGGAGTAACGAATAACTAATACTTTGTAACCGATATTTGTAACCGATATTTGAAAGTCTCTGTATCAGAAGTAACGAATACTCACAAGTATTCGTTAAGCACACCTCTATCGTGGGGCGGGAAGAGAGGGCCCCCGAGTGAGTGGAGGGTTTGAGGGGTGGTGGTCATGGGGTTGGTGCGGCGGTGTTCGCCTGGGTCGCAGAGACGCCAAGGGGGTGGTGGTCGAGAGGGTTGAGGTGTGTGTGGCGGTGTTCGCCGTGGACGCAGATGCGTTGAGGGGTTGGAGGCGGCGGCGTTCGCCGTGGTCGCAGGTGTGATGAGGAGGTGGGGGCGGCAGCGTTCGCCGTGGTCGCAGGTGCGATGAGTGGCTGGAGGGCTGAGTAGGAGCACCTCTGTGTAGGAAGGCGAAAGGGGTGGCCCTCCCAGAGGGGGGTAAGAAAAACGCTTGCGGTATGGGCGAGCGGTAAGAATATGGGGGGCTAAGAATATGCTTGCAATACTGGCGAGCGGAAAAAAGGGGTTGGGCGTAAGGCCTCCCATGACGTTGTGGGAAGGGAAGGTGGTGGGGTAGGGGGGTGGATGATTCTACGATTTCCTCCAGCCGCCGACTTATTGGCAAAAGGGTGAAAGGGGGAGTGGGGTTGCAGAGGGGGCAGTGAAGGTGCGGTGTTGCAGGGTGGAGGGGGGCGTGAGAAGGGGAGGTGATTGTGAGACTGAGTCCATTATGTAGGGAGGAGTTGAAATTTCAGTTTCGCAAAATTGGGTAAAATTGAACTTTGAAATTTGAATTTTGAATTTTAAAATTTGAAATTTGAAATTCGCAAAAATACGAAAAATGGCGTGAGCTGACCGGAGATGTGAGAGAGGTGAAATCTCCGTGTGGAAGGTTGGACGTTCGAACGTTATAGTGAGGAGCTCGAATTTAAAATGTGAATTTAGAATTTGAATTTTGACAAAGGCTTATCTGCTATTTCTGTGTCAATTTTCCTATACTCTACTAATGCTTTCAACATTTCCAGATCTTGTTTAGGGGCCAAAGCAGGTTTGGGGGCATTGAACCATGCCTTGGCGTAAATATTTATTATAAAAACACAAATTTCTTCTATTCCTTTCATTTCTTTTTGAGTTAATAACAATTGATCTCTAAAAAGATAAATTTTGAGGCAGTAAATTGCTTTGGCCATCCACCTGGCGTGATGAATTGCACCAGGTGCTTTAAAAGAAAAGTTTTGGGGAGGAAGCCCTATAAACACTAAACAAAGTTGAAGAAACTCTTTGTAATCCTCTCTGGGCTGCAGGGTTTCCAAATGTTCCATTAAAAAAAGTGAAACTTGATTAATGTTACTAATTTTGCATCTAATACTCGTATTATCATCATGTAGACTAGTTTTGTATTTAGTTTGGTCGAACTTAGGCCACCCAACTTGAAATTTTTTGAAAACGCTAGGTTCAGGACCAGTGGTCGAGAATCGATGATTCACAGTAATAGAGATAACAGATAACAGCGAATACAAAGGTAAAGGTCACACTTCCTTACCTTTCACCGGTCTAAATACCCTTCATTACCTAGATCCCCCCCCCCCTTATTACAGCCTCAACCTTTACATTTATACCTGAAACATACTCATTTTCAATAAACCAGAGTGATAAAGAAGTGTCAAATCGCCTGGAGGTCGATTTCATTGACTGGAGTGTGGTTTTTAGGGGTATGCGTAAAAGGCACATTTGCTGAAACGGACCACGTTTTGAGATGGGAAAAGCTGAATAACATAAAATCTACAGGATGTAGCGAAAAAATTATGGAAGTAAAAGTTGAAGAAGATAACATTTTAAATAAAATGAGACCAATTTCAAGTCTCTAGGACAAATGGTTACAATGTTATGAGGAAAATAGAGTATTTTTATGAAACAAAGTGAGTTTTTCTGATCTTCAACCTCAATGCGGCACGGGTTAACGTTATCCGATCGACCTAAAACTTTGCGAATCTCATTTTCTAGTCAAATGGCACCTTTTAGGGGGTTGCCAGAAGTGATTTTCTCAAAAATATTTTTGCCTATTGCCTTGTGACCACCCTAATGTGCATGATATGGCAGACAGCGTACGGCAGACGGACATCGCATTTTTAGAATCTACGCACCTTGAAACGTAAAAGAAAAAATTTTGAGGAGTTATAACAATTTTTTGCAGAGAATAGGTGTATTATTCGCGGAATAATAAACCAAAAACTGCTATATAATTACCGAACAATTTGAATTGGTAAGTGCTAGAAGTTTTATCGAGTGGGAAATGAGCGAATTACAAAACGACGTCCAAGATGTAGCACATAACACCCATAACCCATAATACGATCCATGACACGACGTCTTATCCATAATACGATCGGTTATAATTCATATGGTAGGGGTTGTTTAAACCTGGATTCCATGTTCCGCATGCACATACGAATTTTACCGTCCAATTCATACATTTGTATCCATCTAGGGCTTAACCCGCATCCTCCCTCCGAATTACAGCTTTAATCTTTTGAGTTTTTGTGGCGCCGGGCAAGGAAGTGCAGACTCTGACAAGTACAGATCCAGATTATTTTAGAATGGTTTGACACGCTTAATGGGAGGGGAAATTTTGATATTGGAGGACAATAATGGTTTCCCTCCCAAAAGGTACCACTACCTTCGTAGACTTCGAAGCAAAATATGTTAAATGATCATTATATACATTCGTCACATTAGTATTTCTTTTTATAATCACAAATCATGGGTGGAAGAAATCATTCATTTTCGATGTTCTGATTATAATTGCGAGCGATAACATGCTGAGTGGGATTGACGGTGACAACAAAAAACTCGATTACTTCTTGTTATCGAGTAAACTACTGCTAGTACAATCCAACAGTACGAGTGGGGTCACGAATCGCTGAAAATAAGTTAAAATGGTTAAAAATTAACAATGTACTAGTATTTAATCAAAACCGTTACTGGTGGTGTCTCGAGACAACTGTTCTAATAGTTAAAAAACATTGTTCAATAGAAACTTTGCTTTCAGTGGGAAAAAATTCAAGGGCGAAAGAATGTTCATATCTATGTACAAGACTATGGAAAACGTTTGGGTAGTCTCAAAAATTGTTCGTTATTTCCTTAATTTGCTCTTATGGTCGTCGTTTTGCATGACTGCATTATTTGCATCATTAATTATATAAAATATACAAAACCAGTCATGCAAAACGACGACCATAAGAGCAAATTAAGGAAATAACGAACCATGTTTGAGACTACCCAACGTTTTCCGTAGTCTTTTTGTATATTTTATATAATTAATGAAGACCAATCAGAGACCCATGAAACAGTAATTACATCCATGATCAGCATGAAATTTCCCTCTGGACCTCTAATTATCTTGCTGTAGTAGAGTCGCATGTTAATTTTATTCACATCATTCGGTATTCCTCGGGCGTGTTCCACCCTCTTGTTCCAACGCTATAATAGCCCCTGTTCTACAATATCCTAAGACACTTCGAGATTATTCGGGAACTTCTATATACTTGAATGACGTCTTTCACAAGTCAGTGGGATGCAGAAACAGTCCAAAACCGCCAGGCAGAAGAACCTGCTTCTTAACTTTCTATTTCACTTCGGTCCCACTAATAGCGTCCTTTCAGTGGAAGCAAAGGGGTTCAAGAGCCCATCAACAGCCATCCTGGATAAGAACGTCGGAGAAAATTACACAGTCCATAAGTACTAGCTCAGACCTAAACGGCTGGAGTCTTCGCCCTAACTTCTCTGAGATGTATAGAGAGTTCGGAGAAAACGAAGAAAACATTATCCGGATCTCATCTGAATTGTTGATCTGGTGTAAGGAAACAACAGGCCCATAACGCTGAAGTATATACAGAAAGAGGTTTACGGGTTTTGAGGAGGGTTTTATGACCGAGGATTTTCCCCTGGGGAATCTGTTTTTCCTTTAGGCAGATTATGGTTTTTCCGTCGAACGCTCGAATACTTTTATGATGGAAATGGACGGACATCTCGCCCGTAGTGTTGTCTTCGTACTTGGCCGTTTCCAGTGACGCCACGAGGTAAAGACAGGTATTGATTCAGGAGGAGATTGTCTACAGCGCGGAACACGGCGCTATGAGCTGAGCACCCAGTGCTTGCAAACCGTCTCTGGGAAACTGCTGATTGCCGCGTTGGAGAGGGCCTGTGCAGAATCCATGCATAATTAGATCATGATAATTATATGTCGACGACATGGGTGTGAAACGCCGACAGTGTGTTGCCTTTCTTATCGGTGTAACGAAGGAAGCACTGCGGGGGAATGAACTGATCATCCATTTTATGAAATGTGAGCTATATCTAAGGTACAAACATACGAGATCACTGATACAATCATCGTGAAAGAAGAAGAAGTTCAAGAAATTGAACTTGTTGTTAGCAATGTGGTACAAAAATACGAGTACAGTCTGTACATTTATGACTAGTATTTTATGAGAATGTACAATAACGTTATATAATGGTACAAACTGTGCTATAACAAAAGTATTACTATGAATATACATAAATTTAAACATAGGTGAGTTTCAGTTACCAACATTGGTTCATTTGACAGATTCCAGCTACCTACCCAAGAATGGAAAAACGCGTTCCCTGAAACGGATTTGCACCAAACACTTTAAGAAATTCTTGTGAATACTACATATTTCGGAGCCATTGCAATATCTTTTTTTTTTTTTTTAATCTCGACCTGTTTGTTTTCCTGATCGAAGCCCTGCAACAATATTTACTTTGGTGACAAAAACGGGGCCGCAAGTTATTATCTGAAATGAACGGCAGAGGGCAAACGGAGGTCGTCGAATACCTCCGGTGATTAATGTTATCTGCCAAAAGGGTCGAAGCTGAGGATGTCGAGAGTGGTGGTTTCGTTGGTTGGGGGGGTATAAAACACCATATGCCAAGGTCGTTGCGGTTATCGACATGATACCGACCGACACCTGAACGGTGTCGATACGGAAGATAAATTGTATCTGGGACCACTCGGGGAAAAAAGCCGTCTGTATGTTGAAGGAGGTTAGAGTCCCCATTTTCGTTCAATATTGTTCCGACAGTGTGAGGCACCGCGCGGGACCATTTTCTTCGTTTTCGAAATGAGCGTTCGATTTTTCTCTTTGATGTTTCCACATTCATCATGCCATTATTAAAAACATTACTTAGCGGCCGTCCTTGTGAACACTTGTGAACCTGTGTGTCATCCATCTTACTGGAAAAGGGACGAACCTGCTCAATACCGAGTACAGTAGAAGCTCCATCAACCGGGGTTGAGCGCCCGATTTGTACCCTCACCGCCTCATCCGGAGTTCATTGAAGGAATTAGTAAAATACGTTATAGGCGTTATAGGTTATATGTGCCGGCTACCGAGCATGCGGAGCCGTCGTGAGCTGCCGACGGCTCCGCTGCAAGTGTCTGCTGGTCATGCTGCCGTCGTTTTGGCGGTGTGCTGCAAGGAATGATCTCTTGATCAACTTAATTCCGCCCATTTCATGGAGATCAGTTTGAGTGCAAGAATCACTCGATAAGGTTTCTATAGCTGGAGCAGTTCCTCCGGTTATTGCTTATGAACTAAGGAATATCAAAACACGTCTATTTTCAGGAGTTCCCGAAGGTCGTTGCTTATCCAAAGTTCATATGGTTATAGGTACGACTGGTCGATTTAAGCTCAGAGGATGTGGCGGATCGGGTGTTTGTATCTTTTGACCCCGAAAAGGGTGTATCTAGCACCATTTAACACCTCTATTTTATAGCAGAATTTCCTGAAAATTGATCTAAATAACGGGTAGAATGCGAAGCGTGCGTTTCACTTCGTCACAACTAGGAACCTGTACTGTGATTTCAGTGTGTATGATCGCTGGTTATCGGGGTTTCCGGTTATTCGTGGTACCCCACCATGGTCTACAGCGGTTAGATAAATTTTAAAAAAGACAGTAACATATTTGAATAACAAAATAATTGCGGGAAAATCCGTCAAAATTTTTGCAGCAAAATGAGTACCTATACTATTTTTCTCATAACATGGTCGGTTCGAAGTAAAAATATGATCGAGCTCATCTTTTATTTGTCTTTCGGATGAATTTTTTCGTGGCCTTCGTCCTGCTGTACCTGTGAGATAATTTATGACTAGTCACGCTTCTCAAATGTTTTTATCGAGAATTTTACCATTTCCTACACGTGTGTGTACTCACTCGTCTCTGATTTTAATATTTTGGTTGTTTGGTTTGCGGACTAATGCTAATCTTCACCCAAACGGACTTGATCTACCTAATGTAAACATGTGGTATTTGGTACGTAAGACACCTGTGAGTAGATACTGAAGTTGTGCTTATGGAATATGGTACGTTGTATTCACGTATTAACCAAAAGCCATATTTTCAGGGAAGCAATAAATCGGTGCAGGCGTCCTCGTATCAAGTTGGGTGGTACTTTTAATCAGTAAATGCTATATTTATGGGTGGGGGTGTCCCTCATGTTGGGACCGTTGTTGTATGGGGATTGTTGATCGTTTTGAATGTTTAAATTGATTGAAGACTTGAAAAATCATATAATATATGTGTATATTAATCATAAATCTTTTTTTGAAATGAGAATATAAATTCTGTTATAAATATTATAAATTCTTGTTTTCCGCTGCAGTTCCTTCGTGTGTTGTTGCACAAAAACGGTGCAGATTATTACCTACACAACGGTTTATTATTTACCTGTATAGATGCCTCTTCTGCGTAGATCACTGTTTCTGTGGTCAGTACCTATCAGGAAAGCCCTAAATCGAGTACTGGAGCCGGCCGGGCAGTTGAAATTTCATAAATATGAAGCTTCAAGAATTCTATCATTAATATTATTTGTTGTTATTCATGAAGCATAGCGTTTGTCTAAGTTGAAAAATCCAAAATAACCGTCATTATTCTAATGAAATAGTATCACGGAACAACCAACTCGATTTCACACATCCATGCTGACAGCTGTTTCCTTGCAACGATATCTGGGCTGGATGTATAATAGGCCTACCGTTTCATTCACGACCCATGTTGACGAACCTTTTCGGTGCAATCTTCAGGGCCTTACTGTGGACGAACGGCTGGACGTACAATGCTCTGGGTGAACTACAAAAAGTCCGAAGTTCGATATCAACTTAAAATGTAAAAAAAATCGAGACCCCTAGTTTCTACCCCTATTTTATCACCCCTTAGAGATGACTGACAGTAACGCCGACCTTTGCGGACCATCTATATCCGAAATGGGACTCTCAAACCAAATTTCGTTATTTTTCATTCATGGTAACTAAGGAAAGTGCAAAATAAATGCGCTGTTGTATGGTGGACGGGTAGAAATTGTTGTATTCCATTTTCGGATTCTACATACCTCGTGGCGGAAACCATCAACTTTTGTGGGTTGCTAATTTTTTCGATGCTCGATTCCAAAGGTTTATCCAACACGATTCTCCACCAGTCTTTTGACAGCACTCAGTTCGACTGCAAAAATGCAGTAATCTTATTCACATTGGCAATTTGGTGTAGGTAGAACATGCAGCCTGCTGTAAGTCATGCCAACTACAAAAGCTGCAGTCCTTGTCACATGGGTTCATTATTCTCGACTGAATACGGCACGTTTGGAGCCTCAGTGAACAGACCCGCAAAGCTGTATTTGACGGTTTTAAACTCGAATATGAGGTTACCGCTGTTTCTGAAAAATTATTTTCTAACAGCGAAACTGTCATTGAATTGTCTTGATTCACCTGTTAATACTACCTCCTGTGTTATTACATTATATTTACCCATTATCTCCTCAAGAGATGTTTGAAAAACTCATCATTTTCTCTGGCCTAAACTCGCCTCGGTCCGTTTTTCATTCGCAGCGGCCTTCCTCGATCCGAACTTCTTTTTATGCCATCGTCGGGATCTTTCGTGGTTTTTCGTCGCGCTGAAGCTGAGTAGTAGAAGGATGAAAAAAACGATAACATCTTTTATTTGCATATTTTATTTACGTCTTTTTATTTTCATCTTCAGTTCACGCAGTCACGAAAAATTGTTTTGTTCTCGCCTTTTCCTTTCCTTCGTTGATACTCTGGATAGAGTAGATCTCGTCAGATTGTATTTAAGTGTTGCTACTTCACATACTCGTAATCGCTCATCAGTATAACAGTACACATCCGATCATACACCGTGCACACGGTTTCCTAGGCTCACTGTGCCTCATGATGAGCTCGTGTTCATGTGTATGATGAATGATTTGTTACTATATTAACAGTAACTCGTGTGGGCTCCATCAAAATACCTCGGGTCGTCTCATGGCAGTGCCTAAAAGCTAGGGTGTGATAATGATCTTGTAATACATGCCCTATCGTGTGAACTCCCCATATTTTAATTTAGGAGGGCGCAAATAGATAGGAAGATGGGAAATGCTCAACTCTCAATCAACAAAAGCACCAAAACAACAAGTCATTGCTCAACAGTTGGTTGGATTGGTTCAGTATGTTTACGTAAAATAGACGAAATAAACTCCACTAAAATGGACTCCACAAAGATTGTTTTTGTGAGAAAAAGAAGGTCTAATCCATGGGGCTGTTTGTCGGATTGAATTCACTCTGAAAATGACATGACGTGGTTGAAAAATAATCGATTCACTGACGATGTTGCATCCTTTTGGAGAAAACCGGAAATTTCATGGGTAGGACGATTTTCAAGAACTGCGGGGAACCTACCTCGCTTTCCCGTCTGTAGGATCTGCGGTTTACCGGGTGCAATGAGCGTTTCCCTTTTTAACCGACTTCAAGAAAGGAGGAGGTTCTCAGTTCGACCTGTTTATATGTTCTTTTTCTCCAGCTAGATTTAAAAACTATCAATCAGCTCTCTACGATGCAACCTGGTCGTGTTCTATTGATGATTACAACCGAGGTTCTGCTGAAAAGGCAATTGATGTGAAACTACGTCAGTATGACTTAAGGCGTTTGTGTCAAGATAGACTGACTGCTCCAAACATCGTTATCTGATTTGAAATACCTTCAAAGAAATTCATTCAACCAATAGGAGGAGAAGGAGATGACAAGTCACCATAAGTATCTTCTATATCCACCATTACAGCTTTAAGTGTATGAGTATGTTAACCTCATCACGTCTAAACCGCTTGACCGGTTTTAATGAAAGTGGTCTCAACATGGTCAACGAGTTCCATGAGACGGGTAAATCGCCGAAACGTCCTCTCGACGTGAACGGAGGTTTCCTTCGCGACCCAATTGTTTGGTTTCTACGAATCGCAGACTAGCGTGAATGTGAATGGACCTCGTTTTAATGACCCGGGCGTAGCCGGCTATAAATACTAGTTAGATATATCATGTTCTAGAATCTCAAAACCAACCTTTCCATTATCATGGATTTGTTACAGGGTTTCAGCATACCCGCCCTGTGACCTTAACGGATATATAGACTAGGCGGATGGAGATATAGACTTCCTTGTACCCGACGGATATAGAGTTCATAAGTATTCACCACCGTCTGTTGAGTAGGTGGTTCCAGAACATTGTACGATCTTAAATAGCAGCCTGATAGTTCTGACGTTGCATTTCGACCATAAGTACCAAAGGTAGCCCGGCATCCTTCTGAATCGTTTGAAGTTTGGCAATCATGGATGCCTTCAAAGTCTTCGACCATGCTTTCTATGAAGATAGTTTCAAATTCCAGAATATGTCAATTCTTCTAGAAATCAAGCCACGACCGTAAAGTCAGTCCTTTGTGAAGACAATTGAGGAAAACTGAAAACGGCCTAGACAGAATTTTGGGTGTCTTATTTTATTTTTAGGAATGTTCCAGATGGCTGCCGATCAAAAGTATGAAGGCATTAGGGCATCATTATAAGACACGGTTAACTACCTGCTTCGATGCAAGTTAGTTCCATTTTGTATGACATAGCTACTGTTCGAATGTCCAAATTTCGCTCAGGCTCAGGCTAAAACCCTCTATACCAATTCTCGCCGTAAAGTCCAATAGGTTGAGCCGTAAAGGATCGAAATGTGCGCTTGACGCTACGCCCCTCCGTAGTTGACGTCACAGCTTGTACGTTTAACACAATTTTCGCTCTGGGGGCTCGCATTTCGCCACCATCTTGAAAACTCGTCAAGACCGTTCATTTTGATAAATGTCTTTGTCGGGGGGGGTCTACAAAATCCCAGCGTTGTATCCACTACCTTCATTAATTAGGGGTTGTGTTAACACCTAATGTACTAAGAGAAATAGAGCTGAGGACATCTTGGTCTTAGTACAAATTTGAGTTCTTATCTAATAGTAAACAGTTTACTGGACTTTACAAGAATGTCGAATCAAACAAATTTAATTAAAAGAACATGCATATTTATAATCACGCTCATTTTAAATACTAAACATGAGTTTTTCTCGTTCTCCCCTAGTTACCCGGTTTACGAGCTTTTGCTCTTTTGTGTTAACCGCCTCGGTGCGTCTAAGGTAGTTAACTTACCGACACCGTGAATATATTAAACTCGTGATTAGCATTCTAATCCTCCCAGCCGTTTCCTTAGCTTTTGCTCCGCGCCCTAAACCCCCTTACCCTTCTAATTATGTTAACCCAAGTTTTGACGACACACCCCAGACCCACCTGGTTCGCGAGGTTGAATTTTGTTCAGTTAGCTCAATGTGGCTCTGGGCGGCAACCTTCCTTCTAGTCAAATTAGAGTAATCCATCCTTCATTCAGCTCCTCCCGTTACTAACGAGGTCTGTTACCTTTACCGCGTCTTGGCGGGTCGGTTTCCCCGCGATAATGATGATAACGAATTTCACGCCTCCCTCCCTATTATCTATCCATGTCATGTTTGTGAACACCCTCTATATTTACTTATCATCCAGCATCCAATCTAAAATCTTCGCTGTACTGCTGGTATGTCCGAAAATGTGTGTGCTTATTTTGGTACCTACCTATGTGTCTAGATCATTGCGGATGCCAAAGTTAGATTTTATATATTAAAAAAACAACATCATATGAGACGGATGACTGAGCCAGAGGTAGGTAGATGGATTAAGTAACACACTGCTTGGGAGGAACCCATAAATCTAGAAGTCCGATGATTTAAAAAAAATAACCAACGTCATTCAGTCCATTACTTATTCACCCCTCGTCTGCCTCCAAAAGCATACCTATATTGGAATCATTGATACTGGAATATTGACTGGATATATTTCCAGACTAAAGTTCATGTGTATGTATTTATTCCGACTGTTCAAAATCAAAGATCCTACATCGTGCATTGTAGTAAATTGTCATGTAGAAGTTCACATTACGTTTCTTTGATAAAAATTTACTAGACACAAATAGGTGAAGAAATTGTTGATTTTTCTTTTTTCTTCTTTTTTTTTAGTTCACAGATGGGCTTCGCAGCATTACGGTGCCCTAACTCTAAAATCTCATAATTTTCTCCTTTTCGTTTTACATGTGTTTGTTTGTAAACCTCTGTAGTTTCGATCTGCTGCCTTTAGTGCGTATATTGGAGAATTCCTTTTATTACCTACCTGTGATGAATTTGAAATTGGCGCATTCATCACGAGCGGTGTGAGGGAGGATGTGCCCGGTTTGATTATGGGCGGATCACCACCATGCCCGGGATCTTTTCGGGTGGGTGTCCGCTTTGGTTATGGGCATACCACCATCATGCACGGAATCTTTTAGGAGCGTTGCCTGGTTTGGTTATGGGCGGACCACCACCATGCCCAGGATCTTTTTGAAGTGTGCTCGGTTTGGTTATGGGCGGACCACCACCATTCCCGAGATCTTTTAGGGTAGTTTGCTTGGTTTGGTTATGAGCGAATCACCACCATGCCCAAGATCTTTTAGGTTGAGGAGAGAGACGAGGTAATGAGGAGAGAGAGTAGTCAGCGACTAGAGGAGAGCGTAGAATGGTTAGAAAGGCGGAGGCCGCGAGTATTTATAGGCCTGGCACCGTCTCCTTCCATCCCCTAGTTAGTAGGGGATGGTGGGGGACCCAGGTTGTGCTTCGACTTGCCTGCGACTTTCGTCCCCACTTCTGCGGGAGTGGTTCTGGGAGGATACCACGACACTACCTTTTTCTGGTTGAATCATGTTGAATTATTTAAATTATTGTATTTCATTTTGTTGTTTCCTAATTCGTCGGGTAGTTCATTTGAAGAGATTGAATAGACGTACAGATAGATAACTTGGTCAGTCTACCCAGAAGCGATATACTGCGATGTGTGCTTAGACTTTGTTAATCATCGTTCCAATCTTGAATTAAACACGACTTGAATATCAAAATCAACTTTTTTTTGTTGCAGGTATGTTGCAGAATTTTCCTTCCTCGCCTTTTGCATGTATGTATATAAATTGTTTATTTAGTTTTATATTGATAAAATCGGTTTTCACTGTTATTTTGAAGGGTCTGATGCTTCTTATTTCACAATCAACCAGACATTCTTCCTATGTCGTTTCGCGTTATTTTCAACCCCCCCCCCCCCCCCCCACATCGCTTCTAAGTTGTCCATTATAATATCGAGATACTAGCTATACAGCCCAAACAAGTATTAATGACTGCGAAATAAGTGGACCTCAAAAGCCTTCAATGAACCTTTTCTCCGCACTTTGGTAAAAATAAGAAATTGGGGCTACTTAAATTAAGGACTTACTTCAGCTGCCAGGACAGTCGATATCATTGAAGCTTATTTGGAAGGGTTGGATACATTTCAAGTAGTTCTTCCGTTGAAATTCTTTCATCAGTGTAGCGAATAATGAAATAAACATGTTGCTCTAGAAATTCGTTCGTCTTCTTGCATGCATCCAATTGAGTTTGACTTCGGGAACTTGGAAAACCCAAACAAGTTCCGGAAGATTTTACAGATGCGCGGGGGGGAAGGGGGTCAGACAAAGAAATAGCGGTAAAAGTTATGGAAAAGACAGACAAGAAAAAAGTAAGTCGACCGAATAACGTAATTACCGTGGCATTTCGAGGAAAACTTTACCTTTCCCCTTGACATCCCACCAACCTTCAAATCTAATGAGGGAATCCCGGGAACCTCGGGAGTATATTTTTTCTGTCTGTTACCCAGATGTTAAATTTGGACATCATCCGTAAATTTGACAGGATGAAGAATGGGTTTGGGTATTTTCGTCGTTGTGGATGTAGCTACAAATTGTATCATCGGTTTAGTTGTTAAGTGTTTACGAGTTGAGCGTTGAGTTTGAGAGAGCCCACAAATGGGTGACTATGTGAGGTGCACGGTGCTGTCTGATGATGCTATTTTTGTTGCCTTTTATGGTGAAAGTGTGATAGTACGTCAATATTGGATGGTGAGCGGGGGGGGGGGGGGGGGGGCTTTGAAAAGCTTGCATGTGCTTACTCGACCAGCGATTAGCTCTTCAGTTCTAATAACAGTCATGTGAAGCCTACAGGGACTAAATATTGAAATAACGAGTAGTCATATCGTTCGAGTAAAAAGTCCCCCTATCCCGGGGTATTTAACCCCATTGAGGTTAAA
The DNA here is from genome assembly GCA_954871275.1 of Leptopterna dolabrata. Lineage (NCBI taxonomy): Eukaryota > Metazoa > Arthropoda > Insecta > Hemiptera > Miridae > Leptopterna > Leptopterna dolabrata. Next base: position 16,304,295 of record OX940983.1, on the reverse strand, counting down.
TCCAGGGTTATATATATGGGGGGGATATTGGATGGGCAGGACAAAACCAAAGAAGACGAAAGAAACCACCTACTATTAATCACCACCTGGCTCTCATTGGGTGATTCGGCCCTAACAGATGTTGAAACTCATTTATTGAAATTCATTTAGAAGAGATGATTATGGATTGAAAGTCATTGCTTGTTTATGTTCTATAACTATTGGTAGTTAATTTCCATGGCTGTAAAACAGTTATAAAAATAGCACACGAGCAGCAACAATATTATTCATACTAGTTCATTTGGTTATGGTTGAATTTGCTCAGTCATGTTACTCCTATAGAACTCTGAATTATTCTGTTTGAATGGCGATGATTCTCAACGAGCCATACAACATAGGACCGTAGTTATTGTGTTTTGTCCATATACTCAACTCCTCCCCTCAGGTCAAGTTCTCTTAGCGTTATTAATTAAATATCTGTGTAATAATCAAAATAAACAAAACTGGAACGGTCATGTATACCAAATCAATATCTGCTATTCCCGTCCGCCAGGCGTCTAGAATGTTCTAGCCCCAAACTACTCTCAAAGTTTTTACAGAAGCAGGTGGTTATTTGTTGGGTCATTCCTCGCTTCTTAAACCTCACTTTGAATAAATTCCTCATTAAATGATTTTCGGCCATTGTTTAACTCACCCAGTCCTCCACACGAACCCTATAGCCATGTCCTGACATACAACGTTCGTGTGCACTACTGATCGGTTGGATGCGATCGACCAATATCACTTAATATCGTCCGTGCTCTGCCGAATAGTTAGGTACAGAGAGTTTCATTTATCCCTTCTTGAGAACAAACGGAAAACCGAACCACCGACGCGGGAAGGAAGGTAATGGCCGCCACCGCCGATGATGAAGTGGGTATAAGACCTGATTGATTGGTCGGGGGCAGAGTTGATAGGTTCAACCCCCTCTGATAAGACCACCAGTGCTCTCCTCGCTTTGATAAATAAAGCACTCCTTTTCTCTAGATGTTTCCCTCTGACGTTCGGTTCGCTAACCAAATATTGACCGGCTTTTAGGCTCCTCCAGATGGCTTCCTCGACTTCACTCCCTTACCTTTCTGGTCCGATCTTTCTAGCAAAGGCTATGTCTGAGATATTTTCCTAATTTCCCCTTCGCAATCCACTTTCCGGCTGGTTGGAAAACAAATCAATACACTTTGACTAAATTCCGACGTTTCGGGAGTAGTTACTGAAAGTAGTTGCTCTACGAGTCGAGCAACTACTTTTCGTAGAGCCTTTAAATATCTTAAAGCCTTCCGTTGTTATCGTTCTCCATTTTGAGTTTTTTTATCTTGCGCTCTACCTTTCCTTATACCTTGGCAACTCGAGAGATTTGTTTGATATCGAGATATCATGAGCTACATGCCTTGTAAAACATTACGAAAAACCGCCGATCGGGGAATATGCATAGGTATACGTCGAATTTGTCTCATCTCCGTCTCGAAATATAACGTTATTGCAGATATAGAATGATCTTCCACTCCCTCAAATGCTAAAGTCTATACTTGGTGAACGCCGAAAATCGGAAGCCCCCGCGGCGCCCACGGAATGGCGTGAATCGAGCCCGGCTCTAATTGAAACTTACCGAGAAATCATTATAGAAAGGGAAGCAACGGTGGTGGGAAGGGAACAGTTCTAGAAATTATAGGTATCATCCCCAATCGAGGCGACATCATATCCTCCCCTCCCATCTGTGGTATCAACTGACACTCCCAAGTAATGATTCCAAACTTCGCCGTGGCCCCCGAACTTCGGAACTAAGTCGTACAGTTTGGATCCTTGAAATTTCGTATCCCGCCTCTCACTACCCCTCTTACCTTGATCCTATCAGAACACCCCACTCCCTTTATAGAACGTGGAAAACCTATTGTCTTCTAATCAAAAAGTTCCGAGATGACGCACCTTCACACCTACCCTTCAGTTTACTACACCAATGACCATTTTCTACCGTACCTATCTTGCCATATTAAAACTGAACAATTGAATGCTAAACGCTCTTGTTCTTCATATTATTGTTTATTTTACAAACTAATCGTCTCCCTCTATTTTAATCAGGGGTATCTTCGATCTCATCCTGTCTTTTGCCATTGCAAACATTTTGGCGAAATTTGGAATTGTTTATCGTACTTTCATCATGGAAGCAACCTGATACTATATACGTTATTGTAATTACTAGGTATTTCACTTTTTGTCGTTTGAACACAAAGCTAGCTTTTCGTGTTGTATTTCAAATTATCACCTCGACCTACTCACTACGACGCTTTTATAATAATAATGGTTCTTAGTGACCTACCGTTTCCCTGATTATTTACTTGTGCCACTTGTTTCCTTCATACGGGAACTCACGTTCACGGCAGTAATTTGAGGTTAATGAACAACAGCTCTGCTGGGGAAGGAGGCAAAACGGTAGGGGACACGCGAACCTGATTAATGCCGTCTTAATGCGGTCACTACGTGCTCCCGGAGTCGTCTGCTTATCGGGCCTTATGCTTCATAAGCTAAATGCTGTTTGATGTTTTGCTCAAATATTATAGTTTATTATTCTACCTCATTTTATCATCACCTAAAATATTTAAATATCATGGCTAACTAACAGTTTATGAACCAGGAGATGCTATGCTTTAATTTTGCTACGCTGTCAAGAAGATATTTGTGAACGTATGATACTTGTAAATGGCATTTAATACTCAGTTCATTGGGGTAGAAATTTGGTGGGAAAACACATATCGACATGCGTGTTTGCTAAAGATTTTAAAGAATCAATTAATTAGGAGATTAGAAAGTTTTATTATTTCATTTAAATTCTATTTATATTAGTGTGGGGATTAATGGCATGTGCTTATGTGATTCAGAGTTTTATTCATTCATTTAAATTTTTGAATTCTATTTATATTGGTGTGGGGATTAATGCCATGTGCTTATGTGATCCTCACAAAACACGCTAACGATATCAAGTCGATCTAGCGGAATACATAAGCATTTCCGCAACTACCTCACAGTACATCGTTGTCGATACGGACGTTAGGTGTTAAGGAACAACATGAACACAGATATCGTACGAAGTGTTACTTAATACCGAACCTGCTGTTGAACTGGATAGTTACTCACCAATTTACGACTTGCTGTAATTGAGTTTCTTAGAAACAAGACACTTTTTCCGGTCAGTTCATGTCTGAGATTTCATGGCGTTAATAAATTAAATTTCACTGTTTCATTCGTCGGCATTAATTTGCATTAGGTCATGGGCTTGGGCCCAGCACGCTTCCACTGCGCACAAAATCTTGATGGAGGAAAGTCAGAAAGCCGATCAAACCGTATGCCTCAAACCAACCCCATCGTTGACTGGGCTGTGTTTAAAATATTGAATATTCAGTTTTTTAATAAAAACACTTCCCATTTCACCGAAATTTCAGAGAAAGAGATATTTAGAAGATAAGGATCTCTTTCCAGATATTCTCATGAGTTCTGTGTGTTAGATCATGGTTAGGAGCATAAACTACGTTAGTTGAGTGCCCTCCTGTCAAACAGGCTAGCATGTCTTGCCGCCTGTCAAACAGGCTAGGTTGTTGGAGCAATTGGTCCAAGTGATTTAAGTGATTGATCCAAGATCCCTTCACGCTGGTCTCCTCCGTTCATAGCATCCAGTTACGCTGGTAGAAAAACATCTATCTACTTTGGTCTTAGAACTAATCTGCTCAGCTGGTGTCTGTGGTGGATTCATATGTCGATACTCATAGTTATTTCAGTATTCTTGAATAGTTACTATTAAATATTTGAATAGTTACTAAAATAACTACGAGTATCGACATATGAATCCACTGTTGTTGGCGACTCTGACATCGCGAGTGGTGATGTTCTACCCATTTCAATTAGTTAGCTTAGTATACTTTCAGATTGCGGAGTTCTCCAAGGTTACGGGGCTCTTTAAAATCAACTTTTAATTCGTTCAGGTAGAGCAGTAGGTAGTTTCATGAGCTGTGAATGTTAGCTTTAAATGTGTTATCGGCGATGTGTGAAATAAGGTATTGTATAGAATGCCTAGGTATGAAATGAAAGAGCCAGGCAATGTATGAAATAAATCTCATTTCATACTTTGGCCTAGGCACTGTATACATACAATGCCATTTCACATTAGCCGGTAACATATGAGCCTACTCAAGATTGTAAAGGCCACCAAGTTCCTTTTAAATTTGTTGAAGATGTACATACGTCAATAACGAAGGCCCTAGGAGATCGTTGCTGGGGCCTAAATGCATTTGGGCGAGAACTGAGCTCGTACTGCGCTGCGCCGAGCATAATCGTTAAATTCATGTCCATGAGGGTAAGCCATCAAGGTGATAGCTCGTAAACAGTCAAGATTGATATGCTCCGACACGGTTTTTATGGGGCCACACTCCCAAGGAAAGGGGTTGACGCGGCTCATACAAGCCAAGCCAAACCACCCCGTTTCATTTATAAAGAACTGTAAAAATGAAGAAATTTACGAGTCTTCATCCAGGGAACTGTTGTCCGACGGGGTTTGTTCACGAAAGACACATAAACGGGGTAAAGCACACATCGACAGAGTTGATTAGTGGACGAAGCTATTCAGGAAATTACTAATACGAGCGAGGATCGAAGGAGGGTCGGGCTGCCACGTCAGATGTTCATTCCAGGGAAGAGTATATTACCTGGGGTAGATATTCATTCCATAAACCATCAGCAGCACGCCCTACAGTATTGGTCCTTGGCAAAATCCCATATCTTGTAGGTGAAAAATTTAACTTACTTTTGTTTTTAACGTAATCATGAGAGCAAAATTAATATATGGAAACGGATGCGGTTAATTAATACTTTTCATTAGCTAAGGGAGTTTGTGGTGGGTCGTAACTGTAAAAAAATAATAAAGTCATGAAAGAATTCACTGCGTTTCGTTAGATGAAAGTAATATGAGAGCTGGGTCACAAAAACATCCAGTGCGCCTGTAGGTTTTCGCATATTGATGAAACATCCAAGTGCATCACACTCCGTACACTGATAGATTACTGATGGTACCACGTAACTCGTGGTAGATTATTGTGCTCCGTGGGTGGTACAAAGCGTCATACACTCGCACCACCATACCACTCCACCGTACATCACTTCGTTCGCCGCAAGTATTAATAAACTCAGTGAATTTATGACGCGCCGGAACTCTTAAATTAAGCCCCCTTTTATCGCATTAGCCGGCTTACTTCACCGCTGCTGGAATCAGCACGTGTCTCCACCATTTATGGTCTCCGTTAAACGTGTATTTTTCACTGTTAAATAGCTCCCGAGATTTCCCTTCAGTGCCTTGATAATTTTCAGTGTTTGTTTCCGCCGCTCTTTATCTCGTCAACTCCTATTTTTTCCACCTCATTTGAACTTGGGGACACCCTTCTCCTTTATCGCCAGTGAATCATTGCACAGGGATTCTAGGTTAGCGCTTTATTATTTGATGAGGCAGCAGGTTTCCCATACGGGATTAGGAGCGAGAGCTATTATAACGCGAACTTGAGGGATCATCGTCTCACCCACAGTCCCACTTTTTAATTTTTTTATTTTGTAGGTATACATGATAATTATCTGGATTTATGTGTTATCATTCCAGACGAAAAACGCTGCAAATCCCTGCACAACGGTTTATTATTTTGTACGGAATACCCTTCTGCTACAGATCACAGCTCTCTGTATAGATAACCCGTCTATATAATAGAATATGTACTACTCTATACGTATTATGTAGATTCTCAGACCTTCCGTAGGTTAGTACCTAACCCCATACTCGTTACTAGTTACCTACCTAAATCACGAGTTAAAGGTTGCTAAAATAATTCTGCCGATGACAAACAGTACCTAACAAAAAGAAGCAGTACCTAACAGTACGTAGATGGTATAATGAACCGTTGTGTAATAATTTACCGTTGAGTAATGATTTACCATCGTGTAGTAGGTAATAATTTACCCATCAATAATACTTCAACGTTTGTTCAAGTTTCACTACCTATCAACAAACTCCAAAAGAGCCATCATTTTTCATATGAAATAATATCACAGAACAACCAACTCGACTTCATACTCCGCCAGTATAATCAGGTGGCCCCTAGCAATGATTTTATCTCCGGTCAATTTCCGATTGTCGGCGCGTCCCTGGTAATGAGATTTGGTCTGAATGTATACAATTTCATTCACCCTGGAGTCGAAAATGCCTGTCGGTGCAAACTTCGGGGCCTTACTGTGAACGAACGGCTGGACGTACGATGCTCCGGGTGGTCTTAAAAAACTCGTAAGCTCAAGAAATATTTAAAACCTTAAAAAGATTCACGTAAAAAAAAAGTTATACTAGGCGTTTTGAAAATTTCAACCCTATTTTGAACTCCTTAGAGATGACTGAATGTAACGTCGAGCTTCGAGGACCAACTAGACCCCGAACGGAACCTATAACCCGAATTTCATCAATTTTGTTTCATGGTAACTAAGAAAAGTGGCCCGTACGGCGTACGGCGGACAGACAGAAATATTTTTATTGCAGTTTTGGATTCTACATACCTTGAAACGTAAACCATCAAATTTTGAGGGGGGGGGGTAAGAATTTTTTTTTCATGCTCGATTCCAATGGTTCATTATTGAAAATAATAAACCAAAATGGGCCAAATATGAGTTTTTGTAGGTCAGAAATCGCGAAAGATTGATCAAACCGTTGAAAAAACGCCAATATCAACCATCTGCAATCCTTCGCTCACATGGTCATGCTGCATGGTGGAACTTCTTAATTTTGCAGCTCTGGCATTTTTTTCCCGGGAAACCCGTGAATGATTCTCGGGGAGGCTCTTTTTCGCTATATCCCTCATGAAGGTGATTCACGGAATTGAGAGTGAAGATGAACCATTTCAAACAATTAAGGAAGGTCGTACAGTCATATTTCTGGCGATTTAAGCCGTCGCAATTCCGTTGAGAGATCACCGAGCACTACCATTTATGCATAAGCTATCATTCATGATCTCGGGGTGAGGAGTGAATCATATTCTCAATATTAGCAATGTACATAATATAGTTCCGTAGGGTACGTTTAACTATTTAGCGTCTTTTAGACTTACGTAAGTACTTCGCAGGACACACACCTATAGATCAAGTTACCTATACTCAGAAATACATAATATGTTTGGAAACGGTTGCGCACACTTTCTCGTATTCCAAGTAGATTCTCAAATATGTCTGTGGATTGCGACATTTTTTCCCACACTATTTTTCCATTCGATTTCCTGTAAACTTCGACGTGATTTATAATTTCCATGTCTCGTAGACAACAGCTTTAATATACGTGTATAGACAACTTCACATCGTTACGAACTAAATCACTCGCGGAGAAATCGTGGAAACCCATTTCAAAGAAAAACGGAGTTATTGAAAAAATAGTCTATTTCCACTAATACCAATACACGAAAAACTCAAAAAACACTGTTAATCACACGGTTTGATCACCGAAACCGGTATAACAGTGTTTTTTGCGTTTTTCGTGTATTAGTGGAAATAGACTTTTTCTTTTTCACATCGTTGTTGAAAAACATGGTTTTCCAGTGCCAGCTTCCTTAAGTTGACTACGTTGAATTAGAACTCTCCAAAAACAGAAGGATCGAATTAAGGCGTTTCTTTTTCACTCATTACCATGTTGTAGATTATGTAAAGTCTCATGAGAACTTACACTGGATCTGGTGCTCTTGAAAACTCTCATGACGTCCTTACACATTTTCTTATAATATTAACTGTCATGTGGAGTTCCCGAATGGGGTAGCATGAAAAATCTGTTCAAGTTTCAGTAGGCTAGGAATCTCCATGATGAAACACATGACATGAATTTTTAATCCCCTCTCTCCATTGTCACTTTTCTCTTAGTGTGTACACCCATTTGTTCCCCTCAGTGACAACGATTTTATGGATTTCTGGCAGGTATTGATATTCAATTTGATGTTCCTAATTGGTGCATTGGTGCAGCTTATAGCTCTCTGCGAAATAACTAGTAGTGGCCTTAGTGGCCACTAAGGAGTGGAGATGGGTGGTGAGTGGTTTAGTGGCCTTTTCGTGGTCTTGAAAGAAGGTTTCAAACTGCAAAGGTTGGGAAGATTTCTGTCTCTTTGCCAACAAAATAATTCCATTAACATCGACAGGCTAATACATTTTGATCCTTCGCGAAAGATGAGGGCTGGAAACTTCCTTAGGACAAGTAAAACTCTGAGTTAAGTCTGTTGGAAAGGAAAATGAGCGAAGTGGGGATGGGGTGGGTTTACGTAAGAAAAGCCCTTTGTTATTTAACTAACCTGCCTGGGGTAAACGGTGTATATTTTTTTTGTTTTGTTTCCGAAAGGTCCGTAGGAGTTGTTGGACGAAGTTGAGGTACGTGGTAACGGTGGAAAAGGGGGGCATACAAAGGGAATTTTACGATTAGCTGCTTCCCCGTAGCGGAGGAGTTTTTAAAGTAAAAGACACGAAACGTTTCCTGGTAGACAAAGGTTTAACCTCAACGTTTAATGAAGAAGGAAGTCAATGTTAACTGGAACAAGGGACTCAAGAGTTATTCGTCAAGAACATCAACCACGTTCTACTTGGTGTAAGGATATTACGGAGAATAACTACTTGAAAGTCGAGCGTCTTTAACAAGGAGGTATAATCTTGTAGATAAAAAACATCATTCTAATTTATAACTTTGCATTACAAGTTATAGAGGAGTAGTAGACATTCGGTTTAGTCTAAGCTGATTGTCTGTACATGTCCAATGTGCTTGGGGTGTATTTGGAATCAGCGCAAAATTGACTAAAAACATCGCGATGGGGGCGACACATGAAAGGAACAATAAATGAAAAGCGAACATTTCTGTAGAATAAACCCATGTGACAAGGACTTCGCAGCGTTTTTTATCGACAATCTGGATTGTCACATTCAAGGCCATCACATGCAAGTTTCGGAACAAGGCGAAGCCCATTCAGTAGATGAATACAAAATCGAGTCGAGGACGACACCGGTCCTTTCATTTAATTGACTGACCACATAGCGTCTAGTTAATTATCGGAAAACAGAAAACATACATTCTTACTTCGGTACTCCATTTCCGGATGTCGGACCTTGGCAAAACTTCAAAATTGATTTTAAGCAACCAATTTATCAGAACATTTTGGGGATAGAAACGACATGTTGAAGAGCTCATTAACAATAATTGATGTAAAAAAAAGCTGCAAATTATTACACAAATGTTTATTATTTACCGTTATATAGGTGCCCCTTCTGCGTAGATCACTGTTTTCTGTGGTCAGTACCTACTACCCTCGTGCTCCCCCAGGAGAGCCCTAAATCGAGTACTGGAGCCGGTTCCGGAATTAAAGTTTCCTACAAATGCGCGGGATTCAATAATTTAATCATTAATTATTTTGTAGTTATTCATGAAGTATAAGGCAAATAATAAACCGTTGTGTAATAATTTACCTGTATAGGTGCCCCTTCTACGTAGATAGTATAATGAACTGTTGTGTAGTAATTTACCGTTGTGTAATAATTTGTCCATAAATAATACTTCAACGGTTGTTCAAGTTGCAGAAGTAGCTGTCAACAAACTCCAGCCCCTTCTACGTAGATGGTATAATAAACCGTTGCTTAATAATTTACCGTTGTGTAATAATTGACCACTGTGTAATAATTTACCCATCAATAATACTTCAACGTTTGTTCAAGTTTCACTACCTATCAACAAAATCCAAAAGAGCCATCATTTTGGTTTATTATTTTCAATAATGAACCATTGGAATCGAGCAAGAAAAAAAAAACTGTTAACCCCCCCCCCCCCCCCCCCCTTAAAATTTGATGGTTTACGTTTCAATGTATGTAGAATCCAAAACTGCAATAAAAATATTTCTGTCTATCCGCCGTACGGGCCACTTTTCTTAGTTACCATGAAACAAAATTGATGAAATTCGGGTTATAGGTTCCGTTCGGGGTCTAGTTGGTCCTCGAAGCTCGACGTTACTGTGAGTCATCTCTAAGGGGTTCAAAATAGGGGTTGAAATTTTCAGAACGCCGTATCTCAAAAACTTTTGATTGAAGGGTATGGTTTTTTTTAACGATATTAAATTTGTCGTGAGTTAAACAATTTTTTGAGACCACCCGGAGCACTGTACGTCCAGCCGTTCGTGTGCACCAAAAAGCTTCGTCAACACGATCGTGAATCAAACGGTATAAATTCGGCTGGGATTTCATCACTAAGGAGCACCTGATTATAATCAAGGATGGCTGTATGAAGTCGAGTTGTTTGTTCTACGATATTATTTCATTTGACAAGTGAATAGACAGAAATATTTTTATTGCAGTTTTGGATTCTACATACATTGAAACGTAAACCATCAAATTTTGTGGGGGGGGGGGGTAAGATTTTTTTTTTTTCTTGCTCGATTCCAATGGTTCATTATTGAAAATAATAAACCAAAATGATGGCTCTTTTGGATTTTGTTGATAGGTAGTGAAACTTGAACAAACGTTGAAGTATTATTGATGGGTAAATTATTAAATACACAAGTATTTACTCTTGAGAGTCGGTCGGGTGAATCAAACTCAACTTCAGGCCAACGTTTCGCCTGATTTCAATGATGCCGTTTCAATGATGCCGTAAAAATACAGCGAAACGTTGGCCTGAAGTTGAGTTTGAATCACCCGACCGACTCTCAAGAGTAAATACTTGTGTATTCGTCATTGCGGTCAAGCACGCGACACTCCTATTAAATTATTAAACAATGGCAAATTATTACACACCGGCAAATTATTACACAACGGTAAATTATTATTACACTACGGTAAATTATTACACTACGGTAAATTATTACACCACGGTAAATTATTACACAACGGCTCATCTACCCAGAAGGGGCTGGATTTTGTTGATAGGTACTTTTGCAACTTGAACACTTATAACTGATGGGCAAATTATTAGACAACAGTTCATTATTCTATCTTTGTAGAAGGGAAACCTATACAGATAAATTATTACACAGCGGTATAGGTAGGTACCTAGTAACGATTACGGGGTTAGGTACTAACCCACGGAGGGTCCGCGATCTACATAATATGTGTAGAATAGTACATAAATATATGTTATAAGGGTTATCTATACGGAGACCGGTGATCTGTAACAAGAGGGTATTTTTATTGCATTTTCAGATTCAACATACCTTGAAGCAGAAAGCATCAAATTTTGAGGGGGGGTTTAACTTTTCTTTTTTTTCATGCTCGATTCCAAAGGTTAATTATTGAAAATAATAAACCAAAATTTTTGTCCGTCCGCCGTACACCGCACTACGCCCTTTTCTTAGTTAACATGAACCAAAATCGACGAAATTCGGTTTATAGGTCCCATTTGGGGTCTAGTTGGTCCTCGAAGCTCGGCGTTAATGTCAGTCATGAAAGACAGGGGTTGAAATCTCCAGGACACCGTTATCTCGATTTTTTTACGGTTTTAAATAGTTCTCGAACTTGGGAGTTTTTCTAAGACCACCCGGAACAATGTACGTCCAGCCGTTCGTTCACAGTAAGGCCCAGAAGTTTGCACCGACAGGCCTTTTCAACAGGAGGGTTAATGAAATTGTATACATTCAGCCCAGACATCAGTGCTAGGGACGCGGCAACAATCGGGAATTGGCCCGAGATAATCATTGCTAGGGAGCACCTGATTATATTTAAGTAGTATGAAGTCGAGTTGGTTGTTCTGTGATATTATTTCATTTGAAAAATGATGCCTCTTTTGGAGTCTGCCGAGGCCTAGTGGTGTATCTTTGTTGTCCCATACCCGGTAGGTTTCAACCGATCGGTTGGGTAGAGTGTGAGAACTATAATGTTGAACTACATGTTAAAAACGCTCCAAATCCCTACACAACGGTTTATTGTTCTGTTACAGATCACTCTTCTGTGTATAGAACGCCTTTCTGTTATAGATCACAGCTCTCTGTATAGATAACCCTTCTATATAGGTCACAGACCCTTAGTGCCTAACCCCGTACTGATTACTAGTTACCTGCCTAAATCACGTCGTAAATGTTGCTAAAATAATTCTGTCAATGACAAACTCCAGCTAGAATGGCAAAAATAAACACAAATGAAGTTCTTAAGGGAAATTGTTGATGTGGAGTGATAAAATAGTCGGTCCCAGTAGGGTTTCGATCTCGGGAACTTTGGTGCTACAGTCAGTCACGTATACCACTGCGCTGTACCATCAACCTGGCCGAGAGACCAGTAATCTGTGCTCTCAACTACTCAGCTTGATGCCTGTATACACCCTGCTGTTTATGGCCAATTGTATAGCAAATTTTATGGCAACATCGTGGAGTGGTCTGGATGGTCTCAAAAATTCAGACAAAAATCAAACAATTTAAAACTGCGAAAAGTCCAAACCTAAAAAATAAAATTTTCCGAGAAAATTTTCTGGATATTTCAACCCCTGTTTCTCACCTCTTAGAGTTGAGTGACAGTAACGTCGAGCTTCGAGGACCAACTCAAGCCCGAACGGGACGTATGTACCAAATTTTGTGAATTTTGGTTCATGGGAACTGAGGAAACAGCCGCGTACGGTGGCGGTGTACGGTGGGCGGACGGAAATATTTGTATTCGATATTATAATCTACGTCCCTTGAAACGTAAATCATGAAAATTTCACGGCGTTGTTGAGTGGTGGGGGGGTTAAAAATTTCTCTCATGGTCGATTCCAAAGGTTCATTATCGAAACTAATGAACCAAATTGTCCTCAAGTGCCCCAAGGGCTATAACATGTCATCTGTTACGTAGATGTTAACAGTACTTGTATACTCAAGAGTCAGCCAGAGCCTCTATCAGCCCGTCTTCATGGTATTTGAGGACCATATTTGTGTGACTATTAACAGTTGTTTCAAATAACAGGTTATTTAAGTCGTTGTGTTTGTCCCATCCAATTGGATTTTTTTAAAATTTTTTTTTAAAGATATTCCGTGGTGGATCTAGGAAGCGGTTAGCTAAAAGCTGATGGACTTTTCAATTTTTTCTTAAAATCTTGAAGTAATCTTTTTTATTCCAGTGCCTTAATCGGTCAACAAATGCATTAGAACTACTACAGCTGGGTTCCAAATCCGTTCCATTACAAGTCTGAGCTCAGCTGAATACATCCATCAGCTTTGCCATGTTTGGTATTCCATGATTATTAGTGTGTTGTTAATTCTGTTAATGGATATGGGGGATTCATGTCAGCAATAACATCATAGAAGGATGGATCTCTCTATGTGGTCACATCAAAGACTTGTGGTTGCCCAAATCGTAGATGATGTGGGGGTTTATTTTCACCAACTTGATGACTATTGGGAAACTCCCATTAGTTATCAGTTGTGGGGGGGAGTAATCCTCCATAAAAAGCTCCAAGTTAAGCTCTCGGGGGCAGCCACTAACCGAAGTTCCAAAACAAATGAGACACGAATCACGAACAACGGTATCCCCAGTCTAACGTCTCCCATCTCCGATTAATTCTACACCCGATTTAACTCTCAAGTTGGGAGGAAGCTCCGATCCCCCGAATGAGCTGTCACCCGCCCAGAACTGTTGGTTTATTCCGAGGGGTTTAGAGATGTTAATGGTTCGTCAGTTTCAGACCCCCCACCGTTCCAAGTTGTCGTTATCAAATCCAGTTTTCTGAGCCCGCTACCCGTTACATTGGCAATAACTTACTGTCTCCTCTCGTACCGTCAATTAAGATGCTTCAATTTGGCTATTTTTCGTTCCCGTTTTTTTCTCTTTTGAACGTGTTTAAAGTCCCAAACATGACTTTTAGCCAGTCAAAAACTTTTACTGGCATGGAGGTGGAAAACGCTGCAAATTATTGCACAAAGGTTTATTATTTACCTGTGTTGATGCCCCTGCGTAGATCACTGTTTTCTGTGGTCAGTACCGTCGAGCTGCCCTCAGGAAAGCACTAAATCGAATACTGGAGCCGGCCATGGAACAAAAGTTTCATACAAATGCGCTGAATTCAATAGTTAATTATTTCTAGTTATTCATGAAGCACAAGGCAAATAATAAACTGTTGCGTAATAATTTACCGGTATAGGTACCCGTTCTACGTGGATAGTATAATAAACTATTGTGTAATAATTTACCGTTGTGTAATAATTTGCCTGTCAGTAATAACTATAAATAATTAATGATTCAGTTATTAATGGTTTAGTTAGCGTCTGTATGAAACTTTAATTCCCGGGCCGGCTCCAGTAATTTAAGGCTTTCCTGGAGAGAGCTCGTGGGTACTGACCACAGGAAACAGAGATCTACGCATAAAGGGTATCTATACAGGTAAATAATAAACCGTTGAGTTATAATTTGCAGTGTTTTTATTCGATTTTCTGATTCTACGTTCTTTGACTCGGAAACCATAAAATTTCGAGTGGTTGGTTGGTTGGGGGGGGTTATTCTTTTTTTTTCCTATGCTCGATTCCTAAGGTTCATTATTGAAACTAATAAACCAAAAAATTGCTCGTGAGCTAAATAACGGGTACTTTAAGCTACTGTTTGTCCGCTCAAAAATCTATACAGATGACTAAAGAAGATCAAGGTCGCTCAAGAAAAACTTAATAATGATAAACGATTATGTTCGAAAACTGATACGGGGGTGCGGGCTCACGCATCGTTTCGGTGCTAGATGAGTGCGGTGGAGTTCTGATTTTCAGGTGTAGTAGGTACCGCTTAATTAGGTAGGTATGGGTGAAACGGGTAAAATGAGGGAAATAAGGTTTTGCTATTAAAATCACGTGAAAATGTGCAGTTTATTCCTACTTCCAATTTTGAACAAATCGCTAGTTATGAAAAGTGGTACTGGTACTAATTATGGAAGATGTAAGGTTTTCTGTTCGCTTACGCGCCACTGCCGTGTAGGGCAGCACAAAATACAAGTACATATGAGTATAAATACCCAAATGCCTGGTATTTGAGTATCAATACCTGGTGAGACGGACCACGGTGACTCACTGCTCTTGTTATACGCGGTCAATCATACACTTTTTCACCGAGGTCTCAATTTCAGTGATCGGCAGTTTATATCTTTTCTTGTTCAAAGTTTTGTTATATTTCACTAGTTTGTCGACAACTAGTAGAAGGCTTGAGATTTTAGGATGATGTATGCTCATTTATCCAACAAAAGGAAGTTATTAGCTGTCTAAATTGATATCCTTAACAGACATTACATCCATGAAACATGGCATTTCAAGGTTAGCACCAATGATTGATTGAGTCCAGTTGTAATAAATCCACGTCCCACGACTATATCTTTAATGGATACAGCAATTAAACTGTTGTTATCCACCCATTTGTGCGCCGTTGGTGGAAATTGGGTCAAACTGAATACAACGTTGGGTCACATGTGTACCGTGGATTATCATCCTTAAGGGAGACGATAGTAGATCGTTACAATGGCAACATTGATGCATGACCCGTAAATCCCTTCCTGTCCTTCCATCGAGTGAACCAAAATGCTCGATCAATTAATCTTCTCCCCTTCTCCTCAGAGGGGACTTCAAGAATAATTAATCCCGTCAGAGTTGATACTCGTTGTCCTATGATGGGATTAATAGGGTAAATCTATGTTTCCATGATTAGGTCCTAGGGATTGGTTAGAGCTTGAGGTTAAAGGACATGCGGATCAAGTGATCAGTTATGCATTAGCTGACCGAACTCTTTGCGAAAGGAATAGGAATTTGATCACTATTAATGAAATCATGCCATCCATTAAAAATGTGCATCACCAGCACAACGTAATCATTGTTCAGTACACAACTGATTCTTACTGCCTCGCCTATTCATAAGTTTGCTTAGGCGAGGCATTTGTTTCTTCAACTTCAGCGATGAAATGCCCGCTTACCATACAGGTGATCCTGGACTCGAATCCAGGAATTCTGAAAATGGTAGTCGTTATTTCAAAAATATTATTCTAATGCGTATATATTATTCAATCAATGAAATTAATTTTTTTCTTTCATCAATTATTATTTCAGTTTCAGACGCGCGTGATGGATGTTTGACTAGATAAATGTTATCTACCAGTTCATTGCATTGCTTTATACTCCCGATCGTTATCAAATCAAGTCTTCCGAGTGAATCTTCACCCGAGTTTGATCCGGTTGATTTATTCATCGAGAAGTTACCGACGGGCAAAAAGGGTCTGTTCGAGTGGGTTGCGCCTTGTTTAAAAACCACCAGCAGGGTTCGGATCTCATGAAATATTTGTTGTTTCAGTTAGTTTTTTCCCCGTTAACCTTTCTTCCATTCTTGCTTCCCAGGAGTCTCAGCTCGTGCGATTCCTTCCTTGTGAATCAATTAGATGTGGTTGAGCGTAGTTTCTTTTTAGCAGTGGATTGTTTCGTTTCTACCGAGGTAGCTTTGTGATCCCTTGCGGGATGAAACAAATTATGTTCACTACTCCTGATGGTATTTTAGGCCTTTCCGAACAAGTCTGGTTCCGTGTTTGTCAGCATATTTTCCCTGCGCGCCCAGCTCTACGAGGGGGGAAAACCCGGCGCAGTGAGCGGAATTTCGAAGAGTAATATGCGAGTAGGGTCCATGTAACGTAACTTCTCCATAACTACATGAAATAGTGGTTGCAATGAGGTGAAATAATACCTCCCGTCGCTATCTACTGATCGATGGAGTTCAAGAGGATATTCTGATACCAGTATGGTCCTAGATCAATTTCTTTTAGTATCGATAGTACCTAGTTAGAATCTCGTTCGCGCACGAGAAATCCTTGCATCGCCAATCACATCCCGAGAAGAGCTTGAATTTGGCCACAGCGAAATGGCAGGATTCAAATGCGATATCCACTAAACTGTCAGTATTTATTCCAACTTTTGCTTGCCCTTTAATTGCAGGTGTATAATATTATTAACGCTGTCGGATACCGCCGAATGTGAACTGCCTCTGAATTTCCATAGAAATATCCCTACAGCCAGTAGATATTGATGTCCGTATTGGGAACATAGGTTTCCAAATGCGGAACCCACGTGACCGCTCGGAGTTGCGGGTTTTTGCCTAACCCCTCTTCCTATTGGCTCTGGGGACCCGTTCACAATAACTGGGGCTCCCGCTGGGACAGTAACAATCGAAGGGGGTGCCTGGTGGCTGAGATAACGCTAATATGAGGTAGAAAGCCTAGGGCCTGTAATGTGTATATCTGTATGCCTACAGGCACTGCTGGGAACGGTTTTCGCGCCAGCTTCCTATCAGTATCAAGAGATTACTGAATTTCCACCAAATATGAACCATGAATTTTATTCTAAACCAAATGTTTATACTCCAATTCACCAACTGAACATTGTTTCAGTCCTGACGATTTCTCCTAGTTATCTTATATTTTGATGTTAGTGAATCTCCTTCCCCAGCTTAGTAATAGAAGTCAATATTTTTTAATTTTCCCAGTAGTTGCTGGAAGTGAATGGAGAGCCAACCCCCGTTTTTTTTATGTTCAACAACAACTGTCCTAGAATACACTAATGGGTGATTTAATACTTTTGGGTAATATACAGAAAGTGTTACACAACGATTTGAAGCGATTATGAATGAATGAATGAAGAATATGTTTATTCTCAAAATTAGGTATATGTACAACCATCAGTATAACAATACATGGCACGCTTTGGCGTACATGAACATCAGCGGAAGTTCCGACCTTATTTTAGACCATTTATTAAGTTTAGAGTAAATCAGAAGTATAATTTATATATATATATATATATATATATATATATATATATATATAAGTAGTATCGGAATACCAATCCTGGCTCACTGCCTTAGATCTCTGATAAAAAGTTTTAACATAAAAGATCAGAACACATATTTTCACTTGAATCCTTGATGTTTTTTATTTTCACTTGAATCCCTGATGTTTTTTATTTTCACTTGAATCCCTGATAAAACTTTTTTACCACAAAACATCAGAACCAGTGACTTTTTTAAAAAATATTTTTTTATCAGAAACTCTAGTGAACTCTAAAAAAATGCAAATTTAGGGGGTCGATATTTTCGAAATTTAGCTCCCTCTGATGTTTTCACTAGAAAAAATAAAAAAATTAAAATGACGTCACGCTAAAAATATTTTTGAATCGTCTTAAATTAAAATGACGAGACGCTCTTCTGAATTTGGGAATCCCAATCTATTTAAAGGTGAGGTCGATTCGACGGGTCCTATGTATTTAAATATTTTTTTAATCTACGGACCCACCTTTAAGAATTCAATTCAGACAGGATAAATAGTATCCATACAAGAATAGACAAAAGAAAAAAGTGGGTGGATAAAAAAAAATGAGGGGTAAGTTAAAAAAAAGAAAATAGTAATAAAATATAAGATGAGCAATAAAATTATATTACCAACTGAAATTTACATGGAGATCCGAGACAAGATCACAGATGCTTATGACCATTTCATTTTTTGCAAAGCTGTGAATATTCCAATAGATAAAAAGAGGAGTATATTCTTAAATGTAAATCCACAAACTCTCATATTAAATTTTGATTCAATCAAACATAAACAGTTTATTAGAGATTTTGTTGAAGAGTCTGGTTATTTTGTACCTTGGAATGAGATTTCATTGTATCCAAATCTACCAGAAAATTTCATTCGAGAGTTCAAGGATAAAGTATGTTGGTATGAAATATCATCTGAGCAAAAACTATCTGAGAAATTTATTCGAGAGTTCAAGGATAAAGTATGTTGGTATGAAATATCATCTGAGCAAAAACTATCTGAGAAATTTATTCGAGAGTTCAAGGATAAAGTAAATTGGGAACGTATTTCATCTAGGCAAAAACTATCTGAGAAATTTATTCGGGAATTCAAAGATAAAGTACATTGGAGACGGATTTCATCTAGGCAAAAACTATCTGAAGAATTCATTCGAGAGTTCAAGGATAAAGTAGACTGGAATGAGATTTCATCTGAGCAAAAACTATCTGAGAAATTTATTCGAGAATTCAAAGATAAAGTATATTGGGAACATATTTCATCTAGGCAAAAACTATCTGAAGAATTCATTCGAGAGTTCCAGGATAAAGTATATTGGGAATATATTTCATTTCACCAAACACTATCTGAAGAATTCATTCGAGAGTATGAGAATTTTATTGACTGGTATTGGATTTCTGGACAGCAAAAACTATCTGAGAATTTCATCAGAGAGTTCAAGGATGTTTTAAATTGGAGATGGATTTCATCTAGGCAAAATTTAAGTGAAGATTTCATTATAGAGTTCCAAGATAGAGTGGTTTTGGATCAGTAAAAAAAATAATAGTTTAAAAGTGTTCGTTTTAATGGGGGTTCTCCATTAAAACATATTGAACAAGATGCAAGGTTGTTCTGTAGGCCAGCAAACGCTATCTACCGACGAATCTGTGAACCGGTTGCATAACCAGGAAGAGGTGGCCGTCTCGCGGGAGGTGGCGCGTTTGACCTCATTCGGCCTTGAAATCCACTACTCAAGATTATAGAACGCCTCTCAGTTCACAACTGGAGTCTTGGCTCATTGGTTATCGTATCGGCTTTATAAGAGAGAGGTCGGCAGATCGCTGCACGGACAAAACCTCAAGATTTTTTTTCCTATAATAATGAGGATACACTTCCCTCGAGATATTAGAAGCGTTACTAGCTGATGGGCCCTTAAGCTAATAATTAATCTAATTCCACCTCGATGGAAGTGAGAGTCGACCTTATCATCAAAATTTCCTTTCTTAACTGTTCTGCTCTCAACATCTACTTAAAATACAGCAAAAACCGAAACTTCAACGTAACTGAAAAGCCAAGTTGAAATGACTCACGGAATTAAAACTCCGTTGTAAGTCGTGAAGGTTGTGCCATTCAAAGATCCCCTCCTATAAAGGGAGGTAGAGATCGTTCAGGAATGGATGCTGTGTGTAGAAGTTGAGCAGCCACAGAATGTGCGGTTAAGTTGGGACATTTTGCTGAAATTTCCTTTGATTTTTTTATGAGAATTGCACCTATAAGTGTAATTCATTTAAAATTTCGTGAGTTGTAATTCCTCAGGATAAAAATTTCCTTGGATTTCCTCTCCGCTTAAATCTTTAATTTTATAAGTAACTGGACTCGTTTCTAAAATCTCAGCTATTTCAAAAATCTCTTTCGTCCAATTTGCTTCGTATTTGTTTGCAAAAGTTTTCTTTGATTTCGTAATTCTCACACGATTTCCAATTTTAAATTTCTTTTTTCCATTTTTTCCAGTCTTTTTGAATAAATATCTCAGAATTTCATTTTCATTTCTCGCATCAACTTGAGCAGGTGTCATTCCAATAGAACGATGAACGTCTTGTTTGTTGTACTCATTAACTAATTCCTGTAAAATATCGACCCAATTTTTATTTCCATTCACCTCGAAACGAATTTTAAATTTCTGATTCAAAGTTCTGTTAAATCTTTCGATGATTGCAGATTTTTCTAAATTTTCCGTGTGATACATTTTAATTTTATACTCGTCTAAAAGTTCTTTGAAAAGTCTATTTTCAAATTCTAAACCTTTGTCCGTGTGAAGGAGTTTAGGAGTAGAATGATTATGATATTTTACATTTTCCAAAACTCCTTTGAAAGCTTTTGAAACTACCATTCCGTTTTTCTTTTTCAATGGAACTGACCAAACGTACTTTGAAAAAGTATCAATGATATTCAACATGTAACCGAACCCCTTGTTTTCATTCTCGTATTGTTTCATTATAATCAAGTCCGCGGCCCAAAGATCATCTTTTCCATGAGTAACAATTTTCCTTTTCTGAAATTTCTTTCTAACGGGTTTATGTAATTCCTTCGCAAATTCCAACTTTTCGTTTTCAGATAAATTTAAAATTTCAGTTTCAGGAATTACGTTAGTTTCCTCATTCGGATTTTTTATGAATTTACTTTTATTAGTTTTACATTTCAGACATTTAGCTGCAATTCTCCACCTTCCGTTCGCAGTTTGTACAATTTCCGCGTTTATATTTTTCGTTCGTTTTTTACATTTATGACAATAAATTTCATCCTCCATGTTTTATTAAAGGCTACCGAAAGATTTTTTTAAATTCTTAAAGAGGGATAGCGATTCGCTCCCCCTAATTAAAGCAAACACAAGCAAGTAGATTTTTTAATGGAGTGAACTCCATTAAAAATAAACCTTAGTATCTAATATTTAAGCTACTTCTTGCCTGATCATATTTTTAGTTGGATCATAAATTAAATTTGTTCTACTTACAATGATGACGTAACAAGTAGTACCTTCTGTGCTACCTGATGCAGATGCTACAGTTTTATTGAATTCTACGTGAAGTATCAAATTACTTTTACTTTGAGATACGTTTTGAGGTTGATCCGACAAGTCAATGCTATAAATTGGATAATCCCTTTTGTAAAATTCTGGTTCGATGTATGGAATTGATGGCTTGGAACTCATTGATTTTTTGAAGTCTAAAAATGCGTTGTACGCCAGAGAATAATCATTTTCATCGAAATCCAAATCTTGATTTTCCTCCGGGTATCTTCTACCACCTAATTCGATCCAATAATTTCTTACGTCTTTATGATTGAATCTAGAATTGTCCTTTTTCTGGTCGTTCGACGCGTCAGTTTGAAAAACTACGAAGCACCATAACGGATTATGCACGTTTCTGTAAATATTTGTAATATCGAACATTAAGGTTTTTCCTGTAACGTTTTTATGTTCTATGCACTGCCAACTTTTGAATTGAAATTGGTACGGCACGCTTCTAAGTTCTGCGATCAAATTAACTTTAGATTCGTTTTTATATTCAATCACTGGAACTCTCAAAACAAAAGATTTTATCTCCACAACTCCATCACTAGGTATAATCGAGGTTGCATCCTTTTTCCAAACTTGAATAACGTTATTATCGCTGTTTCGAATAAAAATTATTTCAAAACCTCCCTTGAAAATTGGAATGGTTATATCTTTGAAAAACCCCAAACCTAAATCACCGAGATAACCAACTGCACTGAAATTACCACCTCCTATTGCTTTCGAATTAAAACCTGAATTTAAAACTTCCCCATTATAATTCTTAGGGCCTGCAAAAGTGACAAGGCCCTGTACCAAGCCAGAAATGCCCGGATTCTCAATTTCGTCTACTACAACATTGTGTTTTTTCACTTCTACACTCGAAAACATTTGACCCACGAAATTATCTATCAACATGACTGAATCTGAACCTGAATACGCCTTGGTTGGATCTTTCGACTTTAAAACTCCCTTTACGTAATACTGAATGTTTTTAGACAGAAATTCGTCTTCTAGATCAATTTTGAAAGTTGTCCTTTTGTTTTCAGCATTCAAATTTAAAGTTGAAGTTGGATTTATTGTACGAAACTGCTTTCGCACAATATCGTCTTGATATTTATCAAAAATCTTTTTAGTTTGATACATACTTTATTATAGTAAAACATAATTTTTTTTGATTTTTTTTATTTAGGTACTATGAATAAATCTTTAAATACTTGACTTGTATTTGTCTTTAACGTTAAAGAGGGTGGCCAATTTGGCCACCCCCACTTTAAGAGTTTTGAAAATATTCTTTAAATGTTCTCGACTTGTATTCGACTTTAAGGTTAAAGAGGGGAGGTGATTCGCCCCCCCTCTTTAAGAGTTTTGAAAGAAATTTTTAAGTGTTCTCGACTTGTATTTGCCTTTAATATTTAGGTACTATGAAAAAAATTTTTTATGAGATTTTCTCATAAAAAACACAACTCACTGTAATAACTAAATTTAAACATTTTTTCTAATCGCGTTTATAATTTCCGCTTTTCCCAGTTCTTTTCCCTTTTCTAAAAGTTTCGCTTTTTCCGTATCATTATTTTTATAACCGTTCAAAATGTTGGTTTTCATCTCGTCGTAATTTTTAATTTCTTGTTCAATATTGTTGAATTCCTCATCCGAAATTTTACCATCTTTCAAAGCATTCGTGATTTTTTCCTCTATGGAATTTAATTTTGTTCTCGCCAAAAGTGCGATATCCGAATGTTTATTAATTTTGTTTCCTACATAACTGCCCGAAGTTCTCAGGATTGCAGAAAATGTTGTTAATACGACTGAAAGTGGAACTCCAAAAGGGATTGCCACAGGGAGAGTGATACAAACACCAATCATCCCCAGTTCGGTTAACGTAGTGAAACACTCTATTCCGAAAAACGTTTTCGATAATTTGCAGTATTTTTTTCTCAAATTTCCCCTCATTTTCATTTCGTTTTTTAAAAATTCATATTGTTTTATAATGCGATTTATTCTATAATTGTTGGAATTAAATTCCGGAACTGGAATCTGAGGGTAAATGTTTTTGTAAAACGGAGTAAATTGTATGTCATTTTCAACTGCAGGAGCAGACGGTTTTTGGTTTTCATCAATGTTGTTCATCTTATTTATTATACAAATTATTTACTTTTCAGCAACAAGTAAGCTTTAATATCGTCGAATTGAATCTGTTCATTATTTCCCGTGGTTGTTGACAATTTTATCATTTTTATTTCTTTCAGTCCTTTTCTTAGTGGAATGAAAACTACTTTCTTTGGTTTTTCCGTGTAAATAGTATTAGGTGGCATTGGTTTCTCTATGAAAGAAACGTGTAATAACTCGTTTTCAACGTGCAAATGGGGATGTTCATCATGATTTGTAAAGCTATATTCCGTAATGTTACAATGCCATTCGACTATATTATCAGAAAGAACGAGTTGTTTCGGATTATTCTCTGATACGTAGTTGGTATTCTTTTTAAACAAATTATTGGAACCTAAACAATGTTTCAACTGAAATATATCGCAAAAATTCCCCTCATCCACAATCTTCATGTCCATGGGAAAGTATGCAGCAATTCTGTAAGAATCGTCTTTTAAATACTCGAGATCGAATTTCAAACTATTCGGAGTAACTTGTTGTATTTCTTTCATTTGAGCTTCAGAATACTTTTTCATAGTTTCTTTTTTCTCTAACAAACTAGTTTGAAAATTGGATAAAAAACTAATCAACTTGGCTTTGAATGAACTCACATTGAACGTTCCATCGATTTTATATTTTAGATCATATTTTCCATCAGTAAAAGTATATCTGTAAGCGAACACGAAGTTTTTTATCTCAAACGTTTTCCTAGTTGTAAACAACAAAGCTGACATACCCAACTGATACTCTTTATTCGGATCGAGTGGAATTGGACTCTCAAACCTTAGTGTATCTCCTGAAATTTTTATAAACATTATTTATTTATATATAATAAATATAATAAATAAAATGAGTCAAAAATATAACATAGAGCTTTTTTCATTTGAAGAAAAGACAGCTTCTCACGATTTACTACCTCTGCCCCTACGCTGCCTAGTGGTAGGGCCATCCGGATGTGGAAAAACCAATCTATTGTGCAACCTGATTGTACAACCATGGGGAATTCCGTTTGGAAATCTTTACATATTTTCCAAATCTTTAGAGCAAAAAGTTTATAAAGATTTGAGAAAAGCTTACGAAAAAATAGCGGCTAAAGTTGGAACGGAAATAGCTCATTTTTACAATAATTGTGGCGAATTAATTGTACTAGATGATTGTCAGTCGAACAGTTTGATAGTTTTTGATGATTGCGTTAATGTTCAACAACAACAGATTATAAAAGATTATTACATGAGAGGACGTCATAAGAATATTTCTTGCATTTATCTAACTCAATCATTCACTAAAGTTGATACACAGTTGATTAGGGAAAATCTGAATTTTCTGTGTATTTTCAAGCAACGCCTAGTTTACATGAAAGCGATTTACGATGAGTATGTTGGAACAGATTTTACTTTTGATCGATTCAAAGAAATATGCAACGAATGTTGGTACGGTAATCATGGATTTCTGACGATAAACCTCGAGAAAAAATTAAAAGATGGTCGATACATGAAAAAGTTTGAGAAAACGTTTCTTGAATAAACGATCAAAAACACCGTTAGACGATCAAAAACACCGTTAAATCACCGTTAGACGATCAAAATAACCGTTAAACCATCGTTGAAACGTTTTTTAAATATACGATCAAAATAACCGTTAAACCATCGTTGAAACGTTTTAAAAATATACAATCAAAAAAAATTTTTTGTTTACTATAATAAATAACTATGCCTACTGTTAAGCATTTAGAAAAAAATTTGTTGAAAAAATATAACGAACATAAAAAAAAGATTGAAACTGATGATTCAGAAACTCGTGATCAAACTGATGATCAAACTGATGATTCAGAATTAGAACCAGAAAATCGAATTTTAATGAGAAAACCCAAAAAAGAAATGACTGTCAAGGAAGCTAACAAAATTCGAAAACTAGAACAAGAGTTAAGAAGTGCTTTCAGAGAAGCAAGAGTGGATATGCTGAATGATAAAGAAACCAAAGAAAGAATGTTTGCTCCCATCACGGAAAAATTAGTTGAAGTGAAAAATGCTGTGAAACAAGCTGACGAGGACTTCAAGAAGTTGGAAATTGTTCCTTACATGCAAGCTCCTATGGCGAGTAGTTCTCCTGTCAAGAAAAGAAAACTGGTGACTTTCGGGCCTACTAATACTCTTGAAATTAAACCAACAGAAGGAGCTTCTGCACTAGTTGATACGACATCAGATGAGACCGTAGTAAACACAAGAAATAGTTTATCAAACATCATGGATATGGTAGATCAGAATCAATCCCCATCGAATAGTGTTGGTCCGAAAGGAATTGGTCCGATTGCTAGACTTTACATCAGACAGGATGATAAACAATTTGGTATATGGGGAGAAGAGGACAAAATTTTCATCGGAGACCAACAAATTCAAGTAAACGGAGATGCAATCGTTATTCAAAAAGAAACGTACAAAGGAACGCACGGATTATGGCGTTTGTTAACTGATCCTCTAGGGCCTGATCCTGATAAATACACTCAAGAGGATTTGAAAGTTTACAAGAAAATTCTCATTCAAACTAATTCTTTATACCAAAAGAATGATCCAACTACTAATAAAGTAAAGTCCAGTACAGGGAAAAAATGGAAAGATTTGATCGCACCTATCTGGAAAGAAATCAAAGCAAGTAAAGTTGGTTCGGGCTTGATAGAATATTCTGAAAATCCAGTGGAATTTAAATACATTGACAACCTCCAACAGCTGCAACAGCGTTTGTACTATTTGTACGCACAAGAACGAGCTGGTAATAACAATTTTCACAATGAAAAATTAGGAATTGTAAAGTTTATAACCGATCAGTTGGAAAAAAACATAGATAATCCCAAAGGAATAGAATATCTGTTGAGAGTTGTAAACAGTTTACCGAAAGGTATAATTAAAAATGGTTCCGGAGTTTTAAATACTTTGCTGAACAAACTTGATGGTTTCGTACCTGAAATGCATTTGTCGGGTGGATACAACTATTGTGGTCCATTTACAAAACTAGATAAACGATTGAAAAGAGGAGATCTGGGAATTAATAAATTGGATGAAGGCTGTAAGGAACATGATAAATTTTACAGGGATCACACAGACACGAAAGAAAGACATGTAGCAGATAAAGCACTGGAGGAATTAGCAAAAGAAAGAATGTACGCGAGTGATGCAAGTTGGAAAGAAAAAACTGATGCAGCTAAAGTGAGTGCTTTAATGAAAAGTAAACAATATTTCGGTATGAAAATTCATTATTAAAAAAATTTACTATAATAAATAACTATGATCACGAAAAAAATAGATTTAACCGAAAATCAATTAACCAAATTGCGAACCGCTTACAAAAAGCGTAGATCTGTTACAGTTCGTTTGACAGCGAAACAAATTTCAGGAAACGGAAAACATAAAATCAGTCTGTGGGAAACTCAATCAAAAACATTTGAAAAAGCGAGAAAAGAAAAGAAAGGAATTACGTTAACTTTGGATTATGAACAACTACATTTGAATCACATGGGTGGATTCCTACCACTGTTATTTGCAGGAATAGGAGCACTTGGAGCGTTATTGGGTGGAGGTGCTGCAGTAGCATCTTCAGTAATAGATTCAAAACATAAAGCTGCTGAAGAAGCGGAAATAAAACGTCATAATCTCGAGATGGAAAAACTAGCTCAAAATGCAAAAAGTTTAAGTATTGGGTCCGGTTTAAAAAAACGAAAAAAACGGAAAACTACCAACCTCTGAGTAATTTAGATTTAAATCGTTATGCGAAAAATTTTAAAATAAAACATTTCCGAGGTGTTTTCATGAAGGATGAACTTCCTAATCGGTCTAAACCCGTTGAATGCGGAATTATTAATTTAGAAAATTCTAATCAAAATGGTAGTCACTGGACTTGTTATTTTAAAAAATCCGAAAAAGAAAAATATTATTTCGATTCCTATGGAAACGCATCACCGCCTAAGGAGTTGGTAAAATACTTGGAAAATAAAAATATTTTTTACAATTCCGAACAAATTCAAAAAAATAACGATCCTCCAATTTGTGGTCATCTGTCTTTGATAGTGTTAAAAGAACTTTCAAACGGAAAAGATTATGAAACTGTTTTAAAAACATGCAGAGGGAAATTGAATTCTGAAAAAACTTGGTCTCTGTAGGAGACAACTCTTAGTATAATATTGTTGTTTTAATGGAAATTTTCCATTAAAAACGTTTTTTTATTAAAATCTAAAAAAATGAGAGGTAAGTTAAAAGGATCTCACCAATAATAGACAAAAGAAAAAGGTGGGTGTGTACCATACACCCACCTTTAAGAATTCAAAAAAATGAGGGGTTAATTAAAAGAATCTCTTTTCTAATAAAAAAATGAATGATTCGAAAAATTATATATCCTATAATAAAATGTATGATACGAGAAGGCATTGTGAAAAGTGCAATGTTAGCACTACTTATAAAAATTGGGCTAGGCACCTAAAGTCTAAGAGTCATGGAAAAAACGACCCGGACCGGACAATGACTATCAGAAAACCTAGAAAAGCAAAACCTGTATTTGTAAATCCGAGGAAATTGCACAAAGTATTTAATTTTAGTGAAAAAGTATTTGAAAAAAACAGAGAAGCTAGAAAAGCGAAATCTGTATATGTAATACCGAGGAAATTGCACAAAGTATTTAATTTTAGTGAAAAAGTATTTGAAAAAAGCAAAGAACCGAAAACGGAAGTTGTTGAAAAGGAAACTGCATTTGAATCTAGATTAGTGACTTACAACATTAAAAATACGAAAGGATTTAAAGATGCTTCCAAATTTCTGAACAGTATTGAAAGAACCGCAACAGGTTTAATCAAATGGAAACTTAGAGAAATGAAACTAAAAGTTAATGTAGTTTTAATCGCAGAATTTAAAAAAGGAACTAACAAAAATAACATGGAGTATCAGGAACTCAATTTCAAAACTAAAAACGTAATAATATTACATTCAGCAGAAGTTGCAAACTGTTACGATGAAATGAAACAGAAAATTCTAAATGAAATGGAAACGTTCGAAATTAAAGGATCTAATTGGCAACTTCATAAGATCAAACATTTGGAACTGAACGTTAACAAGTACGTTCCTTTGAAAGGATCGTCTTACATTGAACTCCCTAAGTTTCTACAAAGTAGGAAAGCAATTATAAATGTGAAAAATGACGATAATAAATGTTTCCTTTGGTCTGTTCTTTCAGCTTTACATCCAGCTGATAAAAATTCTGATAGAATAGGAAAGTACATTAGTTGGGAACATGAGTTTGACGAAGCGTTGAAAGATATCAGTTTTCCTATGAAACTTACAGACGTAAAAAAGTTTGAGAAAAGAACTGGGATTTCCATTAATGTTTACTGTCTGAATGAAAAAAATACTATAGTACCCTTGGAAATAACGAAAGATGAAAAGGAAAGGCACATTGACTTGTTGTACTTGAAAAACGAGAAAACTGAACATTACTGCTGGATCAAAGATCTATGGAAACTGGTAGGTCATAGTCAGCTAACAAAGGATGGTCACAAACGATTTTTATGTAAAATGTGTTTAAATAGCTTTGGAACTCAGGTTAAACTAAACGAACATAAAGTATATTGCGGTGTTCATAAAGCTGTTAAGGCGGAATTACCAGAACCTTATGATAACATCTTACAATTTGAAAATTATAGACACTCTTTAAAAGTACCTTTTACAATTTATGCAGATTTTGAATGTATGTTACAAAAGATTGATACCTGCAAACCAAATCCCGATGAATGCTATACAAATGACATTCAAAAACATGAACCGTACAGTTTTGTTTACTTCATGAAAAATGCCGAAGACGAAAGTAGGAAAAACTATGTAGGTGATTATAAACTTGTACAATATTCTGGACAGGATGTGGTAAAAGTATTTTACGAAAAAATAAAAAAAGATGCCTTAATGGTGGCGAGAAAATACTATGACGTTAATATTCCCATGAAAGATTTAACCGAAGAACAACAAAGAGAATACGATAGTGCTGAGAGTTGCCACATTTGTGAAAGAAAATTTAATGAACTCCCACCTATAATTGAAAATAAACTTGATGTACTGAGAAAAACAATTCAACACTTTATTGATAAAAAAGATGACAATCAAGCAGATATATATAATGAAGAATTAGAAGTTTTGAAGTCAAATATACCTGATAATTGTATAAAAGTACGGGATCACTCACATTTGACTGGAATGTACAGAGGAGCAGCTCATTCGATTTGTAATTTAGAATATAAAAATCCTAAGTTTATTCCAGTATTTTTCCACAATCTTTCTGGCTACGATGCACATCTATTTATTAAAGAATTTGAAAAAGATAATTACGATATTAAACTTTTACCGCAAAGTGAAGAGAAGTACATTTCCTTTTCTAAAATGATAGCTTATGAAATTGATGAACTCGATAAAAATGGTCACAAAAAGAAAAAGACTATAGAATTGAGATTCATAGATTCTTTTAAATTTCTTTCTGCTTCTTTAGATTCTTTAGCTAAAACTTTAACTAAAAATCAATTTAAGGAAATAAAAAAGTATTTCCCAAAAGAACATCTCGAACTAATTACTAGAAAATTAGCTTATCCATATGAGTATATGGACTCTGTTGAAAAATATCGAGAAACTAACCTTCCACCTATAGAGAAATTCTACAGTAAACTAACTGGAGAAAATGTTAAAGAAAATGATTATAAAAATGCTCTAGAAATTTGGTCTACATTCAAAATTAAAAATTTGGGAGAATTTACAGAACTTTACAATAAAATTGATGTTCTTTTGTTAGCAGATATCATGGAAAACTTTAGAAATATATCTTTAGAAAAATATAAATTAGACCCCGCTTGGTATTATACAACACCAGGTTTCGCTTGGGACTGTATGTTGAGAATGACCAAACAAAAGATAGAATTGTTAACAGATTATGATAAGATTTTACTCATAGAAAAAGGAATAAGAGGCGGAATTTCTCAATGTTCAAAACGATACGCGAAAGCTAATAATAAATATATGGGAGACCAATTCATCAAAGAAAAAGAAACTGTTTTCATTGAATACTTGGATGCAAATAATCTTTACGGTTGGGCGATGAGTAAATTTTTACCTTATGGAAATTTTGAATGGAAAATGGATCTAGATAATTTCGATATACAATCCATTCCTGATGATTCACCCAAGGGTTATATTTTAGAAGTTGATTTAAAATATCCTCAAGAACTCCACGATTTACACTCTGATTTTCCTTTAGCTCCTGAAAATAACTATGGTGATGAAAAACTATCAAAACTTTTATGCACGTTGTATGATAAGAAAAAATACGTTATCCATTACATTACGTTAAAACAGTATTTACAACTAGGAATGAAATTAGAAAAAATTCATAAGGTTTTAGAATTTGGCCAAAGTGCTTGGTTAAAAAGCTATATTGATTACAATACAAATCTTAGAGCAAAAGCCAAAACAAAATTCGAAGAAAAATTTTTTAAAGAGATGGTTAATAGTGTATATGGGAGGACAATGATGAATGTACGTAAACATGTGGATATTAGGCTTTGTTCTGATGGTTTTAAATTGGAAAAACTAATTTCAAAACCAAACTTTAAAGGTAGAACTATTTTTTCCGAAAACTTAGCAGCTGTACACATGGAAAAAGTAAATATCACATTTAAACAACCAATTTTCATTGGTATGAGCATTCTAGAAATTTCAAAAACTTGTATGTATGATTTTTATTACAACACAGTTAAAAAACAATATAAAAGTGATGTAAATTTATTATACGGAGATACAGATAGTTTAATAATGGAAATAAAAACGGATGATTTTTATAATGATATGAAAAATATGTTGGATCATTTTGATACTTCTGACTATCCAAAAAATAATGTTTACAATATTCCACAAGTTAATAAAAAAGTGTATGGGAAATTTAAAGATGAGTTACAAGGTAAGATTATGGATGAGTTTATTGGACTTCGCCCAAAGTGCTACGCTTTTAAAATATTCGAAACTAATGATGTTACGAAAAAATCTAAAGGAGTAAAGAAAAATGTCGTTAATAAGGGTTTAAGTATAGAGGATTATAAAAGATGCTTATTCTTTAAAGAACCAAACTATCAGAAACAGATATTATTCAAATCGAAAAAACACGATGTGACCACAGTACAACAGAATAAGAAAGCTCTTTCCGCTCATGATGATAAAAGATTTATAATGAAAAATGGCATAGATACTTTGGCTTGGGGTCACTATGAAATAAACATAAGTAGAGACAATTTTAAAACTCGCCTTGAAGAAATAATAAAAGAAAATAATAAAAAAGAAATGGAATTATAGGTAGGATTAAAGTAAATACTAAATTATAATTTTTATAAGGGATCCCTTATAAAAGCCTAATGGGACCTCCTCTTACAAATATTCTGTGCACAAAGTTTAGCATAATTTGATTATCCTCTTCGATGCATTCAAAACAAATATTACCATTTCGTACTCTAACCCTAGAATTTCTGAAAGGAGTAAAATTTAGAATGTTTTCAGTTAGTTTATTTTTTCCGGTAAAAAAGTTACGTTTCACAGTTGGTAAATCCAAAAACTTATGATACTTCCTCACGAAATAATCAGTCAGTTCTCCAGATTCAGATACTTCCCACCACTCACTCTTGGAAAGACAATTTCCATCTTCTAGTTCTCTTAACGTTTTAAAGTGTTCCATTTTTATTTTATTGGAGAGATCCTTTTAACTTACCCCTCATCTGAATTGAATACTTAAAGGTGGGTCCGTAGATTAAAAAAAATATTTTCTATAATAAATAAAGAGATATGGGTTTAAATGATGAAGCATTAGATTTATGTGATGAACATGGAGGTTTCTGGGGGTTGGTAAAGACACCTGAATTTCGATTTTATGATAGAAACTGTGACGCACTAGACGAGATTCAACGTGTATTGAGAGAGTATAGATATTCTAAAGGGTTGTTGAAAGAACGTTTTTTGGGTGTTGATGGTAAACCACCGCTCCTAAAAATCCAGGTTCCTAAAAATGCTTCTGAATATCAACTTAGAAAATTGCTTTATAGTGAGAGTAAAGACAAACTAAAGAAGGATTTTGAGTTTCAGTTTCGATACTGTTGCTAAAAGCTCAGGATGTTTGGAATATGAAGGAGATTTTATTTTTAATGAGCTGTGTTCATTAAAAAGTTCTTATGCTACTAACTAGCAGGTTATTTTATATTGTATTGTTGTACACTTTTCCTGTCTGAATCGACCTCACCTTTAAATAGATTGGGATTCCCAAATTCAGAAGAGCGTCTCGTCATTTTAATTTAAGACGATTCAAAAATATTTTTAGCGTGACGTCATTTTAATTTTTTTATTTTTTCTAGTGAAAACATCAGAGGGAGCTAAATTTCGAAAATATCGACCCCCTAAATTTGCATTTTTTTAGAGTTCACTAGAGTTTCTGATAAAAAAATATTTTTTAAAAAAGTCACTGGTTCTGATGTTTTGTGGTAAAAAAGTTTTATCAGGGATTCAAGTGAAAATAAAAAACATCAGGGATTCAAGTGAAAATAAAAAACATCAAGGATTCAAGTGAAAATATGTGTTCTGATCTTTTATGTTAAAACTTTTTATCAGAGATCTAAGGCAGTGAGCCAGGATTGGTATTCCGATACTACTTATATATATATATATATATGACAACCTCTACAAACTGGCGTTTATAGAGGTATAGGTGTTTCAGGAGGGATCACCAGAGATTTTTGATTTTCCCAGTGATTGCTGGAAGTGAATGAAAAGGCGTTTCCGGTTTACTAATATTCAATAAAAACTTTCCTAGAATACTCTAATGAAGTGAATGGAAAGGCGACCCCTGTTTATTAATGTTCAATATCAGCTTTCCTCCTAGAATAAACTGATGAACAATTTGGTACTCTTGGGTAATGTACAGACAGTATTGCACAACGATTTCAAAATATTGTGTGTGTGTGTGTGTGTGTATTTAGCTATTAACTCAATTTAGTGACAGATATAGTAACTTGGTAAATATGAACCTTTACCACCGACCAATATAGAGTAGATATTTCGAATATTTTAAAGACTTATAAACCAATTTCGACCCCTCTTTCGGTCGATGTTCAAGGATTCACACTTGAACATATACTTTTGGTGACTATGGTTTTGATTAAAATACGATGATGAATTAAATAAAATGTTTACTTTTGCAGAATGTCGAGGGCTAGTTCAGTAATTACCTGTCGTCCGTTATTTCGAAAAATTCTCTCATTAGTATGTGCTGAACGACGAAGTTTTTTCAACGTTGTGTTACGTCTAATTCAGCAGTTTGTGGTTCAAATAGATGTTAGTCGGTTGGCAAAAAATTTGTTGGTGGAGGCGCAGCTTTTCAATTTGAAGAGACAATCTTTAGTTTCTTAGAATATCTTTAATTAGGTTTTTAGGCGAGGTTATGGGGATTTAATTTTGAACCTTGTTTACATTTTTCCTCATGGTATTTCCAACGGGAGGGTATAGGAAGAGACAGGTAGAGGCGCATTGTATCGTAGGTAGGATGGTCACCCGTGTGGAACGTTATCGGCAGTGGATTTGCGTTCCCTTCAAGACCGTCAATCATGCCGTCACAGTATTCCGACGTTCGTCAAGCCCGAGGTCACCACGCCCTGTTGTGCGCAGTGTTGCAGACGTGCTCGGGGATCCTCGCTTATCTCACCCACCTGTTCCCCAGTTTGATTGTTCCCTTTTACCATTAGCATTGTTATTTTACCGACATTTGCTACTTCTCCGATTGGATGCCCTGACAGATGAGAACTAACTACCTGTAGCAATCGGCTGAACTGTTAGAACAGTGATTCCTTCCAGCGAATTTTCCGATAAAATACATTATTATTCGGTTTGCGCCAAACAGCAGCAAATCATTGGCTTGTAAAATGTATTGCAATTCAATATCACCTAAAAGGCCCCGAAGAGAATTCGTAACTCAAAAACAAGTTGTTCTAAAGATAATGTGAATGATTAATTTCTTCCTTTTCTTTCGGCGACTTTTCGGTTGGAATATCAAATGTTTGTGTCATCGGTGGCTAAAACCCACCTTTAATACTCACATTAAAAACGTGCAGATTTTTTTTTCTTTTTTTTAAAACAACGCCGATGCGTTTTGGCTCTGGTGCCAAATTGCTAGAAAGTCTCTAGCTACCCAGTGCTGTCTTGCTGACCTTGTCCAGCTGTCTTATGGGCAATGATTATGAGGTTATGACTGCAATAAATGTAGCGGTTGTCAAAAGAGCGAATTTATGGGCACAAATCGACTTGTTTGAATGAGTTGAATACCCCCCCCCACCAATACAGTGTACTTTTTTCCGCCTTCCGGGTTGCCTAGGAAGCCGTGCCTTCCTGGATTCAACCATTAAAACTCCTACTACTTGGTCTTGTTCATTTCCTCCGTAACTTGTTAAAGAAAAAATTTACTTGTGGGACCTCCTACGTCTAACCTACTAAAATTAAATTCATATGCCCATTCTGGTTTATTTCAGGTAGGTATACGTGCACATTATCAGTTCATAGCTTCCCTGTTACTATGTACTATACCTCAGCGGTCCATTTTCTTTCAGCCGACATTTTTACATCCTATTGTCTGATACTCGTCTGCCATGCCTTGCCCAATTATCATCTTCCATCCCCAGCTGGAACGCTGCTGTTGGGTTCCTAGAGTCATTAAGCTCTGTATGACCTCGGCCTTTTGTTCGCAGGGCTCAGGCTCCCTGCAAGATGTAGACATTAACTCTGCTTCTTTCGGTTTACCTTTTATGAACCGCTATAGTGTGGTGGGAATGGTGTGGAACTACTCCCTGTTTCTTCCCCTCATTTTTTTCTATATTTCTTTTTCTGCTCTTGATTGTTTCCGCCTCTGGACGGGGGTCAGCGATTCATCATTGCTCACAAACATCCATTAAGCCCCCCCTTACTGCCCCCCAAAAATAGCCATAGGTATTCGGAGAAACCTATTCAGAAGGCCCATATGGATTCGTAGGACTGTTCAATGTTCTTCATTCCGGTTCTAACTTTATCCCAAAGGCGTAAACCTCATGACACATTCGAGCAGCGTTGATTTCATAGGTAGTTATCTATCTTTTGGAACGTCTCCGTCCTGTAACCACCAAAGAAGGTCCTCTTTTGGTGTTTCTGACGACACCACAGCTCCATTATTTTCGATTTTTATGGTAAGCGGATAACTCAAAGCCCAGGAAAAAAGTGAACTACATGCGAACCCTTTTCAGACCATCCTACATTACTATCCATGAAAAAACACAATAGGTAGTTAGGTCTCCTAAATAGTTGTGGAAAATACTCCATGATCATTTGCTTTGTTCGTTATATTATTCAGTGATATTACTGATATCTACGTTCATGTTTTGAACAGTCAAGTGTTGTCCACTTGTTGACTTGTTCAATATTGAACACGATTTATCTCTGCCTCCATCTGTCCCTCTCTAAGGGTTCATAAAGCGTTCCATACTCTTGAGTTATGGGTGGACAGCTTGCGGTTGCAACCGAATTGCTGCCGTCAGCTTGATCGTAACTTGAAGGGTATTGGCCTCTTCAAGAGTCCTGACAAGGGAATCATCTGCCACACTTCTTGATCTCACTTCTGTCTCCTGAACAAGGCTTTGTTACTGTGAAAATTCCATTGGATCGTTCTGGAAAATTATGACGAAGAAAAATCATTTAAAATACCGACAACTTGTACAACGGGTATCTGTACCTGTATTAGTTGGTTTCGTCTAACCTTTCATTAAATCTGATCATCAAGACAATAGATGGATATACTAATGTAAAATTGCAATATCGGGCTTGTTTCTCTCATGTAAAAAAGTCAATTCGAAAA
This sequence comes from Leptopterna dolabrata, assembly GCA_954871275.1. Taxonomy (NCBI): domain Eukaryota; kingdom Metazoa; phylum Arthropoda; class Insecta; order Hemiptera; family Miridae; genus Leptopterna; species Leptopterna dolabrata. The sequence continues at coordinate 16,267,882 of OX940983.1, read as the reverse complement.
TCAATCGATGTTATATTACTACCTTTGATCATTTTCATTTTAATTTCAGAAAGTACGTAATTGATCTGCATAAATCTTCTGTTATCCCTCTCACCAAGAGGTCCAGTTTTTTATGTTAATTGAAACCATTTTCTTTATTTACGTAAAAAATTAGGTTTACTCCATCTTTCTATATTGCTTACTCACTATTACAGCAAAGACAGTGTCTACGTACCATCTTGTTCTAAATGGCACCTAGTTATATAACGAATAATGTTGGGCGAATAGACCTTTTGAATAACCGTTCGTTTAGTTCCTGGGACGAATTTTCGATATCGTATTACCTGCACCTGAAAAGCACCACCTGGTCTACCTACCCAGTAATTATCTGAAGAATATAATTTACGAACTCATCCTGATTCAAAATGATAATTTTTTGCGAAATCTCTTGACCTTGTACTCGTGTTAACGTACCTACCCTAAGATGCGGGTAGATGGCTTTATGATGATAGCATGACATGAAATAGAGATGTGTCGGTCATGAGTGACCTTGTCTCAAAGACCTTGTCTTTCAAGTGAACTGGTCCCAAATGACCTGCCGAGGGAATTTCGCAGTTCACCCGTTCGCCGTTCACTAAGGTTCCCCCGAGTCTTGGGCCCTTCCATCCCACCAACCGGTGCAGGTAGCAGGTCACCAGTTCGCCGTTCCTTTTGACAGTTCAGTTCGCCCTTATCTCACTTTTTATCTCAATCGTCAATCCCACAGTCTACATTCTTTCCTATCCAGTGCAATTTATTACTCGGGACATTTTTGTTTGTTTTGTGTTTTGTGAATTAAATTTCATTTTTTGTAAGGAGTCATTTTCATAAAGCAACTACTTATCCTGTGATGTGTATTTAATTTGCAGTCCCCAAAAATATGTGATTTTTGTTATTTTCCTAATTTCGTTATTGAAAAATATACATATTTTTTTCTTTTTGAGAAAATGGTCGTAGTACTTTTATTGATTCTCCTACTTAACCTTACTAGGTAAGCTTTAAAAAATATTTATATGAATAAAATTTTTTACTAAAGCTTCTCTTTGGATAATTCTATGAATTCAGCAGAAAAATGTTAATAAATGAGGCTAGAGTTGGCCCGTACTGAGAAATTCCTAGCAGGTCGCAGGTCCCGCTCGCACACTACCTGTGGACAAAGTGAACTGGTGACCTTCTCCAATTGAGAGGGAGATTGGGCTCGTACTGAAAAATTCCTAGCAGGTCGCAGGTCCTGCGCGTTCACTTCAAAGTGAACTGGTGACCTTCTCCCACTGAACTTGTCTTCGAACTGAGTGACCTGCTGGGAGTCAACTCACTCAGGTGAACTGGGTTTACACACCTCTAACATGAAACGAATTGATGAGCCTGCCTCTTGAATGATAACGAAATAGCTCGGCGGTCGTACGCGGTTCCGCACACAGTAGTGATTCATTAGGGAGACATAATGATCCGTGGAGCATGGAGAAGGTTTCTTCCCGCCTGTTGTAGGTTACCGCGATACGAGGCCTGATAGGAGGCATTGATACAGTTGCATTTACCCACCTTTAGAAAGAGGATGAAGTTGATTTCCATAACGTGTTTCCTTCTGGCGCTGTTAGAGATTATTAATATTATGCTAGTTTCAGTCACATACAACTTTTCTCACTCTCGGGCTGTCATTTCAAATTTTCTCTTGACACTGCCATTTCCGGTACCTGTAGTATGACTCTTCAGACTGATTGTTCCTTGGATATCGAAGTTTCTTGTTGGGTGTCATAGG